>OZ018333.1:13794299-14394299 GCA_963969495.1 Ceratothoa steindachneri | reverse complement strand
TTAGTTCTCTGGGTTAGGGTGTTTGGAAGGGTGTTCGAAAGGTCTTCTGAGGTTATGGGTAACTTGGTGGGCGTGAGGAGTGTGTAGTTAGTGTGTTCCTCGGAGGGTTATAGGATTGATTTCTATCACTTGTACTGGCAGAAATGTTGGTCTTGTGTCAAATCCTATTCACCGGAGTTTCTAGGGCTTTCCTAGGGGGTGTTAGATCATCGTATTGAGCTTTTATCTTATTCAAAGTTTGCCTTAAGCTTGGTTTATATCTACAATCCTCTGAAATTTATTCCTTGCAATAGTTGGTAGATTTTGAAAAGTAGCGGTAGCTATAAGGAAATTATACTGCTTGGGATGGGGGAGGGGGAGGGGGGGTGAATGCAATGTTAAATTGATCGTGTGCTGCCCTAAGAGCTTTTCCTAATATTTTATGAGAAAAGTTTAAAGAGGCATTTAAGTCCTATTTTTTTTTTCTTTTTTCCATCTAGCTTGGAAACGAGCAGTCATCCTAGTTCTGGTTGGGCTTTTGCTGTGGCCTTGTATCGTGTTATCAACTGTTTCTTAAAATCTAGCCAAGTACTAGTTTGGGCTAGTTCTGGGGAGTAAGTTACTGCATCTAGTGCATTCCCTTCCTCTGGATCAATAAATCTACGTGCCTCATTTATCTTCATGGCATCATTTACAGTGTTTTCTCTAAGAAAGTACTGTTTTAATGAATTTAACCGTAGTTGCACCCGTGGTTCTGTAAATTTACCATTGATATTTTACCTTTAAACAAAAGTACGCTATTTGGGAGGGCCATGAAACAGCTGAGGTTTATGTATGTTGGTCGTTGTTGTTGAGCTTGGTGTGTGGGAGTGGTTGCACCAAATGCTTGGGAAACCTTAGAAGTGGGAATAGTAGTAGCAACAATGGAAACTGGAGTTGTCATCGTGGTGTCAATATTTGTGATGACAGGGATTGAAGGTCGAGGTGGAGTGGGGGATACTTGAAAACCTAAGAAATCATCAAATTCACTCATAGGGTGGTAATTAACCAAACTGAGAGGATTCCTTCCTAACTAAATATTAATTTAAAAATAGAATGAAATATGATAAAAGACAAATTTTTAAAGTTTTGATAAAAATCAAATATTTTAAAATTTTCAATTTTATATTTAAAGTTGATATATTAAAAAAGTGTCGCATTTCACTATTTACTTTTTCGATTAAAAGTTGATTTGAATTAATTTTTTTATTTAAAATTTCACTTGTATTTACTTTAAATAATTTATATTTAATATATTGATTTGTTCTGCTTTGAGAAATAGATTTCATTACTTTAATTTTAAGGAAAATTTGTTTAGTTTTGACTAAAAAAACAAAGTTTAAAAAAATTCTTTAACGTTACTTTTATGAAGGACTGGAAGGTTTTGAAGACGTCACACATGTAGAGTGGTTTGACAGTAGTGTAGTTCTTCAAAATGTTGGAGAAGGTCCTGAATATATCAGACTTGTAGAATGGTTTAGGAGTAGTGTAGTTCTTGAAGATCAATGTTGAAGAAATGGGGCTTTCCGCTGAAGGAAATTGGATCAGGCGCTTAAAATGACGAAGCCTCTTCTTAGGCCAAAGGTTATTCTTCTTTTCCGTCGAAAGTAGCTGTAGGCGGAACCACCACGGGGTCAAAAAATGGAGAGAATTTCACAGAAAATGTCGGGAGCTAATAGGAGGGTTATAGGTCTCCCACTAAAAATTCAAGGTCGCCAGTGTTACAACTGGTATGGAAGGTTACGGTTACGCCAGTTAACGTCGTCTGTTACGACTGGATGAGGCACGATGCTCGGAACGTCGTCTGATACGACTGGAGAAGGAACGATGTTCAACGGAGGAGGAGACTACCAGTCTTTTGAATTTACCTGATTTAATGATCTTATTTTGTATTTATCTTCGTTTCTGTTAAGGTTTCCATTTAATATTAATTTATTTTGTTGATTGGTTTGGGGCTTTTTTGTGGGCATTTCCTCTCCTCTGTATCATCCTTATAAATATTACAATTTTTAATACTTCTGTTATTCCTTGATAAAAAGACTCGAAATAAAGTTCGAAAGTACTTGGAATCCTCGTATTAATTTTCCCTGTGGGCTTTGTTGCATTTATTGCTTACTCACGCGATACTTTGTGAGTTTTCCATATATATATATATATATATATATATATATATATATATATATATATATATATATATATATATATATATATATAGTACAGGAAAGAGAAATTTGACGGAATGAGCAATGAGACAAGAAACAGGAGTTTTTTAGAGGTAAGAGAAAGGGACATTAGAAGAAGACTAGAATCATAGAGAGCAGAGGGCGGCACAATGAAGGCAATCCTTTACCGAGAAGACAGAGATAACGCCAGGGGAAAAAAGTTTGAAATTCCTGGCCGGGACTCGAACCCGGGTCTGCTGATTGCCGGTCAGATGCTCTACCGCTGAGCTACCAGGCACAATGACTCTACTTCGCCCAATCCGTCAAATTTCTCTTTCCTGTACTATATTGTAATATAGTCTGCAATGCAAGGTTTCTGCACCTTTATTTCTGTCTCCAAAATTGTTTTGAAAGGCAAAAAATAAATATGGCGAAAGCACTGTGGTGGTTGTTATCACCCGCAGAACTTGCATTTGCTCCTTCTTCTATATATATATATATATATATATATATATATATATATATATATATATATATATATATATATATATATATTATATTCATTAACTGTATTATCAAATTCAATATTAGTAATTTTCCATAATTTGTTGTTCAATAAATATTGTTAAATTTATGCGTCAGTGATTCTGAAACCTTTCCGGCTGAATTAGTTATCCTCCATCACGTTTTCTCACTTTAACTCATTTATATCTTTAAACTCATATAGCAAGGTTTAATAACTGCTATCTAGGCAAGTTTGTCATTAAACCAACATCACATAAGCTATAATTGGTGCCCCAGACCCTTTCTTTTTTCAATTAAGTATAATATAGTTTAACGCTAGGCACATAAATATTATATTATTCTTTCTACCTGAGATTACGCCTGGCAGTTATATACTCAGACGCTTCTCTATATATATCTCTCTCTCTCTCTCTCTCTCTCTCTCTCTCTCTCTCTCTCTCTCTCTCTCTCTCTCTCTCTCTCTCTCTCTCTCTCTCTCTCTCTCTCCTCTCTCTCTCTCTCTCTCTCTCTCTCTCTCTCTCTCTCTCTCTCTCTCTCTCTCTCTCTCTCTCTCTCTCTCTCTCTCTCTCTCTCTCTCTCTCTCTCTCTCTCTCTCTCTCTCTCTCTCTCTCAGTTCGGCTTGGCTTAAGCATCACCCCCTTTCGTTTTCGCTGTAAGTTTTTCATCTTACTTCAACCTCCTCGATTTTTTTCTTAACCGGAAGTTTCAAAGACACATCTCTTAGCCATGAATAGTCAAGCCACGACGTTTACCTCAACTGCCTCGACCACGCTAGCGAGGTAGGCCTCCTCAACTTTCACGACCACATGTGCGTCACCTGTAGCAGTTAGTCATCCTGCAGCTATAAACTAGGACGTCAGCGCTCGATGCACCAACCACACATCAATCAATCTTCCCACTTTCGATGCGACCGATCCGATCACGTGGTTTGAAATATGCGAGGTTCTGATGGCACATCAAACCATAACCGATCAAGAGCGCATAATAAGCATTACGTAAAAAGTCCTAATAAGTATCTTTGCTTTATTTCAGGAAATTTTGTTACAAGGTGGGAGAAATGGTGCAAGGGGAGAATTGAGGCAAGCTTTCAAGCTTGAATTTAGGAGATCCCAGGTTGAAGACTTAAGGGAACGGCTAAATACTCAACAATTGAGTGATAGGCGCCACACATGTTTCCTTGAGCATCTCAAAGAATTAATCAGGGCGAAGGGCGCTTCGTCAGAGCTTTTTGACTCGCTCCTAACGGAGATTTTCATGCGCTGGATCCCTAACCACATTAGGTCCCTCATCATGATTGGTGAGCACACTAGCGTGGATGAAATCGCCAAAGCAGCAGAGATAATATATCTCAATCCTTATTTAAACTGGAGAACTGTCATACAATGTCCCATTCCTCCCTCTAATCCATCTATTTCACAGGTTCGGTTACCAACGACACCTTCTGGCAATAGGCCGGACCCGTGTGTCGTGGTATGACATTACATTATATCAATACCATATTATATCTATGAGGGAGGGACCAATAACTTGAAAGCGAACCGACAAAAGGGACAGAAAACCACGCGTTCAGATGGGCTGAGTAACGAGAGAGTGCAACGAGGTCAGGTAAGTTATGGACAATGGCAAAGTTCAAGGTTATTTAAAGAGACATGTACAAAAATAGAATTTTATTTACACAAAAAAATTAATAAGAGAATTGAAGGGTAAAATTACCTCAGAGAATTAACGAGCAAAAATCACATCAATAACGAAGGGGGGAAGATTAACTCAATTGTGTTACTGAAGGGGGAAGGGGGTTGGCTTACGGATGTCTTCTGTACGTGAGGTGAGACCGCTCAGACTTCAGAGCGGGAGGTTGGAGTGATGACGGTTCTCCAAAAGCAAGGGGGGAGGGGGAAATTCCGGTCCAAGGGGAAGTATTTCGGCTACCAGGAATGAGGAGGGCTTCAACAGGAGTTGATGAAAGAAGTCCGGAAAATCACTCGGGGCGATCGTTCAGTGGAATTACCTTCTGGCTGGGGCTAATTCCAAATACACAAAATAGTCCAGCTGTCACTTTGCTTTGTTGCTAGCACTTGACTTGGAACCATGGAGAATCTTCTGGGGTCTGGGCGAGACTTCTCAACCTTTGTGTGTCTTTAGGGATATCGAGCGCTATTGATGTCCGAGGCTCTCCCCGGAGTTGGGGTTAGCGAGAAACAGCTCTACTCTCGAATGGCCTCGAATCTTCTTGCAGAGCTATTCTAGCCCGCATAAAGGTGAATCGTGGGGGGGAATCGATTCGAGGCTACCGCTTGTGGAAAATAGGGGGGTGGGGTAGGCTTATCAATTCAGGCCTAGCCGGGCCTTCTGCAGCACGTGAAAGTTCCGTTCTGCTCAAGAGCTTCCACGTGGGGATTCCCTCACACCGTGTAACGTCTCATTTTCACATTCATCACCGGACTTGGCTGCCGTTTTGTAGAGGATAGAGGGAGAGCTGCAAAAACTAAAACTCCAATGTGGGACCGAGCGACTGAACGGTCACAAAGGTGGACGGAGCGACAGGCGCCGTTCGTCCTCTCGAATGCGAAACCAACAAGAGCATTCCAGCACAAGAAGTGATGCGCAGCATTCCCCTGCTCATTCTTTCGCCTATCCCCCTACTCCTAAATTATCTCACTCTCAAACTAGGAGTCTATGCTGGTACCGTAAGAAATATAGTATCGAATCTCTACGCTGTACACAGCCTTGCCAATACTACCTATCATCCTATTTTCACTCTCAATCAAATGCTTGCTCTTCAAAAATTCGTCCTTCTAATCATAATGTTACTTTCATCCAACCAACTAATTGGGTGTGGTACCCCACAAATATCGTACACAAGCCGTAAAATATATTCAGCCCTGCACATATTTACAACCAGTACCTCCTCAATCTAACGCTATTCCACCAATTTCACCTCAATAATCTATTCACTCTCCTCAAACTAATGCTTCAACTCACTCTTCTCATTCTAATTCAAATTCTTCGACTAATTTAAACTGAGAACGCAAGTGATCAATGGGTCTATCACCTCTGCCGTTCCTTCATCTCAGGTCGATCGACCATTTTGCATTTATGACCCACTCTCTGGTTTCTCATAAATTTAGTTGACACTGGTGCTCAATGTGGTGTTATTCCTGTGTCTCTGGACGATAAACCTTGTTCCTCCTCTGATCTTGTCCTTAAAGCTGCTAATTCCTCGGATATAAGGACTTATGGAAGGCGCATCCTTCAGTTGGCTCTCGGCTTCCGTAGAGTTTTTCGATTGACCTTTATTGTCGCTGAGGTCGACGTTCCTATTCTGGACCTAGATTTTCTCTCTGCCCACAAACTTTTGGTCGACTCTCGTAACCGCAAGCTTATCGATCGCACTGCAATGCTCACAGTTTCGGGTTCATTTTTCCCCTCACAGAGTTCCCTTCTCTCTATCCAGTTTCCTTCAGCCAATCCACAGTTTCAGCGCCTAATACATGAATTTCCTGCAATTAGCATACCATTTTCTAAAGACAGGCATATTAAACACAATGTGGTTGACCGGATAGAGACGGCTGGAGGGCCTGTATTTTCCCGCCCCCGCCGATTAGCCCCAGATAAACTCGCCTTAATGAAGCAGGAGTTCACCTTCATGATGGAAGCTGGCATAGCTAGCCCCTCTACTTCTCCGTTGGCCTCTCCGCTTCATATTGTACCCAAATCTACCACCAGTGAGTACAGAGCTGTATGTGATTATAGGTGGCTCAATGCTTGTACTATCCCCGATAGATATCCTCTGCTCTATCTGTCCAATTTCAATTCTACTCTTTCTGGTTGTTCGCTCTTTTCTCGATTCAATCTGGTATGTGCTTTTAACCAGATCCCTATTCATCCAGATGACATCCCAAAGTCGGCTCTCACCACGTCATTTGGATCCTTCGTCATGAACAGGATGCCTTATGGTCTTCGTAACAGTGGTCAGATCTTCCAACGTTTTATGGATCAGATTATGAGAGGTCTGCCTTTCGTCTTCTGCTACATAGACGACCTCCTGATAGCATCTTCGTCTTTAGAGGCAGCATCTGTCTCAGCGTCGTCAGGTTTTCGCTCGACTTGAATAGTACGGTATCGTACTCAACACTCCAAGTATCTTTTGGGTGTCCCCCAACTCTCTTTCTAGGGTTACCATAACTCGAATACAGGGATTAGCCCCCTTGAAGAGATAAAGTTACCGTGATGCGCAACTTTTCTGGCCCACGTCACGCAAGCAACTTAGGCGTTTCTGTGGCATGGTTAATTTCTACCACATATTCATACCTAATTGTGCCAAGGTCATGCAACCTATCAACTCTCTGCTCAGCAAGACCACAAAGAACTCTCTTCTTGAATGGTCTGCTAAAGCGTGCTATTTGTTCTCTCGCACCAAAGAGGCTATTGTCCGAGCTGCGGAATTGGCTCATCCTTCTCCAGGGCCCCCATCAGCGTTGCCTCCGACGCATCCTCAACCCACGTAGGTGCAACATCGCAGCAGAAAGTTTGTGACCAATGGCAACCTCTTGCTTTCTTTTCTCGCTCTCTTTCAGATTCTCAAAAGAGGTATAGTATGTTCTCTCGAGATCTCCTCGTAATATACCTCGCAATCCGTCACTTCTGACAATACTTGGAAGGACGTGACTTTACCATTTTTTACGGACCATAAGCCTTTGGTCGGTGCTTGTTCTTCTTGTAGTACTTCGTCAGGACACACTTCAGTTGACACTCGTCATCTTGACTTCATCCTGCAGTTGACGGATGTTATTCGCTATGTTCTAGTTCTTCAAACGTCGTACCAGACGCGCTCTCTCGCATTTCAGCGATTTCGTGCACGCAACTCTCCTAGATTACGTCCATCGATCATGCGGCAATAGCGCTTGCTCAGGAACAAGATGAAGACACGCAAACGCTGCTTCACTCTTCTCAACTCGTCGTTCGTGAGAACGATTTGCCGGACAGTCTTTCTAAGCGCATCCTGGTTGACTACTCATTACCTGACTGTCCTCGTCCTCTCATTCATTTCACTTACTGTCGGCACATTTTCGACCAAATTCACGGTCTCTCTCATCCTGGTGTCAATGTCACACGCAAGCTCGTTGCCCAACGCTTCGTTTGGCCTGGTATGAATGCCGACGTGGCAAAATGGACTCGCTCATGCTGGCCATGCAAGCGCGCCAAAGTCCATCGCTACACAAAAGCTCCTCTGATCTCTTTTCCTCTGTCTTCGTCGTGTTTTGACGCTGTTCACGTCGATCTAGTAGGTCCTCTTCCTTACTCTCGTGGTTACAATTATCTTCTCACCATGATTGATCGTTTTACTCGTTGAACAGAGGCAGTTCCTATCTCGGACATCAGAGCTTCAGCAGTCACTCGAGCCTTGTCTCAACATGGGTTGCTCGTTTTGGTGTTCCTTCGACGATCATGACTGATCGTGGCAGCCAATTTGAATCCCACCAATGGGATGCACTCATGGCAGTGCTTGGTTGCTTTCGCCTTCGTACCACAAGCTACTACTCTCTAAAGCAACTCGGCCGTCGAACGTTTGCACCGGACGCTCAAGATAATCTTACGCTCCACCGATCCTAATATCACTTGGGTGGACAAGCTACCTTTGATTCTTTTGGGCATTCGTTCGCCCTTGAAAGAATATTTGGCCTGCTCTGTAGCGGAACTAGTTTACGGTACCAAACTCCGTCTTGATGTTTTTTTACTTCTTCTGACCAACCTCTACCTCCTCACCTCAATCCTGGTTCTTATGTACACGGTTTTGTACGGGTAATGGCTGAGGTTAAGCCTACCACCCCTAGAGTGCCTGCAAATCAGAGACCTTTCGTGCCGAAAGAGATGTCAACTTGTTCCAATGTCTTAGGCCGTCGCGATTCTACTCGCTCCTTATTGCAACCCGTTTCTGACGAACCCTTTCCTGTCATCTCTAGAAAGCCGACATTCTATGTACTGCAGTATGGCGCCAAGCAGGATACTGTTTCTCTGGATCGCTTGAAAACTGCCTTTATTGAAGCTGTTCATTCTGAGCAGTCCTTATTTTCCTCTTCTACTATATCTAATAATGGTCCAGCGATTCCCCTACCTCATCATCATCTAACCTCAAACCCAAACTCCTTTACCTTGCCCATGTTTCCATCTCCTTCCCAATTGCTGCCGCCAACTCTTTTGTTGCAGGAAACCCCGTCTTCAGAGCTGTTCAGTCAGGATACCATCCATCCACCTCTAGTCACCCCGCAACCAGCAAGCCAGGCACATAGCGTCATGCTATCTCTAGACGCCAGCTCGGAGAGGTCACCCAAACGGATCACAATCAATCCGTCCACTCTTGCTAGTCACAGTGCCTCGCCCGCATTTTGTGCCATTCCCAGAAATCGTAGCAAGCCCACCGGCGTCATTACACGGTCTGGTCGCATTGTCAGAAATCCTTGGAGATATCTGGATTAACGTAATATTTTTTCTAACGGGTTGGCTAACTCTCTTTGGGGGGAGTATTGTAGCAGCTGACATCTTTGCAAGCTCCTACAAAGTTCGTACAGAGGGAGTTGGCAATTTCTCGTCTGAGAAAATTATGCTTCTCGCTAAAAAATCCATTTTTGTACGACCTTTGATAAACCTTTGTACAACCCAATTCGAAATTAACCAATCAGAATATACTTTGCGGTCCCGAGTCCCAAGCACATTTTAACGAACACTTTTTATTTCATCGGCACTCCATCAAGTTCCCCTGCTTTTATAACTTCAAAAACCTCTTGGCCGTACTATACTATATTTTATATAACTCCCTCATATTTTATATCTTATTCACTATAATATCCACCTTATATAGCTTATTCCTCTTAACATTATAATCATAGGCCATTTCCCTATATTCAATATATATATATATATATATATATATATATATATATATATATATATATATATATATATATATATATATATATATATATATATATATATATATATTTATATATATATATATATATATATATACATATATGTATATATATATATATATATATATATATATATATATATATATATATATATATATATATATATATATATATATATATATATATATATATACAGGGTGTTTCAGAATTCTTTGAACAAACTTTAACCTAAGGTTCTTTCAAGTTAATTAAACATAATTTACTCTATGGAGGGTTATCCAAAAATGTTTAGTTTAAAAGTTACTAAGACTTATAAGTGAGAGCGTGTCGTCGGGTAAATGAAAAATTAAATTCAGAATAAGTTTACTTTGTAGGAATACAGAGTTTGACGTTAGGTTAGTAGTCGCAATAGGTGTTTGAATTTCCGCCCATCTTCTGCGATTCATGCGTGGAGCCGCCGGCGATCGATTGCTGAACTCGTGGAAGACACAAGGAGTTTCAGCAATCCTTGCACAGGCATCAATAATCCTGTCGATAAGTTCTTCTTCGGACGGAACTGTTTTTTTCGTACACTAAACTCTTTAGGTGTCCCCAAAGGTAGAAATATATGGGTGTAATGTCAGATAACTGGGTGGCCAAGAGATTGGTCCGCCACGACCAATCCATCGGTTTGGATACCAATCATTCATAACCTCCTAACAGAGATCGTGGTGTGCTGGTGCACCATCTTGTTGGAACCACATTCCAGAGCGAATCGCCATAACATCTTCTAGCAACCCGGGTAGTACTTCATGAAGAAACTCCCAATAATTTCGTCTAGTGAAACTTTCTGGCAGGATGTAGGGGCCGAAGAGATAGTTGTCAATAATGCACGCCCACACATTTACGGAGAATCTATCTTGGTAACTGCTTCCCTGTGTGCCATGTGTATTGATGTGGGACCACAAGTGCAGATTATGCGTGTTGAATATTCCCTCTCGCGTGAATGTTGCTTCGTCCGTGGAAAGAACTTTTGATGCAAAATCGGGTTCTTGTTGTGAAAACCATGTGGCAAATTGAACACGCCGTGGATAATCGTCAGCATTTAAGCTCTGAACTCGCTGAAGGTGAAATAGATGTTGAAGGTTGTCATGCAGCGTGCGCCACACCGTACTGTGACTTGCAGGAAAAAACAATTGCTGCAGCCCCTGTGCTTGTTGTTTGGTCATTATGAAAATGTTGAAGTATGACGTCCTCCATCTCAGGGTCTCTTACACTTCTAGGGCGGCCTGCATCAGGTCTTGCAACGCGGAATGATCCGGTTTCACGCAGTCTCCTATGTATGGCTGCAAATGTTTGATGCACAGGCACATGTCTGTTGGGATATCTTTCACTGTACATTCTCGCAGCCCTTCTAGAATTGCCGTTTGCCATACCGTAAATTAAGTGCATATCTGCAAGTTCACTATTCGATAGTTAGTCAATTGTCGTTTACTGCTCAGTGTAAACTACCGCCCCGAGTGCATCTGTATCTTTGCTGTCGAGTGCAGTAGCCTGCCAACCAGGAATTTAGATGCAAAGGTGAATAGTTTAATTAAATCGTACTTTAACATTTCAAGTCTTCGTAACTTTTAAACTAAGCATTTTTGGATACCCCTCCATGGAGTAAATTATACTTATTTAACCTGAAGGAACCTTAGGTTAAAGTTTGTCCAAAGAATTCTGAAACACCCTGTATATACATTTTTCATTAAAATACACATTATATTCATTAACCATATTATCAAATTCAATAATTAGTCATATTCCATTATTTGTTGTTCAATAAATCTTGTTAAATTTATGTGTCACTGATTTTGAAAACACTTCCCGGCTGAATTAGTTATCCTCCATCACGTTTTCTCTCTTTCAACTCGTTTTTATCTTTAAACTCATATAGTAAGGTTTAATGGCTGCTACCTAGGCAAGTTTGTCATTAAACTAATCATCAATATATATATATATATATATATATATATATATATATATATATATATATATCACTCGGGTATCACTGGAAATGAAGAAGCGGACGGCGCAGCAAACCAAGCCCATTCCACCCCAATATCCAGAACACTTCCCATTTCCCCAGCCACACGATCCGCCCTTTGGAAGGCGCAGACCAGAGCCGCATGGGAAGATGAACTCCGGCAACAGCTCCAGGGATCATCCAGATCCATCTTATATGAGGAATTCGGTCCAATGCCCTGGTCTAGATCAACAAATCGTCGCCTTGACTCAGCCCTTGTCCGACTGAGAATCGGACATTCCGGGCTCTCTGCGCATCTTTTCCGCCTGGGTCTCTCTCCTTCCCCAGACTGCCCCTGGTGCCCCAACCATCCTGAAACCATACAGCACTTCCTACTAGAATGCCCGCATCACCACTCCCACCGGGTTCTACTCCATGAAAAACTTAGAGAAATTGGAGTAATGCAGCTAACAATCCCAGTCATCCTCAATGGAATTGGTCACCCTATCCCTATCCGCCAAGCCATTTCAAACAGATTCCAGTACTTTCTGACCAAAATAGGACAGTTGCACAGAATATAATCCACCCCCTCCAGCCTGTGCCAACAAGGCCCATTTCTTTGCAGACTGCTGAGTTGGCCAGCAATTAAGAACTCTACTCCTTTCCTAAGCCCTAGCGCACAGAAACTTCCAGGCTTTGACCATCTCCAGGGCCCATAGTGCTCACCCTGGCACTCTCTGGCCCTCAATTTACCAAATTACCAAAATATATATATATATTGTCTTCGGAGAATGTGGTTTAATTCCTCATCTTTTCTTGCGATATTGCATTAATTTTCATTATATATATATATATATATATATATATATATATATATATATATATCCAGGACAGAGCCGTAGATGCCTCGTAACATTTACTTCAAACGTTTCATGATTATAACTAATCCCATCATCAGTGCTCATGAAAGAATACAAAATACAGACTTAAATATATACATAAAAAGTTAACACATGCAATGAAATTGTGAAACATGAATATTAAATTTGAGACGAATTGATTACATTAGAAATATTGAAGAAAAACCCAACAAAACCAACGAGAGAATTTCTAAAAATAGGAAGGAAAATAATTGAAGGGTGGATTTTATTCCTGCCCCCCTCCTAAAAAAAACAATGTGAAATTTAACACATTAACATGTTTTTTAATGAGTCACTATATTTAATCGGACAGTTAATGAGTTATTATTTATACTGGGTTGAAGTTTTGTAATATCCGAGATGTTTCTTACCGCATTAATTATCGTGAAGTTCTCGAGTGTATGTAGCCCTAGAGCCGCATTGTAACAGATGGTTTCGAATTGGAGATGGATCAGGTTTTGAAAGGTGTTGTCCACTTCTTTCAGATCTACCCATATGCTGCAGCAGCAGGAGTAAAGCGTACGCCTTGTTGCCCCCACATATGATACAGTGCTAGTGCGTTCATATATATATATATATATATATATAAAATTTACTATAATTATTTGGTATTCCAAGAGTAAATGAGATATATATAATTAGAGATCTTTTTCACCTGGACTTTGAATTATTTGGTCTTGAATTGTCTTGCTAATGAGAGTGCAGTTCTTGTCTGAGGTTGTGAGGAGCGTCATTAGGCCAGAATCGTCTCCATTGGCACGGTAGCGCAACAGGATTCTGAAGACTCCTTCTTCAGTCAAGCTGGGAACAGAGAGCTTCAAAAGACCCTAATCACGGTGTTCTCCAAGGGAGAGAATGTTGCGACCGCAGAAGAGAACACACTCGATTACCGGAACTAGCAAACCACGGTTTCTTTCAACTTGTTCTTGCTTCCTTGTGGTAATGATTGCGTCGATTACCTTCGAAGGGTCACGCATGATCTCGAGGAAGGCTTTCACTCGGGTCATGGCGGCAGTGTGGTATCTGTGCTTTTTGTGGTTTGCTAAAACTTCAAAGGCCTTCTTGTACTTGGACATATGGGACATAGGCTCCAAAACTAGACATCCAATTTTAACTTGATTTCCTCCGGCGAAAAGCACACAAGAAACGCAGTATCTTCTTTTTTTCGAGATCGAACATTTTAGCCATGGGTATGCTGAGCACCAAGTAGACTGGAACCACCTCTTTTGACCAAACTAATTTAGGAACGGGATGGGGGGCTTCAGCCCCCACATACATCAACCCTTGATGATACTTAAATTTTCGGAAACCAGGTAGAGACGGCTTTCTACTTCCTAGTATGGGCCAATAGACTTCTCCAGCTGTCTTTGCAAGTTTTGGGAAAAAATGGTCGGTAAATATGTAGATTAGCGGCTCGGCCGAAAAAGTGTTATTTTTTGTAAATATTTTCGTTCACCCGTGTCGGAATATTCATATGCATTTGAGTCCATTTCGAAATATAGCTGGCGCCATTTTTGTTATACAAAACTAAAGAACAAAAAACGCTGTTTACTTACTTTATTTCGGGGGGTATACTTCAGAATTAGCGATGAAGAAAGCGTGGAATCTTTCTTTAATTCCCGTTTGGTCAACAGGAAGCGCTTGCAATCCGGGCGTTTGAGAAAAACGTTCCATTCAATGCTGTTTTTTTTTTTCTAAATGGCGCTCACTTGAATCATGTTTTGTTTTAGAGCATCTAAATTCAAAATGAGGGGTCACATCTAAATCCCGGCCCACAAATCTCTCAATCGCTTTTAATTTTAACTAAATTATGAACGTCCAAAAAGGTTACAAATTTTTCTCTATCAGAAAATAGAGTTAATAATTCGGAAATAGACGACGGACACACTTCGCAAACTGATAACATTTTGACCCTGCGTAAAAAACGTCTGTATTATACCCAAACGGCTAAAAAAAAGTAGTTCCTTTAAACGATCTAGCTAATTAGATTTAAATGTATAAAAAATGGTAATAAAAATAGACAAATGGGAAAAAATATATTGACAAATAAAAATGACTCCAAATGAGAATAATAAAAAGATATTAAGTGAAAAACAAAATAAAAATTTAAATCACACCCTAATTATAACTCGCAAAACGATTAAAAACAGTGACATAGTGTAGTTAAATCATTCACCTCTGTAAAAGTTAGAACATTATTCTATAAACAATTAGGATTATATACTGGGGGCTGTGCTCCCCAGACCCCTCCCCAATTTAATGAAACTCAGGATCATCGTAGTGTGGTCCTCCCATTGTATTTACCCCCACACAAGCCGTCCCCTTAAATGTACCCTAAAAACGTGAAACATGTTGGAACACGGACGAAATAGTACGTCCCATCGTTCGAGCTGCTAATATAAATATTTACCAAATGGTGAATGCTCGCTTTGGCTACCACTGGTGCACTACCTCCTCTCCTGCCCAGCCACCGCCCGCCTCAGGCCAGAGCGAGCGCCAGCCCCTCCCCCTGTAAGAGGTGCCCTACTGATGGCGCGAAAGGCAAGAGCCGCCGAGGTGGTCCGCCACACCCCAACAAACGAGGTGCTGAGAACAGCACCCCCTCCGCGCTGATTGCCGCCCGCGCCCAGTCGGGCGACGGGTGGTGAGGACCGCCGCCACCCACTTGCAGCAGATAAGACACGCGTGGGACGCTCCGCCGCGTCTTATTGCACGCCAACACTGGCGGGCTCCCCACTTTGTGTATTTTATATTATTATTGTATTTGTATTAGATTATGTATAAATGTACGCTATTGCACAATAAACCTATACAAACAAATTCTCGCTTACAGTGGTTTCTAGAATACCATGGCCTCCTAAATCTATACTAGTGTGGCTTCCGTGAGAAGTAGAGTACGACATCTTCTGCCCGCATGGAGGGTACTCTCAGAGTCCGATGAACCTTTGTTCTTGGCTGCCATGTGATGGCCGTCTTCTTCGATATCGAGAAGGCCTATGACACCAGATTGCGCCATTGAGTCGTCCGCCTTTTGTGTGAATGGGGCTTGAGGCGACTTTTACCGGTTTTTATTCAGTTTTTTTTAGCCGCTCACAATTTCCAAGTTAGAGTTGGTAACACTTATTCTGATATCTATGTCTAGGAGTAGGGTGTTCCCCATGGCAGTTTATTAAGTGTTACTTTATTCCCTAATGCAATAAATAGCCCAGTATACTTTCTGCTTGAATATGTGTCTGCAACCCTATTTGGGGATGGAATAGTTGTCTCGTGCAATGGGGTTGAATGAATATGTGAAAGGTTTGTGCCAGGAGTCAGGATTGGTGTTTGAAGATGTTTGGAGTGGGTTTTATGGGAATAAGGGTTTGTATGCGATGGATGGACTCCATCTGAACCAAGATGCGGTTGAGGTTTTGTGGCGGGAATTAGATAGTGTTATTAGGTCTTTAGAGGCGGGAAACTAGGTTTTGATAGTGGTCAGGGAAATTTAATGGCTCAAAGTGAGGCAGGGATAGGAAGCAAACACAGATTTGTAGAAGGTAGGCCGGCTAATGGAAGTGCTTTAGGGTTAAATTACTTTAGTAGTGATAGTGGTCAGGGAAATACAAGAGTACAGGGTCGGGGAAAGAGAGAAAGGAGATGCAGAGGAGATAGGCCCTCAGGTGCTTCAGGGATAGGTGGGCTGATTTGTCTTTACACAAATGCTCATAGTCTTAGAAATAAGGGGGATGAATTATTTAGTTATATCATTCATGAAGATATAAATATAATATGTATAGTTGAATCATGGGTTAATGAAAATATATTTAATGATAATGTCAGTGAATTTGAACTAGAAGGTTATATGTACATTATTCAAAGGAGAGATAGGACTGGTGGTAGGTTGATTATTTATATCAGAAATAGCATTTCTTCAAATCTAAATAACTCTATAAAGCAAGGAGAAGGTGAATCATTATGGATAGATATTAAGGTTGGTAAAAATAGGAAAATACACTTGGGAGCTTTTTATAGACCACCAGGACAGACTGATTGCATTGATAAGTTAATGATTAGGGAAATAAGTGAAGGATGCAAAGAAGATACAGTTATTCTTGGTGACTTTAATTTAACTTCTGTAGACTGGGAAAATATGATAGGAAGAGATAGAGCAAGTTGTAAGTTTATGGAGTGTTTTGAGGATAACTTTTTGACCCAATTTGTTAATAAGCCAACAAGGGGTGCAAATATATTAGATCTAATTCTTTCAAATGATGATCACTTAGTTCAAGGATTGAGTGTAGGGGAATCATTGGGAAACAGTGATCATCAGATGGTTTGGTTTAATTTGCAAATAGTTAAGGGTAGAACAACGACAAATTCCACACAAATTTGAAATTTTTATAGGGAAGATTACGATAAATTACGCAGCATGCTAAATCAGATTAGGTGGGATATAGAATTCTATGGAAAGAATACTTTTGAGATGTGGGATATTTTTAAGACTATATTAAACATGGTTCAGGAACAGTGTATCCCGATGAAGTCTATTAGGAAGAAATGTAGGAAACCATTATGGTGGAATCAAGAAATAGCTAATAAAGTTTCAGAGAAAAAAAGGGCATACCAGAGATTACAAAGTGAGAGTAGTTTAGATAATTTAAACCATTATCGGTCAACCAGAAATGAACTAAATAAGATTATTAAGAAGACCAAAAGGAGAGCAGAAATTAATTTAGCTAAAATAATAAGGATCCTAAAAAATTCTTTAGCTATTATAGAATCAATAATAAATCTAACAGTGATAAAATAAGGCCTATTAAATATGAAGGGGTTTTGAAAGAATCTGATGAGGAAATAGTAGAGGTCACTTACATACATAATTTCATGGATGACAAAAGCCACAAGGGCCTATCAAAGGTCATCCGTATCCATCAAATCCCCAAAATCCTTAGGGTAACTTTCGACAAGACCCTCAGGTTCAATATACACCAAAACATAACACAAGCAAGAAGCAAGAGCCTCACAAACAAACACATTCCTGAGCAGGTTCTACCCTGCGGGCAAAAAACTAAAGTTACACCTTTACAAAGCACTTTTGCGACCTATTCTCACGTATGCCCCACTGTCACTCGTAGCCGCGAGTGACACGTGGAAGTGGAAGGCTCAGCGCATTCAGAACTCTGCTCTGAAGCGTGTGTGCCACTCTCCTTTGTACTTGAGAATGGCCGCACTACATGACAACAACAAATTAGTACCCAACACATATGCTCACACCAGACTCACAGAACAACTCGGAAACTCGCCAGAGACCCATTATACACAGCACTACATGTAAGAAGGTATGCGATGGCACCGCAATACCCCACGGCCCATGACCACCCCTGCAACCCATACCGTTCTTCGCATTTTTGACTGAGCAGACAGCCTCTCCTTCCTGACCAACCTCTAACCGTTGTCCTGTCACAAAACCTCTAGGCCATCGTATCCACACTAACACCACGTATCAGTGTCTAGCCACCGACCTATCAACTCTTGCTATCTTTTCTCAAGTTATTTTTCACAACCTTTCCTCTATGACTGCCTGTTCGCCTGTGTTACACAGTGATTCCTCTCTGTCCTTTCTATACACAAAAGCAAGTTAGCAAGAAAATGAGCATAGGCCATAATCTAAGTTGACTCTTGGTAGAAATAACTCATTTTGCAAGCCAGCTTCAATTCTAAATCAGATACAATTTCTTAGGTATTTCGGATACCCAATTTGAACTCAATTCTGGCTTTCAAAGGTAGCCAATGCAAGCCGCTAAGACATGGCGTGATTGTCTCTTAGTGTTTTATTCATGATTAGTCTGGCAGCTTTATTAATAACAATCTATAATTTTTTTCAGGAGTGTCTTCGGGAGTTGATAGTATAAGCTGTTGCAATAATCAATCCAGCTGAGAATATGATTGGATATAACATAATTTCATGGATGATAAAGGCCACAAGGGCCTATCAAAGGTCATCCTCATCTGTCAAAACCCACCTACAAAATGCATCCATAGGATTGTGTCAAATCATGCATCTACAATATACAATTTGAACCATACACAGGAATGTGTTAAAAATAAGAAGCATCATCATTAAGACTCATCAAAATCAAAATCAATCATAATATACAATAATAAAAAACTGCATCCACAGGAATGAGTCCAGAATACCCCACAAAGTTAACTCTTCCTCCCAATAAAATCATCTAATCTGTGTTTGAATATATTCAAGTTTGGACTGTCTACCATCTCAGATGGCAAACTATTCCAGTAATTTACCGCTCTATTGGTGAAAAGATATTTTCTAACATCCAACCTGCACCTCTGTTTTTTAATTTTCAAGTGGTGACTCCTAGTCCTATTACTACCTTCCAACTCAAATAACTTGCTAATATCCAACTTATCCATCCCAGAACAGATTTTAAAAAGCTCAATCATATTTTCCCTCAAATGTTTCCTTATAAAGTAGATATTCTTCAGATGATAGTTTACCTTCTTGATAACTTGATTAATTTGGCTTCTGAATGTTAGATTCTCATCAAATATAAATCTCAAATTTCTCAGTGTTTTCAGTATCCACATCAAATGAATTTATCTGAATTGTATTCAAATCATGTTCTTAGATCCTAAAAACATGAATTTGGTTTTATCTTCATTTAACTTCCTTAAATGAACCTTAAGCCAGTATTTGATCTGCATTATAATTCTTACAACTAAAGCCTTAGTATTTACAACACAATTCACTATGACCATTTCCTGGCTGTTATCCGCAAATAATTTGTGTTTGATTGAATGCTTGCCAAGAATCTCAGTCCGCTATCGTACATAGATGGAAAAAAGAACTCGACCTAGTACCGAGCTTTGAGAAATGCCTTGGAGAAGTACCCTAGGGTTGGAAAAGCTTCCTCTAACTTGTACCTTGAATGACTGACCACTCCAATGCATGATTCTTCAACCCAATATCTTCTAAGTCTTTCAATAGAGAATGGTGTTGGACAGTATCAAATGATGCAGAGAGGTCAAGTAGAAAAATGAGAGCAACCTCTCTCTTGAATGATTTTGCCTGTAAGCTGACTGATTATCTGGTATGACTTTGCTTTTTGTTAGAAATGGATTAAGTTGAGCCAAGATGCACTTTTCTATGACTTTGGAAACAAATGAGAGATTTGATACTAGTCTGTAGTGCTTATAGTCATTTGCATTCCCCTCTCTTATGTACAAAGGGTGAATGATTGCAAGCTTTTCACCTTGTGGAAACTTATGACACCTGAAACCCAGATTTACAATGTGAGTAAATACAAACTTGGGGAAATGCTTTGATTTAGTTACTAGGGAAATAGGGAATGGATCATTGTTGTTGAACTTTTTCTTACAATTTGATATTATTTTGGCCAGTGTATCAACATTGACATCTTTAAAATGATTCATTTCAACTTGAGGATCACCTGGAGGATTTAATTCAGGAAGTTCATTTACCGGAATGTCACCGTTAGTTCCAAGATCATTCATTATTTTTTTAATATTTGAATCAAAATAGATAACAAATTTCAGTGCTAAAATATCATCATCCTTTTTGTTTGGCAGTACTTTCTCATTCATACTCCCAGTCAACTCATCTAAAAATTGTAAGCTTTCTAGGATTCTTGGCATTTTCTGTTATTTTTAAGTTGTAATATTCTTGTTTCCTTTTTCTAATAAGTTTTATCACATTGACCTTGGCAGCATTGAACTCTATTCTGTTCTCTTCATTCTTCTCTCTTCTCCATTTCTTCTCCTTCAATTTTCTCACCTTTCTAGCTTCAAGAATTTCCTGATTGATCCAGGGCTGATCTTCATTACTATTAATGGTTTTAGTTCTCATTGGACAAGTATGTTCAAAGTCATTTTTAAAGATTTCATTGTATTTGGCAGTGAAACAATCAACACGCTCAAGAACCATTCTACCTTCACAACCACAATTTGATTGGGCTTCCTCATGTAACACTCTTATGCAATGTTCTAAAAAGTATCAGAATCAAAATTGGTTAGAACTCTCACTTGCTTCTCCTTTAATTTTCTCCTGTGGAATAGACAATGGTCACAGTAACTAGATGGTGTAGGTTCTTCATGAATGGTTCAACTTCCAGATCTGCTAACAGTTGAGTGCTTGAGTCTGTCATAAAAAATATTCAGTTGCTGATTTGTTTTTGTTGTAGATGGAGTAGGGTACACTGATATTGTTAATACTAGTTCCTGAAGCTTTTTAGTTTTGTTATCCATAGGCACATCAATCCATGTGTTAAAATCACCACAGATGACAGACCAGAAAATGTTCTCTTAAAAAAGCAAGGTACAATGAAAATTCTTCAATAAATGATTGATACCTGCACTCTGCTTATAAATGCATACCAATCTCAGTTTTCTATTATTTGCAAAGCAGCTAAAATCTAAGACATCAAATATCTTAATGGGAATAGGTGTAGAATTTATGTTGACATTCTTGAAACTTCTATGCAAAACAATTCCCACCACTCTTGATATGTCTTGCAAAATGATAAAACCTGTGCGATTTAGGCACCACTGCTTTAATCACACTATTATCACTGGAGTTTCCCTTGAGCCATGTTTCAGTTATTACTAAAAAAATCTAATTTTTTATCAACAATTAATTCATTTATCTCTGCTTTATTCCTTACTGATTGTGCATTCAGAAGACCACCATGAATTCCAGGGTTAGAAGTCCTAATATCCATGGTCAGTGTTACTCTTAATGCGGTTCTTTTCAGCAATAAGTTTAGGACAATGATAAGAGTTAGCCCAGTCATCACAAGCTAGGCCCTCAGTGTTTCAATGGAAGCACTTGGGGGTCTTTTGAACAATCATTTACTCTATGATTTTGGGAACATTTGACACAAATCTGGGTTGTTTTAGTACAGTTTCTAGCTAGATGTCCAAAATCTTGGCATTTAAAACACTGTATCACGTGGTAGCAGTCGAAGACAGGGCAGGGCATCTTGAAAATAGGGTAAGATGATGATCCCCATTCAGATGAATCATCTTTCTAACTTCAGGATTGCATTTGTAAACAAAACTCTGGTATCTATCATTTTTCCCACTCAAGGAAGCAACAAGCTTGAACTCCTCGCCATTTTTCACCAACTCATCTAACCAGACATTCGTTAATAATATGTTTGAGGTAACGACTTTCTTGTCTTCAAGATAAGAAACATTAGTTAAGAAGATTTTAGGACATCAGCAGTGATGTCCAGTTCTTCACTCTTGCTTTGTAATACGCTCGCAGCCTTATCCAGATTTTCTTTTGTCCCAAATTCAACTACAATATGACCCCCTTTGTAACTCTAGTACTCTCCATTGGCAACTTCCTAAGAGTCTCACCAACTACATTAACCTTGTCTGCCGCCTTTGATGCTTCTGACCTAACCTTTATCACTATGGAACTCCTTGATTTAACAATATCACTGTACTTGAGTAGAACCTCTTCATTATTGTAGTTAAGTGCTACTGCAGATGATTTCAATGCCACTATCATTTTTTCAATTTCTCCATTAGTCTTCTTTCTCACCTCAGTTAATTTATCCATATTCCCAGTTAATTTATTTATTTTCTCTTCAAGATTAGCCAAAGAGTCCATTTTTACATTTAAATCCCCAACCAAGATTTTTAGCGAACAATTTTCATCTAAAAACCTTTGAACTTGCTTCATAAGTAATTCAAAATCCCGCCTCGATACTCCATCAGTTGTTTTTCCCTTCTAACAATCACTGCAGCACAGATAAAAATTCTCTGCTTCCATGAACTTGAAGATTTTATTGTTAACTCTAATGCATTTGCTATGGTACTATCGCTCACATATATCACACATTAGCCAATTTTATTTCACTTCAGCTGCATTATTATATGTTGGACAAATAATACTTTCATATGAATCATCCGCACTTTTTTGACTAAATGTTCACCTACTATGACCTCTGCTTCCCGCCATTTTTTCAGTACTAGAACATCAACAAAAGCCCTGAGGGCCTGCCAAAGATTTCTAAACATGGAGCTCTTCTTCTGCTTCTGTTAGTGGAGCTAAACTTAACACATCCTTCTTCTTCTTGAATGGTTAACTTGTATTGTTTATATAGTGTAATTGTTGTTTTCTCTTCCAATTCCTTCCTCCAGCATGTATCATCATAATTATAAATTCTCTTTTCAACTTCTTCCTTGCTTATATGTTTCAGTTGATCTACATTCCTTAGACCAATCTTGATCATATAAATTTTCAGTTGTATCCATCTCATACACCTAGGGTTATTCCACATATCGTCAAGAACTTCCTTCAGTAAATCATTCCCTTTGTCCTTTATATACCATGCATAACTATTTTTTTTTTCTTATATCTCTTGGTTCTACTGATGACGCCCCAACCTTCCCTCTAAGTGCATTATTTGGAGTATACCCAGGAGCACCCAAAATTTTTCTCCAAACTGAATTTTCAATCTTTTGGAATTCCAGACCACAGCAGTAAACATGAAGATCGGCGCCGTGCCCCAAAAAGTGGGGGTTTTTTGCGTGTAATTTCGTTAAACCACGCATGAATATTCATGCACGTTTGAGTCCTAGTTCAAATATACCCGGCACCATTTTTGTAAAAAAAAAATGCTGTTTACTTACTTTATTGTGGTAGGTATACTTCGGAAATAGCGTTGAGGAAAGCATGGAATCTTTCTTTAATTCCCATTTTGGTAAAAGAGAATTTTTTGCAGAAGATGGCAGTTGTGAAATAGGCATCAAACTAGTTGCTTTTTTGTCTGTATTTCGGGATTGAATTTTTCCTATCCCACCAGACCCGCTCAATATTTTGAGTGCTTGCTCCGCTTTCCGGGTAAAAAAAATTTGGGGAATGGTTGACGGTTTGATGTTTGTAGCCCTCTAATTCCAAACCAGCGTAAGCCGCCCAACAATCAGAAATGATTAGTGTTCTGGGCACGATCCACTCTTTAATCACTGACACAAGTGTTTCTTTGGTTCTATCCGTAACTGTGACCATAAAAATGTTTTTGTTCCCCCTTTTAAGCCCTCTGAAAACCCACACTCTCTCAACCACTCTCCCTTTGTTGTATTTTCTTTTCCAAACTTACCTCATTGACTTCCACAACTTTCTCCTCCCTGCCAATCTTCTGCCTATTTTGTTCACAATACTGAATAATCCATTGAATAGTTATAAATTAAATGGGATAATTTTAGGGAGGACTGATTGTGAGAGGGACTTGGGTATTTTGGTAAGTTCAGACCTTCGTCCTAGAAAGCAATGCCTAAATGCTAAGAATAAAGCTAATAGGATATTGGGATTCATTAGGAGGAGTGTAAGCAATAAGAGTGCTGAAGTCATTCTAAAACTGTATCTGGCGCTAGTTAGGCCTCATCTAGACTATGCAGTACAATTTTGGTCACCATATTATAGGAAGGATATTGATTTGCTTGAGTCTGTGCAGAGAAGGATGACAAAGATGATTGTTGGGCTAAGGAACTTACCTTATGGTGAAAGGCTCAGAAAACTAAATCTACATACATTGGAAAGGAGAAGAGTCAGAGGGGAATTGATTGAAGTCTTCAAATGGGTAAAAGGATATAATAAAGGGGATCTGGGTAAGGTTCTTATACTTAGTGAACATGACAGGGCACGTAGCAATGGGTTTAAGCTTGATAAGTATAGGTTTAGGAAGGAGATTGGGAGGAATTGGTTTACAAATCGTGTGGTAGATGAATGGAATAGGCTCACTAGACATGTGATAGAAGCCTCCTCTCTGGGTAGTTTTAAGAATAGATTAGATAAATATATGGGTGAAGCTGCTAGATGGGACGGACTTTTTTTTATGTACATATGTATATATTTTTGTAAGGAGTGGGGAGATTATATTTTGCGGTTGCATGAATGGACATAATCCTCTGGATGCATTTTATGTATATTGTAGATTAGATCTGACAAACTCCTGTAAAGGGTTGACAATGTTGATGACTTTTCTCTGGTAAGAAATCTTTTGTGTGTTGACTGGAACAGGAGCTGCCAAGTGTAGGCCATGAATGGTCTTTTGCAGTCTCCTTCTTTTCTTATGTTCTTATTTTCTCTGCAGAACCTAAACTAATCAATCAAAGTTTTTGTGAAACCTTGATTTCATGGGATAGAACTTCTAATGTCAATTGGTTGACCAAAAACCAATAAATAATTTGCAGAATAGTTTCTACAGAAAGGTGTGACTTTGAGAAAAAAAGTCCCATTCAAAGCTGATTTTTTTTAATAATGGTAATTTGCTTGAGTCACGTTTAGTTTTTGTACATCCAAATTCATAATTATCTTTAATCTGTAATGCCTAACCACAAACTTCACAATCAATTTTAACTTTAAGCAAATTATTATCGTCCAAAAATGTTAACAACTTTTTCAATCGGAAAATAAAGCAGAAAGTTTAATAATAGACAAAGAACAAATTGCAGACAATGAAGCCATGTTGAAGCAGAATTTGCCGCCTAAAAGTCATCTCTCCTCCACCCAAAAGGCTCCATAAAAACTAGTTCCTCTAAACGATCTAGCTAAGTATATTTAAATGTATAAAAAAAGTATTAAAAATAGTAAAATGGGTAAAAATATATTGACAAATAAAAAAAGAATACAAATGAGGATAATAAAAAGACATTAAGTGAAAAACAAAATAAAAATTGACTATTCATTCATTTCTGACATCAGCCCCCCCCCCCTCATTATAATTTGCAAAATGATTATTTGGTTAAATATAAACGTTAGAACATTATTCTATAAACAATTATGATTATTTCCTGGGGGCTGTGCCCCCAAAACCCCCCTATTGCCAATTGATTGAAACTCAGGATCATTATAGGGGGGTCTCCCCACAGTGACCCCCCCCCCCCCCATACACAAGCAGTCCCCTTGAATTTACTCCAAAAAGGTGAAATATATTGGAACAGGGACAAAATATTTTGCGTCCCATCATTCGCGCCACCGATCTTCATGTTTACCACCATAGCTTCTGATCCTGCTATCACACATGGTATCACTACTGATTTCCCAAAAGCTTTCCCTATCATAAGTCTGATGCATGATCTTGCTATCACTGTGTATGTTACATTGGACAATTTTCTACAAGTTTCAATTTTTGCTCCCTTATGTTTTTTAAAACAGTTAGTTGCTTTTATCATTAACTGAGATCTACTACTTTTATGTTTTTTATTCGTTCTGGTATATTCTTTTCATTAAAGATCATACATTTACTTTTCTCTTGGCTTATTTCAAGACCACATTTTCCAACTACATCCTTTAGTACATCATAACCTAATTTCACGGATGACAAAAGCCACACTGAATCGTAATATCAAATAATAAAAAACTGCATCCACAGGAATGAGTCCAGAATACACCCCCCTCCTTCAAAGTTAACCCTCCCTCCCTCCCTATATAATCATCTAATTTGCGTTTGAATACATTCAAGTTTGGACTGTCTACCATCTCAGATGGCAAACTATTCCAGTAATCTACCACTTTATTGGTGAAAAGATATTTTCTAACATCCAACCTGCACCTCTGTTTTTTTAATTTTTAAGTGGTGCTTCCTAGTCCTACCTTTCAACTCAAATAACTTGTTAAAATCCAACTTATCCATCCCAGAACAGATTTTAAAAAGCTCAATCTTATCTCCCCTCACACATCTCTCAAATGAGAACATATTTTGTACCCTCAGTCTATCTTCATATTCAAGGCGCTTCAGAGAAAGTATTATTTTTGTTGCCCTCCTTTGTACTGACTCTAGCAGGTTAATGTCATGTCTAAACTGTCATGACCATGCTTGTATATAGTACTCTAAATGTGTCCTAACATATGAGTTGTAGAGTTTAAGGATAACCTCTTTACTCTTGTAGCTAACATTCCTGTTAATGTACCCTAGCACCCTATTTGCTCTATTTTTTGCCTCAATACACTGCTTTGAAAACTTCAGGGACCTATCTACTACTGTGCCTAAGTCCTTCTCATCCTCAACTGAATTCAGCCAATGCCTATTCATTTCATAGCTAAATTTCCTATGATCCCTTCTTATGTTAAGAACTTTGCATTTTTTAAGGTTAAAACACATCTGCCACTGCTGAGCCCAAGCTCAACTTGTTTTACTACAGCTGCCAATTTTATTGTCATCAGCAAGTATTGATACTTTGCTATTTAAGGCCTCCCCAAGATCATTTATTTATATAAACTATGAATAATAAAGGACCTAGAATGGATCCCTGAGGTAAGCTACTGATAATGTCCCTCCACTGTGACCTCACCCCATTCAGCACGACTTTCTGTTTCCTGTCTTTCAGTCATACAATTCAAAACTTTACCACATATCCCATGCATTTTTAATTTGTGAACTAGTCTCTTATGTGGAATCTTATCAAAAGCTTTGCTATAATCTAAGTAAATTACATCAACTTTCTCTCTTTTATCTAATTGTTTAGTAACATAATCCATAAAATCCAGTAAATTTGTTAAACACGATCTACCTCTTCTAAACCCATGCTGAGCATCATTTATTAACCTACCATACTCTAGATCAGGGGTCACAAAACTTTTTTCACATCGGCCAGATAATTGAGAGGATGATGAGCGTGCGCCACATAACCATTTTGTTCAATACAATATATTAAATACATAAAAAATAAAGACAACCAACATATTTATTTACCAATACACAAAATATACAAAAAATAAAGAAAAAAAACATATTTATTTACCAAAAAGTTACCAAAGAAGGCGGCGTTAGAAATAAGATAGTATTATCACACCCAGTGCGCACATATCCGAGTCTCACAAACTTAACAGCAAAAAAGGTTAGTGAGATTTATGAACCTAGCATTTAGCTTTCAAGATATCATCAATATTTGCTTTGTAATTGCTGCATCCACACTGCATCGGCGGGCCGGATGAACTGACCTCGCAGGCTGGATCTGGCCCGTGGGACATAGTTTGGAGACCCCTGCTCTAGATGGTCAGAAATCCCCTCCTTAACTATCTTCTCAAGGATTTTACAAATGATAGAAGTTAAGCTTACCAGCCTAAAGTTGTTTGGGTCCTCTTTACTTCCATTTTTAAAAATTGGCACTACATTCAATAATTTCCAATCATTATTTCTCTAAACTCTAGTGATCTAGTATATATCTTCTCAAGAGCTACTTCAATACTATCTACTAGTATTGCAGTAATACTAGTACTAGTATATATCTTCTCAAGAGCCCCTGTAATACTATTTAAATTATTTTAACTATATTATGATGAGTGAAAATAGATTACTTATTACAGTAATGGAGTAGATGTGGAACAGCCTTAGATATATCAGATGGATAAAAGTAATGAAAAATTATATGAATAAACTTAATATAACCAATACCAATCAGATAAAATTATTGACTAAAAATGAAATTGATAGAAGAGCATATAAATATGATAAAACAATGTGGTTGCAAGAGCTAGAAGGAAAATGTACTTTTAAGTATATATAAGTAGCATAAATTGGATATAAAAAAAGAAAATTTTTATGATAATACCTATAAATCTATTTTAATGTATAGGGCATGAAGCAAAACATTGCAACATGGATGTAGGAAGAGGTACTTGGGAGAAGATTTGATGTGTCAACTGTGTAAGACAGGAGAAGAAGAAACTTTAGAACATTTCATGAAGGATGTAATGTGCTGGCAGAGATAAGGACACAGTTTGAAATACAGGATGTGCAACTAAGTGAAGTGTTATTATTTACAGGAAGTGAGAAAGCTGAAAAATACTAGGAACTCGTATACTGTCTTTGGAAGGGAAGAAAACAAGTGTTGGGAGAGACTGAGTAGCCTGAAATAAGATCAAGAAAAATGTATAGTCCGGTACTGTAGAAAAAGCTATACCGCACACCTTAATCTGATCTGAGTAACCTAGAATGAATTCATGTTGTCTGGGCCAGATGACTTACTAGTATTTAACTGCAATATAAGCTCTCTGATTATTTCTCTGTTCACATTAATGGCATTCAACACTACTTACCCTGACCTAGAATTATCATTAATTAATCTATCTGGATTCTCTTCTGTAAATACTGAAGAAAATTATCATTCAGAACCTCTACTATTTCCTCATCACATTCATTCCAAACCTCTTAATATCTAATAGGCCCTATTTTATCACTTAGATTTGTTATTAATTCTATAATATCTAAATAATTTTCTTGGATCTTTATTATTATTTTGAGCTAAATCAATTTCTGCTGCCCTTTTGCTTTTCTTAATATTCTTATTTAGCTCATTTCTGGTTAACCTATAATGTTTTAAATTCTCAAAAGTACTTTCTCTCTGTAATCTCTGGTATGCCCTTTTCTTCTCAGAAATTGTCCTAGCTATCTCCTGATTCCACCACCCTGGCTCCTACATTTCTTCCTAATAGCCTTGATTGGAATACACTGCTCCTAGACTTTGTTTAGTATAGTCTTAAAAGTGTCCCACATCTCATAAGTATTCTTTCCCCTGAATTCTATATCCCACCTGAGCTGTAATTTATCGTAATCTTCCCTATAAAAACTTCAAGTTTTTGTGGAGTTTATTGATGTTCTACCATTCACTATTCCCAAGTTAAAAAGAACCATCTGATGATCACTATTTCCCAATGCTTCCCCGACAGTCAATTCCTGAACCAAGTAATCATCATTTGAAAGAACCAGATCTAATATAATGGCACCCCTTGTTTGTTTATTAACAAATTGATTCAGAAAATTATCCTCAAAGCATTTTATAAACTTACAACTTGCTCTATCACTTCCTATCATATTTTCCCAGTCCACAGAATTCAAATTAGAGTCACCAAGAATAACTGGATTTACTTAACATCCTATACTTATTTCCCTGATCATTAGCTTATCAATACAGTCAGTGTATTGATAAAACAGAAATAAATAAGAATGGAACAGAAATGATAATAATAAAAGCAACAGGAACTGACCTAAAATGGAATAAACTAAATAATTATGAGCTTATTAACCCTTAAAGAGCCAAATAAATTTACTCAAAATAGCTTTGAATGAATTTAGCCTTGCTACATCATTAGGGAAAATAATAAAATAATTAAATCTTTTTTTATTAATCAAATAGTATATCATTTTAATCAAAAAGAATTCTTCTATTGATCTAAATTAAAAATTATTAATAACCATCTGCATATTTAGAATTATGATTGGATAAGAATGGAACAGAAATGATAATAATAAAAGCAACAGGAACTTATCATTGGTCCATTGGACCTCAAATTTTGTTTTCCACCTCACAAGAAATTAATTTTGTTAATTTAAGTTAGCGCTTAAAACTACTTCTATATTATAGAAAACAAATAGAATTTATGGAAAACATTTCTATATTTGAAAATGCCTTCAATTTCTTGAATTTATTTTTTTAAAATTACTACCTGCCCAATCGTATGCTCCAATTTTGCCACTGCCTGTGCTTCCTCATTTGTGTGCTTTAAATAATATGCTAACCTAAGGCATTTCTGTATTTTAATTGTATAAAAAAGCACAAATATAAGTGTTATACCCCCCAAATGAAATAGAAAAATGCAAGTTTACAAATGTCTGAATCATAAATCAAAAGTGTGGTATGTGGTCACTGTCAAAAGAAATCGGTCAAAACTGGATCAAGTTACTCTCATTTATAAATCTCTGTTTACAAACAAATAAGAACTGACCTAAGGCATTTCGATATTTTAATTGAATGATCAATCCCTAACATAAGAGTTTGAGAGAGAGAAAAAATGGAGGAATCCTCATAAAAATGAGCGTTAACATGAGTCTAATTTCAAAGGTAAAAAAAAACTCTCTGGTGATTATACAGCACTGAGTTAGAGGCTTTGAAAGACCCTCAGGCAGCAAATAGGTTAAATCTTATAAGTAAAAAGGTAAACCAATTATGATGATGACGGAATGCTTACCAAGAATAAAAGAAAAGCAATACTGGTATGATTATATGTTTTGTGTCAATAGAAAATTAGATAATATATTCAATGAAATGAGGATAAGATTTGAAAACATTAAATCAATTTAAGCCAGATATGACTTCTATCAAATGGATGGTATACACCTAAATAGAAGAGAAGATATGAAACTTGCAAAAATAATAGGATATGCACTTAGAGAAGAGGGAAACATAGGGCCCTAGGCTCATTTGAAAGAAATGGGAAATATTGCCCCACACATCATTTTTAAATATAAGATATATAATGATAATGATCATTAAAGAACCATAAAATTGATAAATATACAATGCTTGACATAAATCAAGGTTCATGAAGTTGAGGAATTAGTTGCAGATAATGCAATTCTAAGCCAAACAGTCACAGCAAAAAAAAAGAGAGACCACTATACTAGCCTCCCGGCTCATATAGTGGTTAGCATGCTTGCCTGACAATTGCTGGGTCAGCAGTTTGAATCTCCGTCAGGATTCATTTTAAGCTGACACAATTTACTAAGGAAGGTTACCGCCGTGACTGGACATCACGGTGGGGAGTTGGGGCTTGCCCTGGCTTACATAGCTTGATATGATGACTAAAACCAGCAAACTTTAACTTTAGAGATAAAATCCAATTTAATGAAAAAATAAATAGGCATAAACAAGATCATACAAAGAAAATAAAAGGAGCTGGTTTAACATTATATAGAAATAATGACATTTGAAATTAATAAATGTGATAATACATTAAATGTTATATTGGAAGCAAATATTAAACTATATAGAAAAGAAATTAAACTAATTCTGGTGTATTTCTCAGTAGAGAGGAAAGAAGCAAAGTTACCTACTAAATAAGACAATAATGAAATAAATGAAAAATAAACTAAATCTTTTAAAAGATGAGTTTATTATTAACCCAGGAGACATCAATGATCACCTAGACTTCTTTGGAGAGCAGAACACCTATAACATGGGACGTACAATCTGAAAATTGATGCAAAATTAAATCTTATTCTTTTAAACAGCAATGAAGTGTGTAAGCATATATACATGGTAATAAAAACAAGAAGCATAATAGACCTTGCTTTACATACATACATAATTTCATAGATAAGAAAAGCCACAAGAGCCTATCAAAGGTCATCCCCTATCTGTCAAAACCCACCCACAAAATGAATCCATAGGATTGTTTCAGATCATGCACGCTATTTGATGGAGCGCTCGCCTGCGTCCTATTGCAACGACTGCGTCGTCCCCCAGACTGTTCCGCACATTCTTGTCGAATGTCCCAGTCTGGGTGATCTTCGCGCACGACACCTGTCCCGGTACCGGGATGGGCAGGGTCGCTACCGCCTGTCCCTTGTACTCGGGACAAGTTCGTGTACTTTGACTGGTGGACTTATTGACTTTTTGGGGGAGGCTGTCCTTCTCCCTTTCATTTAACCCGGTTTAATTGTTGTTGTTGTTTTTGTTATTGTTTTTGTTATTGCTTTGTTATTGTTATTGTTATTTCTTTTTATTGTTTCCTGTTTAATTTTTTAAAGTAGCCTAGAACTAGGCTGTTTGTTTACGGCGACTTATGCCTAAGTCGGCAGTCGCCAGATAGCCCCTTGATTAAAAAAAAAAAAAAATTCAGATCATGCATCTAAAATATATAATTAGAACCATATACAGGAATGTGTCAAAAACAAAAAGCATCATCATCAAAGGTCATCAAAATCCAAATCAATCATAATATACAATAATAAAAAACTGCATCTACAGGAATGAGTCCAGATTACCCCCCCCCCTCCTACCACCACCAAGTTAACCCTCCATCCCTATATAATCATCTAATCTGCATTTAAAAACATTCAAGTTTGGACTATCTACGTACTAAGATGGCAAACTAGTCCAGCAATCTACCACTCTATTGGTAAATAAATATTTTCTAACATCTAACCTGCACCTCTGTTTTTGAATTTTTAAGTGGTGACCCCTAGTCCTATTACTACCTTCTAACTCAAATAACTTGTTAAAATCCAACTTATCCATCCCAGAACAAATTTTAAAAAGCTCACTCATATCTCCCCTCACACATCTTCTCTCAAATGAGAACATGTTTAGTACCCTCAGTCTATCTTCATATTTAATGTGCTTCAGGGAAGGTATTATTTTTGTTGCCCTTCTTTGTACTGACTCTAGCAGGTTGATGTCATGTCTAAAATGTGGTGACCATGCTTGTATACAGTACTTTAAATGTGGCCTAACATACGAGTTGTAGAGTTTAAGGATAACCTCTTTACTCTTGTAGCTAACATTCCTGTTAATGTACCCTAGCACCCTATTTGCTCTATTTTTTGCCTCAATACACTGCTTTGAAAACTTCAGTGACCTATCTACTACTACGCCTAAGTCCTTCTCATCATCAACTGAATTATTCAGCCAATGCCTATCCATTTCATAGCTAAATTCCCTATTATCCCTTCTTATGTTAAGAACTTTGCATTTTTTAAGGTTAAAAGTCATCTGCCACTTCTGAGCCCAAGCTAATAACTTATTTAAGTCACTCTGCACTTTAAAGCTTCCCTCAACTTCTTTGACTACAGCTGCCAATTTAGTGTCATCAGCAAAAAATGACACCTTGCTATTTACAGCCTCTCCAAGATCATTTATATAAACTATGACTAATAAAGGGCCTAGAATGGATCCTTGAGGTACGCCAATGATGATGTTCCTCCACTGTGACCTCACCCCATTCAGCACAACTTTGTGTTTCCTGTCTTTCAGCCATACAGTTATCCAATTCAAAACTTTACCACATATCCCATGCATTTTTAATTTGTGAACTAGTCTTCTATGTGGAACCTTATCAAAAGCTTTGCTAAATCTAAGTAAATTACATCAACATTCTCTCCCTCATCTAATTGTTTAGTAACCTAATCCATAAAATCTAGTAAATTTGTTAAATGCGATCTACCTCTTCTAAACCCATGCTGAGCATGTTGTGGAATCTTGCAAAATTTAATCAATAATAAACTTTTGCAAGATTTGGAAAGTGTTTCAGGAAGAGCTTGTGGCAAGAGATCGTTGAATCAGACTTAAATTTTCCTCTTTTTTCTTAGGGTTATTTGTAAAAATAAAAAGGAAACTTGTAAAATAAAATATATAGAAAGGTAAAAGACTGTGGTATATGCAACATATTTATACGGCAGAATCTTTTGAGACTATATAGAATATCCCCTAAAAATCTTAAGGCAAATTTGGATATAAACATGACTAATACAAATTTATTTATTGATGAAATAATGAATAATAAAAAGGTGAGTTACTTGAGATTCTTTAGATATTTACTTTGTTTTTAAGACAGGTTGACTTATTCCCTAGTTAAGTTTCCCCTGGTAAGGTCCATCCCTTAGACTGGGAGTCTCAATGAACTTTGCCAACAGAGATCTATCTCTCCTTACATTTGTATCTTTTTCCTTGTAGCTACAGGAGCAGAAGTCTGGGTTGGTAAAGCCAATGCAATATTTATATGTATTTAGTTTTGGTAGTGGCCACACCAGAGCCTTGCCAGTTTGACTCATGTGTGACATTTGAAGAATGTTTTTTTATGGATTGATATTTAATGCAATTGCATTAAAGAGGTGATATAGACCCAGAGATTGAGGCTATGCTGTATCATATGTGTGGGTAATGGTTGCCTGGTTGTAGGGAGGGGAGGTTTCTAATGGTATCTCAGTATACTATATTCTCTGAGGTTTGGAGATCTTTCTAAGAGGCTGCTAATAGTCTGAACTAACATAGCATAACATAATTTCATGGATGCCACAGCCACAAGGGCCTATCAAATGTCATTCGCATGTGTCAAAATCCACCCACAAAATGCATCCATAGGATTGTATCAGATCATGCATTTACAATATACAATTTAAATAATCCATAGGATTGGGTCCAATCATGTATCTACAATATACAATTTGAACCATGCACAGGAATGTGTCAAAAACAAAAAGCATCATCATCAAGACATCAAAATCCAAATCAATCATAATATACAATAATAAAAAAATGCATCCACAGGAATGAGTCCAGATTACACCTCCCCTCCCCTGCCCCGCCAAGTTAACTCTCCATCCCTATATAATCATCTAATCTACATTTAAAAACATTCAAGTTTGGACTATCTACGTACTAAGATGGCAAACTAGTCCAGTAATCTACCACTCTATTGGTAAAAAAAATATTTTCTAACATCCAACCCCTACCTCTATTTTTTAATTTTTAAGTGGTGACCCCTAGTCCTATTACTATCTTCCAACTCAAATAACTTGATAAAATCCAACTTATCCATCCCAGAACAGATTTTAAAAAGCTCAATCATATCTCCCCTCACACATCTTATTTCAAAGGAGAACATATTTAGTGCCCTCACTCTATCTTCATATTCAAGGTGCTTCAGGGAATGTATTATTTTTGTTGACCTCCTTTATACTGACTACCAGGTTGATATCATGTCTAAAATGTGGTAACCATGCTTGGATACAGTACTCTAAATGTGGCCTAACATACGAGTTGTAGAGTTTAAGGATAACCTCTTTACTCTTGTAGCTAACATTCTTGTTAATGTACCCTAGCACCCTATTTGCTCTATTTTTTGCCTCAATACACTGCTTTGAAAACTTCAGTGACCTATCTACTACTATGCTTAAGTCCTTCTCATCCTCACCTGAATTCAGCCAATGCCCATCCATTTCATAGCTAACTTCTCTATTATCCCTTGTCATGTTAATAACTTTGCATTTTTTAAGTTTCAAAGTCATTTGCCATTTCTGAGCCCAGGCTAATAACTTACTTAATTCACTTAACTATAATCCTATATGTGTAGTTTTGATTATATATTATGGATGAATTGTGTTAGGCACTGTGAAGTTGAATGCTTGGAACTATGAATATTTGATTGAGCATGTGAAGTTGGAGGAAAAGTTGAAGTTATGTAGGACCTAAAAGTTTATAGGATGTTGTGGAATAGAAAAGGTGCCTTGATTGAAGCAGATAAGGACTTTACCAAGACTCGTTTGCCTGAGTTTAAAATTATTTTGAGTGATGGAAAATACCCCTCCCCCCTAGCTCAAAATATGTAGGAACATTCTGAATTAGAAATAATTGGTGTGCTTGAGCCAAGTGTATTTTTTTTCAATAGTTAATTTTACTCGTACAAAATCTTGATGGAAGTCTGTGAGCGGTCATTCAATGATTAAATATTTCATGCAAGATCAGGTTGTGGATATAGTTGAAAGCAAGCAAGTGATTGTGTATGTTTCAAAAGAATTTAGTGGGGCAGAGTGTGCATATTTGACAATCAAAAAAGAGTTGGCTGCACTATGTTTCTGTGTCAAGTCATTTCAGCTTCTTTGGATTATTGTGTGAATAGACCATCAGCTATTAGTATATTTGCAACGTATGAGGTCAGTTGATAATAGACTGGCAAGGACAATAGAAGATTTGAGTGATTTTGACTTTATAGTTGTATTCGTCAGGTGAAAGGAATATGATTGCTGATTTGATGTCATGGTAGCCAGGAAGTTTAAATGAGAATGAGACCGTTAGTATAAATCCTGAGTTTGGCAGCAGGTGTCATTGTATGAAGGAAATGGGAAGGTAGAGGTGATTCTATATTCAAAAGTGTGTTGTTAGGCTTGCAAGACTTGATGAAAGGTGGATTGCATGAGAAGCTGTCAGAACGTGGGGACATATGACAAAAAATGATTATGGAAGAAGTGTGTAAGAGACCAGAGCAACTGAAAAGGAAGAATATGAGTAAGTTAAGGAAGTATGTGTTTGCCAGGAGTGATGACCTTCCGGAAGTGATAGTGAGTAAATTATTTGGTGTAGTAGAGCCAGTGCTGTATCATGGTAAATGTGTAGACAAAGAGAGTGGGTGTGCGTTGCATCTTCAATGTTTGAGTGGAGTACATTACAATTGGTTGACTTTAATTAAGAAATATTTAAGAAAGGCTAGAGATGAAGTTTGTGAAGAGGTTTTTCCTGTTAGTGAAGATGAGAGTTTGGATGCTAGAGAAGTGATTGTTGAAATTATGAAAATACGAGTATGGGATTGAAGAAAGAGTGCATGTCTTTGGTGAATGTGAAAATGGTGCATGATGATGACAGTATGAGTTGGAATGTCCCTAGAAGAGGTGGGACAGTTTCAATAAGTGGACACATTATGCATTGGAGGAAGTGAGCTTGTCAGTAAGCAAGGGGAAGTTGAATGATGTATTGCATGAGTTTGTATTAAGCGAGAATGAATTACTGTATTGTTTTCTGTTTGGGATCATTTTTTGCATAAGAATAAGATTTTGATGAATGTATGCAATGAATATTTAATGAAAGATGGTGTAGCAGTTGGGAATTTTTAGAGTGAGCTTGTAGCTCAACTTTATTTGTGGGTGTTGACTTGACTGAAGAGCTGCTCACTGCTGAAGATATAGAAAGAATGCAAGAGTTATGTCTGATGATATGTTGTAGCGGGCCACAAATCTACACTCTAGCCCCAATCTATCCAACCCGTTTCCTAAACCAAGTCAGACATGAGAAATGAAATGGATTGTAAATAGTCGTTTATTTATACAAAGTATGGCTAAATATATTTATATACAAAGAAAAACAATCTGTGTGGATACTACCAATCGAGAAAACAATTCTCTTATTCAAAATCCAACCCCCAAAATATTTACAAAAATACAAACCAACAATCAACACCTTTATCTTACGTAGTTTAGGGTTTTCCAGGGAAAGTCTTGCCGGCTGCCACTCATGTGGGCACAATTTTGCGCACATCTTTTAAAGGCCTTGGCCTCCGAGCTCATACAATAATTATTATATTGTGATCCAGTTGCATATTGAAGCTATATTAAAGTTCTCCTTTATTCAACATTAATATTCCAAATCATATAATGCCAGCCACTCTTTACAAAAGGAATATTTATTCTTGTTATATATTTAACAGAGTGTCCTTTTGTTTGAAATAATGATATATGAAACTAAGTACAATCTTTACAGAATAATAGAGAGGCTTCTGGAAAGAGAAAAAAATTTAAAATAAAACGAAATCCATTATATATTTATATAAAAAAACATCTCCCCATTCACACACACATTCTTACAGAGGGAGGGAGAGGTCCACTAGAAAAGTAGTGGGAAAATAGTCCTACAAATAGTCTCAGATTCACTCCACCACACCCCTCCTTCCTTAGGCCATTTGACCACAGTCACTCACAATACACTCTCAATCCTTACTCACAGTATCTTGTATACTCAATCACACCCTTCTGCACTCATTCAAACTCATCTACTTGTCCCTGGCTATTCATAGCAATCTCTCAGGGTCATTTGTCAGTTGTCTTGTCAGTCTCGGTCTCCTCATCACTATCGATCATATCATCCACCATACTCTTTCTTAGCCTTCATCACTAGCTCTCACATCTCTTAACAGAACTCTTTCATAGTCTTCCATTCAGAACCTTCACTCTTCATACCCCCATTCATTAGCTCCTCACTCACAGCTCTCATCCAACTCAAGGTACACTCTTGCATAACAGATAAATCACTCACATCCCCTCTACTCTCAGCAGATATACCAGAAACCCCCTTCAACTGGTTCCCACCAGAATCCAGGAAAGTCAGTCATTCTCCACATTAAACTCAACTCTACCCTTACCATTCGTAAAACCAGAAAAATCAGCCACACTAGGTTCATTCTGCCCAAATACACTAGCATTCATACTGTTCCCAAAACCAGAATAATCAGCCACAAGCAGCTCACTCATTCATCTACTTACATCAGCCAAATCACGCTCCTGCTTATGCAAACACTCAATCTCTCTCTTAAGCTTCCCCATACCAGAAAGACTGCTCAGACTTACTTTCATTTGTACTTGCATTCTTCCTTTCACTCTTCTTTGTACGCTTTCTACTCCTCTAGACCAAGACAAGCTCTTTCCCAGACAGATCCATACTATCACATTCAATCTCATCATCATGCACTTTACCTCTCTCTCTACACAATTCATACACCGCATGGCTCACCAGGTAGTCAGGAGGTTCTCTCCATCTCCTCAACTGACTCTGATGAGCCCACACACACTCTGTCACACCTTCATTCAAATTCTCCAAAATATACGTTACATCATTCTCCCAGACTCTCACAACCCTATATGGTCCTTCAAACTTTTCATTCATCTTCAACACATTCAACCTACCTTTTACTTCTTTTACTTTCAATACCTTTGCACCTATTTTAAATGAACGTAAACATTCATGCGCCTCACACTATACACTCTGCTCATTTTCACTCAAACGAAACCTATCTTTCACTCACCTTTCAAAATTCATAACAAACTGACACGGGGAAATCTCAGTTGCTATACTATGCACCATCGAATTATAAGCTCATAACACTTTACCCAACCATACATCCCAATAATTCAAAGTTTCACTCATCATTCTCAACATCTCATATAAAGTCCTAATGGTACGTTCAGCCAAACCATTCAAGAAGGTACATATGGAGTCATTCTTACATGCTCCACACCATTCTCTCTCATGATTTGTTCAAACACTTCACTTGCAAACTCAGGCCCATTATCACTCAAGCATCTCCTACGCTTCCATACACACATAGGAAAAAACAACTGCTCAACAGTCACACTCCTTTTATCTCTCACAGGCGCTGCATACACAAACTTACTTTTATGATCAACCATCACAACCATACCAACATTCCCAGCACTCGTACGCAGCAAAGACACACAATCAATCACTACCAATTCAAACGGTTCTTTTGCATCAACTTTCAACATCAGTGGTTTCACTTGCACAACTTGCACCTTTTGCTTCTGACACCTTTCACACGTAGTTGCTACATCATTCACAACAGTTCTCAGAAACGGATGGAACACACGCTCCTTCATACACTCCCACTGCTTAAACTTACCCATATGCCCATAATTATCATGCACAACCTTCACCAGACCAATCATACCAACCAAGGACATCACAGGTACATACATATCATCACCACCCTTCACATGCCTCACAAAATATACAACAAAATACTTAGCATACCTTTTAAAATCACTTAAACACTCAGGCCATTCATTCAAATCAATATGCGTCATTACACACCTCTTCAACTCACTGATTAAAGGACACATCTCTTGCATCTCTAGAATATCATCATCACTTAAAATCTCATTCTCATCATCCATGAGCAATTCAATCATACTGCAAAATTTGATAACATTCTTCACACACTCATTCAACCTTGTCACCTCACATTCGCCTTTCATAACACAATCCTTATCAGCATCCAAAGACAAATCATTCAATCTCATTAAGTCCACCCCAAGCAGAAAACAACACGCCATTTGCTCATCTTTGAGAATCACAAAGTCATGCTTCACATTCACACCACTGCCCAAACTCACTTTCAGACTAACCTGTTCCCATGCCACTATCATGCCATTCCCTAATCCACTTATCTGTAACTTCACATGTTTATGCCTGCAACATCTAAACTCATACTTACTCAGAATCCTCTCATTCACTAAAGACACTTGTGCTCTAGTATCAATCAAACCACATAAGAATCTTTCACTCTCACTTCCATCATATCAGGTCCTCCATGTTAGCAATACACAGAAGTAACAAGCCCACCAACATCAGCATTGACATCCACACCGTCATCAACTCCCACATCATCACTCACTTCACACTCATCTTCATCCAGGCAATCATTCTTCTCTCTCATATACAAACACTTTTCAATCACACAATTGTAATGCACACTGCTCAAACATTGCAGATGTACCACATTAGGATTCAAACCCTTCATCTTCTCATCCTTGTACACAATCGGCCTCTTGCCACGAAAGTGCACATAAACAATCACTCCATACAAACGACTCACTACAATCAACACTTCTTGAAATGGCGGGACCCCTGGCATACGCATCACTCTCATTTCTTTCATAAAGTTCTGCACCCTCACCATACCAATACTTTCAGGTTTCCTACATATTTCACTCATTACCTCCTTCCTTAAGTCATCCATACTATCGGGGACTCTCACGTCTACTCCATCACTCTTCACATCTTGCAAACCATTCCATGCACTCTCAAACAGGGAATCACCACCACCCTTACTCTCTTTTCCCTTAATAATCCCTTTCAGCAAATACTCAGGATCACTCACTCCACACACATTTTCATCATTCGTACCAGGATACCTTGACATTAAATCAGCCACTCCATTCCGTTCACCAGGCACATACTCAATCACAGTCAAAATCACTCGAATCTTCCAAAGTCCTCATAATCCTACTATCAACCCATTTGCCATGACAGCTTCAGGTCGCTTTCTGTCATCTCTTAATCAGGCACACTCGTGTGACACATCGCCATTTGATGGAGCGCTCGCCTCCTGTTCATTGCCTTTTTCCTTTTTCTTTTTTTTTTTTCAATCCATATCGCAGCCAACTCTCGTTCCACAGTCGAATACTTTTGTTCTGCAACATTCATAGCCTTGGATACATACCCAATTATTTGCCTGACATTCTCTTCATTCAAACGCTGCGCTTGCATCAGAAAACCTCCCATACAATACCCACTCGCATCTGTATACAATTTAAGCATTGTAGCATTTACACTATAATCTGGGTAAGCCAATTCAACATCTTCAGCCGCTGCCTCTTTCAGTCTCATATGCTTCATTCATCTTATCATTCCACCTGACAATCGTACTACCTTTCTTGCCCATCCACTCAGTCAGAGGCTTACTCACACCAGAACAATCACGTATAAATTTTCGTTGAAACTCAATTAAACCCAGAAAAGACTTTAGTTGCTTCACAGTCACTGGTTTCAGAAGCATTTGCCTCTTCTCAACATACTTTGGTGACTTTCATAACCCATTCTCACTCCCCATATGCACAAGAGATTGGGAGAGGTTCGCTAGAAAGGGGGTGGGAGAATGGCCCTACAAACGCACTCACATTCGCTCCACCACAGTGTGAATTGAAAGATAAGTATGGAAAATTTGTGGTATGCAAAAGCTTAGTGTATTTTGTGTGATGTATAGATGATGAATGTATATATTCTGGTGTTTTCTGTGTGTGGTACAATTGAAATGATGAAGATTGTGCATAATAGATTTAGACATATAGGTCAGAATAAATTGTGGGAGTATATGAATGGAAGTGTTTTAGTCCCTTTTTGTGAAAGATTTGCATGGATGTAAGAAAGGAATGTATGTACCCCACCAGTATTAAAGTTATGTGAATGAACCTTTTGAAATTGTAATGATTGATTGTGCATCTCCTCTGATGACTGCGAAAGGGTATGTAGGAATGGTGGTGATGGTAGATTACAAGAGTAAATTTGTGTATGTCACACCTGTGATGAATAAATCTTAGTTGAGTGTTGCTCGATTTTTTAGTGAAAGTGTTGGCCAGGTGCACATGTAAGTCTGCTTGATGTTGAGTGAAAATGGACATGAGTTTGTAGGGCACGGTTTTGAAATGTTGAGTAAATGGGAGAGTAGTCATGTGTGAATGCCATATCATGAATAGTTTGGTTAAAAGAACTATAAGAACCTTGAGTGAGATGTTACAATTAATGGTGAAAGATGGGATAGACTGGGATGAATGTAAATATTTGATCAATTTTGAGCAAATTGTTGGCCACACATAGGACCTAGTGAAAGTGATTGAGTTATAGAGAAAAGAGAATGAAGATTTGAAAGTTCCTTTGGGAATAAAGTGCTGAAAAAGATTGCCACAAAAGGTAGAGTAAATGTAGATAAATTGAATTTGGAGTTTGAAGTTCTTTTGCGGTGAGAAAGATTTGGTAAAATGCGGTAATTTATGTGATAGTGCATGAAAGACAGGATGGAAGTTTAGATGAATGTAGAGCATATCAGTGTCAGTTACAGAAGTGGTGAGAACCTCCTGATAATTTGGTTCAACTTTTGGTGAATGAGTTACTTCAGAATGGAAGCAGTTACTATTAGTTGAGCATGGAAGGGGAAAGCATGTTGTATGATGTGTTGCCTTTTTAATGTTATTTTAGGGCCATGGTTGTTTTTATCACTTCTCCCTGGTTTGACTGAGCTAGTCTAATTTCTGGTGAGAAGATTGGGCTTTAGTTCCATCCAAGATCCCTAAATATGATGCAGAATTCCCCTTAAGTTATTTTTCTTATACCCACTCTATTCCCATCTCCACCCTGAGTAACTCCTAAATAAACCCACCACCCATTATACCCAATTATTAGCAAAACTTCCACAACCTCACTAAAGCCATATCACCTCTAACACGATCTGAAAATTCTCCTACTCCAACCTGGCCCTCCTGAATTTCAGCAATTTAAAGCCACTCTAGATTGCTCAACCAGGGTTACTCTGGCCCACCTGCTGTCAGGACACCTTGGGTGAACACATATCAAAATATGCCCCTCCCACCCACCCATACTGCCCCTGCTGTAACCTCCAGAAATCTTAAAAGACTGCCCATCTCATCCTATCCTGTCCTTCCCTCAACCATCTCAGAACCTCTTTTATTATGACCTCGATGAGACCTGTGGTATCATTCCTTACTGCTGAGAGGTTTGATGGATGACATCCGAGGGGGAGGGGCAAAGTAAAGTAAGGAGTGCTTTAGGCTTACTTTTCCTTGTTATAGTTGATTTGCCTGTACATAATGATGTATTGCAAGTCATTTTCACTTTGCCTGCAGTGTCTGAAAATGTATTCTTCAATCACTTGATCTTTGTTCCAATAAATAACAAATAATATACAATCCACTTTGAATATGAGAGGCTGATGACAGACTCTTTTGCTTGGGGTACAAAATGGCCTCTGAAAATTTTGATTCCTGCTTAAATCTAGGGTGTTTGGAAGGATCTAGCAAATGGTTGTTTATATCACATCTCAGTCTGAGAAAAATATTAAAAATTAGAAGTCTCACAAGTGAGAAAAACTAAAGAGATCTATTACTGAAATAGAGGATTACTATTGAATAATGTAAATTATGAAGCATACTAGAAGATTGTTAGTTAGTAGGCTTTTAAATTTTCAAGGAATTTCATTAAGTTGCAATGAGATGGATGTTGAAATGGTGTGACTTAAAATATTAACATTATACTCGAGGTTGGCAAAAAAACAAAAATATTTCTAAAAGCCCTCAAAACTCCAGGTTTTATTCTGGGTTTTTTCAAAAAACAAACACTACAAGCATTAGAATAACATAGAAAAGAATAGCTATCTATTTTTATAATATTAATAATTAATTAGTTTAATAATAATATTAAGGTAAGAATAGATCACAGTAACAGATTACTGATTGAGAATTATAGGTCCCCATGATAGCCATAACCTGTAGAAGGAGAGATGAATTATGAGTCAGGATCAGAGAAATAATCTTTATTTGATACATATTTGTTGAAATTATAAATATAAATATGCATTTTGAATAGAATAATAAGTAGCGTTCATTTCTTTAAAAATAATTGTAATTTAAAAAAACAAAAAACAAAAAGACAAACCCAGTTTTTATTTTGGGTCTTCTTAAAATTTAATGCTACAAGTATTAGAATAACGTAGAAAAGAATAGCTATCTCTATTTTTATATAATATCAATAATTAATTAGTTTAATAATTATATTATAGTAAGAAAAGATCACAGTAACAGATCACAGATCGAGAATTGTGGGTACCCATGATAGCCATAACCTGTAGAAGGAGAGATGAATTATGAGTCAGTATCAGAGAAATAATCCTAATTTGATACATATTTGTTGAAATTATAAACATAAATATGCATTTAAATAAAATAATGAATAATTGGCACTCATTTCTTGAAAAAAAAAATGTAATTTTGAAAAACCCAAAAGACCCAGGTTTTATTATTTTTTTTCAAATCTCATTTTTTTTCAAAAAACAAATGCTGCAAGCATTCGAAAAGCATAGGAAAAGAATAGCTATCTCTATTTAATAATATTAATAATTAATTAGTTTAATAATTATATTAAGGTAAGAATAGATCACTGATTGAGAATTATGGGTACCCATGATAGCCATAACCTGTAGAAGGAGAGATGAATTATTATGAGTCAGTATCAGAGAACTAACTTTAATTTGATACATATTTGTTGAAATTATAAACATAAATATGTATTTTGAATAAAATAATAAGTACTTCATTGTTCATTTAGAGCCATGCAATAATTTTGTTACATCTCTATGCACAGTACTTATAATTAATCATAATTGAGTCAAGTTTTAAATATTTAAATCATCTTTAAATTTATATAAGGACGCTTTTGAAGAAATCCCAACTCAGAAGATCAAGGAAGAATTTTTTGAATCATGTGATGAAACTGAGCCAAGATTTATTAGTCAAGAACGAGCAGTTGGAGGATGTGATGAAATAATATCAAAGAAGTGGTCAGTAAAAGAGGTAATTGTTCGTCTTTTATTTTATTACATGGTTATTGATCATTGAGTATAAATAGCAGCTCTATTTAAATCTGCACGGGATTTGTCAATTGAGTTTCTGGGTATCATATATAATTTAACTGTAATTCTAAACATGGAAACAATTTGGCATGGGTTTTAACACAAATCTGCTGACCTTTGGAGGCTTTTGTCATTGAGAACTAGTTTAATCTGGGATCCAAACCATGGCTATTTATAGCATATGGCAGGCATTGAGGAGTTAACCTGAATCAGTAATCCATCCAGTAACTAACCTGATATTGCTCAACTTTATAATGGAAGCCATGTCTTCATTCAGTGATGTCCACATCCCATGCTGAAAGATGGAGAGCATGAGAAAAAGCAAAGGTGTGTGACTGATCAAAGAGAGATTGTTTATAGGCAAGAGCAGCTTACAGGAATTGAACCCATCTTGCCCCCATAAGGGGTGCAGTGATTTGCCTTCGTGGCTGCCATGCTGATGGGACTCAGTGCCCAGTCCGGCCCCAGCTTAGCCTCTTCTCCTTTATGACAGCCTGTGTTTTCTACCATACTTCCTCACTTTCCCTACAACCTCTCCCACAACTTTCTCCGGTCAGCCTCTAATTTCACAGGGTGGATGCCAACCAGCTTCCTCTGACCCAACTATCTTGAATCGGGGCTGAGACTCCCCTGTAAGGCGGGCGGCGATTTGCCATCCTGGCCGCCGTGCTGACGGAATTCAGAGCCCCATCCGGCCCCAGCTTGGCATCCTTTTTCTCCTTCTGCTAACCCCTACTTCGTCTTCCCATAAGTGGCACGGCGATTTGCCATCCTGGTCGCTGTGCTGATGGGATTCAGCACTCCGTCCGGCACCAGCTTACCCTCTCTCAACACAACCACCTTGTCGTCGGTGAGAGAGCTTGCGTGATCTGCCTGAGTTAAGCTAGCTAAGCTGGGGGACTTTTAGTCCGGTAGGGTCACCCATGCCAGTAAGGTAGCTGTAGTAGGATCCAGACTAATGGTTGTCAAACTTCTCTACCACTTCTTTGATGCGTCTCCTTGCATCCCCCTACCAACCTCTTCGATTCTGTTAGTACTAAGTTTCACCAACTCTCTTCACATGTCAAAAAATCAAAACAAAAACCCAATAACAAAAAAAACACCATCTCTATTACACATAAGTTGTTTATTAATAAGGGCCTCACCAGCTCCCTTATGCCGCGTGAGAAGAGAGGCTTTCGAACCTCTTTAAATAATGCCTTGGAGCACTCATAGGTTACAAGAGACTGAGATTGAAGGGATCTTAGGCGTTTGGGGTACGATTAATGGAGAAATGCTAGGTACCCCTTAGAAGCTTTCTCCTAACGTGTAATTGCCTAACCAGCTCCCTGTGACTGCTACTTGGTGAATAAAGGCTCAACTGATCTTTGGAGAGAGAGCTTTTGTGGCTTGCTGGTTGCCAGATCAGCTAAAGATCTCGGATGAAGTCGTGGGCACTTAGCTTTATTATTTGCCTCAAGTCTGGCTGTTTTTAGTTGATTAGTAGGGCTTAGTAGGAAGACAGTTACACCTTAAGCACCCCTGTCGAAAAATCAGAGAACCAGTTCACTAGGGCTCTCATGCTGCTCAGTTGGAAGCTGTGGCACGATTGGGGACATCCGGCCCAGGGAAGACCTTAGGGTTGGTGTGCTTGATCAAAGGGTTTCTGTTCGCCGAACGACCGAAAACCTCCTGGAAATAGGCGGATGTGATTAGTGTGAGAGAAAATCACAACCAAAAACCCCTTTTTTAATGCGTATGGTCCGAGATTTTTGTATGATGGCGAAGAAGAATGGTCCTCCGTTTCAAAAGCTAACCTGCAAAATATGCAAAGTCTACAGATGGAGTGAAGACTTCGGGGGAAGGAGTTGCAAGGAACTCACAGATGGCGTCAGTGTCTGTGACTTCTGCGAACTCGAGAAGCGCCTGGGCGAGAGCATCGCTCAACTGAGAGAGGAGAACTCCCTCCTTAAAAGGGAAGTTCAACTCTTAAAAACAGAGAGATGCAGATGCTCAGGCGAGAAGGCTCCCGACGTCCAACAGCCGATTTCTTCTGCTGAAGGGCTTCCTCAATGAGCCAAAAAGAAGAAAAGAAAGAAGAGAAAGTAGAAATAGAAGAAGAGAAAATAGAAAGAGAAGAAGAGAGAATAAACGGAGAAGAAGAGAAAGTAGAAAGAGAAGAAAAGAAACTGGAAACAGAAAAAGAGAAAGTAGAAGCAGAAGAAGAGAAATGGGAAACAAACGAAGAGATAACAAAGGAAGTCAAGAAGAAGAATAAGAGGAAGAATAAGAAGAAAAAAAAAATTAGAGATACAAGAGGAAAGCGGCAAGTTGCCTCCGAAAGGAAAGACTAAGTCGTCCGCAGACAAATGTGCAAGAGTCACCCTTATTGGTGATTCTCAAGCACGGGGTCTGAAGCCCCTGCTAGCGGCCCATCTTCGCACAAGCGTTAAGGTGAGCTGCATCCCAGGCTGTGGGAATAAGCAGGTAAGAGCTGAGGCCGAGAAGTCTCAGATTTCAGAGACTTCAGTTGTTGCCCTTATGGTAAGTGGCAACGACCTCTACCTCAGAGGAGGTAGGGTAGGCCCTACAGGTGAGATTATGAGGACAGTTATGGGCGCCGTCGACGACTGGGGATTGAAAACCCACAGACGCATCGTGGTGGGGATGCTCCCGAGGTGGGGTCCAAGCCGGACTGCCCACTTGAGGAACATGTCGCTAAACAGGCGCCTTGCAGACCTCTGTACGGCTGAGGGTGTCTTTTTTGTGGACCTGTACGCCGTATTCTATGGTAGAAAAGACCTCTACCAAAGGGACGGGGTGCACCTCTCCTTTAAGGGCAAGGCGTTCCTAGCCAACCTCATCCAGGATGTCGTGGAGTGCACCCAAAGGAGTGTCCGGCCCAATGGGAAGGCGGACGTACGCCAGTACACCCGAGTCACTCCCCAAACAACCTTCTCGGAGGTTGTCAAAAATGATGCCACCGCGACAAACAAGAAGCCGGGAAATGGAAGAGTATAGGGAGTCCTACATTAGGGGACTCCCTGAAAGTTCTTCTGTTCAATGCGAGGTCAATCAGGAACAAGTTTCCTGAGCTCTGTGGCCTCGTTGCGACGGAAGAACCCGAAATGGTAGCCATAACAGAATCCGAGACTTTGAAGGCGAATTCATGGTTCCTAGCTACCAACTCTTCCACAAAGATAGGCCAGACAGAGAGGGTGGCGGTGTAATGTTGTATGTCAAGGATACAATCAAATCTACGAACTCCAACGTTATATCCGACCACGAGCTCCTAGGCATTGACCTAGAGATCGGTCCTGTCAGATACAGGACCCTGCTGCTTTACAGACCCCCTTCCCAACCCGTTGAGAAGGACAGGGAACTGTACCAGCTGCTGGGTGAGCTGGTTCAAGGCAGAGTGTGCATCGTTATGGGCGATTTCAACAGCCAAGTTGACTGGGAAACCAGAGCAGCCTGTGGCGAGAGCGCACTACTCCTGGAGTTCGCCAACAACAAGTTCCTCACTCAATGGGTCAGAGAACCGACGAGAGGAGACAATATCCTCGACTTGGTCTTCACCTCTGAGGATGATATTCTTGAGGATATCTCTGTAGGCGAAGAGCTCGGTGGCAGTGATCACCAGCTAGTTAGATTTAGCGTCAAGATCCCGAAGGTAAGGTCTGTTGCCAGTCAATCAAAGAAACTTGACTTGAGAAGAGCAGAATTTGCAAGCCTTCGAGTTGGACTGACTGACGTGAGGCTAGAAGTGTGCGATGCTGTTGAAGACTCGTGGAATAGTTTCAAAACCACATTCATGAGTCTTCAATCGCGTTTCATCCCTCTGAAATGTCCCCGTCTGTCTTCTCTTCAACCTAAGTGGTTTAATCGAGAAATCGGCCAACTGCTTAGGGAGAAGAGAACTATGTACCGGCAATGGAAGATCTCGGGTGACTTTGACGAATACCGGTGGCTAGCCAGGAGAGTGAAGTCCAGCATAAGGGCGGCTAAGCGGTCTGAGGAACTCCGAGTGGCGAGACTCTGTAAAGAGAATCCCAAGGAGTTCTTTGGATATGTAAACAGGCGTAAACCAATCCGTCGAACGATTGGCCCTTTGAGGAACGAGGAGGGGACATTAAAGCATTCAGATGCAGAAAATGCTAACCTCCTCAACGACTACTTTTCTTCAGTGTTTACTGAAGAATGTGGTCCCATCCCCCAGCTGACGGATTCCTACTCGGGGGGGAAAAGCTGGAGGATATGGACTTCACCGAATTGAAATCAAAAAGAAGATCAGTGACCTAATGACGAATAAGTCACCTGGCCCGGATGGGTTTCTACCTAAAGTGTTGAAAGAAGTGCGCGATCAAGTGTCACGACACCTGAGCGCAATCTTCAACATGTCAATCCGGACCAAATGCGTTCCTAGAGACTGGCGTGAGGTGGAGGTGACTCCAATCTTCAAGAAAGGAGATTGTAACCAACCGTCGAACTACCGACCTATCAGTCTGACTTCGATAGTCGGTAAACTCATGGAAAGCATCATGGTGGACAAAGTGACGTCGTATTTAGAGTCAAACCTGCTACTGAGGAGTTCCCAGCACGGCTTCCGAAGGCAACGGTCATGCCTGACGAACCTTGTAGAATTCTTCCACTTCATTTTCAATGAGCACGATCGGGACAAGGCGGTGGATGTGGTCTACCTAGACTTTGAGAAAGCCTTTGATAAGGTACCACACCACCGCCTTCTCCGGAAAGTGCGAGCGCTTGGCATAGACGGAAAGGTAGCCGGCTGGATCGAGAACTGGCTAAGTGGCAGACGGCAACGGGTGGTAGTAAATGGACAGTCTTCTGAGTGGGTGCCCGTTACTAGCGGGGTGCCTCAAGGTTCTGTCCTGGGACCACTACTATTCATCATCTACGTCAATGACATGGACGGTGACATGGTTGCGAAGATTTCCAAATTTGCAGACGATACCAAGCTTGGTATGAACGTTGCAAAGGATGGAAATATTGCCCGCCTGCAGGAAGATTGGGGAGTGGTCGGACACGTGGCAAATGCCTTTTAACGTGGGAAAATGCAAAGTGATGCATATCGGCCACAGAAACCCCCAATCTCAGTATATCCTTAATGGCACTGCTATTGAATCCACCGACACTGAGAAGGACTTGGGTGTAACAATCACTAGTGACCTCAAGTTCTCGAAACAGTGCATTGAGGCGGAGAAAAAGGCCCAAAGGATGTTAGGCTATATTAAGCGCCAGTTTGGTTATCGGAACCAGGAGATTGTACTGTGCCTGTACAACTCACTTGTCCGAGCGCACCTGGAGTATGCCGTACAATTTTGGAGTCCTTCATTGCGAAAGGACTACGCGAGATTGGAACGCGTACAAGCCAGGGCAACCAAGCTGATTCCCTCTATCCGACATAAAAGTTCTGAGGATAGACTAAGGGAATTAGATCTGTTCTCGTTGGAAACCCGTAGACTGCGTGGTCAGCTCATCGAAGTTTTCAAAATACTTTGAGGGTTCGACAATGTTGACTACCAGGATATTTTCACACTGAGTGAGAACAGAACGCGCAATCACAGCTTCAAACTTGAACTGAAGCGTTACAACCGCAATCTGTGTGGAAATTTTTTCACTTAAAGTATCTGTGGTATGTGGAACGCACTTCCAGTGGAAGTTGTCAACAGTGAATCTGTTGACCAGTTCAAGTCAAGACTAGACAAGGTCTTGAAAAGTGGCCGTTTAGGGATGCAAAACAATTGAGCAGCCTTGTGCCTGCTCGATTGCTAGTCCAAAGGTACCCTCTTTGAATGGACCGTAAGGTCTCCTAGGGTGCCTTCTTTCCTTGTTGTTACTCCTTGTTGTTACTCCTCTTTCCTTCTGACGGGCGACAATAACTCTTGATTAAAGTTGCATTGCCCTTAAACAATCAATCGGGGCTGAGAGGGGAGGGGACAACCTTCCCTCACTCGTGAGCTCTGGCCTGGGGTGGTGGGTTTTTAACCACCTGTTTAATCCACATCCATAACTTCTTGACTTTCCCTATCTTTCTCATTTCAATCTATCCATTTTACGCTGTGCCCAAGGTGCAGCCGCCATGCCTATGGGCTGCATGCTTCTAGGTGGGAGGAGTGGCCTCAAATGGTGGCAGCTGGTTCTGCCGGCCCTGTACTTACCCCTCACAGAGCGTCCTACTGCATGGGGTGGTTAGCCTTTGCATCCCATATTTAAAACAGGTTCCCCATGCCCATAAATGAAAATTCTCAATCTAATACTTCCACTTTACCTTCCCCTGTACCATCAAGGAGCCGCCTTCGTTAAGCTCCACTGAAAAAATGGAGGTTACCATCCCCTGTGCTTCTGCAGGGAACCATCCAAAACCCTTTAACCAGAGAACAGGCTTACTCCTCTCCTTTGCCTATGGGTGTATGGGGGGTCCCCTCACCCCTTCCTCTCTGTTGCCCTCGGGTGCCTCCCTCTTTTGAGCACCAGTCCTCTCTTTACTTTCTAAGGGAACTGCCAAGAAAGGCAGGTGGCCCATAATCAATCACTCTCGGCGGGAGTGGCATAATAGGCCCCCCCCCCCTTAAGGGGAGGGGGGGAGACGGCCCTAATTGGCCTCTTCCCTCTAAGGACTGTGGGCTCACATATTGAGCTTAGAGGCAGTCACCATACATGCTGCTCTCTCTTCCCTGACAAAAGACATTCTGACCAATGGGACCTGTGATGTTCTGGGGGGATGACCACATGGAGGCCATCCCCCTAGGATAGACATGGTACCTGAAGCAGCCCAGCCCCAGATGATAAGACCTTCCATGGAGATGAACCTGGGCTAAGTGCTTAGCACCAAACTTAAGTCCACCCCTGTGCAAGGTCTCCAAGACTTTACAAGGAAAGGAAGGATCTTCTCCAGCTAGTGCCCCTGTGAAAGCCAAGACCTCCTTCTCAGAGAAGCATCTTGCTGAGGTTTATCCATCTGGCTTGGGGGATCCTGCCAGTAGAGGGGTGAAGCGGGTTCATTCCCCATCATCCTCCCAAAAAGAACAAGAAGAGGATGAAGACTCAGGGCTCCTCTCCTTCTGTGGGGATGGAGGGGGCTGCTGCAGTTTCAGTAAGCGACCAAACCAAGTTCGGCATGTCTGGCCCCATTGCACCCTATGTGGGGAGTCCCACATAGGGATGATCCCACTAGCTTCAAACGTTTCCTCATTATTCGCTCCACTGATGTCAGCATGTCAGCTAAATGTAACCTGATCCATCATAGAGCTCTAGCTAGTGTGATTGGTAGAGAGCCGAAGGTTACCTTTTTCTCGGATGACAGCCTTTTGGCAAATGCATCAAATCCCTGTGAGTGTGATGCCACACTCTACCATGAACTTTGTGAAAGGAGTAGTTTATGGAAAGGAACTTGTGGACTACTCAATCGATGACATCACCTTAGAGCTGGCTGACAATGGGGTAGTCAAGGTCAAGCATGTGATAAGAAAACTGGGAGGGGCCTAGAGACCCCTATACTCTTCATCACATTCAACTGTGGCAAACTCCCTGAGTCGGTGTGTGCTGGTTTGTATCGCTACCGGGTGAAGGCATTCTACCATTGCGGCAGAGATGTTATTACCATCACTGCTTCAGCCATACCAATTGCTCCTGTTGACACGCAAAGTAGTGTGGCTTACCTGAATGAAGTCTGTGTAAGTTTCTCCATGGCGGCAGACAATAAGTCCAAATTGTGTGTGGCTAAGTATGTCAATTGCGGAGAGTTGAACTCCACTTCTTCAAAGCAATATGGTGCAAATCTCCTTGAGAAGGAAATCCTGGCCATTCAGGATTGTCTCTCATTTTGCAAGTCTAAAGGCTGCTCCTGGCCTATTGAGGCCTACTAGCATGGTTGTTTTCACACCCATTCGGAACTCTTCTGTGGGGTCTACCCACCCTAGGCACTTCCCTGGTAGAGCTGGCAGCACAAAGGGTTCACACCCAGCCCCAGCTAATACCAGGGCTCCCCCCCCTTCTCCTAGTGTGACCATTTCCCGTAAGGTGCATCTCCAGCAAGTCGATGGACTTGCAGGAGGCAACCCCCCTGAACCAGGTCTTGAGGCCATCTTCCAGGGTTCTAAAAGCTGCTCCCGGAAAGGAGGACAGCACTAAAGGAGCTTCGGCTCCTTTGCCCATACCCAGTGGTTGGCTGGGTGGTGCAGAGACGGTATATCATTGAAAAGAGGGATCTCTGCCTCGGAAACTTCCCCACTCGCCTAGGGTTTTGAGGCGGATGGAAGTAAAGACTTGCATGGCAAGCCAAACCTCTCCTGGTAAGTCTTTGAAGGCGACAGCACCTTCAGCGCATTTTCCGGCTTACAGCACCTGGAGTTCTGCCTCTGGGAAGCGTACGGCCATTCCTGTGAGGCTCTTCTCCTTGAAGAGGGCCCCTGCATCTCCGAGCTAGGCCTGGAGGGCTTATTCTTCAATGGAATTGTCGCAGTCTCTGGACCACCTGGGATAAGCTGCCGAGGCTCATCTCGTCTCGTTTCCTGTTAGGTATCTTTTTGCAGGAAACCATGCTGAGGGCATGACCCTTTCCCACTCTCACCAGGTTATAAAGGTTTTGCCACCCCACCACCATGAGAATTTGGCCAGGCAGGAAGATGCGCCATTTATACCATGCAGCTGTTCAGCTGCACCTGGATAGGAGGTTAGTTATTTCTGCGTATATCCCACCATCAGCAAACTTTGACACTGGGGATTTCTGCCACTCCATGGTACAGTTGCTGATGCCCTTTCTCTTGCTCAGAGATCTGAACAGTAGTTCCCCTCTCTGGGGGGGGACTACTTGATTAATCCCTGAAGTCAAATCCTTGCTGACATGATCTACGAGCTTGATATTGGTGTCTTGAATGTGGATGAGTTTATGCATCACTGCTCGAGAACAGCTTCACTTTCCTGTCTTGATCTCTCTTTGTGCTCTCGGATGCACAGCCTGATTTTTGGGTGGGGGGTGATCGATGACCTCCATGGGAGTGATCACTTTCCCATTCAAATAGTTTCTTGGTCGGTGCTGCCCAAAAGCCCACCTTGGTGGTTATCCACATTTCAGGAAGTCACTGATTTCTCTATTTCAGTTGAGGAGTTTAGGTCATTTGATGAGGCCATTGAGTTCCTTTCCGGCAACCTCATCACCGTGGGCCTGACTACTATTGTTAGAATGTCTGGCCATTTTGCATGCTGATCACTCCCATGGCAGGCAAGTGTGACATGCCCTTCAAACAGAAGATGTATGCCTACATGTGCTATAAGCGCCGCCCCCCCCCCAAATTTTACTGTTGGCGAATTTTAAGTCAAACATTTTCAGGGCAAGTTCTTGCAGCCCATCCCCCCTCCATTCTGCTTTCTCCGCATTCTCTAGCTCGGATGCTGCTCCGCCAGCATTCAATGCACGTCTTAATGTTGTGGAAGACCGCCAACTGGAATTTACCTCCAGAGGCAGAGAACTCTTCACTGATAGATAGAATATGAGTGAGTTGCGTTTCACTTTGGCTTCATGTGCAGACACCACCTTGGTCAGGACGATCTCCTGTGTGCCATGCTTCGACGCCTGGGTAAGCAAGGCATGGCTTTTCTGTTAGATTTGTTCAACAGGATTTACCCCTTAAGGGGCGCGGCGATTTGCCATCCTGGCCGCCGTGCTGACGGGATCCAGCGTTCTGTCCGGCCCCAGCTTAGCCTCTCTTCCTTCCTTCCTTCAGATAGCCTGTATTTCTCCCCTACTTCATCGCTTTTCATACAACCTCTCCCACAACTTTCAATGGTCAGCCTCTAATTTCACAGGGTAGATGCTGACCTTCTTCTCAAGCCAACCGTCCCGGATCGGGGCTGAGGGGGGAGGGGACAACGTTCCCTAACCCCTGAGCTCCGGTTTGGAATGTTTTTTTTTTAACAACCTGCTTAATCCCCACCCATACCTTCCTCACATCCCTTTTCCTTTCTTCTTCACACTCAGTTTTACGCCATGTCTAAGGTGGAGCCGTCATGTGATGGACTGCCAGGAAACCAGGCGGGAGGGGTGGGACCAAATGGCGGCGCCTGGCTCTGCCAGGCCTGTAAGCACCTCTTGCAGTGCGGGCAACTGCGAGAGGTGGTGAGCTATTGCGTCCCGTATAAAAAAGAGGGTCACCATGCACATGTATGCAAATAAAACCCTCTCCAAAATCTCCCCATTCCCCCTTGAACACCGACGGAGCCGCCCTTGGGCAGCTCCACCGAAAAAATGGAGGTCCCCCTCCCCCCATGTGCTTTCACAGGGGACCCTCCATATTTCTTTAACCAGAGAGGAGGCTTACTCCTCTCCTATATCTACGGGTGAAGGGGACTCCCCCTCACCTCCTTCTCTGGGAGGTGCTTTCAGGCACCTCCCTATTTCCAGCGGCAGTCCCTCCTTTTCTTTCTAAGGGGACTGCAAAGAAAGCCATCAGGCAGCCCATTGCTGACCGCCCCTCGTGTAAGCAGCTCAGTAGGGTAAACCCCCTTAGTGGGAAGAGGAAAGCCAGGCCCCTTCGGTCGCTTCCCTCAAAAGACCTGCTGGCAAGAATTTTAAACCTTGCCGGGGTCAAGGCCTGTGCCTCCCCACACAAGACTGGCAACACTGCCAAAGGGACCTGCGATGTCCTGGGAGGGGATGGCCAACTGGAGGCCCCTCCTGTGATAGACATGGTCCTTGAGGAAACCCAGCCTCAGATGGTAGGGCCTTCCATGGGGGGAAATCCAGGCTCGGCGCCAAACACCGAACCCGAATCCACCCCTATGCAAGGTCCTCCTCAAAGGGCTATGGTTTCTTCGGCAGTACAAGGAGGGGAGTGATCTCCTCCGGACGGTGCGCCTGCGACCACCAGGACCTTCTCTATTTCGAAGAAGGACCTGGTTGAGGCCGGTCCATCTGGCCTAGGGTCTTCTGCCAGTGGAGGTGAGAAGCGGGTTCATTCCCTGCCCTCCTCACCAAAAAAGAAAAAGACTAAGACAAAAAAGACAAAGAAGCCTCAGGGCTCCTCTCCATCCGCGGGGGCTGCGGGGATGGATGGGTCTGCTGCCACTTTGGCAAGCGACCAAGCCAAGATCAGCACATCCGGCCCCTCTGCTCCCCCGGGTGCAGAGCCCCCGAATATGACAAAGACCAAAAGTGCGATGGGCGGAGCCTTGATAACATCGGGGCCCTTGATTCAGAGGTTACCTGGTGTTTTCGAGCCCCTGGCTTCAAACGCTTCCTTGTCATTCGCTCCACTGTTGGCAGCATGTTGGCCAAGGGCAACATGATCCATTAGAGGAGAGGATTAGCAGGGGTAATTGGTAGAGAGCCGAAGGTGACCCATTTCTCGTACCGGAGCCTTTTGGCGAATGGGGCGAATCCCGCCGAGGCGGCCAAGATAAGTGCTCTTCGGACACTTGATGGCACCCCGGTGAGTGTGACACCGCACTCCACCATGAACTTTATGAAAGGAGTAGTTTATGTGAGGGAACTCGTTGACTACTCCATAGAGGACATCACCTTAGAGCTAGCTGACCATGGAGTGGTCAAGGTCGAACATGTGATGAGAATACCAGGAAGCGCCTCGAGACCCACCCCTACACTCTTCGTCATGTTCGACTGTGCCAAGCTCCCTGAGTCGGTGCGTGCCGGTTGGTACCGCTACCGCGTGAAGGCATTCGTGCCACTGCCGCGGCGGTGCTATTACTGTCAGCGCTTCGGCCATACGAATCGATCATGTAGACGTGCAAAGTCGGGGTCACCCGAAGACGGTGGTTCCTCGAAAAGAGGGCCCTCCGCCTCCGAAGCCGCAACGCCCGCCTAAGGTTTCCTTCAATGGAATTGCCGTGGACTCCGGGCCAACTGGGAGGAGCTACGAAGGCTCGTCTCGTCCCGTTCCCCGTTAGCTCTCTTTTTGCAGGAGACCATGCTAGGCGCGTGCCACCTGCCCTCCCTCCCGGGATATAAGGGTCTTGCGACCCCACCACCACGGGATGGCCGGGCTGGGGGATGCGCGGTTTACACCCGGCATGATGTCTCCGTTCTTCCTTTCTCTTTAGATACCTCCCTTCAGGCAGTGGCTGTGCAGCTGCACCTGTATAGGAGGTATACTATCATTTCTGCTTACATTCCACCATCAGCTAAGTTCGACGCGGGGAATTTCCGCCGCGTCGTGGCACGGTGCGTAGGCCCTTTCTCTCTCTTGGAGATCTGAACGGCAGGCATCCTCTCTGGGGAGATTACTCAATAAATCTCAGGGGACAAGTCCTTGCCGATCTGATCGAAGAGCTTGAGATAGGTGTCCTTAACGTGGATGAGTTTACGCATCACTGTCCGAGAACCGCTTCATTTTCTTGCCTTGATCTATCTGTGTGCTCTTCGGATGCACAGCCTGATTTTGATTGGGGGGTGGTCGATGACCTCCATGATAGTGATCACTTTCCCATTCAAATGTCATTTTCATGGCAACTGCCACCTGCATTTCAGGAAATGACTGAATTCTCTATCTCGGTTGAGGAGTTTAGGTCGGTAGATGAATCCATTGAATTCTTCTCCGGCAACCTCATCGCAGTGGGCCTGACTACTATTCCTAGGACGTCTGGCCGTTTTGCACCCCGACCACTCCCATGGTGGTCAGCGGAGTGTGAGACGGCCCTCAAACAGATGCGATATGTCTACAGGCGCTATAAGCGCCACGCGAACGATTTCACTATCGCTGAATTTCGTCGGGCTAGGGGTAGGTTCCGGTATATTTCGAAGCACGCCCGCCGCTCATCTTGGCGGGCATATGTCTCTTCACTTAACGGGAAGACCCCTTTAGCAGAGGTGTGGAAGCGAGTCAAAAGGATTCGGGGCAAGTTCTCGCAGGATCCCCCTCCCATTCTCCAGGAGAATGGGACCGCAATCTCGAACCCCGCGTCCATGGCGGAATCATTCGCAACCGCTTTCTCCGCATTCTCTAGCCGGGATGCTGCTCCGCCAGCATTCAATGCACGTCGTGATGTCGTGGAAGGCCGCCGGTTGGACTTTACCTCCAGAGACGGAGAACCCTTCAACGACAAGTTTACTGTGGGTGAGTTGCGCTCCGCTCTCGCTTCGTGCGTGGACACCGCCCATGGTCCGGACGATGTCCCGTACGCCATGCTTCGACACCTGGGGGAGCGAGGCATGGCCTTTCTGTTAGATTTGTTCAACAGGATCTGGGTGGAGGGTCTTCTCCTAGACCCCTGGCGAATCGCTACTGTGCTTGCCTTTTGCAAACTGGGGAGATCTCTCTCTACTCCGATCGGTTTTCGTCCAATCTCCATAACCTCTTGCGTGTGCAAGTTGATGGAGAAATTGGTAAATGTTAGATTAGCCTTTTTCATGGACAACAGAGGCCATCTGTCTTCTGCACAGTGCGGCTTCCGCAAGTTCCACTCCACGTCGGATGCTCCGACTGGAAAATGTCTTCTGCGAGGCTTTCCTTCGTAGACAGCACTACGCCACGGTGTTTTTCGATCTGGAGAAGGCCTATGATACCGCATGGCGATACGGTATCATGGAGACTCCACACGATGGGGGCGAGGGGACGCCTCCCAATGTTTATATCTGAATTTTTGCGAGATCATCGATTGCGCGTACGGGTGGGGGGAGCCCTCTCCGGCCCAAAGGAGCAGGAAGAGGGTGTCCCGCAGGGAAGTGTCCTCAGTGTCACACTCTTTGCCCTGAGCATCAACGGCATCACCTCGGTGCTGCCGAAAGATGTTCTCGCTACGCTCTACGTGGACGACCTTTCGATCTCTTTTGGCGCGGCCCAGATGCCAACTCTGGAGCGTCGACTTCAACAGGCATTGAACCTCGTCTCTCGCTATGCCGAAGCGCACAGGTTTCGGTTTTCTTTGGCCAAGACTAAGGTGATGCACTTCTGCCACCATCCACAGCTTCACCCCGACCCAGATTTGTTTCTTAATGGATGCGCATGGATGTGGTTGAGTCGCACCGTTTCCTCGGTCTTGTATTCGAACGACGCCTCACCTGTGATGCTCATATTCGCAGCCTTAGGGTATCTTGTACCCTCGCTATGGACATTCTCCGTTCCGTGACGTTCAGCGCTTGGGGCGCTGATAGGGCTACTGCCCTACTTTTTTTATCGATCCTTTGTTCGTTCGAAGCTCGACTACGGATGCGAGTTTTATGCATCCGCAGCCGAGCGTTTATTGCGAAAGGTGGATTCGATCCACTACACCGGCCTTCGCCTTGCGACCGGTGCCTTCCGCACTTCCCCCATTGAGAGCCTGTTGGTTGATGCTTGGGAGATGCCACTCGCTCTGCGCCGCGTGCAGTGCATTACTCGCCTGTACGCCCGAGCCCGGCGCCTCCCTCAGTCGCCAACAGCTCTCACTGCATCCGCAGCTGATCTCGATGGTGCTTATGCCGCCGAGAGACGCCAGTCATACCCTAAGCCCTTTGGGTTTAGGGCCAGGAAACTCCTTCGAGAGCTAGATATAGCTCTCGGGCCGGTGGCGCCCTTGTTTCTGCCCAGGACGCCACCCTGGATGGTACCACATTTGGATATTTGTCGCCTGCCTCTGCTCTCAAAGCTTGTACGGCGCCGGGAGTATTGCATTCCACCTTACTGGAGCACACCTCGTGTCACGCTGGAACCATGCCAGTGTATACAGATTGCTTCAAGTCCGAAGAGGGGCTTCCACGCTGTATCCCCTGTGTTTGAAGTCAGCGGGGCTTGTCCAGGCTCTGTGTCTGTCTTCACAGCCGAGCTGTTGGCAATACACCACTCGGTGGGGAGATTACGCGATGTGCCCGGTTCGGAGACCGGATTGTGATCTATAGTGACTCACAAAGTGCCCTGAGTGCTCTCCGGGCATTGGAATCTCCGCATTCCCTGGTTCGCAATATCCTTGACGCCACGGTTATGGCGAGCCGAGCAGATGTCGAGATTATTTTCTGCTGGGTTCCTGGACAGGTAGGAATTGCAGGGAATGAGGGCGCCAAAGAGTCCATGAGGACTCTGCGACCGGACCAGCCTTTCGCTCTTCCTCACACCGACTACATGGCAGGAATACGGGCAGCTCTTCGGACTGCTTGGCAAAGAAGATGGGAGATGGTCGAATTGAACTTAAAGTTGCGTGCCATTGCTATGCTAATGTTCCCATGGACCTATCCCTTAATGCTGCAACGGCTTCAAGACGCTTTCTGTTGTCTCCGAATTGGACACACTAGTGTGACGCATCCTATTTGATAGAGCGCTCGCCTGCGCCCTATTTAGCACATTCTCGTTGAATGTCCCAGTCTGGGTGATCTTCGCGCACATTACCTGTCCCGGTACCAGGATGGGCGAGGTCGCTACCGCCTGTCCCTTGTACTCGGGTCGAGTGCGTGCACCATGACTGGTGGACTGATAGACTTTTGGGGGGAGGTTGGCCTTCTTCCTTGTATTTAACTTTTTGTTTTTTGTTATTGTTGTTTGTTTGTTTTTTTGTAGGTTGCAGGCTCCTGTGCTGGGGGGAGGGGGGCCTGACCCTGATGCCGGAGCCTGCTCCCTGATTGTTATCCCGTTTTATTCTTGTTTCTGTTGAAAAATTTATTTTAAAGTAGCCTAGAACTGAGCTGTTTGTTTGCGGCGACTTATGCCCAAGTGGGCAGTCGCCAGATAGACCCCTTTAAAAAAAAATTAAAAAATCAACAGGATCTAGGTAGAGGGTGTCCTTCCAGTTTCCTAGTGAATCGCTACTCTGCTCGCTTTTCACAAACCAGATAGAGATCACTCTACCCCAGCCGGTATCCACCCAATCTCTCTAACCTCCCGCATGTGTAACTTGATGGATAAATTGGTAAATATTAGATTAGCCTTTTTTTCTGTACAGTGGATGCCATCTGTCTTTTGCACAGAGCGGCTTCCGCAAGTTCCACTCCACATTGGATGCTTCAACTGGAAAATGCGACCCCTGAGGCCTTCTTTTGTAGACAGCACTACGCTCTCCACAATCTTTATATCTGAATTTTTGCGAGATTGTTGATTCCGCATATGGGTGGGGGGAGCCCTCTCTGGCATAATGGAGCAAGAAGAGGGTGTCCTCATTGTCACACTCTTTGGCTTAGAAGTGGTGTGTATTTTACCGATGCCCCACCTGGGAGGATCATATCCGCAGCCTTAGGTTCTCTTGCACTCACGCCATGGATATTTTTCATTTCATGATGTTCAGCGCCTGGGGCACTGATAGAGCTACTGACTTACTTTTTATCGTTCCTTTGTTTGCCCGAAGCTCGACTATGGAAGCAAGTATTATGGATCTACAGCCGAGCATGTCCTGCGGAAGGTAGACTCGATCCACCACACTGGCCTTTGCCTGGCAACTGGTGCCTTCTGTACTTTCCCCATTGTGAGCCACTTGTTGATGCTGGGGAGATGCCACTCGCTCTGCGCCATGGACAGTGCATTTCTTGCCTCTACATGCAAGCCCAGTGGCATAAAGTCAGCGGCTCTCTGCCGGGTGCTGTGCCTGTCTTTACAGCTGAGCTGGTTGCAATACACCACTCGGTGGGGAGATTACGCGACGTGCCCGGTTCGGATACCGGATTGTGATTTATAGAGACTCAAAAAGTGCCCTAAGTCCTCTTGCTGCATTGGAGTCTCTGCATCACCTGGTTTATGATATCTGTGACACCACGGTTTTGGCGAGCCGGGCAGACATCGAGATTATCTTCTGCTGTGTTCATGGACATGTAGGAATTGCGGGGAATGAGGGCGCCAAAGAGTCTGTGAGAACTGGGCGACCAGACCTCTGATTTTGCTTTTCTTCCCACCTATTACATGGCAGGAAGACAAGCTGCGACTATTCCCATAGACCTCCCCTCCCCCCCAATGTTGCGACAGCTTCAGGCTGCTTTTTGTTGTCTCCGAATTGGACTCACTCATTGGACACATCACGATTTGATGGAGCGTTTGCCTGTGCCTTATTGTGATGACTGCATTGTCCCCCACACTGTTTGGCACATTCTCGTTGAGTGTCCCAGTCTGGGTGATCTTCGCACCCATTACTTGTCCCGGTACTGGGATGCGTGGGGTCCCTTCCAATTTTCCCTCAGGTGAGTTTGTGCTTACCGAATTGTGGACTTTACAACTTTTTGGAGGAGGCTGGCCTCATCCACTTTATTTGACCTTTTTTTTATGTTTCTTTTTGTAGGTCTCATGTTCATGCATCGGGGTGGGGGGGGGGCTACCCCCGACTCCGGAGCATGCTTCCTTCTTGTCCTTTTGCCTTTTCTTGTTATTTTTTAGCCCTTATTCTTTTTCATCATTGTTATTTTTTTTGTATTTTTTAAAAATAGTCTATTAGTAGGATATGTTGTGTATGATGACTTATGCCCAAGTAGGCAGTCGCCAGATGGGCTACTACAATAAAAAAAATGGGCCCATCTTGCATCTCTGATCTAGCTTTCTGGTAGTCCTCATAATTGCAACCTAGTCATTTATGAGTGCCAATTTGCACTATATGCCCAATCAGAGAGAGTTGTTGTTAGATGTAGCTATTATACAACTCTACAGAAGTTAAAAAATTAAAGAACTCCAACCTAATAATATTTAAAACAATAAATACTAAGATTAATAGATATTGACTATCAATTAAATAGAGATTGGCCAGATTAAAGCCTCGCCTGTAGATAATGTATCATGATTTTGTTATTGCTGAGAAATTCTCTCTATCTAATTCTATGTACAGCACTCAGATAAAGCAATATTATTTATGTTAGGCGCTGTTGAAAGGAATTGACTTTCTCCTGCATTCTTGAGCTGGCTTGCAGATAGACCTCTGAGATGATGGCCATGCATTTATGAGTGTCAAATAGTTGTAACAGAGGTATTCCATCGGTACATATCCTGTAAGGTGTTAGTATTAGAATATAGCTGCAAAACTACACAAAGAAAAAGTGTAATGATCTTGTTTTAACCAAGAATAAGGTTAAAAAGTCTTTCAGCCATAGAAAATTCATGGAATAGTGTTAAATAAGGATAAATGTCTAAAAGTAGATTTAGAGAATTCCACCAAATACAAAATGAAGAAAACACATTGAGAAGAGATAGTTGATTCTGTATTGAATGAACGAAACAAAACAATGAGAGGAATGGGGTTAATAGAAATCAAATGGAGGACAGAATGACACATGGCAAGGCAACAGGACTAGATGAGACACCAAGTGAGGCATAGAAAGCATTAAAAGAATGGACATTGATGGGGAAACTTTATGAGCCATAAAGTGTACCAAAAGAATAGTGAGTGAGTGAATATTGTAGGATGAGTATATAATAGGGTGATTTGTAGGATTTCTTCAAATTGTGGGTAATAAGATTGTCAGACGCCTTGAAGTTCTGGGCCTGGATTATTGAGTAGCTTGGCATTAATGGTAAGAAAGGATCTAGCAGACAGTCCCAGTAATCTTCTGCCACAAAGGTCAGCTCATTTCCTTGTGAGATGCCTGCCAGATTGGAAGTAGGCTCAAGGAAACGCAGATACTTCTTGTTTGTTTGTTTTTTATTAAAATATATTTATATATATATAGCCACAACCCAATCCTATAATCTATGAGTAAATATACACAATATACAATTTCTAGCCAGAGCAATATATGAAAAACACAGAGTAAATATCAGCAAAAATAAGTATGATACAATAACACATCCAATGTACACCAGTGGCATAACTAGGATGGGGCCAAGGGGGCAAAATTTAAAAGTTACCCTGGGTCCCCATTGGAGAGAGTCACCAAATGAGTGTTCCGTCCATTTTTTTAATGACAAAAACAACTAATAAAATGGTTAAATATAATGGCCCATAAAATATACACAAATATTAGCTTAAGCATTAGTCAAGCAAAGTATAAGAAGTTACTTAATATTTACCTCTATTGTTGCTATATCAGACTGATGGAATGTATCTATATGAATTTTGACGAGTCTATTTATTCACTATGTAATATCTCGGTTTCACATCGTATAGTTTATTTATTAATCCTACATAAGTATTCCCTATTAATGTGTCTTACTTAAATAGTCCACTAAAATATTGCATGAGTAGTTGTTTTCATATCATTCTTGATATCAAACATTCCTATGTTGGGGACCCCTAAAGGAGATAATCCCACTGGGCCCCCAAATTCATAGTTTCATCACTGATGTACACTAATATATATTGATACTAAATTGAAAGGACCATTTCTTTAAATATATATATATATAGATGCCACCAAAATACTTGCTTTATACAAAGTACCAATTGGGTGTTCTTACTCTTCCAATGATCAATTGGTCACCCCCCTAAAAACAACTTAATTTAATAGGCTCTTTACTAGTGGTTACTAAGTTCACCCATGGCACTTTTGTTGGCGTCTTACAGGGCGGTAACCTCACTCTTGTGGAGTGTGGAATGGGCGAAAAGTACATAGCCTCATGGTCTTTCGTAGGGAAAACCAGGGAGATAGATGGCTGGGATCTCCGAATTGTGCCCCACACTGATGGGCTACAGCTCCACACCTCCCAACTCTTTATTTTTCTTCACCTAAGATGAGACTAGCGGGACCTTAAGAGATGAAAGGGGGGGGGATTACCCCCTGTTTGCTTCATCAGGGGTGTTACTTTCCTCCCTCCCTAGCTCATATACACACACACAGAGGAATTTCTCATGCATACATACACATACCTGACTTTGTGTTCCAGCTCCACTTCTTTTTTTTGCGCACTAGTAGTCTTGTATTTTTCTCACTTCACTTATAATCCTATTATAATATTTGTCCTGGGGGTGAGGAATTACTCTTTGGCAAAAGATAGGGATCCAGCACTACTTCCGTGCACCTTTGTCCCATTTTTCACCAAAACCTGAAATAAAAGGTGGGGATTAGCATGAGCACAGGTGAGTTGAGATGAAGAAAAAAAAATAACACAAGGACATGCTAGAATTGTAATTGGGATAGTCACTAGGTTGAGAGATAGAACAAAGGAATGAGATTTGTTATAGTGTTTTTATTTATCTGTAAAGGTGTATAGTAAGATTCCACAACAAAGTTTGGAGAGATTGCTAGGAGAAAAAGTTATCCTGGAAAGGTGTTCTAAAGATAGAAGGAATACACAAAGGTGGCCTGTGGGACTATCAGAACAATTTACTGTGATTTTTAAAAAAAATTATTTTAGGAGCTTATCTGGCAACTGTCCACTTGGGCATAAGTCGCCGCAATCACGACAGCCTAGCACTAGGCTACTTTAAAATAAGAATATGAAAACACAACAACGATAAAATGGGAAGATAGCAACAATCAGGAAGCAAGCTCCAGCATTGGGGGAGGTCTTTACTGTGAAAGTAGGATTGTATAAAGGCTTAGCCTTGAATCCATTTCTCTTACTCTGGGAATGGATAATGTTACAGCAAAGATAAGGGAGGAAACCCTGTGGTTTATTCTGATATTGTGTAGTGTGGGGAACCAAAAGATGAGGTAGTGAAGAAGTAGAGAGATGGAGGCAGGTGGTGGGAAGTGGATGAATGCAAATGAGCAGATGGAAGACACAGGCAAGGAATCAGCTTTAGGAATAAGTATGTGACGGCTAATTCCTTTGAATATCTGGGAGTACAGATTCTTACAAACTTCTATGCTGATTGAGAAGCAAATCACAGGATAGAAGAATGGGTGTGATGTATCTCAATTTGTCAGTCTATTATTGATATATTTATTGCATGATTGTTTTTTGACAAGTCATGATGGCAATGCCTTTTCTAAACAGTTCAGCCACAATTTGTAGATGCAGTTTATGGGGGTATGTTGACTCAGATGACCTCTGAACGTCCCTTGTGAGCATATGCCATCCATTGGATTATGTTATGTTGTGTATCAGATGTTCTTTGTGATAGGAAGATTACAATAATGTTGAAAGGTAATGTAACGTATCTCCACTGACATCTGAGATGGTGTTTAGCCTTAAAACCTTACTATTGAAGAAAGTTGTATGTGGAAGATATGTGCTCAGAAGAAGAATATGATTGAAAATAAACACATAAAAGTTAGAAAGAAATGTTAGCTAAAGTACAAGTAGCATTCAGATGGTATGAGCATGTGAAGAGGAAAGAGAATTGTTATTTTGTACACATGGTGCAGGAAATGAAACTATTTGAAAGACTTAGAAAAGGATAACTGAAGCTGAGGAGGATGGGTTCCTTTGAAGCTGACCCAAGATTGAGGAGAATAGAAGAGAAATTTTGTCTAATAGATAAAGTTTGAAGAGGCTCATCTAAAACAGAACTGCATATATGAATGGAGACCTGGAACAGAAGATTTGATGAATAATTATGTTGCATATGTACAACTTCATGATCTGACACCACCCTATAATATTGAAAAAGCTGTGCATGATTTTGGTGAGGTGAAATTTGGCAGACTCAGGCTTGTGAGATTTATTAGGCTTTAATTGTATAGGAAATAATGTCCTATCAGGATTGCACTTAGGAGTCGAAACAGTCAAACAAATTAAATTAAGGAAACTTTAGTGGTATTAATAATGAGTCAAAAGTTTATACAAAATATACTAAGCAACTTACAAAAGAGTTAGATTAAAGTTATGTATTTATGCAGATCACTTTTGAACTAGGCTCAGAATCAGGCTCAGAATTCATTTGGGAATTACCGATACTTTCACGATTAGATGCTGCTTTGAAGAGGATAGCTTAAACAAAGTGAGGCTTATTAACTGGCTTAGAGTTCCTTTGAAGAGATAATAAATGAAAAGGATGGGTGGTGGGATTAGGAGTCATAGAAATTCATTACTGAATGGGGTAGACTTGCGCTTGCTGTGTGTGTGTTTCTATACCTCATCTCGCTCCTTATATGCCTGGCTCTGCATTAAGGGAATACCCCCTAGGTTATCTCTCCCACACAGAGCCTGCACTTGCTTTGTCTGGAAAGGACAGGAATTAATTAGAGGAAGGACGATGTACTTTTGGTATATCAAAAGTACAGATTGTCAGAAGGGGAGGCTAAAAGGGAGGTTTTATCTCTCTTCTCATAGTATGAATCATGAGGAAAGTGTTATAGAGTCCATGATAGGTATATATCCTGTATGGTCAAAATTCTTAACCATTGTATGGAATAAATTGTTAAAATGTTGCAGAAAAAGGACGTATCGAAGTTTGTTAGAAATATTTTTCATAATAAATTTGTAAAATTAAAAGATGTGGAAGATTTGTCGACCCCTACCACTACTTGCTTGGAATGTAAAGGTTTAACGTGGTAATTCTTTTGGTCTTGATTGTCTCTCATTTATTGAGTTTAAATCATTTATTAATCAAATATTCTACAGGATCTTACATTTGAATATATTTGTATTTAGAAAATGTTTGGAGATATTTTAATGAAAGAAGAGATTAAGGAAGAAGATCTGGGAGATGAAAGTCTTCTTCCTGATCAAGAGGAAGAGAGACTCGATCCCAAAGAGGAAAACTCAGCAAATGCCACTTCTGAATCAGTGGTACAAAACTGCCTTCATGAAAAGGTAATTTTTCGCATTTTAATTTGTAATATAAAGTTTAATAATAAATTTTTTTCCAATGAAAACACAGAAATGTGAGGTAAATTTTATGACACTTGCCAAGGCCAATAATATAAAATGGTAAATTACATCATGTTATCTATTTTCAACCTAGAGAAAATAGTGACAGTGTACAGTCATGCTCATAATAATCTCCTTAAATAGGTTATGGAAGATTGAATAATTTGTTTTATTGAAACATCCAAATGAATTAATGTTTATATTTATACCAATTATCATCTTTTTATTCTCAAGTTATATTGTGATTTGGAATATAATACAATATTATCTACTATTATTTTTTAACTTCAACACACCATAGAAAGAAATTGATTACATCAAATTAGAGTTTGCATGTGATAGTCTGGGGGTCAAAGCTGGGAAACCTCATAGGGTACAGCACATAGCGCACCTTAAGCATAACGCTACCAAGACAGTTAAACATATAGTACAATCTTATGATTATTATCTCTTCTTGAACACTGTTACACTGGTTATCAATCTAGCTTTGTATTACATGCAACTATGGCATGGATAGCTTAATGTTTGAATGAAAGGAGTAAATAATGGGTCCTTTACCACAAGGGAAGAACTTGCGATAACTCCTGAACTGGGAATGTGGCAGCAGCACATATACATATATCCATAAATATTAGTGTTTTTCATTCCCGGGGGTAAAAAAATAAAATGTGTTGAAAATTGTCAGCATGGGTTCCCCTTTTTCTTATGACCCATAAATACGTTATGCAAAAATTCGGTTTGATTTGTCAATATTTACTGGTCGCACAGATTGACAAGATTCCACTTTTCAAGTGAACGGTATTCAACTAAAAATTACCAAACAAAATTGTGAAAAGTTTCAAGGGGACAGCAGAAATGCAGAACAATTCTGTAAGTAGAGCAGGGCAATCAAGTCGTTGGGGGATGGGGCTCAAGAAGCAGGAGGGAACTTAGTGACCACTCCAGACTTTGTTCTCTTGACAGTCTTGCAGTCATGATGAACAACTTTGAGGAGGAACTGCTTCTGTTGCTCATCTTTGGTTTGGGCTTGGAGTCTTTGGATCAGTGCCACTCCTGTCTCTGGTGCATCATTGGCGACATGCAGGCCTCGGATGGTGGCTCGAGTTCGTTGATCTTGCAGAACATGTTCCACGTTCTGGGTAGTAACCATCCTCCCAGCGAAGACCCCAATGGCTTCTAAAGTTCACCTTGTTACTAATTCGGGAAGACCGTCAGGGCGAGTGAAGTTCTTTTCAAGTCTCTTGATTGCTTTCGAAGTTGCTGGATGGCTTAGGTTATTGACCATGGCTGCCTGGTCATCAGGAGACATCATTCATCAAAGAACACTTGGGCCGCTCCTTGCTCCAAGAGGTACCAGAGGTGCCTTCGGAGGGCCTTCTCTGCTCTTGACCCGAGTTCTTTATCCACAAACACTTGGAGAGTCGCCAAGAACTCTAGGTCATTCTTCGGTGCACAGTTCGGGACAGCTGCTTCATGCCAGAATCTGACGTAAATGAGACTGATGAAACGGGGCCAATCATCAGACTCCACATTTTGTCAACCTCGTCAGCTACAGTTGTTGCGAAAACAGGGCAATCTTGAGCATGTAAATAGCCTTTGCCATCCATCTTGCCTGATGGTAGGCTCCAGGCCCCCTGAATCGAGGCAGATCCCTACTCCATCCTCCCAGGTAGACGAGAGAGAGCTGAAGGAGTTGGAGATAGTCCTCCCTTGGGTGGGCTCTGCCACGGATGACTTCCCTGAAGAAGTCTATCATCTTCAGCCTCTGTGATTTGCTTGACTCATTCAGGGGTTCTTCGTCATTGTCCAAGAAGTCCCATCTTTCTTGGAATTGCTTGAACAAGGGAATCTCTGGACGTGGGGGAGGGCCGAAGAGGAGTTCATAGGTGTCCTTCAGTACCTCCTTGTGAATGTGATGCCGGCATGCCAGCCAAATAAGAGGTTTTCCAAGGGACTGGTGCAGGCTCCGCTAATCATGCCACTGTTGGACGCAGTTGTATCAAAGGAGAGAGCGATGATATTGTCAGCAATCTGATACATTTTGAGCAGCCAAAGGACAGTAGCCGCTACTTCTTTCCCAGTCCCATCAATGGCGATAGGTACTCCAAGAAGCTCCTTGAAGTTGGTCCCAGTAAGCACAACAGTGACCCTCTTGTCTAAGATCCAAGATGTGGCAGCACTATGAATCAGTTTGCCATTCCAGTGAAGAACAAGGGGAGATGGATCATGGAAGACTTCTCCATGTGCTTTGCTTCAGTTTCTCAGTTCTTTCTCCTCATCCAATGCACCATGGAGGCAGAGGAGGAGATCTCGAAGACATCCTGCCCCAAGCTTGCTGCAGCAACTTGACAATATAAACGGTTTTCCAGGTCCCACGTCGTGGTCAGGGCTGGTGTCATTGGGTTATTGGATGACTTCCTCCTCTGCAGGCTTTTTGCCTGCAGAGAAGATCCAAAGGAAGAGGATGAATCGGAAGTGTCTTCCGGGGCAACCTTCTTCAACAACTCCACTTCAGCCTCTTGCTTCTTCTTCCTCATCTCCCCCTTCTTCATTTCGTCAACCTTCTTGGCAACAGCGGATGCATGGAGTTTATCAACACTCCCCATTGAACAGAACTGTCTGTCCTCCCTCTGCAGTTCCAGAAAGGCCAAATCTTCTTCTGGGATGTTGGCCTCTGCGATTTTACCACTTGCGATATCAAAGACATCCTGTAGGTCGCCCTTCCAAACCTCCCTCTTTGTCACGGCGGCAGGTGTCTCCTGCTTGGCTTCTTTCTTGAGGCTCACATACTCATTGTGAAGGTTCCTGATGTTACAATGGATCACATGCTCCACCTTGACAGTGAGGTTTGCTTTCTCCCAAACTTTGTGGAGCTTGAGAGAGGTGCTCTTGGCTGCCTCCGGGGAGAAATCCCTCTACACCCGATTGTAGTGGAGGAAGATCAGGAGGACATCTTCCCGCGAGAGCAGGCGGGTTCCCAAGAAACCTGGATTCAGTGACTTCTCCAGGAGCCAGAGAAGGTTCTTGTTTCGTGTGGAAGACATAATCTGAAAAAAAAGTCAACATGTCATTCAGAAGGGAAAATTAATACCCTCACCATGAAACACCCCTTGCTCGCTTCGGACACCACAGAAAACACAAAAGTGTGGGACCTGTTAACATGGTTTGATTTCGCTAAGATTTTGGACGAAGCACTTTTTATAGGAAAGGCCCTGTAAGGGGTGCAGTGATTTGCCTTCCTTGCGGCCATGCTGATGGAACTCAGCGCCCCATCCGACCCCAGCTTAGCTTCTTCTCCTTCTTTCAGACAGCCTGTATTTCTCCCCTACTTCCTCACTTCTCCTACAACCTCTCCCACAACTTTCTCTGTCTGGTCTCTATTTTCTCAGGGTAGATGCTGACCTTCTTCTCAGCCAACTATCCCAGAATAGGGCTGAGGGGGAAGGGGACAATGTTCCCTAACCCCTGAGCTCCGGTTTGGGATGGTGTTTTTTTAACAATCTGCTTCATCCCCACCCATACCTTCCTCACATCCCTTTTCCTTCTCTCTTCACACTCTATCAATTTTACGCCGCATCCAAGGTGGAGCCGCCATGCTGATGGACTGCCAGGCCACCAGGCGGGAGGGGTGGTATTGAATGGCGTCACCTGGCTCTGCCAGGCCTATACACACCTCTTGCTGGGCGGGCTACTGCTAGGGGTGATGAGCGTGCGCATCCCGTGAGAAAATTAGGGTCACCATGCCCAATGATGCCAATTTGAAAAAAAAACCTTCTCCTTTCCTCCTCACAATCATTGGAGCCACCTTCGGGCAGCTTCACAGAGAAATGCAGGTTCCCCCCCACTCCCTGTGCTCTCGCAGGCGACCATACAAATTTCTCTAACTGGAGAGGAGGCTTACTCATCTCCTTCATGTATAAGTGTAGCGGACTCCCCCTCACCCCTTTGTCTGGAGGCACTCGAAGGCACCTATATCTTTTCAGCAGCAGTCCCCCCTTTACTTTTCAAGAGGACTGCCAAGAAAGCCAGCAGGCAACCCATAGCCGACTGCTCCCCATTGAAGCGGCTCGGTAGGGCAAACCCACATTGGGGGGAGAGGGAAGGCAGGCCCCTTCGGTCGCTTCCCTCAAAAGACCTGCTGGCTAGAATACTAAACCTAGCAGGGGTCAAGACCTGTGCCTCCCAAGACAATATTAATGACACTGCTGCCAATAGGACTGTGATGTCCTGGGGGGATGGCCAAATGGAGACCCCACCCAAGATAGACATGGTTCTTGAGGCTACCCAGCCTAGGACGGTAGGACCTACCATGGGAATGAATCCAGGCTCAGTGCCAAGCACCGAATTCGAGTCCGCTCCTATGCAAGGTTCTCTTCAAACGGCTAAGGTTTCTAAGGCAGTACAAGGAGGGGAGGGATCTCCTCCTCCGACCGGTGCACCTATGACTGCCAGAACCTTTTCCATCTCAGAGAAAGACATTGCTGAGGCCGGTCCATCTGGCCTGGGGGCTCCTGCCAGTGGAGGGAAGAAGAGGGTTCATTCCCGACAATCCTCTCCTAAAAAGAAAAAAAAGAAGACTTTGAGCTCCTCTCCATCCACGTGGGCTGCGGGGATGGATGGGTCTGTTGCCATTTCAGTAAGCGACCAAACCAAGATCGGCACATCCAGCCCCTCTGCCCCCCGGGTGCGAAGCCCCTGACTATGACAAAAAGTGCTAGAGCGCGGTGGTTGCCTCGAATACATCGGGGCCCCTCATTCAGAGATTACCCAGCATTTTTGAGCCCCTGGCTTCAAACGCTTCCTCGTTATTCGCTCTACTCATGTCACTGTGTTGGCTAAGAGCAAGATCCATCAGAGGAGAGCTTTAGCTAGTGTGATTGGTAGAGAGTCGAAGGTGACCCGTTTCTCGGACAGGAGCCTTCTGGCGAATACAGTGGATCCTTCCGAGGCGGCAACCCCTATACTCTTCTTCACGTTCGACTGTAACAAGCTCCCTGAGTCGGTGCGTGCCAGTTGGTACCGCTAACGCGTGAAGGTATTCGTGCCACTACCGCGGAGGTGCTATTACTTTCACTGCTTCGGCCATACAAATCGCTCATGTAGATGTGCAAAGTCAGCGTCACCCGAAAGCTGTGTAAATTGCTCCAAGGCCGCACACATTGTCCAAATCATGTGTGGCCAAGTGTGTCAATTGTGGAGAGCTGCACCCAGCTTCTTCGAAGCAATGTGGTGCATATCTCCTTGAAAAAGAAATCCTGGCCGTTTAGCCCCAGGATCGTCTCTCTTTCCGCGAGGCTAAAGATTTGGTCCTGGCGCGCCCGGCTCTGCCTGGTACGTCTTACGCCTCAATGCTTAGAAAAACACCCTCTGCTCCTGGCCCATCCAGGCCAACGAGCACCAATATTTCCGCGCCCATTCGGAGCCCTTCTGCGGGTTCTACTCAACCTGGGCGCTCCCCTGGTAAAGCTGGCGGCACAAAGGATTCAGACCCAGCCCCGGCTAAAACCATGGCTCCTCCCCCCTTCTCCCAGCATGAGCGTTTCTCGTATGGTGAAACGGCCACGCACCTCCACCGAGTCGTTAGACTCACAGCAGTCAACACCCCTGAAGTTGGTCGCCATGCCATCTTCCGTTGTTCGCAATGCTGCCCCCCGAAAGGAAGACAGCAAGAAAGGAGCTTCGGCTCCTTCGCCCACGCCTAGTGGTGGGCTAGGTTCGTTAGAGACGGTGGATCCTCGAAAAGAGGGCCCCCCCGCCTCCGAAGCGGCAACGCCCACCTAAGTTTTCGAGGCGGAGGGAGGAAAAGACTCGCATGGCGAGCCCAACCTCCCCAAATAAGTCTTCGAAGGCGACAGCGCCTTCAGCGCATTGTCCGGCCAACAGCGCCCGGGGTTCTGCCTCGGGGAAGTGTACGGCCATTCCCGTGAGGGTCTTGCGTTCGAAGAGAGCCCCCGCATCTCCTCCGAGCTAGGCCTGGAGGGCATATTCCTTCAATGGAATTGCCGTGGACTCCGGGCCAACTGGGAGGAGCTACGAAGGCTCACTCGTCCCGTTCCCCGTTAGCTATTTTTCTGCAGGAGACTATGCTAGGCGCGTGCCCCCTGCCTGCCCTCCTGGGGTATAAGGGTTTTGCGGCGACCCCACCACCACGAGATGGGGGCTGGGCTGGGGGATGCGCAGTTTACACCCGGCATGATGTCTCCGTTCTTCTTTTCACTTTAGATACCTCCTTTCAGGCAGTGGCTGTGCAGCTGCACCTGGATAGGAGGTATACTATCATTTCTGCATACATTCCACCGTCAGCTGACTTCGACGCGGGGGACTTCCGCCGCGTCGTGGCACGGTTGCCGAGGCCCTATCTCTTGCTTGGAGATCTGAACGGCAGGCATCCTCTCTGGGGAGATTACTCCATAAATCCCAGGGGACAAGTCCTTACCGATCTGATCGAAGAGCTTGGGGTGGGTGCCTAAACGTGGATGAGTTTACGCATCACTGTCCGAGAACCGCTTCATTTTCTTGCCTTGACCTATCTTTGTGCTCTTCGGATGCACAGCCTGATTTTGATTGGGGGGTGGTCGATGACCTCCATGATAGTGATCACTTTCCCATTCAAATATCATTTTCAGGGCAACTGCCGCCTGAGAGACCACCTCGGTGGTGCTTGGCGCGGGCGTGGTGGCCTGCATTTCACGAAATGACTGAATTCTCTATCTCAGTCGAGGACTTTAGGTCGGTAGATGAAGCTGTTGAGTTCTCCAGTAACCTCATCCCTGCGGGCCTGACTACTATTCCCAAAACGTCTGGCCGTTTTGCACGCCGACCACTCCCGTGGTGGTTTGTCGAGTGTGAGACGGCCCTCAAACAGAATCGTTATGCTTACATGCGCTATAAGCGCCTCCCGAACGATTTGGCTGTCGGGCATACGTATCTTCACATAATGGGAAAGACCCCCTCTAGCAGAGTTGTGGAAGCGAGTCAAATGGATTCGGGGCAAGTTCTCGCAGGACCCCCTTCCCGTAATCAAGCAGAATGGGACTGCAATCTCGGACTCCGCGTCCGTGGTGGAATCCTTCGTGACCGCTTTCTCCGCATTCTCTAGCGGGGATGCTGCTCCGCCAGCATTCAATGCACGTCGTAATGTCGCGGAAGGCCGCCGACTGGACTTTACCTCCAGAGGCGGAGAATCATTCAACGACAAGTTTACTGTGAGTGAGTTGCGTTCCGCTCTTGCTTCGTACACGGGCACCTCCCATGGTCCGGACGATGTCGCGTACGCCAGGCTTCGACACCTGGGTGAGCGAGGCATGGCCTTTCTCTTAGATTTGTTCAACAGGATCTGGGTGGAGGGTCTCCTCCTGAATTCCTAGCGAATCGCTACTGTGCTCGCCTTTCGCAAACCGGCGAGAGATCACTCTACTCCGGCCGGTTTCCGCCCATTCTCTCTAACCTCTTGCGTGTGCAAGTTGATGAAAAAATTGGTAAATGTTAGATTAGCCTTTTTCCTTGACAGCGGATGCCATCTGTCTTCTGCACAGTATGGCTTCCGCAAGTTCCACTCCACGTGGAATGCTCTGCTCCGATTGGAAAATGCCGTCTGCGAGGCCTTCGTTCGTAAGCAGCACTACGCCACGGTGTTTTGCGATCTGGAGAAGGTCTATGATACCGCATGACGACCACGGTATCATAGAGACTCTCCACACGATGGGGGCGAGGGGACGCCACCCAATCTTTATATCTGATTTTTTGCGAGATCGTCAATTGATTCCACGTACGGGTGGGGGGAGCTCTCTCTGGCCCAATGGAGCAGGAAGAGGGTGTCCCGCAGGGGAGTGTCCTCAGTATCACACTCTTTGCCCTGAGCATCAACGGCATTACCGCGGTGCTGCCAGAAGATGTTCTCGCTACGCTCTACGTGGACGACCTTTCGATCTCTTTTGGCGCGGCCCAGATGCCCACTCTGGAGCGTCAACTCAAACAGGTATTGAACCGCGTCTCTCGCTATGCCGAAGCGCACAGGTTTCGGTTTTCTCTGGCCAAGACTAAGGTGGTGCACTTCTTCCGCCATCCAAGTCTCCACCCCGACCCAGACTTATTTCTTAATGGGGTGCGCCTGGAAGTGGTTGAATCGCACCGTTTCCTTGGTCTTGTATTTGACCGACGCCTCACCTGGGAGGCTCATATTCGCAGCCTTAGGGTCTCTTGTACCCGCACCATGGATATTCTCCGCTCCGTGACGTTCAGCGCTTGGGGCGCTGATAGGGCTACTGCCCTACTTTTTTATCGATCCTTTGTTCGTTCGAAGCTAGACTACGGATGCGAATTTTATTCATCCGCAGCCGAGCGTTTATTGCGGAAGGTGGACTCGATCCACCACATCGGCCTTCGCCTGGTGACCGGTGCCTTATGCACTTTTCCCATTGAGAGCTTATTAGTCGATGTTGGGGAGGCCACTCGCTCTACGCCGTGTACAGTGCATCACTCGCCTGTACGCGCGAGCCCGGCGTCTCCCTCAATCGCCAACAGCTCTCACTGCATCCGCAGCTGATTTCGACGGTGCCTATGCCGCCGAGAGACGCCATTCATACCCTAAGCCCTTTGGGTTTAGGGCCAGGAAACTCCTTTGACAGCTAGGTATAGCTGTCAGGCCGGTGGCGCCTCTGGTTCTGCCCAGGACGCCACCCTAGAGGGTACCACATTTGGCTATTTGTCACCACGATTCTGCTGCCAAAGCTTGCGGGTGTATTGCGTTCGACCTTTTTGGAGCACACCTCGTGTCACGTTATTACAGTGTCAGTGTATACAGATGTCTCGAATTTCTAAGAAGGGGTTGGCTTCCACGCCATATCCTCTCTGTTTGAAGTCAGCGGGGCTCTGCCAGGCGCTGCATCTGTCTTCACGGCCGAGCTGGTGGCAATACATCACTCGGTACTGGAGATTACGTGACGTGCCCGGTTCGGAGACCGGATTGTGATCTATAGCGACTCACAAAGCGCCCTGAGTTCTCTTGGGTCATTAGAATCTCCGCATACCGTGGTTCACAATATCCGTGACACCACGTTTTTGGCAAGTGGGGCGGTTGTCGAGATTATGTTCTGCTGGGTTTCTGGATATGTAGGAATTGCGGAGAATGAGCGCGGCGATGAGGGCGCCAAAGAGTCCGCGAGGACTCTGCGACCGGACCAGCGTTTCGCTCTTCCTCACACCGACTACATGGCAGGCCGTGACGCATGGCCATTTGATGGAGCGCTCACCTGCATCCTCTTGTGACGACTGCGTCGTACCCCAGACTGTTCAGCACATTCTTCTCGAATGTCCCAGTCTGGCTGATCTTTGCTCAAGTTACCTGTCCCGGTACCGGGATGGGCGGGGTCGCTACCGCCTGCCCCTTGTACTCGGGACGGGTTCGTGTACACCGACCTGTGGACTTTTAGACTTTTTAGAGGAGGCCGGCCTTCTCCCCGTTATTTAATATTCAACTATGGACCACCGTCTTCTTCGCCTGGGGAGGGCGGGCCTTTCCCCGTCGACGGAGCTCCCTCTATATTTTTTAAATCTTTGTTTTTTTCTTTGCTTTTTGTTGTTTTTTTTTGTTTTGTTTTCTTCAATCTGGCTTTTAATATAGCCTAAATTTAGGCATGCTTGAGTACGGCGACTTATGCCCTAGAAGGCAGTCGCCAGATGAGATATATATAAAAAAATAAAAAATCCGTTTTCCACCAGAATTATTCTGCAATCTCAGACCCTACTTCCGTGGTCGAATCCTTCCGTGGTGGATAGCGCTGAAGGCCGTATACTTTACTTCACTTCCAGCACAATAGTAAATGTTAGACTAGCCTTTTATCCTAGATATTGGAGACCACCTGGCCCTTTCTAGTTCCACACCAAGTCGTTGTTCTGCTCCGACTATAAAACGCCGTCTGCAGCACTACGCCACGGTATTTTTCGATCTGGAGAAGGCCTATGATACCGCATGGCGATACGGTATCATGGAGACTCTCCACACGATGGGGGCGAGGGGACGCCTCCCAATGTTTATATCTGAATTTTTGCGAGATCGTCGATTCCGCGAACGGGTGGGGGGAGCCCTCTCCTGCCCAATGGAGCAGGAAGAGGGTGTTCCGCAGGTAAGTGCCCTCAGTGTCACACTCTTTCCCCTGAGCATCAACGGCATCACCTCGGTGCTGCCGGAAGATGTTTTCGCTACGCTCTACGTGGACGACCTTTTGATCTGTTTTGGCGCGGCCCAGCTGCTTTCTAACTCTGGAGCGTCGACTCCAACAGGCATTGAACCGCGTCTCTCACTATGCTGAAGCGTAGAGGCTTTAGTTTTATCTGGCCAAAACTAAGGTGGTGCACTTCTACCACCATCCACAGCTCGACAGTGACCCAGACTTTTTTATAAATGGGGTTTGTCTGAAGTGTTGGACTCGCACCGTTCCCTTGGTCTTGTATTTGACCGACGCCTCACCTGGGAGGCTCTATTCGCATCCTTAGTCTCTCTTGTACCTGCGTCATGGATATTCTTCGCTCCGTGACGTTCAGCACCTGGGTCGCTGATAGCAGAACCTTCCTTTCGTTGGCTATTTCCCTTTCCTTCGAAGCTTGACTAGGATGAGTTTTCTTCATCCGCAGCCGAGCATGTATTGCAGAAAGTGTACTCTATCTTCAACACTGGCCTTCGCCTGTTGACGGGTGCCTTCCGCACGTTCCCTATTGAGAGTCTACTTGTCGATTCTGGCGAAATGCGGCGGGAGTATTTCGTTCGGCCTTTTTGGAGCACAATTCATTTCACGCTGGAACCGTGCTATTGTATACACATGGCTCAAAGTCTCAAGAGGAGGTCGTTTTTGTTTAACCTCCGACGGCTCTTCGCGTTGGGCTCTGCCGCGGACCGGGTTTCCGCCCCAGCCCATTTACGAGTCCACTTGGGATGGTGTTGGCTTATGTGGGCCTTCGGACGATGTCAGCGTCTAGCAGAACCTGCATGACGGCGGCAGGGCGGGTTCAAAGGTTCTCCATGTTGTCTATCCGTGTGTTACCCTGTGTATTAATGTGCGCGGGCAGTGTAGGAGGACATGCTCTGTGTCCGCCTGTTCCTGATTGCAGTTCCGGCTAGCATCGTTGGGAGCAAATCCAATCCTGTGCTTGTATGCTGAGATGGCTGTGCCATGTTCACATCTTAGGCACTCTAGCTGCACCCGTTCCCACCGGGAGAGCTCATGCCCCTCATCCTTCACCGGGGGAGGGTTGGGGCCCAGGGAGGCCAATGCCCGCCTTGTGAATTCTGTGTTGATGTGAGTCCGCTCGAAGACATTATGGGGAGCTGGGGGGAGAGAGGAATAGACAGAGTGGTAGTGTCTGGCCGGTGTGTTGTGAATGTGTGTGCATGATGTGTTGAGGGTCTTGTGGATGTGTATGCATGTATACCACTCATGTCCATTTGAGATCTCAGTGGGAGGACATGGGCTTCTTCATATAAGCATGTGGTGGGTGTTGATTTTGAGCAGCCGGTCGCAATGCGTATGGCAGTGTTTTGTGTCGTCTGTAGTTTATTTATGTGGGTATTGCCGGTGTCAGGCTGCCATGAAGTATATGCGTGTTAGTATGGGTCTAATGTATTGCTTATAAACTTTTGTAATGTCCTCCTTGATGTGTCTGTAGGTCTTGTTAGTGAGGTAGCGGATGTGTGTTGCTTGAATGTCATCCCTCTGTCAAGTGGTATTTGTGTTGTACAGCCAATTCCCTATTGTGTATATTTATTGTTGAAGTTGTTCTGGGGCGGCCTCATGTTTAGGATGTTGTGAAGTTATCTGCGTATGACATAATGTGTGTATTGGGTTAAGTGGGGTGTGGGTGAGAATATGGAGCCCTGCGGTACTCCATTAGTGTAGTGAAGTGTTCTGAGGACTTGCCGTTGTATACCGTGTACCCGTGACTGCCTGAAAGAAAATTGGCAAGCCACTTTTTAAAGTTTGGGTGGATGTATGTGTTGAGTATTTTGTCTATAAGTATGTGTCGAAGCCTTTGCTGATGTCTATGGTGGCAATGAGTGATTTGTATACAGGTTTTGTTGAGTTAAGGCCTTCGAGGATTGTTTGCATCATGTTTGTGAGAAGAGTGGAAGTGTGTGTGTTTGGCCTGAAGTTGTGTTGTGTGGGGGAGAGTGGTATGTATGGTGATATGTTGTTGAGAACCAATCTTTCAAGTAGTTTTGAGGGGTTGCAGAGTAGTGAAATAGGTCTGTAAGAGACTGGTTCTGTGGGGGATTTTGTTGGGTTTCAGGATAGGTATAATCTTGGCAAGTTTCCGGATGTTGGGAATACTATTTGTTCTGAGTGATAGATTGAAGATGTCTGTGAGGGCTCTGATGGTGTATGGGCCTAAATGTTTTAGGTATAGATATGAAATTCCTCCAGGGCCTGTGGAGGTGTTCATTGTCGTGCGGATGTCCGTGTCTTTTTGGTTGACAACGGGGGTGGCATGTTGCGTAGTGTAAATGCATGTAGGAGTTTGAGAATGGTACGGTCCTCTCGTCTGTGAGTCTTCATATGTTGTAGTAGTGCTTGTTGATGTGAGCTTGGTGCTTGTCAGTTGGTATACTAGTATGTGTTGGTGTTAGGATGGCCTCATGTGTTGTGTCTGTTGTTGAGGCCTCATATAAGCTTCCAAAGTTTGGAAGGGTTTGCGTTGAATGTTATGTCAGAAAGAACTTTTTTCCACTTAGTGAGTTGTTAATTTTTTATATCCTCGTCATCTCTATATTGAGTGTCCTGATGCGTTTAAGGATATCCTGTGTGGGGAGCTGTTTGCGGAGGTGTGCCCGTGTTTTGAGTTTATGTTTCTGTTGAAACACTGGTTGTAGTGTCTGATAATGCCTATGAGTATGTGTGGTTTGTTTGCACTTGTAATTGTGTCATTGAAGTGTTGTACCGCAAAATTGATGTTATTGTACTCTGTAATGTTGAATGTTTGTAGGTGTTCCTCAATTAGAGCGGTGAAGCCGGGCCAGTCAGCTCACTTGTAGTTTGTGTATGTTCTGTTTGGTCTGCTGCGTGTGTAGGGAGTGGAAAGTTTGTAGGAGAGATGTATTGGGAGGTTTTCAGAGGAGAGTTTGTGTGTGGTGCCCCATCTGGTTTTGTGTGAGAGGTCTGGAGATGCGAGTGATATGAGGTAGGCTGAGTGTTAATGTTGTATGACTTACGTGTGGATGAAGATGTGTTATTTAGTATGATGCAAGTGTAATTGTTGTAATATGAGCGTGCCTTGGGTGTCAGTCTGTTGTGTGTCGAGCCACGGAGTGTCATAAGCATTGGATCCCCAAGGATGAATGTTTTTTTACGGTGTTGAGGTAGTCTAATTGTGGTGTATATCCTTAAGGGCATGATAATGTTGGTGGTATGTATATGTTTGCGAATGTGATGTCTTGTTTATGCAGGCAGATTTTGTTAGTTTGTATTTCTAAGGTGTCCACTGGCATGTGAGCTGTTGTGTTGGGGAAGGAGATGTCTTTGTGTATTAGTGTTATTAAGCCTCCTCCACCATGGTGTCTGTCAAGTCTGAGTGTTGTATATCCAGGAAACCTTGATGTCTTATGTGTAGCCCTGAGTTTAGTTTCCTGTATGAATGATATGTTGTATATTGTGGTCGTGTAGGTGTTGTTTTAACTCATGTTGTTTGTTTGTGATACTATATATATATTGTGTTGTAGTATGTTGATGTGTGTGATGTGAGAGCCGTGTGTGTGTCGAGGGTATATGGGGGGGGGGGAGAGGAGGAGGTGATAGACCAGAAGAAACTCGGGCAGTCGGATATAGCGGAGCCACCGCGCATTGAGGCTGGGTGACAGGCAGGGGACACCCGGTAGCCACCGGCATATGTGGGATGGCATCTGAAACAGACCCATCCCAGTGGAAAGTGGTGTCTTTGTGCGACTCCAGAGCATTGTTTGTTGTAGTGCGTCCAACTTTCGCAGAGGGTGCAATGAATGGACCCACATGTAGAGCTTATCTTCTGATGGGCTCCTGGGCATGTAGGAATTGCGGGGAATGAGGGCGCCAAAGAATCCACGAGGACTGAGCGGACAAACATTGTTGAGCCCAATAAGCGCCATAGGCCGTTGCTGCTTACCCTTAGGGATAGTTTTTTTTTTGTTTTTTTACTCCAACCAGTGATTGTGCATACTATAATATAGTAAAATTAACATCATATTTTATTTTCAGATGCAATGTCCGCCTTTAAATGTCAAAATAGGCTTCTCTCAGTCTAACTCTGAAACGCTTCTGTATCAAGGAAGAGGAAATGTCAAGAATTCGTGCTCCACTGAGAATCATTTCAAATGCAGTTCCTGTCCATATCAAACATCGAATCAACGTAATCTTGAGAGACATGAAAGAACCCATATAGGTGAAAAGCCTTTCAGATGCAGTTCCTGCCCCTATCAAGCAGCGCAAATCGGTAATCTTAAGACACATGAAAGAACCCACACGAGGGAAAAGCCTTTCAGGTGCAGTTCCTGTCCTTATCAAGCAGCACAACTCTGTACTCTTAAAAATCATGAAAGAACCCACACAGGAGAAAGACCTTTTAAATGCAGTACCTGTTCCTATCAAGCGACGAGACTTGGGAATCTTAAGAGACACGAAAGAATCCACACGGGTGAAAAGCCTTTCAAATGCGGTTCCTGTCCTTATCAAGCAGCACAAAATGGTGATCTTAAAAAACATGAAAGAACGCACACAGGTGAAAAGCCTTTCAAATGCACTTCCTGTCCCTATCAAGCAACTGAAATTGGAGCTCTTAAGGTACATATAAGAACTCATAATGGCGAAAAGCCTTTCAAATGTAGGTCTTGCCCCTATCAAGCAGCACAAATTGGGGATCTTAAGAAACATGAAAGAACCCACACAGGTGAAAAACCATTCAAATGTATTTCCTGTCCTTATCAAGCAGCGCAAATTGGGGCTCTTAATATCCACGAAAGAACCCACACAGGTGAAAAACCTTTCAGGTGCATTTCCTGCCCCTATCAAACGGCGAATATCTGTACTCTTAAGACACACGAAAGAACCCACACGAGGGAAAAGCCTTTTATGTGCCGTTCCTGTCCTTATCAAGCAGCACAACTCTGTACTCTTAAGCATCATGAAAGAACCCACACAGGTGAAAGACCTTTCAAATGCAGCTCCTGTTCCTATCAAGCGACGCGACTTGGGAATCTTAAGAGACACGAAAAAACCCACACGCGTGAAAATCCTTTTAAATGCAGTTCTTGCTCCTATCAAGGAGCGCAAATTGGGGATCTTAAGAAACATGAAATAACCCACACAGGTGAAAATCCTTTCAAATGCAGTTCCTGTCCCTATCAAGCAAGATCCTAACTTGCGAGGTAGTGATCACTTCCCCATTGCAATAACACCATGTACAGGTAGTCCTCCACCACCTAGCAAAAGATGGAATACAAAAAAAGCAAACTGGCCTAAGTTCAGGTACCTTTCGAGCCATGATGGGTCCTTCCCTCATGAAGATATTGAAGTGGCTATTGATGATCTAGCCTACGTCAATCATCCTGCTAATTCCTCCATCCCGCTCTCTGGCTCAACTGCTCGTGGACCACAATCGCCCTGGTGGTTTGCTGAATGCTCGAGAGTTGTCACTGAATGTAAACAGGCTTGCCGACGTTACCATCGCTGCCCCACGATGGTAAAGAAACTTGCTCGTAACCGAGCAAGGGCAGCACGACGACGAACCCTTCGACGAGCTCGAAAGACCTCGTTGGATGGTTATATCGCATCGATATGTTGTCAGACCCCTGTAGACAAAATTTGGAAGAGGGTCAAAAAGCTATTGGGGAAATCCAATGACTTTACAGCTCCCAACATTGTTCGGGCCGGAGAACTGTTGGGAGACTTGTCCCATATTTCTGATGTTTTGGCCGGATCGTTTGCTAATATTTCAATTCCGCAAGACTATTCCATCCAATTGCAGTGCTTTAGGCTCGAACAGGAGCAGCATCCTATGAACTTTATGGAGCCTTACATGGATAATGACGCTTATAACCGGCTCTTTTCTATCCATGAGCTCCATAATGCACTGAAGCGCTGTGGATCCACTGCACCCGGATCAGATGGCATTTCCTATGATATGATTAGGAATATGCATCCATCCCTCCTCTCACATTTGCTGGACATCTATAACTTCATCTGGATTAGGGGCTGCTTCGCTTCTATCTGGAGGGTGGCTGTGGTTTTACCTCTCCCAACACCAGGAAAGTATTGGACGGAACCCACCCATTACCGCCCCATTGCCCTTACTAGTTGTCCATGTAAATTGTTTGAGAGGATGATAAATACAAGACTCGTCTGGTTTTTAAAGACAAACCATCTTATATCTCCCTCTCAATCAGGGTTCAGAAAAAAACAGAGTACCATCGACCTGCTTGTTAGAATGGAGTCTTATATAAGAGATTCTTTTTCAAAGAGGCACCATTCTGTTGCTGTTTTCTTTGATATTGAGAAAGCATATGATACCACTTGGAGGCGTGGTATCCTTAAGCAACTCCATGATTGGGGCCTGCCGGGCTTTCTTCCTAGGTTTGTCGAGCAATCCCTCATGTGGCGCACACTAGGTGTAAAAGTTAGAAATGCCCTATCAGAGCCCGTAGAGCAAGTTGAGGGTGTGCCACAGTGAAGTTTCCTTAGTGTCACCTGATTCTTTGTGGCCATCAATACCATTATCACAAATCTCCCAGCTGAGATTTCCTCAACTCTATATGTGGATGACTTAGCGCTTATCTGTTCATCGCCTAGACTTCCATTTGTCATCCGTAAGCTACAGCGTGTTATAAATACCGTAGCTGATAATGATTCTTCCAAAGGCTTCCGCTTTTCCACAGTAAAGACCAAGGCTGTCCACTTTTACAATCATAGATTGGTCACATGGGACCCTCTCCATTTGTCACTTTATGGTGTCCCTGTCACCTTTTAGCCCCATTTCAGATTTTTAAGGATCTTTGATTCGAGGCTTTCTTGGAGGCATCAGTTCGACGCTTTGAAAAGGTCTTGTCTGAAGAGAATAGACATTATGAAATTACTTACACACTTCTTAGGGAAGTGATCGACGCACCCTGTAGCTGCTGTATTCAGCATTGGTCCAGTCAAAGCTGGACTATGGGTCACAGGTATACTCCTCTGCCTCGCCGTCCATCCTTGAATAATTAAATACTGTGCGTAACCAGGGTGTCCGCCTGGCTTCTGGACCCTTCAAGTCCTCCTCTGTGTGGAATCTCTATGCAGAGAACGGGGCTCTTCCTCTTCCTTTTCACAGGCTCAAGTCTTACCATGGTCGCCAGTATATGAGTGCACGTTCAATTTGCGAATAGTGGCCTTATAGGATGGATTTCCATCCCTGCCTGGCCCCTTTGCTCTGCACATGGCCGAGCACACAGGACATCTAAGGAAGTTTTCTGTTATTCCGTTTTCAATACCAAAGATTCCCCCATGAGTTATACCACCTGTAGTGGTATGTAAGGGGCTTACTGGTAGGCCCAAGGATCAGTTCTTGCCTGTAGCCTTGAGAACCATGTATGATCAACTCTCCTCCCACCATCGGCCTAGCACCTTTGTGTTCACCGACGGGTCCAAGTCATCGGACGGAGTTGGTGCTGCTGCTGTCTTCCCATCTCAGACAACATTGGTTCGCCTACCAAGTGCAGCTTCTGTTTTCACAGCAGAACTTGTTGCTATTCTTGCTGCATTCTGTTATTGCTCCTATGCCATCTGCTTGTCTTATGATTTTGTCTGGAGGCACTGAGTGCTTTTGGTTCTAGCCATCCGTTGTTTTCCAAGGTCCAGCGGTGGCTTTTTTATCTTTCTCCTATTCATAAGATTTCTTTTTGCTGGGTGCCCAGTCACATGGGCATCCTAGGTAATGAAAGGGCGGATGCTGCGGCCAAGCAGGCGGCATCATTGGGGACACCCCCATCACCCCCAGTCCCCACTTTGTGATGTCTATCCCCTCATCACCGAATATGTAGTCGGCTTATGGCAGAAGATGTGGGATGAGCTTCCTTCCACCAAGCTCCATTCCATAAAACCTTGAGTCGTCCTATGGCCACGTACCATGAGACCACCTAGAGGTGGTTATTTTGTGCCAACTGAGGATAGTCCATTGCCGCCTCACTCATGGGCACTTGATGAATGGGCAGCCCCCACCTCTGTGCATCCTGTGCGGGGTGCAGCTGTCCATCCTTTACATGTTTGCCGAGTGTCCCCTATTGAGAAATCTTGGGAGGAGGGTCTTCCCTTTCATTACTGGGCAGATGGCCCCCACAACAGGTTCTGCGAGGCATCTTGTCTGAGACAAGTGTCTCTTTTAGTGTGAATAGAATTTTTAGAAGAATCTAATCTTCTAGCCAAAATTTAATATATTGTTTCATGATTTTATATTCTCTGTTTTTGTATCTATTGTTGATCCATCTATAGTCTATGTTTTTATCCTTTGTCGAGTTCTCAATAGTTTATTTTTTATATCCTTTTACACCCATTGATGGTTTTAAATTCCTGTACTTCCATTCTACTGATCTTAATTTCATAGCTATATTTTTGTATATTCTCCAGATAGATGTCTATATTTTTATTGAGAACACTCATGCAAATTACCTGTCCTTGAATTTGGCTGCGGGCTAGTCCGTTTGGGCTTTGCAGCATTTATTTTCGGCACTATTCATTCATTCCTATCAACAACGGAAATTGGATCTCTTAAGGTACATGAAAGAACTCATAGTGGCGAAAAAAACATTTAAATGCAGTTCTTGTCCCTATCAATCAGCGCAAATTGGGGCTTTTAAGAACCATAAAAGAATCCACATGGGTGAAAAGCCATTCAAATCTAGTTCCTGCTCCTATCGATCAACAGCAAGTAATCTTAAAATTCATTTAATCACACGAATATAATTCTTGTCCCTATCAATGCAGGTCCATATATTATCTTCGCACTTTACAAGTCGCCTTATTATAACGGATGTATTCCTTCCTAACATCGCCTGAATCTGCCTCAGAGCTAAATTTGAAACCATATGGACACGACAAGACAGGGCTAAATACTTGTCATCTATTGCCAGGTAGTCTCGCACCACCCCCCATCTATTGTTTTCGTACAGTTAGGAATGCTATTTTCGGCGTGCTTGTCATTCTCTGCGCATGCTTTGTCCTCGTGGGAATGACATCCCTAACTCCTCGCAGTAAATTGTGTTATTTAATGTTTTCTTTTCCTCTTGGTTATATCCCAAATCGGTTAATAGCAACCGCCATATTGGCAAATGAACTGGGCCACCCTCCAGCTCGCGGTGTCTCCACAAAGGCTTTCCGCGAGTGCTCCTTCCTTGTCGTTGGCGACTGGGCTCATCCCGCTCATTAAAGCGCTGTGCGAGTGAATTTTTACTATAGTAAAATTCACTTTATTTATGGTCTCATTCCCCGTACGGGCTACGGCGATTTGTCTTCCTGGCCACCCTGCTGACGGGACTCAGTGCCCCATCCTAGCCTCTTCTCCTTTTTTCTGACACCGTCTTCTTACCCTGCTTCCTAACTTTCTATACAACCTTTCCCACAACTTTCTCTGGTCGGCCTCTAATTTTACAGGGTAGATACTGACCAGTTTCCTTTCACAACCATCCCGGATCGGGGGAGGGACACCGCCCCCTCACCCCTGGGCTCCGGTTTGGGGTGGTGGGTTTTTAACAACCTGCTTCAACCCCACCTCATATTCCGCGCATACCCTCCTTTTACCCCTAAGGGGCGCGGCGATTTGTCTTCTTGGCCGGCGTGCTAAGGGGATTCAGCGACCCTTCCGGCCCCAGCTTTGACTCCTCTTCTTTCTGACAGCCTGCGTTTTTACCCTACTTCTTCACTCTCCCTACAACCTCTCCCACAACTTTCTCTGGTCGGCCTCTAATTTCACAGGTTAGATGCCGACCAGCTTCCACTCACTCACCTATGCCGGTTCTGCCGGCCCCGTGTTCACCCCTCGCAGAGTGGGCTACTGCGAGGGTGATTAGCGTTTGCTTCCCCTATAACGAATAGGGTCCCGATGATGATAATTTTAAAATCAAACTCTCCCACTTTCCCCTTCACCATCGAGGGAGGCGCCTTCGGGAAGCTCCCCTGAAAAAATGGAGGTACCCCCCCTCCCCTGTCCTCTCGCAGGGGACCTTCCAAAACTCTTTAACCAGATAGGAGGCTTACTCCTCTCCTTTGTCTACGGGTGTAGGGGACTTCATTCGCTGTAGGTGCTCTCGGGTACCTCCCTCTTTTTAGCCGCAGTACCCCCTCTACTTTCTAAGGGTACTGCCAAGAAAGACAAGCGGTCATATAATCGACCGCTCTCGGTGGGAGCGGCACGATAGGCCCACCGCCTTTAGGTGGAGGAGGGAAGACAGGCCCCATCGGCCTCTTCGCTCTAAACACCTGCGGGCTCACATATTGAGATTAGAGGGGGTAACCATACGTGCCCCCCTGTCTTCCTCGACAAAAGAGACTGACCAATGGGACCTGTAATGTCCTGGGGAGGGCGACACATGGCAGCCTTCCCCTGACATGGACTTGGTCCCTGAGGCAACCCAGCCCCATGCAGTAGGACCTTCCATGGGGACGAACCTGGGCTCGGTGCCAAGCACTGAGCTTGAATCCGCCCCTGTGCAAGGTCCTCAGACAGCTCGGGTCTCCAAGGCTGTACAAGGAGAGGAGGGATCTCCTCCGGCTGGTGCCCCTGGGAAAGCTAAGACCTCCATATCGGAGAAGGATCTTGCTGAGGCCGGTCCATCTGGCGTGGGGGCTCCTGCCGGCGGAGGAGAGAAGCGGGTTCATTCACCGCCCTCCTAAAAAGAAACTCAGCGCCCCGTCCAGCCCCAGCTTGGCATCCCTTTTCTCCTGCTAACCCCTACTTCGTCTTCCCGTAAGGGGCGCAGATTTGCCATCCTGGCCGCCCTGCTGACGGGCGACAATAACTCTTGATTGAAGTTGCGTAGCCTTTAAACAATCAATTAATCAATCCTAAAAAGGACGAAGAAGACTCGACACTCCTCTATTTCTGCTTGGACGGACGGGGCCGCCGGCGTTTCTATAAGCGACCCAGCCAAGATCGGTTCGTCCTGCCCCGCTGCTCACCCGTGTGGGGAGTGCCAGACAAAGACCAGAACTGCGCAGAGTGGAGCCTCGAATACGTCGGGGCTCCTCATTCAGAGGCTATCTGACATTTTCGAGCCCGCTGGCCTCAAGCGTTTCCTCGTTATTCGCTCCACTGATGGCAGCATGTTGGCTAAGGGAAACATGTTCCATCAGAAGAGAGCTCTAGCTAATGTGATTGGTAGAGAGGCGAAGGTGACCCGAATCTCTCTGAGGGGCCATGATTAGTGCCCTTCGGACACCTTTGGCACGCCCAAGAGAGTGACTCTGCACTCTACCATGGATTCGTGAAAAGAGTAGTTTATGTGAGGAAACTCTTGGACTACAACATAGATGACATCGCCTTAGAGCTGGCCGACCATGGGGCGGACAAGGTCGAGCATGTGATGAGAAAACATGGAGGGACCTCGAGACCGACCCCTAACATACTTCCGTCACGTTCGACTGTGATAAGCTCCGAGTTGTTGCATGTCGGTTGGTATCGCTACTGCGTGAAGGCATTCATGCTATTGCTGCGGAGGTGCAATTACTGCCAACGCTACGGCCATACTAATCGCTCTTGACGACGTGCAAAGTTGGGCTTACCCGAAGTCTGTAAGTTGCTCCAAGGCAGCACACGATAAGTCCAAATCGTGTGTGGCCAAGTGTGTCAAATGCAGAGAGTCGCACCCCGCCTCTTCGAAGTAATGTGGTACGGATCTCCTTGAGAAGGAACTCATGGCCGTTCAGGCTCAGGATCGTCTCTCATTTTGCCACGCTAAGTACTTAGTCCTGGCGCATCCTATGCCTCAATGTTGAGAAAGACCCTCTGCTCCTGTCCCATCCAGGCCTACGACCGCGGTCCTTTCCGCGCCCTTCCAGAACCCTTCTGAGGGTTCTACGCACTCTGGGTGCTCCTCTGGTAGAGCTGGCGGCACAGAAGGTTCATACCCAGCCCCGGCTGAAAGCAGAGCTTTCCCCCTCCCTTTCCACAGCGTGACCGTTTCCCGTAAAGCAAAACGGACATGCGCCTCCACCGAGTCGTTAGAATCGCAGGAGGCAATACCACTGAAGTTGAGTGTGAGGCCATCTTCAGGGGTTCCAAAAGCTACCCCTTGAAAGGAGGGCGACACTAAAGGAGCTTCGGCTCCTTCGCCCATACCCAGTGGCGGGCTAGGTGGTGAAGAGACGGTGGATCCTCTAAAAGATGTACCTCATCCTCCGAAGCTCCCCGCTCGCCTAAGGTTTCTAGGTGGCGACAGCGCATTCAGCCCCCCTAGTTCTGCCTCCGGGAACTGTATGGACATTCCCGTGAGGATCCCCCGTAAGGGGCGCGGCGATTTGCCATCCTGGCCGCCGTGCTGACGGGATCCAGCGCTCCGTCCGGCCCCAGCTTAGCCTCTCTTCCTTCCTTCAGATAGCCCGATTTCTCCCCTACCTCGTCGCTTTTCATACAACCTCTCCCACAACTTTCTCTGGTCAGCCTCTAATTTCACAGGGTAGAATGCTGACCTTCTTCTCAAGCCAACCACCCCGGATGGGGGCTGAGGGGGGAGGGGACATTGTTCCCTAACCCCTCAGCTCCGGTTCGGGATGGGGGGTTTTTAACAACCTGCTTCATCCCCACCCATACCTTCCTCACATCCCTTTTCCTCTCCTCTTCACATTCTATCTGTTTTACGCCGTGTCTAAGGTGGAGCCGCCATGCCGAAGGACTGCCAGGCCACCAGGCGGGAGGGGTGGTCCCAAATGGCGGCGCCTGGCTCTGCCGGGCCTGTAAGCACCTCTTGCAGTGCGGGCTACTGCAAGAGGTGGTGAGCGATTGCGTCCCGTAAAACAAAGAGGGTCACCATGCCCAATGATGAAAAAAAAAACCATCTCCCCTTAATTCCCCCTTGCTCATCGACGGAGCCGCCCTCGTGCAGCTCCACAGAAAAGATGGAGGTCCCCCCCCCCTGTGCTTGCGCAGGGGACCCTCCATACCTCTTTAACCGGAGAGGAGGCTTACTCCTCTCCTACGCCTACGGGTGTAGGGGACTCCCCCTCACCCCCTTCTCTGGAGGTGCTTTCGGGCACCTCCCTATCTCCAGTGGCAGTCCCTCCTTTGCTTTCTAAGGGGACTGCCAAGAAAGCCAGCAGGCAGCCCATTGCCGACCGCCCCTCGTACAAGCGGCTCGGTAGGGCAAACCCCCTTAGGGGGGAGAGGGAAGCCAGGCCCCTTCGGTCGCTTCCCTCAAAAGACCTGCTGGCAAAAATATTAAACCTTGCCGGGGTCAAGGCCTGTGCCTCCCCACTAAAGACTTATGACGCTGCCAAGGGGACCTGCGATGTCCTGGGAGGGGATGGCCAACTGGAGGCCCCTCCTGTGATAGACATGGTCCTTGAGGAAAACCAGCCTCAGAAGGTAGGGCCTTCCATGGGGGGAAATACGGGCTCGGCGCCAAGCACCGAACCCGAATCCGCCCCTATGCAAGGTCCTCATCAAACGGCTGTGGATTCTCAGGTAGTACAAGGAGGGGAGGGATCTCCTCCGGATGATGCCCCTGCGACCACCAGGACCTTCCCCATTTCGGAGAAGGACCTGGCTGAGGCCGGTCCATCTGGCCTGGGGGCTTCTACCGGCGGGGGTGAGAAGCGGGTTCATTCCCCGCCCTCCTCTCCAAAAAAGAAAAGGACGAAAAAGACTCGGGGCTCCTCTCAATCCGCGGGGACTACGGGGACGGATGGGTCTGCTTCCACTTTGGCAAGCGACCAAGCCAAGATCGGCACATCCGGGCCCTCTGCTTCCCCGGGTACGGAGCTCCTGACCATGACAAAGACCAAAAGTGCACAGGGCGGAGCCTCGATGACATCGGGGCCCCTGATTCAGAGGTTACCTGGCGTTTTCGAGCCCGCTGGCCTCAAACGCTTCCTCGTTATTCGCTACACTGATGGCAGCATGTTGTCCAAGGGCAACATGATCCATCAGAGGAGAGGATTAGCTAGTGCAATTGGTAGAGAGCCGAAGGTAACCCGTTTCTCGGACGGGAGCCTTCTGGCGAATCCTGCCGAGGTGGCCAAGATGCGTGCTCTTCGGACACTTCATGGCACCCCGGTGAGTGTGACGCCGCACTCTACCATGAACTTTGTGAAAGGAGTAGTTTATGCGAGGGAACTCGTTGACTACTCCATTGAGGACATCACCCGAGAGCTGGCCGACCATGGGGCGGTCAAGGTCAAACGTGTGATGAGAAAACAGGGAGGGGCCTCGAGACCCACCCCTACACTCTTCGTCACGTTCGACTGTGACAAGCTACCTGAGTCGGTGCGTGCCGATTGGTACCGTTACCGCGTGAAGGCATTCGTGCCACTGCCGCGGCGGTGCCTTTACTGTCACCGCTTCGGCCATACGAATCGCTCATGTAGACGTGCAAAGTCGGGGTCACCCGAAGTATGTGTAAATTGCTCCAAGGTCGCACACGATAAGTCTAAATCGTGTGTGGCCAAGTGTGTCAATTGCGGAGAGCCGCACCCTGCTTCTTCGAAGCAATTGGGTGCATATCTCCTTGAGAAAGAAATCCTGGCCGTTCAGGCCCAGGAACGACTCTCATTCCGCGAGGCAAAGGACTTGGTCCTGGCGCGCCCGGCTCTGCCTGAGACGTCATATGCCTCAATAGTTAGAAAGGCACTCTCTGCTCCTGGCCCACACAGGCCAACGAGCACGGTTGTTTCCGCGCCCATTCGGAGCCCTTCTGCGGGCTCTACCCAACCTGGGCGCTCCCCTGGTAAAGCTGGCGGTAAAAAGGGTTCATACCCTGCCCCGGCTAAAACCAGGGCTCCCCCCTCTTCCCCCAGCGTGACCGTTTCCCGTAAAGCAAAACGGCCACGCGCCTCCACCGAGTCGTTAGACTCACAGGAGGCAACACCCCTGAAGATGGTCGCTAGGCCATCTTCCGGGGTTCCTAAAGCTGTTCCCCCAAAGGAGGACAGCAACAAAGGAGCTTCGGCCCCTTCGCCCACGCCCCGAGGTGGAGCGAGTGGCTCGGAGACGGTGGTTCCTCGAAAAGAGGGCCCCCCGCCTCCGAAGCCGCAACGCCCGCCTAAGGTTTCGAGGCGGAGGGAGGAAAAGACTCGCATGGCGAGCCCAACCTCCCCCAATATGCCCCCGGGAAGCGTACGGCCATTCCCGTGAGGGTCTTCAATTCGAGGAGGGCCCCCGTGTCTCCTCCGAGCTAGGCCTGGAGGGCATATTCCTTCAATGGAATTACCGTGGACTCCGGGCCAGCTGGGAGGAGCTGCGGAGGCTCGTCCCGTTCCCCGTTAGCTATTTTTTTGCAGGAGACCATGCTAGGCGCGTGCCCGCTGCCTGCCCTCCCGGGGTATAAGGGTCTTGCGACCCCACCACCGCGGGATGGCCGGGCTGGGGGATGCGCGGTTTACACCCGGCATGATGTCTCCGTTCTTCCTTTCTCTTTAGATACCTCCTTTCAGGCAGTGGCTGTGCTGCTGCACCTGGATAGGAGGTATACTATCATTTCTGCGTACATTCCACCGTCAGCTGACTTCGACACGGGGGACTTCCGCCGCGTCGTGGCACGGTTGCCGAGGCCCTATCTCTTGCTTGGAGATCTGAACGGCAGGCATCCTCTCTGGGGAGATTACTCCATAAATCCCAGGGGACAAGTCCTTGCCGATCTGATCGAAGAGCTTGAGATGGGCGTCCTAAACGTGGATGAGTTTACGCATCACTGTCCGAGAACCGCTTCATTTTCTTGCCTTGACCTATCTTTGTGCTCTTCGGATGCACAGCCTGATTTTGATTGGGGGATGGTCGATGACCTCCATGGTAGTGATCACTTTCCCATTCAAATATCATTTTCAGGGCAACTGCCGCCTGAGAGACCACCTCGGTGGTGCTTGGCGCGGGCGCGGTGGCCTGCATTTCAGGAAATGACTGAATTCTCTATCTCAGTCGAGGAGTTTAGGTCGGTAGATGAGGCCGTTGAGTTCTTCTCCGGCAACCTCATCGCCGTGGGCCTGACTACTATTCCTAGGACGTCAGGCTGTTTTGCACGCCGACCACTCCCATGGTGGTCGGCTGAGTGTGAGACGGCCCTCAAACAGAAGCGTTATGCCTACATGCGCTATAAGCGCCGCCCGAACGATTTCACTGTCGCTGAATTTCGTCGGGCTAGGGCTAGGTTCCGGTATATTTCGAAGCACGCCCGCCGCTCTTCTTGGCGGGCATACGTGTCTTCACTTAACGGGAAGACCCCTTTAGCTGAGGTGTGGAAGCGAGTCAAAAGGATTCGGGTCAAGTTCTCGCAGGACCCCCCTCCCGTTCTCCAGGAGAATGGGACCACAATCTCGGACCCCGCGTCCGTGGCGGAATCCTTAGCGACCGCATTCTCTAGCCGTGATGCTGCTCCGCCAGCATTCAATGCACGTCTTGATGTCGCGGAAGGCCGCCGGCTGGACTTTACCTCCAGAGGCGGAGAACCCTTCAACGACAAGTTTACTGTGAGTGAGTTGCGTTCCGCTCTCGCTTCGTGGGCGGACACCGCCCATGGTCCGGACGATGTCCCGTACGCCATGCTTCGACACCTGGGTGAGCGAGGCATGGCCTTTCTGTTAGATCTGTTCAACAGGATCTGGGTGGAAGGTCTTCTCCCAGACTCCTGGCGAATCGCTACTGTGCTCGCCTTTCGCAAGCCGGGGAGAGATCACTCTACTCCGACCGGTTTCCGCCCAATCTCTCTAACCTCTTGCGTGTGCAAGTTGATGGAGAAATTGGTAAATGTTAGATTAGCCTATTTCCTGGACAGCGGAGGCCATCTGTCTTCTGCACAGTGCGGCTTCCGTAAGTTTCACTCCACGTCGGATGCTCTGCTCCGACTGGAAAATGCCGTCTGCGAGGCTTTTCTTCGTAGACAGCACTACGCCACGGTGTTTTTTGATCTGGAAAAGGCCTATGATACCGCATGGCGATACGGTATCATGGAGACTCTCCACACGATGAAGGCGAGGGGACGCCTCCCAATGTTTATATCTGAATTTTTGCGAGATCGTCGATTCCGCGTACGGGTGGGGGGAGCCCTCTCTGCCCCAAAGGAGCAGGAAGAGGGTGTCCCGCAGGGAAGTGTCCTCAGTGTCACACTCTTTGCCCTGAGCATCAACGGCATCACCTCGGTGCTGCCAGAAGATGTTCTCGCTACGCTCTACGTGGACGACCTTTCGATCTCTTTTGGCGCGGCCCAGATGCCAACTCTGGAGCGTCAACTCCAACAGGCATTGAACCGCGTCTCTCGCTATGCCGAAGCGCATAGGTTTCGGTTTTCTTTGGCCAAGACTTAGGTGGTGCACTTCTGCCGCCATCCACGACTTCAGCTCGACCCAGATTTGTTTCTTAATGAGGTGCGCCTGGATGTGGTTGAGTCGCACCGTTTCCTTGGTCTTGTATTCGACCGACCCGTCACCTGGGAGGCTCATATTCGCAGCCTTAGGGTCTCTTGTACCCGCGCCATGGACATTCTCCGTTCCGTGACGTTCAGCGCTTGGGGTGCTGATAGGGCTACCGCCTTACTTTTTTATCGATCCTTTGTTCGCTCAAAGCTCGACTACGGATGCGAGTTTTATGCATCCGCAGCCGAGCGTTTATTGCGGAAGGTGGATTCAATCCACCACACCGGCCTTCGCCTTGCGACCGGTGCCTTCCGCACTTCCCCCATTGAGAGCCTGTTGGTCGATGCTGGGGAGATGCCACTCGCTCTGCGCCGCGTGCAGTGCATCACTCGCCTGTACGCGCGAGCCCGGCGCCTCCCTCAGTCGCCAACAGCTCTCACTGCATCCGCAGCTGATCTCGATGGTCCCTATGCCGCCGAGAGACGCCAGTCATACCCTAAGCCCTTTAGGTTTAGGGCCAGGAAACTCCTTCGAGAGGTAGATATAGCTCTCGGGCCGGTGGCGCCCCTGGTTCTGCCTAGGACGCCACCCTGGAGGGTACCACATTTGGCTATTTGTCGCCACGCCTCTGCTCCCAAAGCTTGTACTGCGCAGGGAGTATTGCGTTCGACCTTTTTGGAGCACACATCGTGTCACGCTGGTACCGTGCCAGTGTATACGGATGGCTCCAAGTCCCAAGAGGGGGTCGACTTCCACGCCGTATCCCCTCTGTTTGAAGTCAGCGGGGCTCTACCAGGCGCTGCGTCTGTCTTCACGGCCGAGCTGGTGGCAATACACCACTCGGTACGGGAGATTACGCGACGTGCCCGGTTCGGAGACCGGATTGTGATCTATAGCGACTCACAAGCGCCCTGAGTGCTCTCGGGGCATTGGAATCTCCGAATCCCCTGGTTCGCGATATCCGTGACGCCACGGTTTTGGCGAGCCGGGCAGATGTCGAGATTATCTTCTGCTGGGTTCCTGGACATGTAGGAATTGCGGGGAATGAGCGCGCCGATAAGGGCGCCAAAGAGTCCGCGAGGACTCTGCGACCGGACCAGCGTTTCGCTCTTCCTCACACCGACTACATGGCAGGAATACGGGCAGCTCTTCGGACTGCTTGGCAAAGAAGATGGGAGACCGTCGAAGGGAACTTAAAGTTGCGTGCCATTGCGCCGCGACTGTTCCCATGGACCTATTCCCCAATGCCGCGGCGGCTTCAGGTTGCTTTCTGTCGTCTCCGAATCGGACACACTCGTGTGACGCATCGCTATCTGATGGAGCGCTCTCCTGCTCCCTATTGCAACGACTGCGTCGTCCCCCAGACTGTTCGGCACATTCTTGTCGAATGTCCCAGTGTGGGTGATCTTCGCGCACGATACCTGTCCCAGTAACGGGATGGGCGGGGTCGCTACCGCCTGTCCCTTGTGCTCGGGACAGATTCGTGCACATTGACTTGTGGACTTGTTGACTTCTTGGGGGAGGCTGGCCTTCTCCCTATTATTTAAGCAAGGTTTGTTTGTTTTTTTGTTTTGTTTTGTTGTTTTTTTGCATTTGTTTTTTTGTGTTTTTTGTTTTGTTTTTTTCCTTTAGTTGCACGCTCCTGTGCCGGGGGGACCTCTCCCCGACGCACCAGCTTGCTTCCTTTTCCCCTTTTGGGGTGGTTTTTTTTTTTTTTTTTTCTCTTTAATTTTATTTTAAAGTAGCCTAGAACTAGGCCAGTTTTAATACGGCGACTAATGCCCAAGTAGGCAGTCGCCAGATGAGCTCTTAAAAAAAAAAAAAAAAAAAAAAAATCCCGTGAGGATCTTTCCTTGGAAGAGAAGACCCTCACTGGGAGGATCTGCGGAGGCTCGTATCGTCCCGTTTCCCGTTAGGTATCTTGTTGCAGGAGACCATGTTGGGCGCGTTACCCTTGGCCACTCCCAGGGTATAAAGGTTTTGTCACCCGACCACCACGGGATGTGGTACGGGGAGTGGGATGCGCCATTTACACCCGCCATGATGTCTCCGTTCTTCTCTTGGCTTAGATACCTCTTTTCAGGCAGTAGCTGTGAAGCTGAACCTAGATAGAAGGTATACAGTTATTTCCCCGTATATTTTACCGTCAGCCGACTTCGACGCGGGGAACTTCCGCCGCTCTGTTGCACGGTTGTCGGGGAGGCCATTTCTCTTGCTCGGAGATCAACAGTAGACAGCCCCTCTGGGTAGACTAGTCGCTTAATCCCCATGGTCAAGTCCTTGACCACCTGATCGACGAGTTTAAACTAGGTTTCCTAAATGTGGATGAATTTACGCATTACGCCCCAGAACCGCTTCATTTTTTTGCCTTGATCTATCTCTCTGCTCTCCGGATGCACAGCCTGATTTGTGATGGAGGGTGGACGATGCCTCCCAAGGTAGTGATCAATTTCCCATTCAAATAACATTTTCTGGCCATCTGCCGCCCGAGAGCCCGCCCCGTTGATGCTTGGTGTTGGCACGGTGGTCCGTATTTCAAGAAATGACTGATTTCTCTATCTCAGTCGAGCAGTTAGTTTGGTTAATGAGACCGTTGAGTTTCCGGCAACCTCATCGTCGTGGGCCTGGCTACTATTCCTAGACGTATGGCCGTTTAGCACGCCGACCAATCCCGGGGTGGTCATCGGATTGTGAGACGGCCCTCAAACAGAAGCGTTATGCCTACATGCGCCGCCGGAACGATTTTTTCAGGCTAGGGAAGATTCCCCTATATTTCGAAGCACCTGCGCCGCTCTTCTTGGCTATCATACGTGTCTTCACTTAAAGAGAAAGACCCCTCTATCAGAGGTGTGTAAATGAGTCAAAAACATTCGGGGCAACTGTTCGCAGGACAGCTCTCCTTTTCGCCAGGAGAATGGGACCGCAATCTCGAACCCCGCGTCCGTGGTGAAATTCTTCGCGACCGCTTTTTCCGCATTCTCTGGTTGCTGATCCGCCAGCATTCAATGCGCGTCGTGATGTCGCTGAAGGCCGCCCACTGAACTTTACCACCAGAGGCGGAGAACCCTTCAACGAGAAGTTTACTCAGACTGAGTTGCGCTCCGATCCCTTTGTGCGCAGACACCGCCCATGGTCCGGACGATGTCCCGTACCCCATGCTTCGACACCTGGGTGAGCGAGGCATGGCCTCCTGTTAGATCTGTTCAACAGGATCTGGGTAGAGGGTATCCTCTCAGATTCCTGGGGAATCGCTAACGTGCTCGCTTTTTGCAAACCTGCCAGATCACTACCCCGTCCGGTTTCCGCCCAATATATATAACCTCCTGCGTGTAAATGTTTGATTGGCCTTTTTTTATGGACAGCGGAGTCTATCTGTCTTTTTGCACAGTGCGGCTTCCGCAAGTTCCACTCTACGTCGGATGCTCTGCTCCGCCTTGAAAATGCTGTCTGCGAGGCCTTCCTTCGTAGACAGCACTTCGCCACGGTGTTTGTCGAGCTGAAAAAGGCTTATGATACCGCATGGCGATGCGGTATCATGGAGACTCCACACGATGGGAGGACACCTCCCCATCATTATATCTGAATTTTTGAGAGATCGTCGATTCCGCGTACGGATGGGAAGAGCCCTCTCCGGCTCAATGTATCAGGAAGAGGATGTCTCGCAAGGAGAGACTCCACCCTGACTGAGACTTGTTTCTCAATGGGTTGCGCCTGGCAGTGGTTGACACGCACCGTTTTCTTGGTCTTGTATTTGACCGACGCCTGACCTGGGAGGCTTATATTCGCAGCCTAGGGTCTCTTGCACCCGCGCCATAGATATTCTTCGTTCCGTGACGTTCAGCGCCTGGGCGTTGATAGAGCTACTACCTTAGTTTTTATCGATCCTTTGTTCGCTCGAAGCTCCACACGATGGAGCTTCGAGCGTGTGTTCCGGAAGGGGGAATTAATCCACCACACCCGCCTTTGCCTGTCGACCGGTGCCTTCCTCACTTCCCCCATTGCATTGAGAGCCTACCTGTCGACGCTGGGGGCATGCCACTCGTTATGTGCCATGCACGGTGCATTTTCCGTCTGTACGCGTGACCCCGGCCCCTCCCTCAGTCGCCAACAGCTCTCACTTTATCAGCAGCCGATTTCGAAGGTTATTTTGCCGCCGAGAGACGCCAATCATACCCTAATCCCTTCGGTTTTATGTCCAGGAAACTCCTTCGAGAACGAGGTATAGCTCTCGGGCCAGCGGTGCCCCTCGTTCTGCCCAAGACGCCACCTTCTGCTCCCAAACCTTCTACAGCGCTTAGAGTATTACGATGGGCCTCTTTGGGGCAGACTGTGTGCCACGCTGGAACCGTGTCAGTGTATACGGATGGCTCCAAGTCCCAAGAGGTGGTCGGTTTCCACGCCGTATCCCCTCTGCTTGAAGTCAGCAGGGCTCTGCCTGGCCTGTCTTTCTTCACGGCCGAGCTGTTTATAATGCACGGCTCGGTATGGGATATTACGTGACGTGCCCAGTGCGGAGACCATATAGTGATTTATAGCGACTTACAAAGCGCCATGAGTGCTCTCGGGTCATTGGAATCTCCGCATCCCCTGTTTCGCGATATCCGTGACGCCACGGTTTTTTGCGAGACGGGCGGATATCGATATTATCTTCTGCTGGGTTCCTAGACATGTAGGAATTGCGGGGAATGGGGGCGGCAAAGAGTCTGCGATGACTGGGCGAACAGAACAGCGTTTCGCTCTTTCTCACACCGATTACTTGGCAGGAATACGCGCAGTTCTCCCGGCTGCTTGGCAAAGAAAATAGGAGACGGCCGAGGGAAACTTAAAGTTATGTGCTATTGCGCCGCGACTGTTCCCATGAACTTACCCCCTAATGCCGCGACGGCTTCAGGTTGCTTTCTGTCGTCTCCGAATTTGACACACTCGGGGTGCACCGCCATTTGATGGAGCGCTCGCCTGTGCTTTACTGTGACAACTATGTTGTTCCCGAAACTGCTCGGCACTTTCTCGTTGAATGTCTCAGACTTGGTGATCTCCGCGCACAATACCTGTCCCAGTATTGGGATGAGCGAGGTCGCTACCGATTGTTCTTTGTACTCGGGAGGGTTCGTCCACATTGACTTGCGGAATATTGGGATGAGGCTGGCCTCCTCCACCTTATCTAAATTTTGTTGTTGCCGTTTGTTTGTTTTTTGTATGTCGCACGATCCTGCGCCGGGGCCTCCTCTCGACCCCCGAGCGTGCTCTTTGCTTGCTGCTCTTTTCGTGTTTTTTTCTTTTTTATTGGTTTCTTTTGTTTTTTTTCTTCGTTTGTTTCTGCATATTGTTATTTTAATTTAGCCTAGCACTATGCTTGGTGAGTACGGCGATTTATGTCCAAGTAGGCAGTCGCCAGATGGGCTCCTAAAATAAAAAAAATATCGAAAAGGGCAATTTATAATTATCCGGGCCAACTTCACAGCCGTCTGATTGTCCAGGGACCCAACAAAATATAACTCGATATCAAGACATTCTAGATCAGCCAGTTGCAGTTTTCTGTGCCTAAGGGATGGAAAGCATTAAAAGATCGAATTGCTTTTGAAACAGTCCTAGAGTCGGAGAAAATGATGAAATCTTTAAAAGGTAAAATTTGGATTAGTCTAAAAGATAAAAGAATAGCTGAAAGTTTAGCAGTTAAAATAGAAGCTGCCAGTCGCAAGACAAAGTTAAAAGCTCTCCTGATTAGGTAGCTGCGGCACCCACGCCATGGTCTGCTTTGGAGCCATCCTTGTATATCAGTGTCACAAACTGGGGTCAAGTGACATGCCCAGATTCTTTAATCCCCAAAGTTTATAGCCAAGGATAGAAGATGCGTCGACTTACAACAAAAAAACTTTATTTACAAATGTTTGATAAATGAATAGACTTGAAAATGCCGATATATTCGAAGACTAAATTATCATAGAAAGAACCTATCGATGTGACCCCTTCCACGCTCGCGATGTTTCCACAGGCTCGCTGTGAGGGTGCTCCTGCCTTGTCGTTCTACACGTGGCTCAGCCCGCTCATTAGAGCAGAGTGCGAAGTGGAGTTTTACTATATCTCTTTACACCCTCCTTGACATTTATTTAAAGTCTCATTTTTATGTTATTCATTGTCTCCTGTTTCACTCTATATCCTTCCCATTTTCACTTTTTCAAGTGTGAATTATTCTACCTGAGCGTATCTATGTGGTCAGTTGTAGCGCATGACAATGAAGTGTGGGTGCTAGTGCGTGTTCTATGTTTAAGTTTGGATTATTTGCAGTCTCGGTGTATCGGTCCTGCCTAACCGGGGTGCGTCGTTCCGTGGTTGAACTGCGCTGAGTTGGCTATTGTGGGTGCCTGAACCGCGGCCGCCTAGCGCGATGGTCTCTGTGCCCTTAAAGGGAAAATTCCTAAGGCAGCCAGCAGTTTTTAAAACGACGTCGCTGGTTGAGGAGTACAGGGGTCCCTCCCTCCCTTTTAGTGTGCGCATTGGAGAACGTGGGTTCTCTCTTCGCATGACTGCAACCCCCTACTAATTAACATAGTAGTATATGGAGAAAATTAACCAAAAACTACTTCGCCGAAGATTTTGACGTCTGTTCCTCGTGCTCCTTGATCTCGTTCCAGTTCTCGCGGCATATCCATTTTCCTAAGAGGTAGAGCCTGACTTGGAATACCATCGCACTTTGGGCCATAGAAGGAAGTCTGACATTCCATTATCAAAACTTTTTTTTGTGTCAGTGAGGCCTTCGATGAACGGTGGGGAAAACCACGTTGCATGTGGTGCCGTAATGATGGAGGCCCTAGTAGTGGAGATCACTTGCCGCCCTCAATATGATTCGGTACAAGCCCTCAAGACCCTTTCTCCCCTGAGATTGCCGTCTCATCCCACCCAACCTTCAACACAGTGAAGGGCGTTATCCGTTTCAATGGACTATGCCCTCGAGATGCTTCCGCCAAAGCTGGCTAGCCAGCGGATTATTGATATTAATAGACCACAGCGAGCCGTTGATGGAATCCGGGTGAACAAACCAAAGATGTTTCTGACTTTTGATCGGTGGAATATCCCAACGCATATTAAGGCGAGCTACCTACAAATTCCACTCAAATCGTATACATCTAATCCAAGACGATGCTTCAATTGACATATTTGGGCTCATGTGAGCACTGCCTGCCGCCACCCAAGTGTATGCGTAGATTGTGCGCAGGGTTACCATGGTCATTCCTGCGGCAATCCACTCCGCTGTGCCAACTGTGAAGAGTTCCATGGTGCTTTTTCCTCCAATTGTCTTATATTTCTCTTTGAAAAGTGAGTGTTAGCTGTCTGTGATTCTACTTAGGTGGCTATGCGGGAAGCCTGTCGATTAGTCCGGGAGAAAGTTATCTTCCCAGCCATCAGCCCGTAAGGGGCGCGGTGATTTGCCTTCCTGGCAACCGTGCTAACTGGTTCAGCGCCCCGTCCAAGCCTAGCTTATCCTCTTCTACTTTTTTTGGCAGCTTGTGTTTTTACCCTACTTCCTATCTTTTCCTACAACCTCTCCCACTACTTTCTCTGATCGGCCTCTAATTTCGCAGGGAGGATGACAAACAGCTTCCTCTCGCCAAACTATCCCGGATTGGGGCTGAGAGGGGATGGCGCAACGTTCCCTCACCCCTGAGCTCAAGCCTGAGGGGGGTTGGTAATTAACAACCTGCTTCATCCCTACCAACACCTTACTCAGATAACCTTTCTTCCTCGTTTCTCTATCTATCACTTTTACGCCGTGCTCAAAGTAGAGCCGTCATGCTGATGGGTTGCGAGGTCACTAGGCGGGAGGAGTGTCCTCAAATGGCGGCAACTAGTTCTGTTAGCCCCGTGTTCACTCCTCGCAGAGCGTGCTACTGCGTGGGGTGATGAGCGTTTGCGTCCTGTGACAATTACAGGGCCATCATGCCGAATGAGGATAAAAAAATAAAACTACTCTCCATCTACCTTCCCCTGTAACATCGTCGGAGCCGCCCTCGGGCAGCTCCACCGATAGAATGGAGGTTCCTCTCCCCTTGTGCTTTCACAGGGTACCCTCCAAATCTCTTCTACCTAAAACGAGGTTTACTTCTCTCCTTTGCATATGGGTGTAGGGGAGAGAGTCACTTTTTGCAGCGGCTGTTCCCCATTTGCTTTCCAAGGGGACTGCCAAGAAAGCAGGCATGGGGAACATAATTGACCGCCCCTAATGGGAGCAGCACGATAGGGCCAACACCGTGAGGGGGCGAGGGAAGACAGAGCACGTCGGTCCATGCCCTCCAAAGACGTGCGAGCGCGCATAATGAACTTAAAAGAGGGAAACGTACTCGCCTCCCGTTCTTCGACAAAATATGACTAAAGGTCCTGCGAATGGGACCTGTGATGTCTTGAGGAGGGGGTGGCGAGTAGCCACGTAGATCCCCCCCCCCGCCTAAGATAGACATGGTCCCTGAGGTTTCCGAACTCCAGATGGTAGGACCATGCACGAGGTCGAAACACGGGCTCGGTGCTAAGCATAGAACCCGACTCCGCCCCTACATGTGCAGGGTCATCCAAGCCCTTATTAGGAGAGGAGGGATTTCCTGCCGGGGCTGATACCCCTATCACATCCAGAGCCTTCTCCATTTCTGAGAAGAATCTAGCTGAGGACGGTCCATCTGACCTAGGGGCTCCGGCTGGTGGAAGGGAAAATCGGGTTCATTTCCCGCCCTCCTCTCCTCAAAAGAAAAGAAATCAAAGGAAGACTAAAAAGATTTGGGGCTCCTCTGTTTCGGCAGGGCCCATTGGGTCAAGCGGATCTGGTTACGTTTCGGTTACCACTTAAGCCGAGATCCGCACGTCAATCTCCGTTGCTCCCCCGAGTGGGCAGCCCCACACTAAGACCAAAAGTGTGCAGAGCGAAGTCTCGATTACGGCAGGGCTGCTCATTCAGAGGCTACCTGGCGTTTCGAGCCCGCTGGCTTCAAACACTCCATTGTTATCTCCACTGATGGGATAATGTTGGCTAAGGGCAAAATTATCCATCAGAGGAGAACTAGTGTGATTGGTAGAGAGCCGAAGATGACCCATTTCACGGACGGGAACCGTTTTGGCGAATGCGTCAAATCCTTCCGACGCGGCCAAGATTAGTGTGACGCCGCACTCTACCATGAATTTCGTGAAAGAAGTAGTTTGTGCGAGGGAACTCGTGGACTACTCTATAGATGACATCAGCTTAGAGCTGGCCAACAATGGGGCGGTCAAGGGCGAACGTGTGATGAGAAAAGAGGGAAGGGCCTCGAGACCCAACCCTAAACTCTTCGTCACGTTCGAATGTGACAAACTCCCTGAGTGGGTGCGTGCCGATTGGTATCGCTACCGTGTGAAGACATTCGTGCTACTGCCGGGGAGGTGCTACTATTGTCACAGCTTAGGCCTACTAATCGCTCCTGTTGACGCGCAAAGTCAGAGTTATGAAGTCTGTGTAAGTTGCTCCAAGGCCGAACACGATAAGTCCAAATTATGTGTAGCCAAGTGTGTCAATTGCGCAGAGCCGCACCCCGCTTCTTCGAGCCAATGTGGTGCATATCTCCTTGAGAAGGAAATGCTGGGCGTTCAGGCTCGGGCTCGTCTCTCATTTTGGGTGGATAATCACTTGGTCCTGGCCTGGGACGTCCTATGCTTCCTCCAAGCGAGGTCTGGGAGGACATGAGTAGGCTCATCTCCTCCCATTCCACGTTAACTATCTTTTTGCAGGAGACCATATTGGGCACGTCCTTCCTGCCCACCCTCCATTGATATAAGGGTTTTGCGACCACACCACCACGAGATGGGGGCCAGGCAGGAGGATGCGCGATCTACACCCGCCATGATGTCTCCGTTCTTCTATTTGCTTTAGATACCTCCTTTGAAGCAGCTGTGCAGCTTCACCTAGATAAGAGGTATACTGTCATTTACGTCTATATTCCATTGTCAGCTGGCCTCGACGCGGGGAACTTCCTCCAGGCCGTGACTCGGTTGCTGAAGCTCTTTCTCTTGTTCAGAAATCTGAACGGTAGCCACCCCACTCTGGGGAGACTATTCTATTAATCCTCGGGTTCAAGTCCTTGCTGACGTGATTGAGGAGCTGGGGATGGGTGTCCTTAATATGGATGAGTATACGCATCACTGCCCGAAAACTGCATCATTTTCCTGCCTTTACCTATATTTCTACTCTCCGGAAGCACAGCATGATTTGGGGTGGTGGGTTGCTGACCAATTCAAGTGGATTTTATATGGCAGCTAAGATGAAACGAGGCAAATCATCTATAAAAGGTGGAGGAGACCACTTTGTAACAAAAATTTAAAAAACGACGGGTTAAAAGACTCCTCCGCCAATATGAATCGAAGACGGGTGTGTTGAGGAATAGTTAAATGGGTCGGGAAACAGGACAACCTGAGAATGGCGAAATGGCTACAATCCAATAAAAGGTAGGCAACCGATTGGTCCCCACCGCAAAAACGACAGCAAGGGCTGATATGAGCATCACCCGAAACAAGATGGCCGTGAGTAAGTCTCGCGTGGCCAATGCGAACTCGGCAAAGGGTCACCTCCAACGACCGCATTCTATGACGGCTCGTGGGCCAAGGGTGAATAGAATTTTTAATTTTGTATAGTTTGGATGATGAACAGTCATCCCATTCATTCTGGTACAGTTGAAAAACATATTTTCTAATTGAAGGAAAGTAGTCCCTAAAAGGCACCGCCGAGTTCTCAGGGGACACAGAATGTGCTGAGCAGGCCAGCCGATTAGCCCTCTGGTTGCCCAGGACCCCCACATGCCCAGGAGGAAATTCTATATCGGGACGCATTTTGGATCAGCCAGTTGCAAATTTCTGTGACTAGGGGATGGGACGCATTAAAAGATCTAATTGAGTGTAAAACACTCCTTGAGTCGGAAAAAATGACACAATCACTAAAAGGTAAAATATGGATGATTCTAGAGGCTAAAATAATTGTTCAGCGGTAAAAATGGATGCTGCTGGAGGCAAAGATAAAGTTAAGAATTCTCTTATTGGGTAGATGGATGCGGCGCCCACGTCACCGTCCGACTTAGACCCATCCGTGTATAGTGTGCAGCATGGTTTGTGTGAGCTCGAATGCTCTAAGAACAGGCTCTTAATAATGCGAGGGTCCATGGGGGACTTCTCCAGGCTCCACGTGTTGGTACATACTGTGCGGAGAGGAGCACGCCAACTAGGAACTAGGAGTCAGTAAGGATGGATGGGTAAGGACCCTTGGAGCACCCAGGTTAGAGAGGTGATCTCCTATGCGAAGGTTCAGGGGGCGGGGTAAAGATGGCAACTTACCATATGCCGCCTTTAATTCGGCAGCATACAGGCATCTGTAGACCTCTGATACAGGGGCTTGCTGTACTCGGCAGAGGTATCGCATGCAAATTTGAAGTCTATGGTAAGTCAAAGGGAGTACCCCACTCTCGCAGTAAAGGCTGTTGACAGGAGAAGTACGGAAGGCTCCACTAAAAAGCCGAACTCCGAGGTTTCGTATGGGGTTCAGCATTTTAAGGGCTGAAGGAGAAGCCGATGAGTAAATTTGACAGCCATAATCCAATTTGGATTGGACAAAGGCTGTGTATAATGTCCACAATGTTTGTCGGGGACTGCCCCACGAAGTGTGTGAGAGGACTTTCAAAATGTCTAGAGCCCGCAGACAGCCTGTTCGAAGTCGGCGTAAGTGTGGTAACCAGAATAACTTTGGATCGAGAGTTATGCCAAGGAACTTACTCAAACAGCTGGTGAGAGCTATAGGGCGGTAGTGATCTGCGTCCAACCCGTCCCTGCCCGGTTTGACAAAGAGAAAGATGATCCCAATGCGCCGATGAGGGTTAAAAACCCTTCACCCATATAAGGTTGTACAAATTACGTAAGAAGAGAGTAGTGTGTGGATTTAGGTGCCGAATCATATCGAAATGGATCTCGTCAAGGCCAGGGGAAGTAGATTTGCAAAGGGACAAAGCGCTACGCAGCTCATGGATGCTGAAGAGAGCGTTATATGGAAGGATAGAATATATTGTGAAGCTGAGAGAATGAGACTCTTCCTTTGATTTGTTGGATAGAAAAGCCTTATCGTAACGTCTGTCACTGCTGACGGCACGTAAATGGTCAGCAAAAGTATTGCTGACCGCCAGGATGTCATTCTCCAAGGAACCGTGTAAGTTGAGTGTGGGGGTGTGGTGATCAGCATAACGGCCCCCTGATCTTATTAACCTCCTTCCAGATCTTAGTGGTAGGTGTCATAGACGAAATTGATGAAACGTTCGGCGCCATGAATTCGGCGAGCCTGTTGAAGGGTTCTCTGGCTAAGCGCACGAGCTCCGTTCCGGTCGACCTTGTTCCACAAAGTTGGGTTCTTTCAGAATCAGGCATGGGCTTACTTGTAGTTTTTGATAGCTGTTGCACACGCTGAGGTAAACCAGGACACGGTTGAGCGACCGGTGGCGGGTCGCCTCCGTGGGATGGTCTGTGTTGCTGCATTGTATATATTCAATGTAAAGTATTCTACTGCCGCGTCCACTCCATTGAAGGTCCCCAAGGATGCCTCTTGGAAACCTTCCCAATCTGCATGGCCTAAGTCCCGCTTTAGGGGCATGGTTGTAGGAGGGCTAACTTGAAGGGCCGACAAGACAATAGGAAAGTGGTCACTCGCATGGAGATCGTCAAGAATTGACCATTGAAATCCTGTGAAGCAATCCGGGGAACAAACAGCCAGGTTAACATAGCTAAAGGAGTCCGTCTGAACATGAAAAGATGTGAAATCGCCAGTGTTTAATACACAAAGAAGGTCAGATAATAAAAGAGACTCTAAAACACTGCCTCTGGCATTTCGAGTGATGTCACCTCAGTATGGGTTACAGGCGTTAAAATCTCCTAGTAATAAGAATAGGGAGGGCAACTGGTCTATAAGTTCTAAAAAGTCTGGTCTTGACAATGATAACAAGGGGGTAGATAAATAGAGCAAACGGTAAAAATCTTAGTAAGAAAATCCCTCACGGCAACAGCTTGGAGGGTAGTATGTAGGGAGATGGGAGATACATGGTGGGATGAAGATACCATGATTCACACCCTCCATGAGAGGAGCTTCCAGCAGGAGCAATAGAGTTGAAAGTGAGAAAGTCGGGTATCGGCGGAAAGGGAGGTATACCCAGTTTATTCTCCTGAAGACGAATAACAGCGGGTTGGAGAGTTGTCAATAGAATTTTGAGTTCTTCCCACTTTGGAAGAACGCCTTGACAATTCCATTATAAAATGGAACATATTATGGTTAGATACCACTGTGGATATCTTTTTCTCTTTTGTGGACGATATTGTATTTGAAGTTCGTCCCAAAGAGCTTGGGAGACGAAGAGCAGATTTTGAGGAGCCTGCTTTTACAGGGAGAGATATCCTAGGGGAAGCAGTAACTGGGGCTTTTTTTGAGGGTTTTGGATAATTGACCGAGGCCCTTGATTGTAATTTGGGCTTACAACCTGGCGGAAAAGGAAGATCGAGAAGGGATTTTCGGCCGGTAGATCCGGATTCATGGGCCGAGGGTATTTTATGTGTCTAAGGAGTTGGTCCAACCGCCGTGATTGGTGATGTTGGAGTATCAACTGCTTCCATCGGATCATGGGTAGAAGGGTGAGTGGAACGAACAGGCATCTGAGCGAGGTGTGTGGAGCTGGCTGTATATCTACCATCGTTTGGATCAGGATGGGGCCTAAGTCCTGTGAAGGGTGGGACAGACTTATGAGCATAGAATATTCAGCCATAGGGAAATAGTCCATTGAGATTCTCGGGGGTCAGCTGAGTCAGCTCCAGAGGCTGCCCACTTATTTTTAATACAATCTATTTTATTTCTCTTTTATAACCTCTAAATACACTTTTTAAAAAAAATATTAAGAAATGTAAATATTAGTAAACACACATCATTTGTTTATTGCCCCTTCTGCCCCCCTTCTTATTCTTTTAAGGGGATGACACATTTCTTCTGAGTTACTTTTCACGTTGTTTCGTTCAAAATTTGCATTTTTTTTTATATCATGTTATTGCAAATTTTATGCACTTTTTATGATATAATTATTTTTTAGAAACATGACTAGAACATAGTGAAAATTAAGATAATGCTAAATTGTATACATTCATGGAAAATTTTTCTTAGATATTTAAAGTTTATTTGTGAAAAAAAACTACACCATTGATCTCTAAATCATTTTATTGCAAATTTTATGCACTTTCTTATAGTATATATTTTGTCTTAGCAACATGACTCGAATATAGTGAAAATTATGATAATGCCAAATTTTATACATTCATGGAAATTCTCTGTAGATTTTTAAAGTTGATTTGTAAACAAAAACGCAACACTATACCATGCGATTTTAAATATTTGCTAAAAAAAAAAGGTGCCTAAGAACCTGTTTATATTCTTAGCATCATTCAAATATAGATTGGCCTAAATTCCAAGGCATTCTGAACACTCAAACTATTCCCTTAACACCCCCCATCCAACTGAGAACAAAGCCTATTGTTGATCATGTGTGAAAAATATGTTTTGCAGCTGATCCTGACGGTGCCTATGCCACTGAGAGGCGCTAGTCATACCTTATGCCCATTGGATTTAGGGCCAGGAAACTCCTTCGAGAGATAAGTATAGCTCTCATGCCAGTAGCGCCCCTGGTTCAGCCCAGGACACCACCCTGGAGGGACTACCATCTCTAACCATTTATCCCCACGCCTCTGCTCCCAAAGCTTGTACGGCGCCGGGAGTATTGCGTTCGAACTTTTTGGAGCACACCTCGCGTCACGCTGGAACCGTGCCAGTGTATACAGATGGCTCTAAGTCTCAAGAGAGGGTCGGCTTCCACGCTGTATCCCCTCTGTTTGAAGTCAGCGGGACTCTGCCAGGCGCTGCGTCTGTCTTCACGGCCGAGCTGGTGGCAATACACCACTCGGTACGGGTGGATTGTGATCTATAGCGGCTCACAAAGTGCCCTGAGTGCTCTCGGTGCATTGGAATCTCCGCATCCCCTGCTTCGCGATATCCGTGACGCCACGGTTATGGCGAACCGGGCAGATGTCGAGATTATCTTCTGCTGGGTTCCTGGACATGTAAGAATTTCAGGGAATGACGGCGCCAAAGAGTCTACAAGGACTTGCCGACCAGACCAGTCTTAGGCTCTTCCTCACACTGGTTACATGGCAGGAATACAGGCTGCTTGGCAAAGTAGATGGGATACTGTCTAGGTGAACCTTAAGTTACGTGCCATTGCGCCACTACTGTTCCCACTCTGTATCCTGTAATGCCGTGATTGTTCCCGGTTGCTTTCTGCCATCTCCAAATTGGATCCACTTGCGGGACGCACCAGCATTTAATGGAGCGCTTGCCTGCACCATATTGTGATGACTGCGTTGTCCCCGGACTATTCGGCGATTCTTGTTGAATGTCCCACCCTGGGTGATCTTGTGCACGCTATATGTCCCGGTACGGGCATAAGTCGGGTCACTACCACTTGTCCCTTATATTGGAGACGGTTTCGTGCGCACTGACTTGTGTTCTTTATGACTTTGAAGGAGGCCGGCTTCCTTCACTTTATTTAACTGGATTTTTTTGTAGGTTGCACATTCTTGTGTCAGGGCAGGCTGGGCCTACCCCCGATGCCGGAGCATGCTTCCTGCCCTTTTCCTTTTTTTATTGTTTTTTTTTATCAGGGTGGGTACATATTGTTATTTTGATGTAGCCTAGTATAGGCTGCCATAAGTACGGCAACTTATGCTTAAGTAGGAGGTCGCCAGATTGGCTCCTAAAAAAAAAAAATAATGGGTGTAGTGAAACTGTGTAGTGTCAATTTTCTTATTCACTTGATACTGGTTGATGAAAAAAGAGTCTTGTAGTTTTGCAAGTGACCTCAATAAGTCAATCCAGAACTATTTTGTAGTTGTTTTATTCTCAAAACTAGTCTTATGACTGTGTTCATTCTCTATGTTGTACTTGGCTCTTGTTAGGATAAAAGTCCAGAACAAAGTATAAAGCACGATTGTAACAATTGTATATTACTTGTTTTTGGAAAGTAATCAGTATCCATGTATATAATTTTGGATTTATCGAATTTTGATTACACACTGGCCTGACTCTTTTCTCCTCATGAGTAATAATTACTAACCAGTTGTAATTCCTCCTGTCTGGTTCCTAGTGTGTGGATCAAAATTGAAATATATATGAATATTTGTTCTGATTTCTAAATGTAAATATTTGTAAATAATTGGGATTGTGTATATGTATTAGGTTAAATAAGTTTTTTTTCTCATTAAATTTAAGCTTAAGGATTCCTACTCTTTTCTCTATTGAATGTTATGGACCTGGAAGAAAGTAGTAACTTAGCATAGACTGATTTGGTTGTCTTCATGCCTGAATATGAAGATGTTTCCCAGAAGTTAAGTGGCAGATTACCAACCAAGATCTTTGGATCGAGTTGGGGCTTATGTAGAGGGTTGTGCTGAGTAACCAACGGAATTCACAACAAAGCTTTTGATAAGATTCAGCCATAGGAGAGTAGTCCACAAATTATAAATGCATGGGATATTTGGGAAAGTTGTAAATTGTATAGCTGAATGGCCTAAAGACAGGAAACAAAGAGTTGTACTGAATGGAGTGAGGTCCCAGTGGAGGGATGTTATCAGTGGCATACCTCAGGGATCAGTCCTAGGCCCTTTATTATTGATAGTTTATATAAATGATCTTGGGGAGTTTGTAATTAGCAAAGTGAGGATGAGAAGGACTTATGCATAGTAGTTGATAGGTCACTGAAGTTTTCAAAGCAGTGTATTGAGGCTAAAAAAAGAGCAAGTAGGGTGCTAGGATACATTAAGAGGAATGTTGGCTACAAGAGTAAAGAGGTTATCCTTTAACACATTGACTGCCAGACCCAAATTCGTAAAACTTCCCAGGGGGCCAGAATTTTTTTTTCATTATTATAGATCTAGGGAATGTAAGATTTGGTATGGTACTAATATTATAGTGAAACTCAAGTGCTTTTATGAGATATAGGTAATTTTAGAATTTCTATGAATGTTTTGGAACCATGTTAACTATATATGGTTGACACAATGAATATTTGAGAATTATGTCAACCTCATATGGTTGACAACCATGTTGGCCATGTCAATCATATAGGGTTAACTTATATATATATATATATAGCTATATAATTATAGCTATAATATATATTATAATTATATGTAGCTCTATTATATATATATATATATTTTCCGGTAATACTTCAGATTCAGGGCGCACGGTGTAGCGGGCCGAAAATATATCTCTGATCCCAGTCGATCCAACCCGCTTCCTACACTGTCCGGATGTGAGAAATCGAGAGAGAATGAAACGGATTGTATATTCAGTCGCTTTACTTACAAAAAAAAGTACAATGATAATTACAGTAATTTATATTTACAAGGGAAGTGTGCACACTTCAAAATGAGGCCAAATTCCCCAATCCAAATAAGATACCAAAAGAGAATTCTATAACAGGCGAATACAACAAATTTACTTAAATATATCTACACACAAAAAAAAAAACACAACAACAACCGAACGAAAAGGGGCACGCGCTATCACTTGTGTGCTGGAGGTGGGTGGTAGTAGGCTAACATAGAAGGAGGCAGGCTTGTCAGCCAATGTGGGTGTGGTGGTCCAGGTGTCTAGCAAGGTATGAAAGCCCTCCGTCTCAGGGCTGGGTGGAGCACTCGTCTAGAGAACCCTTCTTGCTGTCCGTCCAAGCTTCCACTCTCTGCAGAAGAGATATATTTACCTTGAATTTACCTTGAATCCCGGTCGATAGGTACCCTCTTGGGTAATGAGACCGTTCTGTTGTTTTTAGTTGATGTATGCAGAACGGATTTTTCAATATGTGAATATATAACTGTGTAGGTCTTTGTGGTTTTTCCATTCTTTTTCTAATCTTGACTTAAAGATATTTACAGTTTTGCTGGTTACAGTTTCTGTTGAGAGTTTGTTCCATATTGAAGTGACTCTTGTCGGGAAGAAATTGGCTCTTGGACCAGACGAGCTCTGCACTTGGTACTTAAAGCAGTGTCCTCTTGTGTTAGTCGAGAGACCCGGAGCAAACATTGACCTGTCGCACAGCTTACAGTGGTTTCCTATTTGCAGTTCGTCATGTCCATGTGAAATCTTATATAGTTGCATAACATCTGACCTCTGTCTTCTAAAGTACAGGGTAGGTAGATTAAGGGCTTTTAGTTTCTCTGAATAGGAGAGATGAGAGATACTGTGAACCATGCGTGTTGCTCTACACTGTACCCTCTCCACCATATCTCTGTCTCTTTTAGTTTTTGGAGACCAGATTACTGATGCATACTCCAGATGGGGTCGAATAAGACTCTTGTACAGGGGGAGGAAGGCATCTTTGTCTAGATATTGGAATGTATGCTTAATTGCCCCAAGTATCTTGTTGGCTTTGTTGACTTGAGCTTGGACGTGGTTACTAAAGCTTAGATTGCAATCAATAAGGACTCCCAGGTCCTTCTCTTCCGTGGTGTTCTGTAGTGTGTGATCTGTTCCATCATCTCTTGTCATTTTGTACTTGTGCTGGGGGTTGCTATTTCCCATGTGCATTACTTTGCATTTATCAGGGTGGAACTTCATTTGCATTTTAACTGACCATTCTTGTAACATTTTCAAGTCTGCCTGTAAACAGTTAGTATGGGAGTTGCCTTCACAGTTTTGGACAGCTGCATATATCTTTGTGTCATCTGCAAAGAGCGATATGAAGTTTTGTAGTTTGTCAGGTATATCACTGACAAATATCATAAAGAGAAGGGGGCCCATCACAGATCCCTGTGGTACGCCACTTGTAACTGGTTTCCTACATGATGCTGTACCACTTACTACCACTCTTTGCCTACGCTCCATCAAAAAACCACGGATCCACTGCAGGAGGTCACCGACGATACCAAGTGACTTCACTTTTCTAAGTAGTCTTTCATGTGGGACTGTGTCAAATGCTTTTGCATAGTCTAGGAAAATGATATCCACTGGTAAGCAGTGACTGAGAGCCTCTGTCCATATATCCAGCGCTTCTAAGAGATTTGTTACTGTGGATTTTCCCTTAGAGAAACCATGTTGTTGGACACATCTAAGATTATTGGCTTTGATATGTTGTATCATTGCCTCCGAGATAATTCTCTCTAGCATCTTGCACATTATTGAGGTTAGAGATACTGGGCGATAGTTGGCTGGGTCAGCCTTATTTCCCTTCTTGTAAATGGGAGTGATGTTCGCTTCCCTCCACTGTTCTGGAAGCTCGGAGTTGGTGATGCTGGATTGGAATATTGCTGTCAGAGGTTTGGTTATTTCCTTTGCTACTTCTCTAAGAACTCTAGGGTGTAGGTCATCGTTTCCTGGAGATTTATCAGTTTGAAGTGAATTCAGTTGCTTAAAAATCATGCTCTCTGTAATTTCTATTGTTCCTAGTGCCTCATACTGGAGAGGTTTAGGCTCAAAGTCTGGAATGTTAATTCTGTCCTCTTGTGTAAAGGTCTTAAAGTATTGCTCATTTAGTGTTTCGGCTTTATCTTTATTGTCACTTACAAAGTTACCATATGTATCCTTAAGGTTACCTACGTCAGTTCGAGTTTTCCTGCGGTTGTTGACATAGTTCCAAAAGGCTTTGTTATTGGTCTTGGCCTCCTTTGCTAATTTTTTTTCAAATTCCCTACGGGCCTGCCTTGATGCATGTGTAGCTGAATTTCTAGCTTCTGTGTAAGCTTTCCAGTCAGGTTTGCTCTTTGTATTCAGATATCTTATCCATGCGTGGTACTTTCTCCTAGCTTTGCGGAAGGCATCCTTGTTCATCCATAGTGGTTTGATCTTACTCTTTAAATTTTTTGTTGGTATATGATCCCTCACTGCCTTCATGATTCTTGATTGTAGTATATCAATGGCTTCTTGTGTCGACTTGCCCGCAAGCAATTCGTCCCATTCAATGCTTAGATCTTCTCTCATTTTTTCATAGTCTGCCTGCTCATAGTTCCATATTGTCCTCTTCTTTTCCTGAGGTGTTGTGCAGAAGATGAATTTGAAGTCCAATCTGGCATGATCACTTGCTCCTAGTGGCTCATGATGTACTAGTTGTTCATCATTTCTTGCTCATTACTAAACACAAGATCATCCAATGTTGGAGTCTGCTCATTTCTATATCTGGTTGGCTGGGTGATGTGCTGATGTAAATATATATCTCGTACACATTCAACGAATCTGGATGCAGGATTGTCTGGATTTTCTATGTTCGGCGTTTGAGGTGATGGGTTCCAGGTGATGCTCGGATGATTAAAATCTCCTGTGATGAGTAGATGAGTTTTCCGTTTGTTAGTTGCCCACCTGAGAGTATCATGTAACGCTGTGTCTCGTGTAGTTGCAAGTAGAGGCGAACCAGATCTATAGATGACCCCTAAAAGCAAGTTGTTGTTGTGACTTCCCTGTATAGTTACCCATGTGCAGTCCTGGAATGAGTCCATTGGTGGCTTGATCTGTTTAGCATTAAGTGTAGATCTTACATATATACATGTCCCTCTGGTATTTTCTGCATATAAATCACTGGTGAATATATCGTATCCCTGAATTTGCATAACAGATAACTCTGGCACTTCCCCATGTTTGGGTTTAATTTCTGTTATTAGTATTACATCATATTGCTTGTCATTTACTAAAGCACAGAGCTCGTCATATTTGTTCATAAGTCAGTTATCCGTATTGGTATAGGATATTCTTAGTTCTGTTCGCTTGTTTCCACCACTTTTCTCTTTCTTATTATCCACCTTTTGTTTGGTTGTTTTACTCGTTGGTCCTTCAGTTGTTCCCTCAAGTTTTTTGACTCCTCCAATTGTTTCTTGGTTAGGTCAGGACGTATATAAATCTGGTTGTGGATAGGGTGCGAGCTATTACGTAATTCTTTGGCCTTGATCAATATCTGCTTCCTCTCACTTAAGCTGGCCATTGTTATCCTGAGTAGTCGGGCACGTTCACAGTTTGGCTTTCCCATCCTTTGTGCATTATTGATGTTGATCTTAAGTTTAAACTCTTCCTGAATAAGTTTGGTTACCCTGTTTATGTCACCCTCCTTCGAGTTTGTCTCAGGTAGATTATGTATGATAAGGTTGAATTTCCTAGCTTCTTGGTCTTCCTTCTCATTCAATTTCAGATCTACTTTGTCAGTCAATGATTTTGTTACTGTGTCAGTTGTTTTGCTGACTATTTGCTCAATTAGCTGTTCTTCAGTTAATCTCCCAAGCCCTGTCTGTTGCGGGTTTACCTCTAAGCACTGCTGTGTTTCCTCTAGTCGAAGAATTCTGGCTTCTAAAGAGATGTTGTTGTCACTCAGTTCCCCCACTTTCTCTCCTAGGTTCATCTTCACATCGCTTAGTTCTTGGCTCACTTGGTTTATTTTCTCATTTACCTTCTGTATTTCACCTGTCATTGCTACTATACTCTGGTAGAGCTTTTTCGCCCCCCTTTTGCAGTTTTGGCAGTACCAGTGGCATTCGTCTGGTTCATCTGTTAATACTTGGTACAGGCTGTCAGAAACTTTTGCACATTTTGTGTGGAACCAGAGTACACATATTTCACATTCTATGGCCTTGTCACTCTCTTTTACCAACTCACCACATTCACCGCACTTATATGCTTCCCCTTTAGGGATAGTGTTATCTTTATCCATGTCCTTCTGATTATTTGTGGCATTTCTTTTGCCATTACATTCGGTTTTAAGCGTACTCACGTTAGCGCGACGGCATCCACCTTCCGCCATCTTGAGTCTTTGTTTACCTTTTGTTTCAACGTCGCCGTGGCGGTGTTTTTTTTTAAAGGGGGCAAAAATTTGGGTCTTCGTGGGGAAATAATACTGTCCGTTTATATCACATTCGCTTCAACAATAACTAAATTCCTTTTCTTTGTTCACAAATCGTGTTCAAGTTTCACAAAAATCATTCAAAACACGGAATTTGTAGGGAGCTTCTATCGCACATCCGTCCGTTACATAGTAGCATGAACAATGTTAAAATTCCTGACTTTAGAAGAGCAAATTATAATGGGCTAAGGACTTACCTGGAGGCAGTTGTACAGAAACCAGGCAATGAAATCAAATCAGGAATAGATTCAATGATATCAGTTAGTGGAGACAATAATCACCAGGAGGAAGAGATTACAATTAAAGAGGAGTATGAAAGAATAATTGAGCAATTAATTACAGGTCAGATGATTAACATTCCATATAAGGAGATTATGACTAAAAATAATGACCCAAAATAGATGACAGATAAAATTAAGCATTATATTGGCCTTAAAAAGGGCATTTATATGAAAATAAAAATTGGAGAGGATCACTTAAGGCAGAGATATAATGAACTAGCAAGAGATGTTAAAAAGTTAGTTAGAGTAGCAAGGAGAAATTATGAAATTAAAGTGGCAAATAGGGCAAAGGAAGATCCTAAAAGTTTTTATCAATTATACAAAACTAAGGTTAGAGATAAAATAGGCCCACTTATAGATTCCAATGGAGAATTAGTGAGTGATAGGGACTCAATGGCTGGAATGCTAAATGACTTTTTTCTCTCAGTATTTACACAGGAGGATACTCTAAATATACCTGAGGTGTCAATGATCTTTCGGGGTAATGATGAAGAGAAATTAAAGGATATATTGATCACAAAGGAGATAGTGACAAAGGAAATTGATAAAATCAAAAGTAGTAAAGCACCCGGTCCTGATGAGCTCTTTCCTAGAATTTTGAAAGAATGTAAGGATGTGTTAAGTGAGCCCCTAGCATGCATCTTTAGAAAATCATTGGAGAGTGGCATTGTGCCAGTGGCATGGAAGAAAGCCAATGTGATACCTATATTTAAGAAAGGGGATAAAACAAATATGTCTAATTACAGACCAGTAAGTTTGACATCAGTGGTAGGGAAAATGATGGAATCTATTATAGCAAGGAATATTAGAGATCACTTGGATAAGCATAAGTTGATAAAAGAATCACAGCATGGCTTTAGTAAGGGTAAATCCTGTCTGACTAATTTGCTGTCTTTTTATAGTAAGGTGTATGAAGCAGCAGATAATGATGAAAACTATGATATTTTATACTTGGACTTTAGTAAGGCTTTTGATCGAGTGCCACACTTACGACTTCTGAGCAAAGTTAAAGCACACGGGATCGATGGCAGTATATTTAGGTGGATTCAGTCATGGCTTGGTGACAGACAGCAAAGAGTTAGTATAGATGGAGTTAAATCTGAGTGGGGGTGTGTTAGCAGTGGAGTTCCTCAAGGATCTGTTTTGGGTCCCTTGCTATTCTTAATTTATATTAATGATCTTGACATAGGTATAAGTAGTGACCTGAGTAAATTTGCTGATGATACTAAGCTAGGTAGGGCCATTAGGGCTGATTCTGATGCTGTTGTAATGCAGGAGGAATTGACCATTCTGTCCAATTGGGCCGAGAAATGGCAAATGAAGTTTAACATAGACAAATGTAGTGTACTTAGTATAGGTAGAAATAATCCACTGAATAGTTATAAATTAAATGGCAGAATTTTAGGGAGGACTGATTGTGAGAGAGACTTGGGTATTTTGGTAAGTTCAGACCTTCGTCCTAGAAAGCAATGTCTAAATGCTAAGAATAAAGCTAATAGGATATTGGGATTCATTAGGAGGAGTGTAAGCAATAAGAGGGCTGAAGTCCTTCTAAAACTGTATCTGGCGCTAGTTAGGCCTCATCTAGACTATGCAGTACAATTTTGGTCACCATATTATAGGAAGGATATTGATTTGCTTGAGTCTGTGCAGAGAAGGATGACAAAGATGATTGGTGGGCTAAGGAACTTACCTTATGGTGAAAGGCTCAGAAAACTAAATCTACATACATTGGAAAGGAGAAGAGTCAGAGGGGAATTGATTGAAGTCTTCAAATGGGTAAAAGGATATAATAAAGGGGATCTGGGTAAGGTTCTTATACTTAGTGAACATGACAGGACACGTAGCAATGGGTTTAAGCTTGATAAGTATAGGTTTAGGAAGGAGATTGGGAGGAATTGGTTTACAAATCGTGTGGTAGATGAATGGAATAGGCTCACTAGGCATGTGATAGAAGCCTCCTCTCTGGGTAGTTTTAAGAATAGATTAGATAAATATATGGATGAAGCTGCTAGATGGGACTGACTTTTTTTATGTACATATGTATATATTTTTCTAAGGAGTGGGAAGATTATATTTTGCGGTTGCATGAATGGACATAATCCTCTGGATGCATTTTATGTATATTGTAGATTAGATCTGATGAACTCCTGTTAAGGGTGACAATGTTGATGACTTTTCTCTGGTAAGAAATCTTTTGTGTGTTGAATGGATCAGGAGCTGCCAAGTGTAGGCCATGAATGGTCTTTTGCAGTCTCCTTCTTTTCTTATGTTCTTATGTACCCGAAGTGTCAATGATCTTTCGGGGTGATGATGAAGAGAAATTAAAGGATATCTTGATCACAAAGGAGATAGTAACAAAGGAAATTGATAAAATCAAATGTAGTAAAGCATCCGGTCCTGATGAGGTCTTTCCTAGAATTTTGAAAGAATGCAAGGCTGTGTTAAGTGAGCCCCTAGCATGCATCTTTAGAAAATCATTGGAGAGTGGCATTGTGCCAGTGGCATGGAAGAAAGCCAATGTGATACCTATATTTAAGAAAGGGGATAAAACAAATATGTCTAATTACAGACCAGTAAGTTTAACATCAGTGGTAGGGAAAATGATGGAATCTATTATAGCAAGGAATATTAGAGATCACTTGGATAAGCATAAGTTGATAAAAGAATCATAGCATTGCTTTAGTAAGGGTAAATCCTGTCTGACTAATTTGCTGTCTTTTTATAGTAAGGTGTATGAAGCAGCAGATAATGATGAAAACTATGATATTTTATACTTGGACTTTAGTAAGGCTTTTGATCGAGTGCCACACTTATGGCTTCTGAGCAAAGTTAAAGCACACGGGATCGATGGCAGTATATTTAGGTGGATTCAGTCATGGCTTGGTGACAGACAGCAAAGAGTTAGTATAGATGGAGTTAAATCTGAGTAGGGGTGTGTTAGCAGTGGAGTTCCTCAAGGATCTGTTTTGGGTCCCTTGCTATTCTTAATTTATATTAATGATCTTGACATAGGTATAAGTAGTGACCTGAGTAAATTTGCTGATGATACTAAGCTAGGTAGGGCCATTAGGGCTGATTCTGATGCTGTTGTAATGCAGGAGGAATTGACCATTCTGTCCAATTGGGCCGAGAAATGGCAAATGAAGTTTAACATAGACAAATGTAGTGTACTTAGTATAGGTAGAAATAATCCACTGAATAGTTATAAATTAAATGGCAGAATTTTAGGGAGGACTGATTGTGAGAGAGACTTGGGTATTTTGGTAAGTTCAGACCTTCGTCCTAGAAAGCAATGTCTAAATGCTAAGAATAAAGCTAATAGGATATTGGGATTCATTAGGAGGAGTGTAAGCAATAAGAGTGCTGAAGTCCTTCTAAAACTGTATCTGGCGCTAGTTAGGCCTCATCTAGACTATGCAGTACAATTTTGGTCACCATATTATAGGAAGGATATTGATTTGCTTGAGTCTGTGCAGAGAAGGATGACAAAGATGATTGGTGGGCTAAGGAACTTACCTTATGGTGAAAGGCTCAGAAAACTAAATCTACATACATTGGAAAGGAGAAGAGTCAGAGGGGAATTGATTGAAGTCTTCAAATGGGTAAAAGGATATAATAAAGGGGATCTGGGTAAGGTTCTTATACTTAGTGAACATGACAGGACACGTAGCAATGGGTTTAAGCTTGATAAGTATAGGTTTAGGAAGGAGATTGGGAGGAATTGGTTTACAAATCGTGTGGTAGATGAATGGAATAGGCTCACTAGGCATGTGATAGAAGCCTCCTCTCTGGGTAGTTTTAAGAATAGATTAGATAAATATATGGATGAAGCTGCTAGATGGGACTGACTTTTTTTATGTACATATGTATATATTTTTCTAAGGAGTGGGAAGATTATATTTTGCGGTTGCATGAATGGACATAATCCTCTGGATGCATTTTATGTATATTGTAGATTAGATCTGACGAACTCCTGTTAAGGGTGACAATGTTGATGACTTTTCTCTGGTAAGAAATCTTTTGTGTGTTGAATGGATCAGGAGCTGCCAAGTGTAGGCCATGAATGGTCTTTTGCAGTCTCCTTCTTTTCTTATGTTCTTATGTACCCGAAGTGTCAATGATCTTTCGGGGTGATGATGAAGAGAAATTAAAGGATATCTTGATCACAAAGGAGATAGTAACAAAGGAAATTGATAAAATCAAATGTAGTAAAGCATCCGGTCCTGATGAGGTCTTTCCTAGAATTTTGAAAGAATGCAAGGCTGTGTTAAGTGAGCCCCTAGCATGCATCTTTAGAAAATCATTGGAGAGTGGCATTGTGCCAGTGGCATGGAAGAAAGCCAATGTGATACCTATATTTAAGAAAGGGGATAAAACAAATATGTCTAATTACAGACCAGTAAGTTTAACATCAGTGGTAGGGAAAATGATGGAATCTATTATAGCAAGGAATATTAGAGATCACTTGGATAAGCATAAGTTGATAAAAGAATCATAGCATGGCTTTAGTAAGGGTAAATCCTGTCTGACTAATTTGCTGTCTTTTTATAGTAAGGTGTATGAAGCAGCAGATAATGATGAAAACTATGATATTTTATACTTGGACTTTAGTAAGGCTTTTGATCGAGTGCCACACTTATGGCTTCTGAGCAAAGTTAAAGCACACGGGATCGATGGCAGTATATTTAGGTGGATTCAGTCATGGCTTGGTGACAGACAGCAAAGAGTTAGTATAGATGGAGTTAAATCTGAGTAGGGGTGTGTTAGCAGTGGAGTTCCTCAAGGATCTGTTTTGGGTCCCTTGCTATTCTTAATTTATATTAATGATCTTGACATAGGTATAAGTAGTGACCTGAGTAAATTTGCTGATGATACTAAGCTAGGTAGGGCCATTAGGGCTGATTCTGATGCTGTTGTAATGCAGGAGGAATTGACCATTCTGTCCAATTGGGCCGAGAAATGGCAAATGAAGTTTAACATAGACAAATGTAGTGTACTTAGTATAGGTAGAAATAATCCATTGAATAGTTATAAATTAAATGGGAGAATTTTAGGGAGAACCGATTGTGAGAGGGACTTGGGTATTTTGGTAAGTTCAGACCTTCGTCCTAGAAAGCAATGTCTAAATGCTAAGAATAAAGCTAATAGGATATTGGGATTCATTAGGAGGAGTGTAAGCAATAAGAGGGCTGAAGTCCTTCTAAAACTGTATCTGGCGCTAGTTAGGCCTCATCTAGACTATGCAGTACAATTTTGGTCACCATATTATAGGAAGGATATTGATTTGCTTGAGTCTGTGCAGAGAAGGATGACAAAGATGATTGGTGGGCTAAGGAACTTACCTTATGGTGAAAGGCTCAGAAAACTAAATCTACATACATTGGAAAGGAGAAGAGTCAGAGGGGAATTGATTGAAGTCTTCAAATGGGTAAAAGGATATAATAAAGGGGATCTGGGTAAGGTTCTTATACTTAGTGAACATGACAGGACACGTAGCAATGGGTTTAAGCTTGATAAGTATAGGTTTAGGAAGGAGATTGGGAGGAATTGGTTTACAAATCGTGTGGTAGATGAATGGAATAGGCTCACTAGGCATGTGATAGAAGCCTCCTCTCTGGGTAGTTTTAAGAATAGATTAGATAAATATATGGATGAAGCTGCTAGATGGGACTGACTTTTTTTTATGTACATATGTATATATTTTTCTAAGGAGTGGGAAGATTATATTTTGCGGTTGCATGAATGGACATAATCCTCTGGATGCATTTTATGTATATTGTAGATTAGATCTGACGAACTCCTGTTAAGGGTGACAATGTTGATGACTTTTCTCTGGTAAGAAATCTTTTGTGTGTTGAATGGATCAGGAGCTGCCAAGTGTAGGCCATGAATGGTCTTTTGCAGTCTCCTTCTTTTCTTATGTTCTTATTTTCTTTATGACCCATTTACTTATACATGGAAGGGAAACTAATAAGTGGGATTACCCGAGTAAATTCATCGACTAGCTTACCTCTAAATGTATATCCAAACAATCCTCAAAATATAATCTTTTGATAAAAGATTATTTTAAACAAAGTACAATCTGATAAAAGATTATTTTAAGCAAAGTACAACCTGAGAAAAAAACCGGTTTTAATACATGAAATCAAATACATATATATACAGAGAAAATATAAAAAAAAACTCATTCCCACTCACACACATTCTTACAGAGGGAGGGAGAGGGTACAGAGAAAAGGGGTGGGAGAATGGCCCTTTTACACACACTCACACTCACTCTATTATATATATATATTTTCTGGTAATACTTCAGATTCGGGGCGCACGGTAGGTGGCACTGTTAGTCAGCTACAATTTTGGGCTAAAATATATTTCTCATGATGTCAGATGGTAGCTTCAGATGTAACCAATCACGGCGTTATATTTTTTGTTCTTTTGGGGATTTGTAACTTTTAGGCTGTATTATTTACTAAATATATGCGCCTCTGCTCGTTTATAGTTTTTTCTAAGTTAGGTAAGGTTTCTTGATATCTTTTATTGTTTTTTGTTTTGTTTTCATATTTTTTGTTTGCCCTGAACGATAACAGCTTCTACCTGGCAACGTTGTAGGTTATAAATAGAACCCGCTTAGCATTTGTTTCTGTTTCAGGGCTTTTTCGTCCTCTAGTTGTGCTTCTTTGTTATTCAAATTCGGCTTTAGTTTGTATAATCATGAAAAACTTCTAGATTATCTAGAGGCACATAAACTAATCAAGAAACCTATAAAAGTAAGTATTGTTTGTTATTAGGTTAGGTTTTCTGCCAGTAAAAAGCTGTTGGCGGGAAAAACCCCCAGTAAATTCAAGGGGACTGCTCGTGGGGGAGATATTACTGCAAGGGGACCACCCTGCGATGATCCTGAGTTTCAATCAATTGGGGAGGGTCTGGGGGGGCTGCGCCCCCAGTATATACTCATATACAAAAAAATATAACGCCGTAATTGTTCACATATGATGCTACCGTCTGATGTCATAAGATATATTGTAGCCCAAAATTGTAGCCTATAAACAGCGCCACCTACTGTGCGCCCCGAAACTGAAGTGTTACCTATTTTCTATTCCAGATTATATAATTTGATATTACAATAGGTATATTTATACCCGCAATAATGAGTAACGGGAAACACCAAATAGATGTTTTAGAAATATCTCGGGCAACACAAGATGATTATATATCCTCTTCATCTGAGGATTCTTCCTCTGAAGATTTAGATTGAGTGGAAGATCCAACTTATGAATAACCGTTTAATGGATTCGACTCTGATGACAATGGCAGTACCATGGATTCATATCAAAATTTAGATGTATTTTTGTCTAACTTAGACATTGATGATGATGAGGAGGAGGAAGACAATGAAGAAGACCAGGAATGTATGCCTCAATGGTCTGAGTTCAGTAAAAGGACCCTGCAATTTCCATTTACTGGAATACAAGGTCTATTGGTTGATCTTTCACCAGACGTAACAACAATGGAAGCATTCCACTTGCTTGTGGATAATGAAGTTGTAGATCATCTGATGGAACATAGAACATATATGCAGAACAAGTCAGTGCTTGGGCATGGCAGATGTCACACCATAGGATGCTCAAGAAGTGGGTCCCAACCACAAGAGAAGAAATTCAAAAATTTCTTGGACTTGTACTGTGGATGGGCCTGGTTAGAATGGGATCACTTGCGGCATATTGGAGTTACTCAAATTTGTACAAAATAATATGGAAAAGGCATTGAGTAGGAACAGATTTGAGCTGTTGTTATAATGTCTTCATTTTGCCAACAATGAAGATATTGGGCAAAATTCAACCTCTAATCAATCTACTAGTAAAGAAATTCCAGGCATCTCTTTCACCTGGAACTGATGTAAATGATGAGACGCTCATCGCATGGCACCAACATCTCTCTAAAAAGCTCATAAGTATGGCATAAAATTATTTAAGCTTTGTACAATAGAAGGCTTCACCTACCACCTCTCCATTTATTCAGGCAGATCAGCATCTGGCCAAAGGGAGGTGGGTTTAGCTCAAAATGTGTGTAGCAGGTTGATGTGTAACCTTTTTCAATGAAGGCCACACCTTGTATGTTGATAATTTTTACACAAGTTATGACCTGGCTGCTTCATTTCTAAAAAAGAAGACCCATGTCATAGGGACACTAAGGGCAAACAGAAAAAAAGATGCCAAAGCAGATCATGGAAACCAAACTGAAAAAGGAAGAGATGATTGCCAAAGAAGATAAGAATGGAATTGTTGTTCTCAAATGGCGTTACCAGAGGGATATGAGGTTGCTATCCACAAAACACCATCCAGTTTTGCAGGAAACAGCAGAGGGTGAGAGTGAAGGAAATGAAGCTATCATCAAACCTGCATAACCAGCAACATCTCAACGGAGAAACAGAAAGCCACCGAAAAACCTTTAGGTATATTAGCATATAACAAAGGAAAGTCTGGGATAGACCTCTCTGACCAAATGTCTTCCTACGCAACCACTCTTCAAAAAGGGGTAAAGTGGCATCAAAAACTTGGAATTGAACTTCTGCTTGGGCTGGTTGTAGTCAATTCTCACGTTATTTACCAGAAGGCAAGTGGCAAGAAAATGCAAGTAAGAACGTTCAGAGAGTCCCTTGTAACAGAGTATCTAGGATGTGAGCGTGTCAGACATTTCAAGAAACCCCAAACTCAAGTAACTCACACCATACAAATAAAGATGGGCAAGCTTGTAAACTTTGCTATGAAAAAGCAGCAACAAGAGGAAGCAGAGCTGAAGCACGTAAACATGCCAAGAAGTTTTCCACATATTGTCCAGATTGTGTAGGACAGCCCTTCTTATTCATGGCTTGTTTCGTTGATCACCATAAATAACATGGTAGTTTTCTAATTATTATATTTTTAGCCATTTATATTTCTCGTTTCTTTAGCCATTCATCTCCTGTTTTATAAGTCATTTGTCTCTAGTTATAGCTATAAAACAAATAAAAAACAATGGGTTCCATCATCTAACTAGCCTCCCGTGCCGGAACCTGGACTCAGACTAAATGTTGGATAACATTCATACATAATATCTCAGGTCCACACCACATTAGCAAAATTATCTTCAGGGGCCACAGAAGTCATATAGCATAGGATATTGCCTATACCATCAATACTATGAGGTTGACAGTGCTCCAAACAAAAACAGACCTATCAACCACATATGATTGACATGGCCCACCAGCCAAGCTCCCTGTCAACCGTATATGGTTGATGTGGCAGTCAATGTGTTAACTCTACAACTCTTATGTTAGGGTACATTTAGAGTACTGTATACAAGCATGGTCACCTCATGACATCAACCTGCTAGAGTCGGTACAAAGGAGGGTGACAAAAATAATACCTTCCCTGAAGCACCTTGAATATGAAGATAAACTAAGGGTACTAAATATGAGGTGCTGCATGCTAGAGGGGCTCAACCATTTTTTTATAGTTCTGAGTAAATTGATGTTAAAGTTTGGGAATAATTGTTACAGGAGTTTAAGCATAAATACAATATGTTATATACCATTTTATAGCTAAAGATTTGATCTTTTTTACATTTGAGTTTATTAAAATCCATTAATCTTTTCATGTTAAAAATTCCAATTTTATCCATCCAACTTACATTACCCGATTGCACTTAGTCATGTTACTAAACCACTTCTCAGGCAGCCATTGCTGCTTGCAGGACTTAAGGGGGGAGCTTGTTCTTCATGCTCAGAAGCACTGAAGTCATCATCAGATCATAAATCCATGGTAAAATAGGTAAAAAGCACAGAGCAATCACAAACGTGTTGATACTTTGTGGAGGAGCATGACTGAGGCAGAAAGAATGGTTCAGCATGTGTAATTGGCTGAGAGGCAGCTAGAGCACATAAAAGCGGTTCCCTGATTGGGTGTAGGTTGAAGAGCTGTGACCCCTTTTTGCGCACTAGTAGCAAAGCAATCTTCGAGAAAATGAGGCTTACCACCTGTTGCTATACCTTATGTAGTGAGGCTGTAAGGTTCAATATTGCCTGTCCTTTGGCACTGTGGGAAACTGAAAACAGGGATATTGTAGGTTGAACCCCTCTTGCATACCGCTCCTAATATGTTCTTATTTAAAAGGTGTGCGATGGAAGATATGATTGAGCTTTTTAAATTTTTCTTTTTTAAAGTTCCCTATGGGAAATAACCAGATAAGAATATGAAGTTGGCTCACAAAAACAAGGTGAAGTGGACCAGTGTGACAGCCTCAGATGGGGTATGGCTAGAAAAGCTCGGGTCAATACACCCTTATTGACTAAAAAAGCCAAAGGTATAAATAAATCTCAGGGGTCAAAGTCTAGGGCCACATTGTGAGCAACTCAGACCCCATTCAATATACTAATTGCATTGCTCTGCTGAACGGCAATACTTAGTGTCTGCTTGAACCATCCAGCCTCTCTTGGGTCACCAATAGTCTCCCTGACAAGAAGACCTATTTCTTTAATTGCCTATGCACTTGAAGGACCAAAGACCCCACTAGTTTCATTGGCTATTGGCTCAAACAGAAACATCTCAGTCAGGGCAAGTTGGGATGGATAAGTTGGATTTTAGCAAGTTATTTTAGTTGGGAAGTAGTAGTAGGACTAGGGGTCACCACTTAAAAATTAAAAACAGAGGTGTAGGTTGGATGTTAGAAAATATATTTTTCACCAACAAATTGGTTGATTACTGGAATAGTTTGTCATCTGAGATGGTAGGCAGTCCAAACTTGAATGTATTCAAACACAGATTAGATGATTATATGGGGGGGGGGGGGGGGAAGGTTATTCTGGACTCATTCCTGTGGATGTTTTTTTTACTTTTTTTATATTATGGGTGATTTGGATTTTGATGAGCCTTGATGATGATCTTTCTTTGTTTTATAACACATTCCTGTGGATGGTTCTAATTGTATATTGTAGATGCATAATTTGACACAATCCTATGGATGCATTTTGTGGGTGGGTTTTGACCTTTCATCAGCCTTTGTAGCTTTTCGCATCCATGAAATTTTATTATATAAAATTTTGCTGCCTAGAACAAGAATTAGTGGAAATGCTCCTTTTGGCTTGGGTATTTCAGAAAGTGACTGCCCTCTATTTTATTGTTTTTTTCTTAGACATTAAAAAAGTGCTTTTTTGGTTCTGTTATTTGAATTGCATCATATTGTAATTTATTTTTAAAGGAATTTGGAATGGTGTGTGTGTAAATTGCTCCCTTGTTTATGTCTTGTTTTTTTTTTATGAGGGCCTTTCGAGGCCACCTACTCAGTGTTATGTAATTTCCAGAGGGCCTTTGTGACCTTTTATGGTTTAGACTCATATTCACCCCAAATGTTATACTGATTCATCCATTTTTTGGTTTCACACCCTTATGTTAGTGATTAATCATCCAATTAAAATACATAAATGCCTTCAGTCAGTCCTTCTTTGTTTGTAAACAGAGATTTATGAATGAGAATAACTTGACCTAATTTCCACCGATTTTTTTTGCCAGCAACTCCCCCCGCATGGTTGATTTATGCTTCAGCTCACTTGTGTAAACACCCATTTTTTGATGACTTTTCCATTTCTTTTGGTTTAACACTGGGTCAAAGGGAAAGGATAGGAAGATGAGAGGGAAGAGTGTGGACTCATTGTACTCGGAAGAAGAAGAAAGTGATGGTATGATTGGTATGAGTGAGAGTGAGGGCAGCTCAAGTGAGGGTGAAGTGAATGTGGGGAGGGGTATTTTGATAAAGGAAGTGCCAAAGGTAGATAAGTTTAGGTTGCATGGTGGGAAAAGTGGGGAAGAATTCTTCAGGTAATTTGAGCGATATTGCAAGTTCAAGTACCCGGAGAATAAGGGATACTGGATGGATGTTTTGGCGGAATGTTTGGAGGGAAAAGTATTAGTTTTTCCACGTGATTACAAGTGTGGGGGAGCCGAGGTACAATGTGGTGAAGGAGAGATTGATTGGGCAGGTGAAACGAATGAAAGAGTGTGAAGTATAAAAGGGTGAATGAATTTGAGAAGGCTCGAATGGGGAAGAGTGAACATGTATGCACATAGGCTTGAGAGTATGGCAAGAAAGAGGTATGGTGATGATGATGTGAATAAATGTAAACAATTGATGATAAAATTCCTGGATATGGTCCTGTGAAAGGTAAGTGAATGGCTGAATGGGGAAAAGAAAGGAGAGAATGAGGCTGATAGGTGAATGATTGGTGTGGGAGGATGTGTTGGAACTATTGGAAGATGGGTGATTTAATGAGGAGAGTGAGTTAGACAAGGATGGATGGTATAGTGTAAATGTTTGGGGTAAGAAGCCCAGGAGCTTTCCTCCACCCCAGCAGTTTGTCAGCTATTGGGATGCCCTGAGGGCTGCCACAGCTGGATGGACAAATGGAAGGGGCCAGATGAGTGGTAAGCACATTGTAGCGGGCCGAAAAAAAATTAGACTAACCCCAATCGATCCAACCCGCTCCCTACACTAATCCGGATGTGAGAAATTGAAGGAGAATGAAACGGATTGTATGTACAGTCCTTTACTAACAAAAAAATACAATATTTACAAAAAAATATGGGTAAATATGCACAAAATATCTACAATAGAGAGGGGCGATTATATTGGAGATCTTACTTTTCACCAAAAAATACAAAAAGAAAATCCTATATATATGAATACTATTTAATCTATCCTAATAAACATGAAAAATCAAACAACCAAAAAAAATCCTGACTACAACAGTCAATATATAAACAACAAACAAGGCCTCACTTTATTCAAAGAGGATGGGGAGATGTCCAGCCACCTGCCACTCGAGCGAGCAAAATGCCTAGGACTTACAACAAATGTGGCGCCTCTGCGCTTGATGGAAGATAATGACCTTAAAAAGCTTGCGTGGCTATTATAAGCCCTCCTTCATTAAGCTATACTATTGGCCTTTATTTATTAACAATAATAATATATAGCTTTCCAGGATATAACGCTTTGTTTGTAATATAAGGATATACGAAACTAAGTCCTATCTTTCCAGAATATGGCGCTTTGTTTGTAATATAAGGATATATGAAACTAAGTCCTATCTTTCCAGAATATGGCGCCTGGAAAGAAAAAAAACAAAAAAACATGGTAATCATTTTTATACATAAAATAAACAAAAAACAACAAACCCATTCCCATTCAGACACACACACATTTTTACAGAGGAAGGGATAGGGTACTGAGAAAAGGGGTGGGAGAATGGCCCTTTTACACACACTCACATTCGCTCCACCACACCCCTCCTTCCTTAAGCCATTCGACCAGTCACTCACAAAACCCCTTCAATCACTCTTCACGGTACCACTTGTGCTCAATCGCACCCTTCTGCACCCATTCACACTCTTCTACTGGTCCCTGGCTACGCATAGCAATTAGTCGGGGTTGTTCGTCAGTCGTCCTGTCAGTCTCATCATCACTATTGATCATCTCATCAGCCATACTCTTAGCCCTCATTACCAGTTCTCCCATCTCACGACAGAATTCTTTCATACTCTTCCGTTCAGAACCCTCACTCTTCATACTCCCATTCATCAGCTCCTCACTCACAGCTCTCATCCAACTCAAGGTACATTCTTGCGAAACAGACAGGTCACTCACATCCCCTGTATTCTCAACAGGCATACCAGAAACCCCTTCGACTGGTTCCCACCAGAAACCTGAAAAATCAGCCACTTCATCATTCACTACATCAAACTCATCCCTACTATTACCATTCGTAAAACCCCCAAAATCAGCCACACTAGGTTCATTCTGCCCAAACACACTATCATTCATACTGTTCCCAAAACCAGAAAAATCAGGCACAAGCAGCTCACTCACTCGTCTACTTATACCAGCCAAATCACTCATCTGTTTACGCAAAAACTCAATCTCCCTTTCAAGATCCCCCATACCAGAAACACTCTGCTCAGACTTACTTTCATTCGTACTTGCATTCTTCCTTTCACTCTTCTTTGTACGCTTTCTACTCCTCGAGACTAAGACTAGCTCTTTTCCAGACAGATCCATACTCTCACATTCCTTCTCATCATGCACTTTACCTCTCTCTCTACACAGTCCATACACCAGATGGCTCACCAGGTAGTCAGGAGGTTCTCTCCATCTCCTTAACTGACTCTGATGAGCCCGCACTCTCTCAGTCATACCGTCATTCAAACTCTCCAAAACATACGTCACTCCATTTTCCCAAACCCTCACAACTCTATAAGGTCCATCAAACTTCTCACTCATCTTTGACACATTCAACCTACCCTTCACTTCTTTCACCTTCAACACTTTTGCACCTAATTCAAATGAACGGAACCTTTTATGTGCCTCACGCCATACACTCTGCTCACTTTCACTCAAACGAAACCTATCTTTCACTCGCCTTTCAAAGTTCATCACAAACTGACATGGGGACATTCCAGTTGCACTATGCACAGTTGAATTATATGCCCACAACACTCTCCCCAGACACACATCCCAGTCATTCACTGTCGTACTCATCATTCTCAACATCTCACACAAGGTTCTTATAGTCCGTTCAGCCAATCCATTTGAAGACGGTACATACAGAGTTGTTCTCACATGCTCCACACCATTCTCTCTCAACATTTGCTCAAACACTTCCCCTACAAATTCAGGCCCATTATCACTCAGACATCTTCTAGGCTTCCATACACACATAGGAAAAAACAACTGCTCAACCACACGCGCAACAGTCACACTCCTTTTATCTCTCACAGGCGCTGCATACACAAACTTACTTTTATGATCAACCATAACAACCATACCAACATTCCCAGCACTCATACGCGGCAAAGACACACAATCAATCACTACCAATTCAAACGGTTCTTTCGCATCAACTTTCAACATCGGTGGTTTCACTTGCACACCTTGCACCTTTCGCTTCTGACACCTTTACACGTAGTTGCAACATCATTCACAACAGTTCTCAGAAACGGGTGGAACACACGCTCCTTCATACACTCCCATAGCTTAAACTTACCCATATGCCCATAATTATCATGCACAACCTTCACCAGACCAATCATACCAACTAAGGACATCACAGGTACATACATATAATCACCACCCTTCACATGCCTCACAAAATATACAACATCCATACAAACAACAAAATCCTTAGCATACCTTTTAAAATCACTTAAACACTCTGGCCATTCATTCAAATCAACACGCATCATTACACACCTCTTCAACTCACTAACAAAAGGACACATCTCTTGCATCTCTAGAATATCATCATCACTTAAAATCTCATTCTCATCATCCATGACCAACTCAATCATGCCACAAAATTTGACAACATTCTTTGCACACTCATTCAACCTCATCACCTCATATTCACCTTTCATAAGACAATCCTTATCAGCATCCAAAGACAAATCATTCAATCTCATAAAGTCTACACCAAGCAAGAAACAACACGGCATTTGCTCATCCTTCAGAATCACAAAGTCATGCTTCACATTCACACCATTACCCAAACTCACTTTCAGACTAACCTGTTCCCTTTCCACTATCATGCCATTCCCTAATCCACTTATCCGTAACTTCACAGGTTTATGCTTGCAACATTTAAACTCATCATACTTACTCAGAATCCTCTCATTCACTAAAGACACCTGCGCTCCAGTATCAATCAAACCACAGAAGAACCTTTCACCAACTTTCACTCTCGCTTCCATCATATCAGGTCCACCGTGTTCGCAATAAACCGAAGGAACAAGCACACCAACATCAGCACTGATATCCACACTGTCATTAACTCCCATATCATCACTCACCACACACTCATCTTCATCCAGACAATCCTTCTCTCTTATATATGAACACTTTTCAATCACCCAATTGTAGTGCACACCGCTCAAACATTGCAGATGTACCACATTAGGATTCAAACCCTTCATCTTCTCATCCTTGTACACAATCGGCCTCTCACCACCAAAGTGCACATAAACAATCACTCCATACAAACGACTCACTACAATCAACACTTCCTGAAATGGCGGGACCCCTTGCATACACATCGCTCTCAATTCTTTCATGAAGTTCCGCACCTTTGCCATACCAATGCTTTCAGGCTTCCTACACACTTCATTCATTACCTCCTTCCTTAAATCATCTACACTATCGGGCACTCTCACATCTACTCCATCACTCTTCAAATCTTGCAAACCATTCCATACACTCTCAAACAAGGAATCACCACCACCCTTACTCTCTCTTCCATTCATAATCCCTTTCGGCAAATACTCAGGATCACTCACTCCACACACATTTTCATCATTCGTACCAGGATACCTTGACATCAAATCAGCCACTCCATTCTGTTCACCAGGCACATACTCAATCACATAGTCAAGTCACTCAAATCTTCCAAAGTCCTTGCAATCCTACTATCAGCCCACTTCATACGCTGCAGATACACAAGAGGTTGATGATCGGTTTTTATCACAAACCTCACACCATACAAAAATGGATGCAACACTTTCAAACAATATCTTATCGCAGCCAGCTCTCGTTCCACAGTTGAATACTTTCGTTCTGCAACATTCATAGCCTTGGATACATACCCAATTATTCGCCTGACATTCTCTCCATTCAAACGCTGCTCTTGCATCAGAAAACCTCCCATACAATACCCACTCGCATCTGTATACAGTTCAAGCATTTTAGCATTTACACTATAATCTGGGTAAGCCAATTCAACATCTTCAGCCGCTGCCTCTTTCAGTCTCTCATACGCCTCATTCATCTTATCATTCCACTTGACAACCGTACTACCTTTCTTGCCCATCCACTCAGTCAGAGGCTTACTCACACCAGAACAATCACGTATAAACTTTCGCTGAAACTCAATCAAACCCAAAAAGGACTTCAGTTGCTTCACAGTCACCGGTTTAGGAAACATTCGCACCTTCTCAACATACTTCGGTGATTTTCGCAACCCATTCTCACTCACCATATGCCCAAGGAATTCCACTTCTTTCGCAAACCATTCACACTTCGCCACTTTCACCTTCACACCAACACTCTCCAACGTTCTCAACACATTCACCAATCTCATATGCTCCTCAAAAGTCTCAGTCATAATCAAAATATCATCTATAAACGCAATCACATTCTTACTCGCAAACTTACTCAACACAACATTCATTGCCCGCTGGAAGGCTCCGGGAGCATTAGCCAACCCAAAGCTGAGGTTCCGGAACTGGTAATGCCTCTTTGAGGAAGAGAAGGCAGTTACCAGCCGGCTCTCCTCAGCAATGGGCATCTGGTAATACCCCTGTACCAGATCCAACTTCGTAAACCACCCCATCCCATGCATACTATACACACACTCAGATACCACACACATCGGAAACCTTTCTTTCACAGTCTTTTCATTCACGTTTCTATAACACACCCAGACGCAATCTTCCATCCGGCTTACGTACAGGTACAATTGGACTATTCCATGCACTCTCGCTCTCTTCAATCACCCCCAATTGCTCCAATTCCAAACACTGCTCCTCAATCTCATCAGCAACCAGAAGTGGGAAATGCCTCGGCCGCTGATAGATTGGGGAGTCCTCCTTCAGGACAATCTTGAATTCCGGGAGCTTTGCAACCCCAAAATCCAGATCACCCTTACTGAGGGCTCCCTATCGCTCAAATATCATTCGATACACATCCTCCCTTTCATACTCAGTCAAACATCCATCCAATTTCACCATGTCCTTCACCTCATTATACATCCATTCACATGTCTTTTCATTCGCAACATTCACCCTGATATCCGTACTATCATCCATACCTATCTCATTGACAGTGGAGAGGTGGCCCAGTACATCTCCGACTTGGATTTCCCTCACCTGCCCTTTCACACTGGGGTCCGCCTGCACACATACAAAAGGATCATTCATTCTCATCAAGCCATCAAACACACAAGCAACACGCCTTACCTTATAACACGCATCCTTTCCATCCAATATCACAGTGTTCTCACTCACATCCAAACTAACATCCTTACTCCAACTCACTCTAACAGACACCCTTTCACCCTTCACAAGCCTTACATTCTCCATAGCAGTCACCTCAATACCAGTAAACACACTCCTCAAAACGCTACCATCTTTCCCTACATACAACTTATACACCCCATTTTTACCAATCTTTCTCTCAATCTGGTCACTCGCAGGATGCACAACCATACGATTCATTTTCATAAAATCATACCCCAAAATCACACCATACTCACTACTCACCTTATCAATCACAGAAAATTCACATTCATTCATCATCATACCATGCATTCGAACAGCTACCTTATCATTCCAATCACAGGCACTCTCCTATTACCAATACCTACCAAACTACCCTTGCACTCAGACAGGAGGGCTTTCTCGCTAACCTTTCATACACATCTTTATACACCAAGCTTGCCTTGCATCCAGAATCTATTAAAGCCAAACACTCAATTCCATTCAACTCCACCTTCACACTCAGACACTCATACTTCCTACCAGACAGCACTTTCACACTAGACAGACTTACCAACACATTACTCACACTCATGCACCCAGAGGATACTTCAGCAGGTACCCTCTTACCATTCAGTTTCCCGCTTCAGACTTTCCATTCACACCTTGCGCTCTCAGTCTAATCCAACACTTTTCACTTGAATGTCCTTCCATCGCACAATAGCTACATACATTCCTCTGGTCATGACACATCCTTGAATAATGACCAGCCTTTCCACAATTACCACATGCATATTTCATACTTTCCCCACCAGTTGCTCCATCATTCAACCTCGGACAATCTTTCTTCAAATGGCCTATTTCTTTACACTCGAAGCACTCTTTCACACTTTCCTGGCAATCCTTTATCATATGCCCTTTCTTACCGCACCCAAAACATGCACCAGATGTCCACCTACATTCTGCCAACATATGACCTTTCCTTCCACACCGACGACATTCCACAATCTTTCTCCCACCATTCGGTCTCTCGTTTGCTGGGACATACCTCGGTTTCTCTCTCATATATCCGTTCCCACGCTTGAAATTCATCTGCCCCCTTCCATTCGACCACCCTCCATTTGCCCATCCATTCTGCCGGCCCAGGAAGTTTGACATCACTCCAGCTGGTGCAGCCTTCAGGGCATCCCTGTAGCTGACAAACTGCTGGGGTGGATGAAAGCTCCTGGGCTTCTTACCTCCAACATTCACACTGTACCATCCATCCTCTTCTAGATCGCTTTCATCATCAAATCGTCCATCTTCTAACAGTTCCAACACATCCTCCCACATCAACTGTTCACCTGTCAGTCTCACTCTCTCCTTTCTCTTTCCATTCAGCCATTCACTCACCTTTCGCGGGATTGTGTCCAAAAACTTCCTCATCAGTGGTTTACATTCATTTACATCATCATCACCATACCTCGTTCTTGCCATACTCTCAAGCCTATGTGCATACATATTCACACTTTCACTCTTCCCCATTCGAGCCTTCTCAAATTCATTCACCCTTTTATACTTCACACTCTCTTTCATTCGTTTCACCTGCCCAATCAATCTCTTCTTCACTACATCGTACTTTGGCTCTCCCACACTCGTTATCACTCGCAAGAACTCCAACACTTTCCCATCCAAACAATCTCCCAGAACACTCACCCAGTGACCCTTGTTTTGCGGGTACTTGAGCTTGCAGTACCGCTCAAAATCCCCGAAGAACTCATCCATACTCTTTCCCCCATGCAATCTAAACTTATCAATCCTTGGCACTTCCCTAATCAAAATTCCTTTCCCCACATTCACTTTATTCTCCGAAGAGCTACTCTCGGTCTCACTCATTCCAATCATATCGTCACTCTCTCCCTCATCTGAGTATAGCGAATCCACACTCTTCCCTCTCGCCTTCCTATCCTTAACCTTAGAACCATGCTTACTTCCTCTCTTACTTTCCACTCTCTTCCATTCACCCCCTTTCGTACCACTCACAGTATCTTCTTTAGACTCAATCATACTGCCATCCATTCCATTTAGCGGAGTCCCTTCAGTAGGAGCAGGGGTCAGGGTTGTAGGTCCTGGGACTGATCCAGCCCCTGTCATCATGTTATACAGGTCCTGCATCCGTCGGTCCGTCTGATCCTGTTGGTCTCCCACTTCCTTCTTCATCCTATCAGTCTTTTCATTCATCCCTTTTATTTTATTCTCCATTCCCTCCATCATTCCCCGCAACATTTCACACTCCTCTTCTTTCTTTCTCAACTCCAGTCTCAATCGCACTACTTCTTCATTCAATGTTTCCGCTACAGCCATTGTTCCCAAGTTAGTAAAAAGATAGGAGGAAAAAAAACAATCAAACTACTTGTCACACTAATTGGGTATGGACTGCAATCCAATCCAGTCACTCTCCCAGTTTCGAAGTCTCACGTCCCTATTCGGGCGGCAAATGTAGCGGGCCGAAAAAAAATTAGACTAACCCCAATCGATCCAACCCGCTCCCTACACTAATCCGGACGTGAGAAATCGAAGGAGAATGAAACGGATTGATGTACAGTCCTTTACTAACAAAAAAATACAATATTTACAAAAAAATATGGGTAAATATGCACAAAATATCTACAATAGAGAGGGGCGATTATATTGGAGATCTTACTTTTCACCAAAAAATACAAAAAGAAAATCCTATATATATGAATACTATTTAATCTATCCTAATAAACATGAAAAATCAAACAACCAAAAAAAATCCTGACTACAACAGTCAATATATAAACAACAAACAAGGCCTCACTTTATTCAAAGAGGATGGGGAGATGTCCAGCCACCTGCCACTCGAGCGAGCAAAATGCCTAGGACTTACAACAAATGTGGCGCCTCTGCGCTTGATGGAAGATAATGACCTTAAAAAGCTTGCGTGGCTATTATAAGCCCTCCTTCATTAAGCTATACTATTGGCCTTTATTTATTAACAATAATAATATATAGCTTTCCAGGATATAACGCTTTGTTTGTAATATAAGGATATACGAAACTAAGTCCTATCTTTCCAGAATATGGCGCTTTGTTTGTAATATAAGGATATATGAAACTAAGTCCTATCTTTCCAGAATATGGCGCCTGGAAAGAAAAAAAAAACAAAAACATGGTAATCATTTTTATACATAAAATAAACAAAAAACAACAAACCCATTCCCATTCAGACACACACACATTTTTACAGAGGAAGGGATAGGGTACTGAGAAAAGGGGTGGGAGAATGGCCCTTTTACACACACTCTCATTCGCTCCACCACAACATGAATGGATATATGAGGGAGCAACCAAGGTATGTCCCAGCAAATGTGAGACTGAATGGGGTGAGAAAGATTGTGGAATGTTGTAGGTGGGGAAGGAAGGGGCATATGTTGGCGGAATGTAGGTGGATGTCTGGTGCATGTTTTGGGTGTAGTAAGAAGGGGCATATGATAAAGGATTGCCAGGAAAGTGTGAGAGTGCTTTAAATGTAAAGAAAGAGGCCATTTGAAGAAAGATTGTCCAAAGTTGAATGGTGGAGCAACTGCTGGGGGAAGTATGAAGTATGCTTATGGTAATTGTGGAAAGGCTGGTCATTATGCGAGGATGTGTTGTGACCAGAGGAATGTATGTAGCTATTGTGTGATGGAAGGATATTCAAGTGAAAAGTGTTGGATTAGACTGAGAGCGCTAGGTGTGAATGGAAAGTCAGAAGCGGGAAACTGAATTTTAAGAGGGTACCTGGTGAAGTATCCTCTGGGTGCATGAGTGTGAGTAATGTGTTGGTAAGTCTGTCTAGAGTGAAAGTGCTGTCTGGTACTGGTAGGAAGTATGAGTGTCTGAGTGTGAAGGTAGAATTGAATGGGATTGAGTGTTTGGTTTTGATAGATTCTGGATGCAAGATGAGCTTGGTGTATAAAGATTTATATGACAAGGTGAGTGATAAAGCCCTCCTGTCTGAGTATAAGGGTAGTTTGGTAGGGATTGGTAGTATGAGAGTGCCTGTGATTGAAATGATGCGTTCAGCTGTTGAATGCATGGTATGTTGATTAATGAGTGTGAATTTTCTGTAATTGATAAGGTAAGTAGTGAGTATTGTGTGATTTTGGGGTATGATTTTATGAAAGTGAACCGTATGGTTGTGCATCCTATGAGTGATCAGATTGAGAGAAAGATTGGTAAAAATGGGGTGTATAAGTTGTATGAAGGAAAAGATGGTAGTGTTTTGAGGAGTGTGTTTACCGGTATTGAGGTGACTGCTATGGAGAGTGTAAGGCTTGTGAAGGTTGAAAGGGTGTCTGTTAGAGTGAGTTGGAGTAAGGATGTTAGTTTGAGTGATTTTAAAAGGTATGCTAAAGATTTTGTTTTTGTATGGATGTTGTATATTTTGTGAGGCATATAAAGGATGAGGATGATATGTTTGTACCTGTGATGTCCTTGGTTGGTATGATTGGTCTGGTGAAGGTTGTGCATGATAATTGGCGGCATATGGGTAAGTTTAAGCTGTTGGAGTGTATGAAGGAGCATGTGTTCCATCCATTTCTGAGAACTGTTATGAATGATGTTGCGACTATGTGTGAAAGGTATCAGAAGCGAAAGGTGCAAGTGAAACCACCGATGTTGAAAATTGATGCGAAAGAACCGTTTGAATTGGTAGTGATTAATTGTGTGTCTTTGCTGTTTACGAGTGCTGGGAATGTTGGTATGGTTGATCATAAAAGTAAGTTTGTGTATGCAGCGCCTGTGAGAGATAAAAGGAGTGTGACTGTTGCGCGTGTGGTTGAGCAGTTGTTTTTTCCTATGTGTGTATGGAAGCCTAGAAGATGTCTGAGTGATAATGGGCCTGAATTTGTACGAGAAGTGTTTGAGCAAATGTTGAGAGAGAATGGTGTGGAGCATGTAAGGACGACTCTGTATGTACCATCTTCGAATGGATTGGCTGAACATACAATTAGGACCTTGTGTGAAATGTTGAGAATGATGAGTACGACTTTGAATGACTGGGATGAATGGTTTGGTAGAGTGTTATGGGCGTATAATTTGATGGTGCATAGTTGCGCAACTGGGGTGTCACTGTGTCAATTTGTTATGAATTTTGAAAGGCGAGTGAAAGTTAAGTTTCGTTTGAGTGAAGGTGAGCAGAGTGTATGGCGTGAGGCACATGAAAGGTTTTGTTCATTTGAAATAGGTGCAAAAGTATTGAAGGTAAAAGAAGTAAAAGGTAGGTTGAATGTATCAAAGATGAGTGAGAAGTTTGAAGGACCGTATAGAGGTGTGAGAGTCTGGGAGAATGGTGTGATGTTTGTTTTGGAGAGTTTGATTGAAGGTGTGACTGGGAGAGTGCAGGCTCATCAGAGTCAGTTGAGGAAGTGGAGAGAACCTCCTGACTACCTGGTGAGCCATCCGGTGTATGAACTGTGCAGAAAGAGAGAGAGAAGGTGCATGATGATGAGAAGGAATGTGATAGTATGGATCTGTCTGGGAAAGAGCTTGTCTTGGTCTTGAGGATTAGAAACCGTACAAAGAAGAGTGAAAGGAAGAATGCAAGTACCAATGAAAGTAAGTCTGAGCAGAGTCTTTCTGGTATGGGGGAGCTTGAGTGTTTGCATAAGCACGTGAGTGATTTGGCTGGTGTAAGTAGACCAGTGAGTGAGCTGCCTGTGGCTGATTTTTCTGGTTTTGGAAACAATATGAATGATAGTATGTTTGTCCAGAGTGAACCTAGTGTGGCTGATTTTTCGGGTCTTATGAATAGTAATAGTAGGGGTGAGTTTGATGTAGTGAATGACGAAGTGGCTGATTTTTCAGGTTTCTGGTGGGAACCAGTTGAAGGGGTTTCTGGTGTAGCTTCTGAGAGTAAAGGGGATTTGAGTGATTTGTCTGTTTTGCAAGAGTGTACCTTGAGTTGGATGAGATCTGTGAGTGAGGAGCTGATGAATTGGGGTATGAAGAGTGAAGGTTCTGAACAGCAGAGTATGAAAGAGTTCTGTCATGAGATGGGAGAACTGGTAATGAAGGCTAAGAGTATGGTGGAGAATATGATCAATAGTGATGAGGAAACTGACAGGACGACTGATGAACAACCCCGACAGATTGCTACCCATAGTCAGGGACCATTAGACGAGTGTGAATGGGTGCAGAAGGGTGCGATTGAGTATAAAAGGTACCATGAGTAAGGATTGAGAGTGTATTGTGAGTGACTGTGGTCAAATGGCTTAAGGAAGGAGGGGTGTGATGGAGCGAATGTGAGTGTGTGTGTGAAGGGCCATTCTCCCACCCTTTTTCCCAATACCCTCTCCCTCCCTCTTTAAGAATGTGTGTGTGAATGGGAATGGGTTTGTTTTTTGTTTGTTTGTTTGTTTGTTTTATGTATAAAATTGATTTCCATGTTATTATTAAATGGCTTTTTCTTTCTTTCCAGGTGCCATTTTCTGGAAAGATAAACAAACCTTGTAAATTACCCCTGTAATAGAAGCTAACTATTTATTATTGTTAACTACCAAAGGCCACTAGTATTTGACAAAGGTTCAAGGCCGTGTTCTGTCTGACTCGGTTGAGTGTAAAATAGTATAGCTTTAATGAAGGAGGGCTTATAATAGCCATGCAACCGTGACAAGGTCAGTTATCTTACACCAAGCTTGGAGGTGCTAGTTTGTTTTATATACAAAGACTTTGTTGTACCATGTGAGGCCTTCTTTTGTTGTTTATTGACTGTTGTAGTCCAAATTTTATTTGAGTTGTTCAATTTTTTTTATAGAAGTTTCTTAGGATTAATTGTTAGTATTTATAAATAGGATTTATTTTTTTGTGTATAGGAAAATTAGCTGTATATTTTTGTGTGAATAGTAACAAGATCTCCAATTTAATCACCCCTCTCTATTGTAAATATTATTGTATTTTTTTGGTAAGTAAAGGGACTGTATATACAATCCGTTTCATTCTTCTTCGATTTCTCACGTCCAAATTAGTATAGGAAGTGGGTTGGATCGATTGGGGTTAGTCTAGATTTTCGGCCCACTACAATATGATAGTAGGAAGCTGTTCCATCGTGAAAAGGCATATGCCACCATAGAGCTTGAAGCATTAGCCATATTGTGGTCTATTCGTAAGTTTAGGATGTATCTCATAGGTAAAGAATTTATTGTCAAAAGGGATTACAAACCCCTGGCATACCTAAAAAACTGTAAGAGATGTTAAAAGCACCGACAACTGCCTAGCCGATAGCTTGAGTAGGAATCCAATAACCCCCTCCCCCTCCAACAACAAGAGTATATAGTAAATTCGTGGTTTATTCATTTTTAAATACTAGTTTCCTTTTTTTTTGCCTTGTTGATGTTGTGTGTGCGTATGTATAGATTAAGTTATCTGTGGCTACACACATGTAAATCCTGTGTAATGTTATATATTTTTTTTCTTCTTTGTTGGTAAACATTAAAATTGTAGCTTTATAAGTTCGCCTCTTGATGAAATTAGTTGTAGACATTTTTTTCACCCCAAAGTGTTCTGTGCTGTAAAAATGTCTTTGGATAGGGAGGATTGTAGAGGTTTCCACTAAAATAGTAGTATTTCCCCACCTCCTAAGATATTACTTTGGGAGAGAAAGCGAGTCATTCCCCCCGACTCCACCCTTTTTGGACTTGCTGCCAAATCACTGAAAAATTCACACCGAGGCATGATGAAATTGAAGGCTACCTCCCAGGATTGGGAGATTACTCTTCTATTTTGTAGGTTTGCCTTGAACAACTTTTATGTCTCCAACCGCTGGTCATCCATCTGACCCACTGATCCTTGCCTCTTACACTTTCCCGCAAGGAGATGCTCAGTTGTCACGGCCGATAACGAGGGTTCAAGAAGGTCTCCCACTCTCTCTCTCTCCCTGTTTTGGAGAAATCCGGGTATATATGCACCCTCCCAAAGATTACCGACAGATTTGGTTAGATGACACTTTCCTGAAAGGAGTTCAATTCAACGACGTTCTCTCCCGAGAAGTGTTTAGTGATGGTCGCAGGCCACGGAAGAGCTGGACATCACACTTGTATCTTCGGGTCAGGGAAAAGAATCTTGTGAGGCAACATCAGCCTTTCAAAACCGCCTTCAGATCAAGGATTGGAGAAGCCATCCTCCAAAGTTCTTCTGGTGACCTCTTGAGGACAAGAAGCCCAATAGCTTGCTCAATCCAAGTTTATAGAAGTCATCTCCCCCCTCCCCTTTCGAAGTTACACCGGTGACCTCTTGAGGACAAGAGGCCCGATAGCTCACTCGATTCAAGTTTGGAGAAGTCACCTCCCCTCTTTGAAGTTCGTCCGGTGACCTCTTGAGGACAAGAGGCCCGCATCTCGCAAAACCCAAGTTTGGCGAAAGTAGCACCACCCTCTGTGGGTTCTCGGCTACCCCCGTGAGTAATCAAGGTCACCAAGACCCCCCACATTCAGCCCGCTTTACTCTCGAGGTTCAAAGGAACTAAATTACTCACTACTCTAAATCTCCTATTATAACCATTTAATAACCCTGGTTATCCAAGTAATATTCAGAGCCTAATTCCATCTTATTCATGTACCTATATATATCTATATTTATTTTGTGTCTTTTATGTAGTGTGTATTAAAATTTATTTTTGTCATTGTGTTTGGAATATTCCTTGATCATGCAGCTGCAGCTATCTATTCAAATCGCACTCTTAGAACAATAACAGTTGTCACCTTGCTTTGTCCACCTTAGAGCCTGTGTGTGTATTGTATATTCCTGTATACTGGGCCATACTTCAACAAAGTATTTTTCTTTGCTCTTTCCAGTGAAACTCATTAAAGGATGATATTTAACTGACATTAATGGTCATCAGAGTCTCAAACATAACTGGATTTTGAGGGGGTGTCAGTTTCTAGTGTCTTCTACCTCCTATAGTTCAGAGATGAATAAACTGAAAAACTTGCTTTTTTTTAATCTATTACTCTATATATAACTAAATCAAACTGCAAAAAAACAGCAACTGTAGACATGTAAGTTTCCAGGCTGGAAGGCAGTAAAGTTTGGTGTAGTGGGTGAGACTGAAAATCTTTTTCCATTTATCACACATTTGCCATACAAATTCATGGTTTGGACTTGAATGGAATTGATTTCCAAAATATATGCAAAAAATTGTAAAACACAAATCATTTTAGGGGCCACTAGGGCCATGTATGGCTGCGCAGGATGCAGCTAAACATGTATTTAGTAATAGTGATGGCTTGGTGTCTCGGGGGGAGGGGGGGGGCAAAACATCATCAAAATCCGAGATGGGGCTGATTTCTAAAATCTGATCAGTTGTCATGAAATGATGACGTAATTAATCATTAAACTATACTTTTTGGTACATATTGAGGATTTTTTACAGATTGAACTGTATATATAAAATTGGGGTTGAAATTTATAGAAATAAGTTCAAGGTTTCATGTGTATCTATCTTTTCCTTATCTTAGACATTTACCACCAGGTTCCTGAACCCTAACTGCATGTCATTTTAACCTTATTTTAGTAATTCCACCATATATTGATTACATATTATTTTGGTGTTTCAGGTTTGAATTATATACATCAGAGCCTGGGGCCACTATTGTGGTGCCATCTGGATGAGCACTATGACAGCCCCCTCCTATTTACGCCTTTACCATGACCAGAGCCTTTAGTGTGAAAAGCTGCCAACTGGACTTTACTTCCAGAGGCGGAGAGCCCTTTAATGACAGGTTTACATTGAGTGAGTTGCATTCTGCTCTCACTTGGTGTATGCACACTGCCCCTGGTCCAGACGATGTCCCATATGCCATGCTTTGACACCTGAGTGAGCGAGGCATTGCCTTTCTGTTAGATTTTTTCAACAGGATCTGGGTAGATGGTATCCTCTCAGAATCCTGGCGAATCACTACTGTGGTTGCTTTTCCAAACTGTCACAAGATCACTCTACCCCGGCTGGTTTCCACCCAATCTCACTTCCTGCATGTGCAAGTCGATGGAGAAATTGGTAAATATTAGATTAGCTTTTTTTCTGGACAGCAGAGGCCACCTGTCTTCTTCACAGTGCAGCTTCTGCAAGTTCTACTCCACATTGGTTGCTCTGCTCCAACTGGAAAATGCTGTCTACAAGTCCTTCCTTCATAGGCGGCACTATGCCACAGTGTTTTTCAATCTGGAGAAGTCTTACGACACTGCATGGCGATATGGTATCATGGAGAGTCTCCACATGATGGGGGTGCTAGATGCTAAATAAATAGGCTCACTAGTCATGTGATAGAACGTCTTCCCTGCAGTGTTTTAAGAATAAATTGGATAGATTTGTGGATAAGGATGCTAGGTGGGACTGAACCGGGTGATGGAAACAGGAAGCTTCCTTGATAGGCTATTGATTATCTTTTGCAAACTCATTCTTTTATGTTCTTACCCAAGGAAATATAAAATTTCCAAGTATCTGAAAAACTTTTGGTCATGGTTGTACATGGTGTTTCTTTCCCTTGATATCCTTTTCTTGCATAATCTACAAAAAATAACCAATTGACATTCCTCCAAGCTCTTTGTCCATAGGTCTTTTACCTTCCAAACAGTTTGGTTGTGGAATGGTTTGTCTAATATCCTTGTCTCTGCTTACATTTTGGAGTTGTACAAAAGCCAAAGTGCACATCGTATGAATCTTTGGTATTATGAGTGTGATTAGTCTCTTGTGTTGTTTTTAGTTACATCAGCCAGTCATTTTAAAGAATTTTTGTCTTCTCCCTGTAGGCTGCTGACTAGAAACTCATCATGAGGGTTGGTCCTTAATCAATTAAGGAAAAGGTAATTTCAGAGTTATAAAAAGGCAGTCACATTTGATTATAACAAATATGATTTTGTTCTACTTTTAATTTTCATTCACATTCATTTCACTTGGCATAAATATGCATTGTAAGTAAAGGGAATAAAGTTTTTTACTCTTCATAAATACTTTTTGCGATGTTTTGGGTAGTGTTAGCATGACTGGATACCACCTGGAGGCTCAGTTAACTCTGCTAGCATAAATGCTCATAAGCAGGCCTGTAACCCACTAGTCATTCCTCCTTCAGCCCTTCTTTCTAATCTCAGTTTCAATATTTGTGCACCTTATCAACCTCAATGTCTAGACCATTTTACAGATCTGTCCATACTAACTGTATGATACAACCTTGTATCTTGTCACCAGGGACAATATGTGGAGACTTTTGCAGAAAAATTAGTGTTAAGTAATAAATAAACTGTTGAATGTTTTTCAGAAAAGGCAACTGAACGTTAAAGCAGCCAAGAACTTTCCTTGATCTTTTTTGTTATTTGTAAAGATAAAAATTTATTTACAAAGGAATCTGGCAAAATATTATTTATTGAACAGTTAAAGGACACTGCTATATTAAAGACCAGAAACTTTTGAGACTATATAGAGATAGCTACAAAAAAAATCTTGAAGATATGGATATAAACATAACTAATGAAAAAATATTTGTTGATGAAATATTGGATAATAATGTGAGTCTCCTATGATTATTCATACATTTACTGTGTTAAAATAAATGTTTTAGAGATTTGACATCATGCTGTCATTTGTATGTGAGTTACTTTGCAGGTGATGTTATCTGGTTATATGGATATGAGATTTTTAAGACCTTTGTATAATGTTTTCTTTGAGTCATGCATCTTTCTCGGAGTATACTTAAGGTCTTGTCTTTCGTTGTATGTGGTACATTTGATTACATATGTTGAATGAATTTTGTTCTGCATAGATAGTGTTTTACAGGCGCAACTTTTGTTTTAATTATTTATTGGTGTGCTGTGAGTGCTGTCAATGTCAAGGGCTTTTGTCTTATAGTGTGGTGAGATTGATTGATGTAAGAGTGTGTGCCTTAGGTATAGAGGTCAGGTAGGGATAAATGTATTGTGTGGATGATAGATTCATTAGAGTGTCCAGCAGGGTGGCCAAATCAAAACACCCAACCCTGAAAAACCTGAATTTTATTCCCATTTTTTTTTGGGGGGGGGGGCTTTTTCAAGGGAAATTTAGAAAAACACAGGTTTCCCCCCCCATTTTTTTTTAAATAAATGAATGCTACTTATCATTATTTTATTCAAAATTAATATTTATGTTTATAATTTCAACAAAGATATATCAAATTAAGGTTATTTCTCTGATACTGACTCATAATAATTCATCTCTCCTTCTACAGGTTATGGCTATCATGGGTACCCATAATTCTCAATCAGTTCTCTGTTCTTACCTTAATATAATTATTAAACTAATTAATTATTTTTTTAAAAATAGAGATAGCTATTCTTTTTCTATGCTATTCTACTAATGCTTGTAGCATTTATTTTTTGAAAAAACCTGAGAATAAAACCCAGGTTTTTTTTTTTTTAAATTATACTTTTTCTTTTTCAAGAAATAAATGTTACTTATTATTTTATTCAAAATGCATATTTATGTTTATAATTTCAACAAATATGTATCAAATTAAAGTTAGTTCTCTGATACTGACTCATAATAATTTATCTCTCCTTCTACAGGTTATGGGTATCATGGGTACCCACAATTCTCAATCAGTGATCTGTTACTGTGATCTATTCTTACTATAATATAATTATTAAACTAAGTAATTATTAATATTATAAAAAATAGATAGATATTCTTTTTCTATGTTATTCTAATGCTTTTAGCATTTGTTTTTTGAAAAAAACCCAGAAAAAACCCTGGTTTTATTGGGGGTTTTCAAAATTTGGGGGCTTTTGCCAACCCTGGTGTCTAGTTGTGATTCCTATGAGTGCTTGGTGTGTGTGTGTGTTCAATTGTGTGTTTGTTGTTTCTGTTTGGAAGTTGGTTCTGTATCACAGGTGATACTGAGCAATAGGAAAATCCTTTTAATAGTTTGTAAGTTGTAAAGAAGTTAGAAGATTTTGAGGGTAAGAGAGTAATTAGGTTCTGTGGTAGCCATTGTTCAAGTCTTCTGATGTGGCATTGTGGCTTGCAACCTGCTTGAATGTGCTCTGAGTGTTATGGTGAGGATGGTGATATGATTAACATAAGTGTAGAGTTTGGTGTTAAGATTTCAGAGAGGTTGTCATGGATAATGTTGAAAATGGTAGGTTGAAATTCATGGTTTAATACTTGTGCTTGTCACCTAGTGAGGAAGATACAAAGCCATTTTTTTCTAGTTAGAAGTACCAGATCTCTCACTTCAAACTCAAAATGTCCTGCTCATTAAGAACCCTGACATTTGGCAATCTATAGACACACTAGTTTGCTAAATTAAATTTACTCTGCCCTTCTAGCAGTTAGTCTACCCCCCCCCCTTCCCTATATGAATAGCAAAATAGAATAAAATCTAAACCCCCTCTATCCCTACTATCCCCATTCTAACCTACAACAACCTTATAACCCTGGCCATTTCATTTTATCTTCTCCTATCCCTCAAACATTTCAATATATCCTCTAAAAGACCTCTGGAAAAGCCCATGTGATGTGGCATTATTCCTGAAGGTTGCTGTATTTGCCCGAAGAGATCCAAAGGGGTGACAAAGTAAAGTAAAGAGAATTTTATGTTTAATTTTCTTTCTTGTTATAGTTGCTTTGCTTTATCATTTGGGTCCAGTCCATTAAATGACAACACATAATACACAATCAATTGCTAGAGTAAGAGGCTGTTAATGGATCGAATGATTTTGTCTTTTCTTTTCTTTTTTCAATCATAGTGCGCATTTGATATTTTTGCTTGATGGGGCAAAACTCAATTGCTTCTTAAATCCAAAGCTAACTGAACTCAAATTCTATGAGTAAATTTTGGACTCAAATTCTATGAAGAAATTTTGGACTCAAATTCTATGAGGAAATTTGGGACTCAAATTCTATGAGGAAATTTTGGACTGAAATTCATTAAGTTGAAAATGTAGTGCTGTGCTGGGGGGTCTCTAATTGATTTCTCGGAGAGGGAGGGTAGTTTCCTGAATATTTTTATCTATATTTTATTTTGATCCGATGATACTAACATTTCTCTATAAATGGCTTTAGATAAGATTTTTTATATTTGTTATTTTTATTTTAAGGATCCTTTTGGAGAGATGACAATAAAAAAAGAATGTGAAGATTCACATACAACTGGTATTATTGATATAAAGGTGCGTGATTTACAATATTAATGTATATCATTATTCATTTAGTTAAATGTAGTAATTTAATTTTTACACTTTTATATGGTATATATTTTCTAATTAATCATTAAGTTTTTGATAAGATTTACATCAGTATTTAATTCATATAAGGATGAATGTGTAGAAATCCCAGCTCAAAAGATCAAGGAAGAATTATCTGATTCATGTGATGGAATGGAGGGAGGATTTGTTGGTCAAGAACAAGCAGGTGGTGATTGTGATGAAAAGATTTCTCAAGATCAGCCCTTTAAAGTAGTAAGTGTTTCAGGTCTTTACTTTGCAAGGCTATCTATTGGATCATTCAATAACAATAGCAACTCTTGAAATAACCACTGGGTTAGTCCATTCTTTTGATCATTTTCCAATATTATTTGATTCTATTTCAAAGCACAAGGATTGCATCTGTTTTAGAGAGTAATAAATAATTGGTTAGTTTTACCACAAATCTGCACTCTTTTGGAGGCCTTTGTTATTGGAGACCTAGAATTTGATATGGTTTCTAAACCTTGGCTATCTACAGCATATGACAAGTGTTGCTAAGTCGACCTGAATCAGGAATCTAGTTTTACCACAAATCTGCACTCTTTTGGAGAGCTAGAGTTTGATCATCATCATCATTTTTGAAGGCTCCATACATGCTTGCATGTGTTAGCTTTATTTACCTAATGGTGGCTTTCCATGCTGCTCGATCTCTGGCTGTTTGTCTATTCAAACTCGTATCTCTGAGGTCCCTCTGTATGACTTCATTCCATGTTTTCCTTGGTCTTCCGCTGGCAACTACACCCCAACTTCAAAACTCCTAATGCCCTTCTCCCAATTATTATCCTCCATCCTCTCCACATGACTGAACCACCTCAATTTGCCTCTTCTCAGTGCCACACCAATGCATCCTATTCCCAATCTATCCCTTAATTCGCAGTTCACAACTCAGTTACCTACAGGCCTCAAATTAAGAGATGCACCGCACATCCATCTCACCATTCTCATCTCAATATGCTTGAGCCACTGGATGTCCTCTTCCTTCATAGCCCAAGTTCCACTACCATCCAACATTGCACTTCGTACTCATGCAGCGTACAGACGTTCCTTAGCTCGGAGGAAGAAACATCTCAGTGTAAAATGAGGAAACAGTTCCCTGACTTTTTCAAACCACTTCCAACACTTGCCACGGCACTTGCCCTAGCGCCCACCCCTACACTGATCATATCTTCCAGATAGCAGTACTCCTCTATGCATGCAATAACACACCATCAAATACAATCCTCTCCTGTCTCCTCTCCTCCACTTGCTCTCCTCTACACACAGTGCACTGAAACTCTCCATCATTCTGTAGCCTACCCCTGATACCACTACATCTTTTATGCACCCACAAACCACATCCATTACACAGGTTAGAGTTATTCCCTACCCATCTGTGACAGACTGCACATGGCCACATACACTCAATGATGTCATTACCACCACCCACTCTTTAAATCATCATCTTTGTTTTATCCAAATTCCCTTCACAACCTGAACTTCTTAAGTAACATCCTCTCATCTTCAGCAATCAGCACTAGGGTATCAGCGTACAACTCGAATGGCAATCCTGTTCTAAAATTCTGTGACCGCATTTACAGGACCATACCAAATAGCAAGGGACTCAAAAATGGATCCCTGATGCACACCAACCTTTGCATAGAAGTCATCACTCAATTCTCTATTTACTCTCACCTGGGTTGTCGAACCTTCATACATAGCCATGATCAACCACTCCTCGATCCCTAATTTTATCATGCTCACCTCACCACATCTCTTTGTACCCTATCAAAAGCCTTTTCCAGGTCAACAAAAATATAATACAACGCTCTTTTCCTAGAGATGTGCTTCTCCTGGAGCTGTCTTACTATAAATATAGCATCCGTCATTCCTTATCAGGGCATGAACCCAAACTGCATGTCATCAAAGTTTATCCTGCTGTCCTTAAGCATTTCTTCTAGAACACGCTCCATAACTTTCATAACATGATCAAGGAGCTTTATGCCTCTGTAGCTACCCCTTTCTAGCGCATCACCTTTACCCTTATACACATTCACAATCACACTCTTCAGCCAGTTTTCTGGTAGAGCACATTCATATATGACAGCATTTATAAGGTCTGTGACCAACCACACACAGATATCTCCAGAGGCTTTCAACATCTCAATATTTATCTCAGAAACACCCGCTGCCTTACCTTGTGGCATGCGATTGATGGCTCTACTCACCATTTTGTCCTCAATTGATGTCCACAGTCCAGCCCCTTTTTTTGCGGAATCTACAAGTCTCCCGTCCCTGTCAAATTCTACATTTAATAAACAATTAGAGTTCTCCCTCCAAGTCTTTTTTATATCGTCCTGCCCAACCACAACTCTACCATCATCATTTTTACTGCACTGTTCACCCGCTATATCACTAGTTTCCTTTTTCATCTTCCTAGCCAGTTTAAACACACTTTCCCTGCCTTGAGCACCATTGAGTCTCTCAAGAAGAGGTTTTGGGGGCTTCTGACTTAGCCCTATACACTTGCCCACTTGCCCTTTTTGCTGCCAAGTATACTACCTTACTTCCACCCTGCTTCCATGCCATAAACGATCTTTTCTCCTTCACTGCAGCCTCAAATTCCACCAGGCACAAACACCCTCCTCCTGGCATGCAATTTCCCAGTAACTTTTGTTGCTGTACACACTCTTAACTGGGTATCACTTTAACATCTTTCACTAATTTTCTCTCTCTTCTTCAACCATAAAATAGTCTATCTGACTACTGCTGTCTCCAGATGTATATGTGACCAGTTTGCTTCTCTCTTTACTGAACAGGGTGTTACAAATGACCATGTCCATTGCTTCCCCAAATTCCAGAATTCGCTCGCCTTCTACATTCCTAGTACCAAATCCACAACCTCCAAGCACTCCTTCGTACCCCAGTGCCTCCGCCCTACATTTCTATTCAGGTCTTTCCCTAGGATCAACATCTCGCTCGATTACTTTATCGAAATTCTACTTTAACACCAAAATCCTGTCATTAATTCTAATAGAACTTCTCCACCGCCATAACTGTTAACATTTGCCATCCAAACAGTTTATATCCAATCATTTCCTACAATCATTCTCGCTGAACCCCCCATCCTCCATATATGTTTTCTCACACAGCATATGTCCATGTTTCTCCGCGATAGGGTCTCCACCACCTCCTACTGTCTACCTTTCAACTACCCACATTTCAACTAGTAATTCTCAGCCTCATTTTTTGTTCTTGTTGGTTAGGTGATTTTGATCCAGGTTTTGGTCTTTCTAGTTCAGGTCCAATCATGGTAGAATATAAGTGGAGGGAAGGAAAGGTTACGGGCCCCCGTCACATGCACACAGCCAAAGCCAGGAGACCGAGTCCTATTCCCACAAACCTTAAGCTTTAGATGTATCGGTGGCCTCGGAGCACCCCACCGGGACACCTACAGGGACATCTGTCCATGCGCGCGCATTGCACTGTAACTCTCCTGCTATTTTTTGCCCAATGGGAGGGCAACCTCCTAGGGCACTACTCCTAGGTTCGGTCCCCAAACTATTGGGCGGAAGTGTAATCCTGAAAAACAATGTACCCCTCTGACAGAAGTCCCAGGACCACAGCTTCAACCATACACATTATGACTAGAGCCCCCCTTCCCCCTCGAGCCGCCAAATAGGTAGCAGTGTCAAATTTCATAGTCTGCATGCCCTTGCTGACACCCACCCCAGATCTTGGCTGGGGGCCTAGCCTTTGCCAAAAAGGCTGTACCCTACAAGGCAATAGGAGGTTTTCCAATCAGTTTTCCTTCTCCTAGCCTTTTCCTAAAAAGGAAAATCATGCAAGGCAGCTGGAGGTTTTACGATCAGAGTTTCCTTCTCCTAGCCTTTTCTTAAAATGGGAAAATCCCGCAAGTCAGCAGGAGGCAAACAGAGAGCACAATAGCATTACACCAGAAGTCTGGGAAAAGACTTTCTGTCCAGATCATGTTGAACAAATCTAAAAGATGGATTATCCAGTTAAAGACATCAATAGAGTGCCTCTTTCCCTTAGTATATATTTTAAAGTGAAAATATTTTTCCTTTGAGGTATGGTATAAGAGGGTGAAAAGGGCATAGGACAGAGCATGGTATAAGAGGGTGAAAAGGGCATAGGACAGTGCATGTAATGGATGAAGAATGTTGGGGCATTTGCTAAAAAGAAAGATTGCAAGAAAGAGGTGTGTCACATATCTGAGAGAATTGTATGTCATCATAGGTTTCCATTTTTATTAATGCCACCATCCCTTTCATTCGGATGGGGTCTCTCAACCAGATAGTCAAACCAACATAAAGATCCAAATGATAAGCCCGAGGACAAGAGATTGCTCTTCATATCATTATTATTATTAGGAGGAGGAGGAGGGGCAGGAGGATCGGCGTTACTGTTTTGCCACCCACTTTGTAACCTTTTGGTGGTTAAGGGAAATTCTTTTACTTAAATAAAAAGCAAAAACCAACAAGGTTGTCCCCTGCAGACAAAAGAGTGGGAGATATATGGTCGCAGGTGCTCCTACAGATATTGAGGCCTGAAGGGCATATATACAAAGATGTTGGGGAAGCTTTATCACTCCCTCGAGCATGTCTCTAGGTTCTAGTTAGAGAATAGGGATCAGTTGATATAACTTATTGCAACACTGCAATGAGATGTAATCCAATGCAATAATGCGCACCTTTGTTGGCATTTCCCGTGAGTGCCTGTGAACACCAGCCTTCCTTGGGACACTTCTCGATCTGCACAAGCCAGAAAGGCAGCTGCCAGGGATGACACCGCTTTCACAGCGCCGTGGCTCGAGCCACACTCAAGAACTTGTCCAAAGACCGAGACAGCGGAAGAGGCACACAACTGACCAGCAGCATCGGGCAGTGAGTCGGGAGGGCATGGGCCCTTCTCTTCCTGAAGAAGAGGTAGGAGCAGAGCCACTATGGAGTGGTTGGGCTATGCTACTGTAATGATGTATCGGATCTAATCCTGATGAGTGGAGGCTCTTCATTGACAGCTTCTCATGAAGCATTAAAGCTGTACTTTCTCCATAATTAGAATATGCATTCATCCCTTCCTTTGGTTCATTTAGTATATCTTAAGGAGGACCTCAACTGTCAGCTCCTGCTACAAGCTTTGAAATTATAAGGTGTATGGCTGAGAAGTGATTGGAGACTGGTATCTAAACCTTGACTATCTATAGCATATGACAAGTGTTGCTAAATCGACCTAAATCAGGAATCTATCCAGCGATTTACCAATCCTTATGTAGCTGAACTTTGTAATTAGATGCAGTGTCTTCATCAGTGAGACCAATTCCCTATGGTAATACAAACAGGTTTGGGATCAAAGTTGGGATATAAATGTATAAAAGGTTCATAGCTCAAGTTATCTTTGTGGTACGATGTTGCTCATGTCCCCATAAAGGGCACAACGATTTTTACCTGCCCACCATGCTAATGAGCCTCAGTGCTCAATCCGGTTCTAGCTTAGCCTCCTCTCTGCTTTCCGCTAACACCTTTCATCCTCTCCCTCAAAGCATTTGGTTGAACTAGATAGAGTTGATCCCTCTGGGTTCAGATCCAGACTCATAACTAGTCACAAGGAGGCCTGATTCCTTGGGACTGGCCCTGGTTTGTCTCATCAGTAATTGCAGCGAAATATTGGCGGCTACTAACCCATCCCCTCCTATCCCTACTTTTTAAGGGATAGGCCAAGAAGGGGTGGAACTTTGCAGTTATTGTTTGGTCCTCAGGACAGGTCTTGAACCAACAAGGGACAAGGTAATGGATATTGACCCTGTTTTGTCATGCACAGTTTGCATAGGTTAACCCCTCGGGAGGGATGTCTGTGACCTATCTTATAGAGCCAGTGCTTTTTGCCTAAAGGCTGAGTGCATTGTTTAGAGCTGGCCCATTGTCCCGTGCCAATGTGTATCCACAATGGATACTGGAAACCAGACTTACTCATGGTGCCTTTCTCAGGTTTCTGTTTCCATCACCAATGAAAACCAGCTAAACAGAATATTCATGGATGGAATCAGCTCTTTTTACTCCTAAGAAATTCTTTATACTCACAGAGGATCTTCTGGAAGAGTCGAGTATGCCTGTGGCTCCAGGATTTGGAAATCAGAGTTATCCTTCTCTTAGATGGACTCCTTCCTGTCATAGCTACAGACTCCACTTACCCATCCCCACCATGATGCCAAATAATGGAGGTAACCTCCCTAGTAAATTGTGTCTGCTTAAAAAGAATCCAGACAGAGATTTGAACTGCTGACCCAATGATTGCGGGGCAAGCACGCTAACCACTATACTAGCAGGGGGTAAATACAGGGCATTCTCCCCTCCATCTCCAACCCTCCCCTGTGTACACCTTAATTTGCTAACTTTTGATCTCTGTGCAGGGGCTGCCCTTTCACCACCCTCAACTGATAGAGGACCTTCACCCCTATCCCTTCCGGGGCCACCCTTGGGTAGCTCCGCCTCTTCTATGGAGGTGGCCCACCTGGTGTGTAGTACCTGGGGCCCCATCAGGTTTCTCCTGTCAGATAATGTGTTTCTCTATCTCCAATAGATACAGATTCGGGGATTCCCCCTTTGTTAAATGTAAATGGTTTTAAGATATCCACAGTTATTACATGTTTTTTAAGGAAAAAGTTAATTTTTAAAATTAAAGGCATTTTAGTGAGGCTTAAATTTGCTTCTTTTATTCTTTTTTGCCTTCTTTCGCCCACACACGCTATTTAATATTTTTAAAATAGTAAATTTTACTTCACACATTACCTTCAAAACTACAAAAAATTTACCTTTTAAATATAAGTTATATAAGTTTTTTCTCAATAACTAATTTTATTCCAATTTTGACTCCTGAGGGGGTCAGTGTAACTTAATAGTATCCATATAAACAAAAAATGGCTGATTATTGAGAAAGATATAAAAGAAAAAACAACAATAGACTGTAATTCAGTGGGAAATAATATTTTTCAGTAATCGATTTAGAATGGGTTCACACACACACACACATACATGCACCCCCCTTGCAAATGCATACATATATACAGATACATATGCATATATGTACACACATGCGCATGCTTGCACCATCCCAACTCCATACTTTCACTGAACTCCTAGTTATGTGTAGGTATGAACATGCATGAAGAACTATTACCAAATGGGTTCTTCTGAAACATGTTATTATGAATTGGTGACACTCTAGAGTCTGTAGAGAGTATTGATATTAAAATATCAATAAAGATATAATATTTTTAGTAAATATATAGTATTTATCTAATTTTATATTTCAGGAATTTTTTAAATTTTATCAAAATTAGCTACATAAAATCAAAACCTTTTACAGTGGTTGCTTTTAATTGGTGTTACTCTCCTTGACATTCAGCTGAGATGAAACCAAAGTCTTTCTATTCCCAGAAAGTTGTTCAATCCTAGTTTTTTGCATGATTCATCAAAAAGCCTTGCTGATGAAAAAGAGCAGATATTGTTATTACAGGTAAGCTCCATTACTGACATAGAATCTTAAATTTGATACACTCTAGTGCATACAGAATATATGCACTAGACATATACAAAGCACACATACATAAACATTCAGGATGTGCTGATTTGAATCAGAAATGTTTGTCTTTATTCTATGCCTTATCATGTTTTCTTTGCCTATATTATAAACAAAATTGTTTAATTTTTGAGATTCATTCAATGAATATAGTCACATTTTAAATTTATTTCCCTTATTATTACAGGTATTCCAGAGAGTGGAATTGGAATTGATGAAAAACATATAAACGATTTGATCTTCTAGACTCTAGAGCATTGATTCTCAACCTTTTGATGCTCGCTGCACCCTTGCCAAGCTTTTTAGATTTCCTGGCACCCTTATTAGAAAATCTTGTTTGCCTATATTGTTTTCAACTCTCATTGCCCATTAAAGTGTTCTTCCTCACATGGCAGTGGTTCTTGACCTTTTTCATATGGTGTTTTACTCAACCTTTCATTTTTATCAATTTTAATGCTCCCATAAGTATATGAAAAACATATATATACTCTGATAGTGCTTTATTAATAATAAAAAAAGAACAAACCATACAAAAATGTGATTATCAGTAGTAAGTTAGTAAAATAGGCCACAATATGAGCCATGCCTTTATCAATGCAAAACCTGAGATGGCTGCTTGGAACACAAACTCTTAATATTAGGCTTAATTGCTGATAATGCTACTCACATATTGTCTTCAAGAGATAAAAGTTTATTTCTAGATTTAGATTTAATTATTGCCATGAAAAAAGGTAAAAGTAGATATGTATCCTTTTTGCTAAATTTGGATATACCTCCACTAGTCCATGCCAAAACATAGCCAATGATTGCTCACTCTTCTCGAATTTGACTTTTAGGATGGAATCAGCACACAGATCAATAAATTTGTCATGTTCTATTGCTATGAAGTCAAGTTCCTCAGCCCTGTCAGCCAGTTCGAAGGGTGATACAATCTAGTCAATATTCTCTGTAGAAAGGGAAGGGAGATAAAAATCAAGTACTTCTTTCAACTGGAGCAAGTGATGTAGAATGAGATCTTTGAGACTTCCAATAGTATTATTTCCTGCTTGCTTAAGAAGAGAAGGAAAGTTTGATAAGTTATCTTTTTGAACAGCTGACTTCCAAGCATCCAACCTTCTCTGGAAACCTTTCATTTTGTTACTTGATATAATTATTGTCTCCAGTCTCCCCTGCATTGAGAAATTTAATTCATTAAGCTTCATGAAAATATCCGCCAACAATGTCGGCTTCAAATACTAAGTACACTTTTGAAGCAGACTGAGGAATGCATCTTGTTTCTCCTGTCCAAAAAATTTTCCAGTTCATCTTTCAGTTCAAGAACCCTGTTCAATACACAACTTCAGGATTAGTTGCACCCATATCTTGACATATCTTTTGAAAAACTCTGCATTTTAAGGGCTGGGATTTTATGAAATTCACCATCTTGACAGTCTGGTTCAAAACTTGATGTTTTGCAACCAATGCCTCTCTGTGCAAGAAACATTGGGTTGTAATTATAGATGGATTTTCTTTCAGTGCTATGGTAATGAACCCGTTGTACTTTCTTATCATTGATGGCACACCATCAGTACATATGCTACAACAGTCTTTCCATTAAAGACTATGGTCACTGAGATACGATGTTACGGTTGCAAAAATGTCCTCCCCAGTGGATGTGGTCTGTAGTTCTTTGCAAAACATAAACTGCTCTACAACTCCTTCATCAATTAATCTTCAAAACCCAAGCATTTGACATTTACCAGCTATGTCCGTACTCTCATCTACCTGCAAAGTGAATTTTGCATTTTATACAATCCGCCGCACAACTTGTTCATTGATATCAGCTGAAAGTTCAGATATCCTATGACTGATTGTGCTATTGGTGAGAGAGGTACTTTAGAAATTGGAACCTGAGCTTCTTTGCCAAGCAGTGTTTCAGTAATTATGTTAGATGCTAGAATTGTGGCTTTCTTCGATAAATAGTAATGAGTGTTAATCTTAGACTTAGTTCTGAACTTTCTTTAATGGAATGGTTGAATTTAAAGGAAGAAACTGCTATGCCAATCCTAATGCCAAGTTTAGTGGAAAGTAAAATGTAAGCTAATTAGTGTTTGGCAGTGTTATAAGTATAGATATTTTACTCTGTGTGTTCGAAATATGGTAATACTTCAAAATATTTCATGAAGTTCAAAAGCGTATGAATAGTTGGTAATTGTTAGGTCCTCTTATTTAATCCTTTTAGTTTTAGGGGGATATTTTGACTTGCTTACCTTACCTTAGGGATAGTAAAGAGGCAAAAGAGTCAGTGCTCATAAGAGGTGCCTTTTCTGTTTTCTAATGTTCTCAGTATGGTCATATCTGTTCTTAAAGGAATTCACACTAGTGCTGCTGATTTCCCCCGTAAGGGGCGCGGCGATTTGCCATCCTGGCCGCCGTGCTGACGGGATCCAGCGCTCCGTCCGGCCCCAGCTTAGCCTCTCTTCCTTCCTTCAGATAGGCCGATTTCTCCCCTACCTCGTCGCTTTTCATACAACCTCTCCCACAACTTTCTCTGGTCAGCCTCTAATTTCACAGGGTAGATGCTGACCTTCTTCTCAAGCCAACCACCCCGGATCGGGGCTGGGGGGAGAGGGAACATTGTTCCCTAACCCCTCAGCTCCGGTTCGGGATGGGGTTTTTTAACAACCTGCTTCATCCCCACCCATACCTTCCTCACATCCCCTTTCCTCTCCTCTTCACATTCTATCAATTTTACGCCGTGTCCAAGGTGGAGCCGCCAGGCCACCAGGCGGGAGGGGTGGTCCCGAATGGCGGCGCCTGGCGCTTTTGGGTTAGTAAGCACCTCTCGCAGTGCGGGCAACTGCGAGAGGTGATGAGCTATTGCGTCCCGTATTAAAAAGAGGGTCACCATGCCCATGTATGACACAAAAAACAAAAAAACCCAACCCCCAACTTCCCCAAGAAAAATCAACGGAGCCGCCCTCGGGCAGCTCCACCGAGAAAATGGAGGTCCCCCCCCTTGTGCTTGCGCAAGGGACCCTCCATAATTCTTTAACCGGAGAGGAGGCTTACTCCTCTCCTACGCTTACGGGTGTAGGGGACTCCCCCTCACCCCCTTCTCTGGAGGTGCTTTCGGGCACTTCCCTATCTCCAGCGGCAGTCCCTCCTTTGCTTTCTAAGGGGACTGCCAAGAAAGCCAGCAGGCAGCCCATTGCCGACCGCCCCTCGTGCAAGCGGCTCGGTAGGGCAAACCCCCTTAGGGGGGAGAGGGAAGCCAGGCCCCTTCGGTCGCTTCCCTCAAAAGACTTGCTGGCAAGAATTTTAAACCTTGCTGGGGTCAAGGCCTGTGTCTCCCCACACAAGACTGGCGACACTGCCAAGGGGACCTGCGATGTCCTGGGAGGGGATGGCCAACTGGAGGCCCCTCCTGTGATAGACATGGTCCTTGAGGAGACCCAGCCTCAGATGGTAGGGCCTTCCATGGGGGGGAATCCGGGCTCGGCGCCAAGCACCGAACCCGAATCCGCCCCTATGCAAGGTCCCCCTCAAACGGCCGAGGGCTCCGAGGCAGTAAAAGGAGGGGAGGGATCTCCTCCGAAAGGTGCCCCTACGACGACCAGGACCTTTTCCATTTCAGAGAGGGACCTGGCTGAGGCCGGCCCATCTGGCATGGGGGCTTCTGCCGGCGGAGGTGAGAAGCGGGTTCATTCCCCGCCCTCCTCTCCTAAAAAGAAAAATACTAAAAAGACAAAGAAGACTCGGGGCTCCTCTCCATCCGCGGGGGCTGCGGGGACGGATGGGTCTGCTGCCACTTTGGTAGACGACCAAGCCAAGATCGGCACATCCGGCCCCTCTACCCCCTCGTGTGCGGAGCCCCTGACTAAGACTAACACCAAGAATGCACAGGGCGGAGCCTCGATGACATCGGGGCCCCTCATTCAGAGGTTACCTGGCGTTTTCGAGCCCGCTGGCTTCAAGCGCTTCCTCGTTATTCGCTCCACTGATGGCACCATGTTGTCCAAGGGCAACATGATCCATCAGAGGAGAGGATTAGCTAGTGCAATTGGTAGAGAGCCGAAGGTAACCCGTTTCTCAGACGGGAGCCTTCTGGCGAATGCGGCGAATCCCGCCGAGGCGGCCAAGATAAGTGCTCTTCGGACACTTCATGGCACCCCGGTGAGTGTGACGCCGCACTCTACCATGAACTTTGTGAAAGGAGTAGTTTATGCGAGGGAACTCGTTGACTACTCCATTGAAGACATCACCCTAGAGCTGGCCGACCATGGGGCGGTCAAGGTCGAACGTGTGATGAGAAAACAGGGAGGGGCCTCGAGACCCACCCCTACACTCTTCGTCACGTTCGACTGTGACAAGCTCCCTGAGTCGGTGCGTGCCGGTTGGTACCGCTACCGCGTGAAGGCATTCGTGCCACTGCCGCGGCGGTGCTATTACTGTCACCGCTTCGGCCATACGAATCGCTCATGTAGACGTGCAAAGTCGGGGTCACCCGAAGTATGTGTAAATTGCTCCAAGGTCGCACACGATAAGTCCAAATCGTGTGTGGCCAAGTGTGTCAATTGCGGAGAGCCGCACCCTGCTTCTTCGAAGCAATGTGGTGCATATCTCCTGGAGAAAGAAATCCTGGCCGTTCAGGCCCAGGATAGACTCTCATTCCGCGAGGCTAAGGACTTGGTCCTGGCGCGCCCAGCTCTGCCTGGGACATCATATGCCTCAGTAGTTCGAAAGGCACCCTCTGCTCCTGGCCCATCCAGGCCAACGAGCACGGTTGTTTCCGCGCCCATTCGGAGCCCTTCTGCGGGCTCTACCCAACCCGGGCGCTCCCCTGGTAAAGCTGGCAGCAAAAAGGGTTCATACCCAGCCCCGGCTAAAACCAGGGCTCCACCCTCTTCCCCCAGCGTGACCGTTTCCCGTAAGGCGAAACGGCCACGCGCCTCCACCGAGTCGTTAGACTCACAGGAGGCAACACCCCTGAAGATGGTCGCTAGGCCATCCTCAGGGGTTCCTAAAGCTGTCCCCCGAAAGGAGGACAGCAAGAAAGGAGCTTCGGCTCCTTCGCCCACGCCCCGAGGTGGAGCGAGTGGCTCGGAGACGGTGGTTCCTCGAAAAGAAGCCCCCCCGCCTCCGAAGCCGCAGCGCCCGCCTAAGGTTTCGAGGCGGAGGGAGGAAAAGACTCGCATGGCGAGCCCAACCTCCCCCAATAAGTCCTCGAAGGCGACAGCGCCTCCAGCGCTTTGTCCGGCCCACAGGGCCCGGGGTTCTGCCCCCGGGAAGCGTACGGCCATTCCCGTGAGGGTCTTCAATTCGAGGAGGGCCCCCGCGTCTCCTCCGAGCTAGGCCTGGAGGGCATATTCCTTCAATGGAATTGCCGTGGACTCCGGGCCAACTGGGAGGAGCTGCGGAGGCTCGCCTCGTCCCGTTCCCCGTTAGCTATTTTTTTGCAGGAGACCATGCTAGGCGCGTGCCCCCTTCCTGCCCTCCCGGGGTATAAGGGTCTTGCGACCCCACCACCGCGGGATGGCCGGGCTGGGGGATGCGCGGTTTACACCCGGCATGATGTCTCCGTTCTTCCTTTCTCTTTAGATATCTCCTTTCAGGCAGTGGCTGTGCAGCTGCACCTGGATAGGAGGTATACTATCATTTCTGCGTACATTCCACCGTCAGCTGACTTCGACGCGGGGGACTTCCGCCGCGTTGTGGCACGGTTGCCGAGGCCCTATCTCTTGCTTGGAGATCTGAACGGCAGGCATCCTCTCTGGGGAGATTACACCATAAATCCCAGGGGACAAGTCCTTGCCGATCTGATCGAAGAGCTTGAGATGGGTGTCCTAAACGTGGATGAGTTTACGCATCACTGTCCGAGAACCGCTTCATTTTCTTGCCTTGACCTATCTTTGTGCTCTTCGGATGCACAGCCTGATTTTGATTGGGGGGTGGTCGATGACCTCCATGGTAGTGATCACTTTCCCATTCAAATATCATTTTCAGGGCAACTGCCGCCTGAGAGACCACCTCGGTGGTGCTTGGCGCGGGCGTGGTGGCCTGCATTTCAGGAAATGACTGAATTCTCTATCTCAGTCGAGGAGTTTAGGTCGGTAGATGAGGCCGTTGAGTTCTTCTCCGGCAACCTCATCGCCGTGGGCCTGACTACTATTCCTAGGACGTCTGGCCGTTTTGCACGCCGACCACTCTTATGGTGGTTCGCCGAGTGTGAGACGGCCCTCAAACAGAAGCGTTATGTCTACATGCGCTATAAGCGCCGCCCGAACGATTTCACTGTCGCTGAATTTCGTCGGGCTAGGGCTAGGTTCCGGTATATTTCGAAGCACGCCCGCCGCTCTTCTTGGCGGGCATACGTGTCTTCACTTAACGGGAAGACCCCTTTAGCTGAAGTGTGGAAGCGACTCAAAAGGATTCGGGGCAAGTTCTCGCAGGACCCCCCTCCCGTTCTCCAGGAGAATGGGACCGCAATCTCGGACCCCGCGTCCGTGGCGGAATCCTTAGCGACCGCTTTCTCCGCATTCTCTAGCCGTGATGCTGCTCCGCCAGCATTTAATGCACGTCGTGATGTCGCGGAAGGCCGCCGGCTGGACTTTACCTCCAGAGGCGGAGAACCCTTGAACGACAAGTTTACTGTGAGTGAGTTGCGTTCCGCTCTCGCTTCGTGCGCGGACACCGCCCATGGTCCGGACGATGTCCCGTACGCCATGCTTCGACACCTGGGTGAGCGAGGCATGGCCTTTCTGTTAGATCTTTTCAACAGGATCTGGGTGGAAGGTCTTCTCCCAGACTCCTGGCGAATCGCTACTGTGCTCGCCTTTCGCAAGCCGTGGAGAGATCACTCTACTCCGACCGGTTTCCGCCCAATCTCTCTAACCTCTTGCGTGTGCAAGTTGATGGAGAAATTGGTAAATGTTAGATTAGCCTATTTCCTGGACAGCGGAGGCCATCTGTCTTCTGCACAGTGCGGCTTCCGTAAGTTTCACTCCACGTCGGATGCTCTGCTCCGACTGGAAAGTGCCGTCTGCGAGGCTTTCCTTCGTAGACAGCACTACGCCACGGTGTTTTTTGATCTGGAGTAGGCCTATGATACCGCATGGCGATACGGTATCATGGAGACTCTCCACACGATGGGGGCGAGGGGACGCCTCCCAATGTTTATATCTGAATTTTTGCGAGATCGTCGATTCCGCGTACGGGTGGGGGAAGCCCTCTCTGCCCCAAAGGAGCAGGAAGAGGGTGTCCCGCAGGGAAGTGTCCTCACTGTCACACTCTTTGCCCTGAGCATCAACGGCATCACCTCGGTTCTGCCAGAAGATGTTCTCGCTACGCTCTACGTGGACGACCTTTCGATCTCTTTTGGCGCGACCCAGATGCCAACTCTGGAGCGTCGACTCCAACAGGCATTGAACCGCGTCTCTCGCTATGCCGAAGCGCACAGGTTTCGCTTTTCTTTGGCCAAGACTAAGGTGGTGCACTTCTACCGCCATCCACGGCTTCACCCCGACCCAGATTTGTTTCTTAATGGGGTGCGCCTGGATGTGGTTGAGTCGCACCGTTTCCTTGGTCTTGTATTCGACCGACGCCTCACCTGGGAGGCTCATATTCGCAGCCTTAGGGTCTCTTGTACCCGCGCCATGGACATTCTCCGTTCCGTGACGTTCAGCGCTTGGGGCGCTGATAGGGCTACCGCCTTACTTTTTTATCGATCCTTTGTTCGCTCGAAGCTCGACTACGGATGCGAGTTTTATGCATCCGCAGCCGAGCGTTTATTGCGGAAGGTGGATTCAATCCACCACACCGGCCTTCGCCTTGCGACCGGTGCCTTCCGCACTTCCCCCATTGAGAGCCTGTTGGTCGATGCTGGGGAGATGCCACTCGCTCTGCGCCGCGTGCAGTGCATCACTCGCCTGTACGCGCGAGCCCGGCGCCTCCCTCAGTCGCCAACAGCTCTCACTGCATCCGCAGCTGATCTCGATGGTGCCTATGCCGCCCAGAGACGCCAGTCATACCCTAAGCCCTTTGGGTTTAGGGCCAGGAAACTCCTTCGAGAGGTAGATATAGCTCTCGGGCCGGTGGCGCCCCTGGTTCTGCCCAGGACGCCACCCTGGAGGGTACCACATTTGGCTATTTGTCGCCACGCCTCTGCTCCCAAAGCTTGTACTGCGCCGGGAGTATTGCGTTCGACCTTTTTGGAGCACACATCGTGTCACGCTGGTACCGTGCCAGTGTATACGGATGGCTCCAAGTCCCAAGAGGGGGTCGGCTTCCACGCCGTATCCCCTCTGTTTGAAGTCAGCGGGGCTCTACCAGGCGCTGCGTCTGTCTTCACGGCCGAGCTGGTGGCAATACACCACTCGGTACGGGAGATTACGCGACGTGCCCGGTTCGGAGACCGGATTGTGATCTATAGCGACTCACAAAGCGCCCTGAGTGCTCTCGGGGCATTGGAATCTCTGCATCCCCTGGTTCGCGAAATCCGTGACCCTACGGTTTTGGCGAGCCGGGCAGATGTCGAGATTATCTTCTGCTGGGTTCCTGGACATGTAGGAATTGCGGGGAATGAGCGCGCCAAAGAGTCCGCGAGGACTCTGCGACCGGACCAGCGTTTCGCTCTTCCTCACACTGACTACATGGCAGGAATACGGGCAGCTCTTCGGACTGCTTGGCAAAGAAGATGGGAGACGGTCAAGGGGAACTTAAAGTTGCATGCCATTGCGCCGCGACTGTTCCCATGGACCTATCCCCCAATGCTGCGGCGGCTTCAGGTTGCTTTCTGTCGTCTTCGAATCGGACACACTCGTGTGACGCATCGCTACTTGATGGAGCGCTCGCCTGCGCCCTATTGCAACGACTGCGTCGTCCCCCAGACTGTTCGGCACATTCTTGTTGAATGTCCCAGTCTGGGTGATCTTCGCGCACGATACCTGTCCCGGTACCGGGATGGGCGGGGTCGCTACCGCCTGTCCCTTGTACTCGGGACGAGTGCATGCACCATGACTAGTGGACTTATTGACTTTTGGGGGGAGGCTGGCCTTCTCCCTTTCATTTAACCCGGTTTGTTGTTGTTGTTGTTATTGTTTTTGTTATTGCTTCTTTATTTTTATTGTTATTTCTTTTTATTGTTTCCTGTTTAATTTTTAAAGTAGCCTAGAACTAGGCTGTTTGTTTACGGCGACTAATGCCTAAGTTGGCAGTCGCCAGATAGCTCCTTAATTAAAAAAAAAATGCTGCTGATTTCATTGTCGCTGAGAATGTTTTACTTATTTATAATTCTAGAGTTAATTTTCTATGTTTGAGGCAATTTTATTAATGTATATTTTTGTGTAACTCTTAAATATCAGTTTTGATCTATATTGATAAACCTGTATCAAATACATTTGTCATTTAAAGAAAAGTATTACAGTATTTACAGAAGAGAATCCAGATAGATTAATTAAGCTCTATTCAGTGACATTTTTTTCATTTTAGATTTTTCGATGTAATATATTTAAGTTCAGGGAGATAGTTAACTTGGAGTGTTAGACTAAAGGAATTTTTAATTATATTTTGAAAAGTTTTGAAAAGTTTCTTAGAATGGCTGTTACTTTGGATTAAGTGAGTATGCCTTTTGATGTAAGCAGTGTGTATGTAGTTTGTGATTTTTGTGGTGTTGAAAGAAGAGCAAATGTATCTGAATGCCCGGTGTGTTATATGACTAGTGCAAATGTGGCTTTGGTAGTGTAGATGAGTCGGTTGCGTAATGAGTGTTATTGCTTCTTTATTTTTATTGTTATTTCTTTTTATTGTTTCCTGTTTAATTTTTAAAGTAGCCTAGAACTAGGCTGTTTGTTTACGGCGACTAATGCCTAAGTCGGCAGTCGCCAGATAGCTCCTTAATTAAAAAAAAAAATGCTGCTGATTTCATTGTCGCTGAGAATGTTCCACTTATTAATAATTCTAGAGTTAATTTTCTATGTTTGAGGCAATTTTATTAATGTATATTTTTGTGTAACTCTTAAATATCAGTTTTGATCTATATTGATAAACCTGTATCAAATACATTTGTCATTTAAAGAAAAGTATTACAGTATTTACAGAAGAGAATCCAGATAGATTAATTAAGCTCTATTCAGTGACATTTTTTTCATTTTAGATTTTTCGATGTAATATATTTAAGTTCAGGGAGATAGTTAACTTGGGGTGTTAGACTAAAGGAATTTTTAATTATATTTTGAAAAGTTTTGAAAAGTTTCTTAGAATGGCTGTTACTTTGGATTAAGTGAGTATGCCTTTTGATGTAAGCAGTGTGTATGTAGTTTGTGATTTTTGTGGTGTTGAAAGAAGAGCAAATGTATCTGAATGCCCGGTGTGTTATATGACTAGTGCAAATGTGGCTTTGGTAGTGTAGATGAGTCGGTTGCGTAATGAGTGCAAGAGATTAAGTGAGTTGATGAATGAAGTGAGAAGGGATGTGAGAGTACGCATTAAGAATGTGGCTGGGACAAGGAGGGTGGAAGATAGGCTGAGACTAGGGACTGGAGAGAAAGAAGTGACTCATGTGAGTGAAGATGAATGGTGGGTGAATATCGATAGAATAGATAGGTTAAGACAGCTTAAGTCTGTGAGTAAGAGGGACATGGAACCTGTTATGTTGACTAACAGATTTGATGCCTTGAGAGAGGAAGAGGTTGAAACTGATTTGTCTGATGTGGTTGTGGCAGAAAGTGAAATAAGTGGTAGTTTGAATGAAAACAGGAGGGAGGGTAATGCTAGACCTAGGAGGATGACTGAGATGCTTGTGATGGGTGACTCTCAGATTAGATATTTAGATAGGAAGTTGAGTGCGAGCAAATGGAAGGGAGTGAGAGTTTGTTTGCCGGGTGCTGCTATAAATAATGTGTGGGAGAGGTATGATAGTCTGGTGTCTGGGTGTAAGAGGGATGCAGTTGTGATTACACATGTGGGAGTAAATGATGTAAACAAGGTGGGTTCATGTGAGTTACGAGAGAGGTACAAAAGGTTAGTTAAAAGGATGAGTGAAAGTAGAGTAAAAGACATCATTTCAGGTGTAATTCAGAGATTGTATGTGGGGATGGAATGGTTGTCTTGTGCAATTGGACTGAATAAGTATGTGAAAGGCCTTTGTGACGAGTCGGGATTAGTGTTTGTTGATGTTTGGAATGGCTTTTATGGAAATAAGGCATTGGATGGACTCCATCTAAGCTGGGCTGGAGTTGACTTGTTGTGGCAGGAGTTGCTTAGCCTCTCTTCCTTCCTTCAGATAGCCCGATTTCTCCCCTACCTCGTCGCTTTTCATACAACCTCTCCCACAACTTTCTCTGGTCAGCCTCTAATTTCACAGGGTATAATGCTGACCTTCTTCTCAAGCCAACCACCCCGGATGGGGGCTGAGGGGGGAGGGGACATTGTTCCCTAACCCCTCAGCTCCGGTTCGGGATGGGGGTTTTTTAACAACCTGCTTCATCCCCACCCATACCTTCCTCACATCCCTTTTCCTCTCCTCTTCACATTCTATCTGTTTTACGCCGTGTCTAAGGTGGAGCCGCCATGCCGAAGGACTGCCAGGCCACCAGGCGGGAGGGGTGGTCCCAAATGGCGGCGCCTGGCTCTGCCGGGCCTGTAAGCACCTCTTGCAGTGCGGGCTACTGCAAGAGGTGGTGAGCGATTGTGTCCCATAAAACAAAGAGGGTCACCATGCCCAATGATGAAAAAAAAAACATCTCCCCTTAATTCCCCCTTGCTCATCGACGGAGCCGCCCTCGGGCAGCTCCAGCAAAAAAATGGAGGTCCCCCCCCTGTGCTTGCACAGGGGACCCTCCATATTTCTCTAACCGGAGAGGAGGCTTACTCCTCTCCTACGCCTACGGGTGCAGGGGACTCCCCCTCACCCCCTTCTCTGGAGGTGCTTTCGGGCACCTCCCTATCTCCAGCGGCAGTCCCTCCTATGCTTTCTAAGGGGACTGCCAAGAAAGCCAGCAGGCAGCCCTTAGCCAGCCGCTCCCCATCAAAGCGGCTCGGTAGGGCAAACCCCCTTAGGGGGGAGAGGCAAGCCAGGCCCCTTCGGTCGCTTCCCTCAAAAGACCTGCTGGCAAGAATTTTAAACCTTGCTGGGGTCAAGGCCTGTGCCTCCCCACACAAGACTGGCGACACTGCCAAGGGGACCTGTGATGTCCTGGGAGGGGATGGCCAACTGGAGGCCCCTCCTGTGATAAACATGGTCCTTGAGGAGACCCAGCCTCAGACGGTAGGGCCTTTCATGGGGGGGAATTCGGGCTCGGCGCCAAGCACCGAACCCGAATCCGCCCCTATGCAAGGTCCTCCCCAAATGGCTGAGGGCTCCGAGGCAGTAAAAGGAGGTGAGGGATCTCCTCCGACAGGTGCCCCTATGACAACCAGGACCTTTTCCATTTCGGAGAGGGACCTGGCTGAGGCCGGTCCATCTGGCCTGGGGGCTTCTGCCGGCGGAGGTGAAAAGCGGGTTCATTCCCCGCCCTCCTCTCCAAAAAAGAAAAAGACAAAGAAGACTAAAAAGACGAAAAAGACTCGGGGCTCCTCTCCATCCGCGGGGGCTGCGGGGACGGATGGGTCTGCTACCACTTTGGTAGGCGACCAAGCCAAGATCGGCACATCCGGCCCCTCTACCCCCTCGTGTGCGGAGCCCCTGACCAAGACTAACACCAAGAGTGCACAGGGCGGAGCCTCGATGACATCGGGGCCCCTGATTCAGAGGTTACCTGGCGTTTTCGAGCCCGCTGGCTTCAAACGCTTCCTCGTTATTCGCTCCACTGATGGCACCATGTTGTCCAAGGGCAACATGATCCATCAGAGGAGAGGATTAGCTAGTGCAATTGGTAGAGAGCCGAAGGTGACCCGTTTCTCGGACGGCAGCCTTCTGGCGAATGCGGCGAATCCCGCCGAGGCGACCAAAATAAGTGCTCTTCGGACACTTCATGGCACCCCGGTGAGTGTGACGCCGCACTCTACCATGAACTTTGTGAAAGGAGTAGTTTATGCGAGGGAACTCGTTGACTACTCCATTGAGGACATCACCCTAGAGCTGGCCGACCATGGGGCGGTCAAGGTTGAACGTGTGATGAGAAAACAGGGAGGGGCTTCGAGACCCACCCCTACACTCTTCATCACGTTCGACAGTGACAAGCTACCTGAGTCGGTGCGTGCCGGTTGGTACCGCTACCGCGTGAAGGCATTCGTGCCACTGCCGCGGCGGTGCTATTACTGTCACCGCTTCGGCCATACGAATCGCTCATGTAGACGTGCAAAGTCGGGGTCACCCGAAGTCTGTGTAAATTGCTCCAAGGTCGGACACGATAAGTCCAAATCGTGTGTGGCCAAGTGTGTCAATTGCGGAGAGCCGCACCCTGCTTCTTCGAAGCAATGTGGTGCATATCTCCTGGAGAAAGAAATCCTGGCCGTTCAGGCCCAGGATAGACTCTCATTCCGCGAGGCTAAGGACTTGGTCCTGGCGCGCCCAGCTCTGCCTGGGACATCATATGCCTCAGTAGTTCGAAAGGCACCCTCTGCTCCTGGCCCATCCAGGCCAACGAGCACGGTTGTTTCCGCGCCCATTCGGAGCCCTTCTGCGGGCTCTACCCAACCCGGGCGCTCCCCTGGTAAAGCTGGCAGCAAAAAGGGTTCATACCCAGCCCCGGCTAAAACCAGGGCTCCACCCTCTTCCCCCAGCGTGACCGTTTCCCGTAAGGCGAAACGGCCACGCGCCTCCACCGAGTCGTTAGACTCACAGGAGGCAACACCCCTGAAGATGGTCGCTAGGCCATCCTCAGGGGTTCCTAAAGCTGTCCCCCGAAAGGAGGACAGCAAGAAAGGAGCTTCGGCTCCTTCGCCCACGCCCCAAGGTGGAGCGAGTGGCTCGGAGACGGTGGTTCCTCGAAAAGATTCCCCCCCGCCTCCGAAGCCGCAGCGCCCGCCTAAGGTTTCGAGGCGGAGGGAGGAAAAGACTCGCATGGCGAGCCCAACCTCCCCCAATAAGTCCTCGAAGGCGACAGCGCCTCCAGCGCTTTGTCCGGCCCACAGGGCCCGGGGTTCTGCCCCCGGGAAGCGTACGGCCATTCCCGTGAGGGTCTTCAATTCGAGGAGGGCCCCCGCGTCTCCTCCGAGCTAGGCCTGGAGGGCATATTCCTTCAATGGAATTGCCGTGGACTCCGAGCCAACTGGGAGGAGCTGCGGAGGCTCGCCTCGTCCTGTTCCCCGTTAGCTATTTTTTTGCAGGAGACCATGCTAGGCGCGTGCCCCCTGCCTGCCCTCCCGGGGTATAAGGGTCTTGCGACCCCACCAACGCGGGATGGCCGGGCTGGGGGATACGCGGTTTACACCCGGCATGATGTCTCCGTTCTTCCTTTCTCTTTAGATACCTCCTTTCACGCAGTGGCTGTGCAGCTGCACCTGGATAGGAGGTATACCATCATTTCTGCGTACATTCCACCGTCAGCTGACTTCGACGCGGGGGACTTCCGCCGCGTCGTGGCACGGTTGCCGAGGCCCTATCTCTTGCTTGGAGATCTGAACGACAGGCATCCTCTCTGGGGAGATTACTCCATAAATCCCAGGGGACAAGTCCTTGCCGATCTGATCGAAGAGCTTGAGATGGGTGTCCTAAACGTGGATGAGTTTACGCATCACTGTCCGAGAACCGCTTCATTTTCTTGCCTTGACCTATCTTTGTGCTCTTCGGATGCACAGCCTGATTTTGATTGGGGGGTGGTCGATGACCTCCATGGTAGTGATCACTTTCCCATTCAAATATCATTTTCAGGGCAACTGCCGCCTGAGAGACCACCTCGGTGGTGCTTGGCGCGGGCGCGGTGTCTGCATTTAAGGAAATTACTGAATTCTCTATCTCAGTCGAGGAGTTTAGGTCGGTAGATGAGGCCGTTGAGTTCTCCGGCAACCTCATCGCCGTGGGCCTGACTACTATTCCTAGGACGTCTGGCCGTTTTGCACGCCGACCACTCTTATGGTGGTTCGCCGAGTGTGAGACGGCCCTCAAACAGAAGCGTTATGTCTACATGCGCTATAAGCGCCGCCCGAACGATTTCACTGTCGCTGAATTTCGTCGGGCTAGGGCTAGGTTCCGGTATATTTCGAAGCACGCCCGCCGCTCTTCTTGGCGGGCATACGTGTCTTCACTTAACGGGAAGACCCCTTTAGCTGAGGTGTGGAAGCGACTCAAAAGGATTCGGGGCAAGTTCTCGCAGGACCCCCCTCCCGTTCTCCAGGAGAATGGGACCGCAATCTCGGACCCCGCGTCCGTGGCGGAATCCTTAGCGACCGCTTTTTCCGCATTCTCTAGCCGTGATGCTGCTCCGCCAGCATTCAATGCACGTCGTGATGTCGCGGAAGGCCGCCGGCTGGACTTTACCTCCAGAGGCGGAGAACCCTTGAACGACAAGTTTACTGTGAGTGAGTTGCGTTCCGCTCTCGCTTCGTGCGCGGACACCGCCCATGGTCCGGACGATGTCCCGTACGCCATGCTTCGACACCTGGGTGAGCGAGGCATGGCCTTTCTGTTAGATTTGTTCAACAGGATCTGGGTGGAAGGTCTTCTCCCAGACTCCTGGCGAATCGCTACTGTGCTCGCCTTTCGCAAGCCGGGGAGAGATCACTCTACTCCGACCGGTTTCCGCCCAATCTCTCTAACCTCTTGCGTGTGCAAGTTGATGGAGAAATTGGTAAATGTTAGATTAGCCTATTTCCTGGACAGCGGAGGCCATCTGTCTTCTGCACAGTGCGGCTTCCGTAAGTTCCATTCCACGTCGGATGCTCTGCTCCGACTGGAAAGTGCCGTCTGCGAGGCTTTCCTTCGTAGACAGCACTACGCCACGGTGTTTTTTGATCTGGAGAAGGCCTATGATACTGCATGGCGATACGGTATCATGGAGACTCTCCACACGATGGGGGCGAGGGGACGCCTCCCAATGTTTATATCTGAATTTTTGCGAGATCGTCGATTCCGCGTACGGGTGGGGGGAGCCCTCTCCGGCCCAAAGGAGCAGGAAGAGGGTGTCCCGCAGGGAAGTGTCCTCAGTGTCACACTCTTTGCCCTGAGCATCAACGGCATCACCTCGGTGCTGCCTGAAGATGTTCTCGCTACGCTCTACGTGGACGACCTTTCGATCTCTTTTGGCGCGGCCCAGATGCCAACTCTGGAGCGTTGACTCCAACAGGCATTGAACCGCGTCTCTCGCTATGCCGAAGCGCACAGGTTTCGCTTTTCTTTGGCCAAGACTAAGGTGGTGCACTTCTGCCGCCATCCACGGCTTCACCCCGACCCAGATTTGTTTCTTAATGGGGTGCGCCTGGATGTGGTTGAGTCGCACCGTTTCCTTGGTCTTGTATTCGACCGACGCCTCACCTGGGACGCTCATATTCGCAGCCTTAGGATCTCTTGTACCCGTGCCATGGACATTCTCCGTTCCGTGACGTTCTTCGCTTGGGGCGCTGATAGGGCTACCGCCTTACTTTTTTATCGATCCTTTGTTCGCTCGAAGCTCGACTACGGATGCGAGTTTTATGCATCCGCAGCCGAGCGTTTATTGCGGAAGGTGGATTCGATCCACCACACCGGCCTTCGCCTTGCGACCGGTGCCTTCCGCACTTCCCCCATTGAGAGCCTGTTGGTCGATGCTGGGGAGATGCCACTCGCTCTGCGCCGCGTGCAGTGCATCACTCGCCTGTACGCGCGAGCCCGGCGCCTCCCTCAGTCGCCAACAGCTCTCACTGCATCCGCAGCTGATCTCGATGGTGCCTATGCCGCCCAGAGACGCCAGTCATACCCTAAGCCCTTTGGGTTTAGGGCCAGGAAACTCCTTCGAGAAGTAGATATAGCTCTCGGGCCGGTGGCGCCCCTGGTTCTGCCCAGGACGCCACCCTGGAGGGTACTACATTTGGCTATTTGTCGCCACGCCTCTGCTCCCAAAGCTTGTACTGCGCCGGGAGTATTGCGTTCGACCTTTTTGGAGCACACATCGTGTCACGCTGGTACCGTGCCAGTGTATACGGATGGCTCCAAGTCCCAAGAGTGGGTCGGCTTCCACGCCGTATCGCCTCTGTTTGAAGTCAGCGGGGCTCTACCAGGCGCTGCGTCTGTCTTCACGGCCGAGCTGGTGGCAATACACCACTCGGTACGGGAGATTACGCGACGTGCCCGGTTCGGAGACCGGATTGTGATCTATAGCGACTCACAAAGCGCCCTGAGTGCTCTCGGGGCATTGGAATCTCCGCATCCCCTGGTTCGTGATATCCGTGACGCCACTGTTTTGGCGAGCCGGGCAGATGTCGAGATTATCCTCTGCTGGGTTCCTGGACATGTAAGAATTGCGGGGAATGAGCGCGCCGATGAGGGCGCCAAAGAGTCCTCGAGGACTCTGCGACCGGACCAGCGTTTCGCTCTTCCTCACACTGACTACATGGCAGGAATACGGGCAGCTCTTCGGACTGCTTGGCAAAGAAGATGGGAGACGGTCGAGGGGAACTTAAAGTTGCGTGCCATTGCGCCGCGACTGTTCCCATGGACCTATCCCCCAATGCCGCGGCGGCTTCAGGTTGCTTTCTGTCGTCTTCGAATCGGACACACTCGTGTGACGCATCGCTACTTGATAGAGCGCTCGCCTGCGCCCTATTGCAACGACTGCGTCGTCCCCCAGACTGTTCGGCACATTCTTGTCGAATGTCCCAGTCTGGGTGATCTTCGCGCACGATACCTGTCCCGGTACCGGGATGGGCGGGGTCGCTACCGCCTGTCCCTTGTACTCGGGACGAGTGTGTGCACCATGACTAGTGGACTTATTGACTTTTGGGGGGAGGCTGGCCTTCTCCCTTTCATTTAACCCAGTTTAATTGTTGTTGTTTTTGTTATTGCTTTTTTATTGTTATTGTTATCTCTTTTTATTGTTTCCTGTTTAATTTTTAAAGTAGCCTAGAACTAGGCTGTTTGTTTACGGCGACTAATGCCTAAGTAGGCAGTCGCCAGATAGCCCCTTAAAAAAAAAAAAAAAAAAAATGTGGCAGGAGTTAGATAATGTCATTGGGTCTTTGCAGGCAGGAAACTAGTTACTGATAGTGGTCATGGAAATATAAGAGTACAGGGTGGGGCAGGGAAAGCAAAGAGCTGCAGAGGAGATAGAGTAGAACCTATTAGGCTAAAAGAGATGCTTCAGGGATGGAGGGCTGAGTTGTCTTTATACCAATGTTTGTAGTCTTAGAAATAAGAAAGATGAGTTATTTAGTTATATTATTGATGAAAATATAGATATAATATGTGTAATAGAATCATGGGTTAATGAAAATAAATTTGATGACAACATGAGTGAATTTGAACTACAGGGTTATGATATGTACATTAGTGAAAGGAGAGATAGGACGGGTGGTGGGTTGATTATTTATATCAGAAAGAGTATTGCTTTGAATCTAAATTATTCTATGAAGCAAGGAGAAGTTGAGTCACTGGTCAGTAGAAATAGGATAATACACTTGGAAAACTTGTACAGACCACCCAAACAGACTGATTGTATTGATGAGCTAATGATCAGGGAAATAAGTAAAGGATGTGAAGTAGATACTGTTATTCTCGGTGACTTTAATTTAAATTCTGTGGCCTGGGAAAATATGATGGGAAGGGATAGAGCAAGTTGTAAGTTTATAGAATGCTTTGAGGATAATTTTCTGAATCAATTTGTTAATAAGCCAACAAGGGGTGCGTGCCAATATATTAGATCTGGTTCTTTCAAATGATGATCACTTGGTTCAGGAATTGACTGTTGGGGAAGCATTGGGAAATAGTGATCACCAGATGGTTTGTTTTAACTTGGGAATAGTAAAAGGTAGAACATTAATTAACTCCACAAAAACTCAAAATTTTTATAGTGGAGATTACGATAAATTATGAAACTTAGGAATCATATTAGGTGGGATATAGAATTCAGGGGTAAGAATACTTATGAGATGTGGGACACTTTTAAGACTATACAAAACATAGTCCAGCATCAGTGTATTCCAAAGAAGGTTATTAGGAAGCTGTTGTGGTGGAATCAGGAGATAGCTAGGAAAATTTATGAAAAGAAAAGGGCTTACTAGAGATTACAGTGAGAAAGTACTTTTGAGAATTTAAATCATTATAGGTCGACCAGAAATCAGCTAAATGAGATTATTAAGAAGAGTAAAGGGGCGGCAGAAATTAATTTAGCTTAAAATAATAATAATAAAGATCCAATAAAATTATTTAGCTATTATAGAATTAATAACAAATCTAATAGTGATAAAATAGGGCCTATTAGATATGAAGGGGTTTTGAAAGAATCTGATGAGGAAATAGTAGAGGTTCTTAATGATCATTTTTCCTAAGTATTTACACAAGAGTATCAAGATAGATTAATTGATGATAAGGGAATTGATGATAAGGGAAGTAGTTTTGAATACCATTAATGTGAACTTTAGGCCGGTAAGCTTAACTTCTATTGTGTGTAAAATTCTTGAGAAGATAGTTAAGAAGGGGTTTTCTGACCATCTAGAGTGTGGTAGTTTACTGGATTTTATAGATTATTTCACTAAACAATTAGATAAGGGAGAGGAGGTTGATGTAATTTACTTGGATTTTAGCAAAGCCTTTGATAAGGTTCCACATAGGAGACTAGTTCACAAATTAAAAATGCATGGGATATGTGGTAAAGCTTTGAATTGGATAACTGAATGGCTGAAAGACAGGAAACAGAGAGTTGTGCTGAATGGGGTGAGGTCACAGTGGAGGGACATTATCAGTGGCATACCTCAGGGATCCATTCTAGCCCCTTTATTATTTATAGTTTATATAAATGATCTTGGGGAGGCTGTAAATAGTAAAGTGTCAATTTTTGCTGATGACACTAAATTGGCAGCTGTAGTCAAAGAAGTTGAGGGTAGCTTTAAAATGCAGAGTGACTCAAATAAGTTATTAGCTTGGGCTCAGAAGTAGCAGATGACTTTTAACCTTAAAAGAGGCAAAGTTCTTAACATGGGAAGGGATAATAGGAAATTTAGCTATGAAATGGATGGGCATTAGCTGAATTCAGTTGAGGATGAGAAGGACTTAATAGTAGTAGATAGGTCACTGAAGTTTCCAAAGCAGTGTATTGAGGCAAAAAATAGAGCAAATAGGGTGCTAGGGTACATTAACAGGAATGTTAGCTACAAAAGTAGAGAGGTTATCCTTAAACTCTACAACCTGTATGTTAGGCTACATTTAAAGTACTGTATACAAGCATGGTCACCACATTTTAGACATGACATCAACCTGCTAGAGTCAGTACAAAGGAAGGCAGCACAAATAATACCTTCCCTGAAGCACCTTGAATATGAAGATAGACTGAGGGTTCCAAATATGTTCTCATTTGAGAGAAGATGTGTGAGGGGAGATATGATTGAACTTTTTAAAATCTACTCTGGGATGTATAAGTTGGATTTTAGCAAGTTATTTGAGTTGGAAGGTAGTAATAGGACTAGGGGTCACCACTTAAAAATTAAAAAACAGAGGTGCAGGTTGTATGTTAGAAAATATCTTTTCACCAATAGAGTGGTAGATTACTGGAATAGTTTGCCATCTGATACGGTTGACAGTCCAAACTTGAATGTTTTCAAATGCAGATTAGATGATTATATGGGGAGGGAGCGTTAACTTTGGGGGCTATTCTGGACTCGTTCCTGTGGATACATTTTATTTATTATTGTAAATTATGATTGATTTTGATTTTGATTTGTCTTTATGATGATGCTTTTTGTTTTTGACACATTCCTGTGTATGGTTCTAATTGTATATTGTAGATGTATGATCTGACACAATCTTATGGATTGTTTAAATTCTATATTGTAGATGCATGATCTGAGACAATCCATTTTGTGGGTTGGTTTTGACAGACGCGGATGACCTTTGATAGGCTCTTGTGGCTTTTGTCATCTGTGAAATTATGTTAATGTCTTCACCAATTGTATCAGGCTTCATTTTCAATGCTATCAGTTCTGCTACTTTAAATGAGGCTGCAAGAGCAGTGTCAGCTATGGTTACTCTTTTGACCATTTTACAAGCTGCCATTTTCTGCCCTTCTAACAAATGGGAAAAATATTGCATGCCTTTCTGTGACACACCAGAGTGTTTGGTATTCAGGTGCCGCTTCAGCTTGCTAGGTGCCATGGCTTCATTGCTGAGTGTATCTCCACATTCCATACAGACAGGGTGAGGATTATCTTCATCATTGTTTGATACAAAACCATGTGCTAAGTAGGAATTCACCTTATTACACTTCTTCTTTCACCTTATTGCACTTTGACCCAGATGGACAAGGAACACTCATTATTTTAGGTTGAATCAGAACAAGCAGTGATCACTATAGTAACTATTTGATTTTCATCTTCTTTCTTGCATTTTTGCTTTCTGAGTATGATCTTATCCATAGTTATGAACCCTCTCCTACTCTGCCACAGAAAACTGCAAAAACAAAAGCCCCATTATTCTCCCTTCCTCAACTCAGGGATCAATGAACATTGTGTTTACATACATAAGATCATACATTATTCTGGGGAGACACTGAGTGTGGTATGTGTATGGGTGTTATGTTAGTGAGAGGTGAGACACAGCCATCTCATCATAACCTGCATGTGAGGAAGGCAGAGAGTGTCTCATTACTAATAAAGGAAATATATGATATTATTATGACAATGGGTATTGAGCATGGTGAGGCTGTGCGTATATTTGGGATTCCCAATGTATTCTGCCATCACGTGACTGTGATGTCTTCCATATCACTTATCAGTTGGAAATTTGAGTTTGAAACATTCTCAATGGCCAAATCTTGATTTATGGATGTATTTGGCAGTATAATATTTTGTTTCTATTAATTTTTTTTCCCCGAATCTCGTGGCATCATTTGTTTATCTCGCGGCACCCACTGGTTAAGAACCTCTGCTCTAGAGCCTTCTGGACTTCTAGATGAAATAGCTGCTGAAATGGATCTTATGATTTTAGAAGATGATGAAGAAATGGAAGTGACAAAAGAAACCGTAAGAAGAGATGGACCCTGCTGTATGAAGAAAAACATTGAAATGAGAGAGAGGGAATGGGAAGGTGAGAAGATTAATGAGGGTGAATATGCTTCCAAGAAACTGTCTCAGAAGTTTCCAGAGCTCTCTTCTTCAAGTGAATGTGATATTTTCCTTAGGTCTTTGAAGATCTTATTGAACTTCTTGTGCATCATAAAACTAATTGTTATGCAAAAATTGAGATGAACTGCCCAAACTTCAAAGTTACAGTAGAAACATTTGTGAATTTATAGGACTTTTTTTCTTATTAGGATATTATATCAGATGAAGTGAGAAAGATTATTGGAGCAAAGCACAAGATCTTGAATGACATGTATTTGCTACTAACTATGAGCAGAAATGGGTTTCAAGAAATCAAGAAGTTTCTTCATTCTGCTGAAAATGTAAACCTTGGTAATGCAAAAATGGCTAAAGTGAAAACTTTGTACGATCTCTTAAATGAGAAGATTAAGCAGTTTGGAATTCTTCATGAAGTTCACAGTATTGACCAATCCATGATACCATATTATGGACATCATTCCTACAAACAATTCATATGACAAAAGCCAATACCATTTGGCTTCAAATCCTAGGTCTTGGTCAGTTCAACTGGGATCCCCTACAATGCAAAAATATATGAAGGCAAATCGGAAAATCAGTCACCCAATGAACCTTTAGGAAGTAGAGTAATCCAAGAATGCATTTCTGTTTGCACTTAACCTACTAAGCACAGGCTGTACTTGTATTTTGACAATTCTTTCACTTTATATAATAAAATCTTGGATCTGAAAAGAATGGGAATAAATGCTACTGGTACACTCCGATCAAACAGGAAAAATTACTGTCCAATTCCTGCTGCAAAAGAAATGAAAAGGAAGCCAAGAGGATCCTAGTAAATGTCGAAGTCATCACTTGTAATGATGATGCTGCCTTTACTCTGTAGTAATTGTGAAGATCTAAATCCAATAGGTGTGGCAAAAAGGTCAAGTACATGTGAATATTGAGCAACCTTACATAGTATAAGCATAAAATAAAGGAATGGGTGGTGTTGACATATTTGATAGATGTCAGATTTTTTCCCTGCAATCAGAAGTAAAAAGTGGTATTTAACACTTATTATTGCTACTTTGAACATGGAAATGGTGTTTTGCTGACATCTTCACAAAATCAGCTCCAGAAATTCTATTCTTAACAAAGAATATAGAAAGTCCATGATTCAGATCCTTGTCAAAAGAGCAAAGCCTGAAAGGATATCTTCAAAGAGGCTAAAGTCAGCCCCAAAGGGAAAAAAAAGACAGACAACACCAACTACAGTACTGAATCACTCTCAACTTCAAATAGATGTGTTGCATGCAAAAAGAATGGAAAAACTGAAGGCTCAAATGTCATGTAACCCTTCATCTGAAATCATGCTGGCAAAAATTTCACAAGCAATAGAATTTTGCTGCAAAAATTTTTAGATACCCTATACCCTTTTGTAATATGTTCATCTCTTAACCCTAGAACACTAACCATGGGTAGGAGGTACCCAGAGCAATGATATCATTGTCAGTTTTTCTTAATGTTAAGTCAAAGTTCAAAGTTGAAGTTCTTTCATTTAATATATTTTTTTTTTTCAAATCGGGTATGATATACCCATGGTTAGTAGTGGTGTGTAGTGAACTGATGATTAGTGTTCCAGGGTTAATTGAACATTTTGGGGTTTTACAGAAGTGTTTCCTTAGTATTTACTCGGTATTGGAACTTTGCATTTTTTTTTATTTAGTGTTTATTTACTTCCTTCCTGAGTGTTTGTGCACCTGTGTGCATGCACATACATTTATGCCCATACATGTATGTGTGTATATTTATGTAAGTAAATGTAATTAACTTCTTTGCCATATTTATATCAATAAAAATATGTAAGAATAGCATTGAAATAAAAAAATCTGAAAATGATCATTTTCATTTAATCCTCATACCTTATCCAAAATTAAAAATATACTTATAATAGGTAATCAAACTATTCAAAAATATTTCAGAAGTTAAGTTTAATAAAAATCAAAGCACATTGGGACTAACTGGGTTAAGTAGAGCTGTTTCTGGAAGTAATCCCCCCCTCCCCCTAATAGCAAGATCTTCCATGGGGACAAACCTTGGGGCCCAGTGACACACTGAAACCTGAGTCCACCCCTTTGCAAGCTGATCCTTGCACAAGACCGGCTCCTGAGGTCTCACCAGAAGAGTTCTTCCTCGATGTTAATCTCTTCCCCATCTTGGAGAATGATCTTGCTGAGGCTGGTTCATCCAGCATTGGGGCACCTTCTGGGGGTTTAGAGAAGGAGATAAATTGCCCAACTTCCAAAGAAGAAGAAATTGACTAGTGGTTTACTCCCTCCATTGGGTCTCTGCTGTTGATATGGCAAGCAACCAAGCATAGATGGGAAGATTCAGCTTGAGGTGCCCTCACCAGGGGAGGTCCAGACAAAGACCAAAGTTGCAAATGCTCTGAACAGTGTCAATTACTTTAGTACCCTCATTCAGGAATACCTGGTGTTTTTGAGCCAGCAGGCTTCAAATGCTTCCTAGTTACTTGCCCAACAGATGACAGCATGTTGGCTAAAGGCAACATTCTCTATCAGGGGAAATCATTAACTAGTTTGACTGGTAGGGAAGAGCTGAAGGTTTTTTAGAGGGCACCCCTCTGGCAAATTGTCAGACCATTCCAAAGCAATCAGGATTAGTGCCCTTCAGACACTCAATGGCTCGCCAATGAGTCTGATGCTGCACTCTACCCAGAACCTTGTTGTTGGAGTGCTTTATACTGTGGAACTTGTGGACTACTCCTAAAAAGACCACTGAAGAGCTGGCTGACCATTGATTACGCAAATTAGAATGTGTGATGAGAAAACAGGGTGGGGCATCAAGATCTACCCCTACACTCTTCATCAAGTTCGATCATGAGAGGCTCCCTGAGTCGTATGGTATCGCTACCTTGTGAAAACATTCATGTCACTGCTGTAGAAATGCAATACTCACCAGCTTTTGCCCTACAAATTGCTCATATATATACTTGTAAAGTCAGGTTTATCTCAAGTTTCTGTAAGTTGCTCTAAGGCTGCACACATTAAGTTCTTATCATGTATGGCCTCTCCAATCTTATGATCATAGTTACTCCCTGATAAAACTGGTAGCACAACGGGTTCACACCTAGCCTCAGCTAAAAGCAAGGCTTCCCTTCCTCCTCAGAGTGACTGTTTCCCATAAGGCGAAACAGTTGTATGCCTCCACCAAGTTACCCGAGAGAAACCCTCAGAGGCTGCTTGTGATGCTGTCTTCTGGGTTTCTTAAAGCTGTCCTTTAAAAGGACAGTACCTAAGAGTAACCTGGTTCCTATCGCTGTACCAGGAGACTTAAAACCTGAGACCGTCCAAAAGAGGGAGGGACCTCTCTCTGCCTCTGAAGCTACCCTACAGAGCAAAGTTTTGAGACAAAGGGAGGAAAAGACTTGCATTGTGAGCCCAACCTCCCCATGTGTGAGGCAAATAATCTTCATTATTACTCTATAGTCTCTAAAAATATATTGTTTACTCATTTTGGTTTTATCTTTTCCTTTTTTTCAATCTTGTAGTGAGGTTTAATATTTTTGCTTGATGGGGCAAATCTTAATTGTTTCTTAAATCCAAGGCTACCTGAACTCATAATGTACAAGGAAATTTTGAAAATTTTAGATGAACCTCTAAAACTCAAGAAATGTAACATAGTATTCAGGAGCTCGCTGAAAGCATCATTACTATAATCAACAAACTTTTAAGTTGAAAATGTCATGATGTGCTAGGGTCTCTAATAGATTTCAAGGAATATTTTTATCTATATTTTATTTTGATCTAATGATATTAACATATTTCTCTACAAATAACTTTAGATATGATTTTTTATGATTTACTTTTTAATTTTTAGGATCCTTTGGGACAGATGACAATTAAAAAAGAATATAAAGATCCGCATACAACTGATTTGGTTGATATAAAGGTGTGTGATTTACAATATTAATGTATATCATTATTCATTTAGTTAAATGTAGTAATTTTATTTTTACACTTTTATATGGTATATATTTTATAATTAATCATTAAGTTTTTAATAAGATTTACATCAGTATTTAATTCATATAAGGATGAATGTGTAGAAATCCCAGCTCAAAAGATCAAGGAAGAATTATCTGATTCATGTGATGGAATGGAGGGAGGATTTGTTGGTCAAGAACAAGCAGGTGGTGATTGTGATGAAAAGATTTCTCAAGATCGGCCCTTTAAAGTAGTAAGTGTTTCAGGTCTTTACTTTGCAAGGCTATCTATTGGATCATTCAATAACAATAGCAACTCTTGAAATAACCACTGGGTTAGTCCATTCTTTTGATCATTTTCCAATATTATTTGATTCTATTTCAAAGCACAAGGATTGCATCTGTTTTAGAGAGTAAGAAATAATTGGTTAGTTTTACCACAAATCTGCACTCTTTTGGAGGCCTTTGTTATTGGAGACCTAGAATTTGATATGGTTTCTAAACCTTGGCATCTACAGCATATGACAAGTGTTGCTAAGTCGACCTGAATCAGGAATCTATCCAGCGACTTACCAACCCCTATGTGGCTGGACTTTGTAATTGGATGCAGTGTCTTCATTCAGTGAGACCAATTCCCTATGGTAATACAAACAGGTTTGGGATCAAAGTTGGGATATAAATGTATAAAAGGTTTATTGCTCAACTTGTCTGGTATGATGTTACTCATGCCCCTTAAGGGGCAGAACGATGTGTTTACCTCCCCACCATGCTGACGGGCCTCAGTACTCAATCCAGCCCCAGCTTAGCTTACTCTCTGCCTCTGCCAACACCTGTAATCCTCTCCCTCGAAGGATTTGGTTGAACTAGATAGAGCTGTCCCTCTGGGTTCAGACCCAGGCTGATAACTAGTCACAAAGAGGCCCAATCTTTGGGACTGGCTTTAGTTTGTCCCATCAGTAATTGCAAAGGGATATTGTCAGCTACTAACCGATCCCCTCCTATCTCCACTTTTTTGGGGCCATGCCAAGAAGTGGATAAAATCCTCAGTCATTGTTAGGTCCACAGCAATGGGCTAGAAAGAAGAACCCTGTAAGGGGCATGGCTATTTGCTTTCCTGGCTGCCATGCTGACCGGACTCAGTGACCCCTCCCACCCCAACTTAGCCTCTTCTCCTTTCTCACACCCTGTCTTCTTACCCTCCTTGCTCACTTTCCATACAACCTATCCCACAACTTTCTCTGTTCGGCCTCGAATTTCACAGGGTAGATGCCAACCAGCTTCCTCACACCCAACTACCCCGTAAGGGGCATGGTGATTTGCCATCCTGGCCACCGTGCTGATGGAACTCCGGCCGACCCCAGCTTAGTCTCTTCTCCTTTCAGACAGCCTGTATTCCTCCCCTAGTTCCTCACTTCCCTTACAACCTCTCCCACAACTTTCTCTGGCCGGCCTCTATTTTCACAGGGGAGATGCTGACCTCCTTTCTCAGCCAACTATCCCAGATCGGGGCTGAGGAGGGAGGGGACAATGTTCCCTAACCCCTGAGCTCTGGTTTGGGATGGTGGGTTTTTAACAACCTGCTTCATCCCCACTCATACCTTCCTCACATTGCCTTTCCTTCTCACTTCACACTCTATCAATTTTACACCATGCCCAAGGTGGAGCCGCCATGCTGAAGGGCTGCCAGGTCACCAGGCAGGAGAGGTGGCTTTAAATGGCGGCACCTGGCTCTGCCCTGTCGGTACGCACCCCTTGCAGAGTGGAGTACTGCGACAGGTGATGAGCATCTGCATCCTGTAAGAAAAATTAGGGTCACCATGCCCAATGATGATAAAATAAAAGATCTCCCCTCATCCATCGTCGAAGCCTCCCCCTGTGCTCTCGCAGGGGACCCTCCAAATCTCTCTAACCGGAGAGGAGGCTTACTCCTCTCCTTCGCCTATGGGTATTGGGGACTCGACCTCACCCCCCTGTCTGGAGTGCTTGGCGTGGGCGCGGTGGCCTGCATTTCAGGAAATGACTGAATTCTCTATCTCAGTCGAGGAGTTTAGGTCGGTAGATGAGGCCGTTGAGTTCTTCTCCGGCAACCTCATCGCCGTGGGCCTGACTACTATTCCTAGGACGTCTGGCCGTTTTGCACGCCGACCACTCCCATGGTGGTCGGCCGAGTGTGAGACGGCCCTCAAACAGAAGCGTTATGCCTACATGCGCTATAAGCGCCGCCCGAACGATTTCACTGTCGGTGAATTTCGTCGGGCTAGGTTCCGGTATATTTCGAAGCACGCCCGCCGCTCTTCTTGGCGGGCATACGTGTCTTCACTTAACGGGAAGACCCCTTTAGCTGAGGTGTGGAAGCGAGTCAAAAGGATTCGGGGCAAGTTCTCGCAGGACCCCCATCCCGTTCTCCAGGAGAATGGGACCGCAATCTCGGACCCCGCGTCCGTGGCGGAATCCTTAGCGACCGCTTTTTCCGCATTCTCTAGCCGTGATGCTGCTCCGCCAGCATTCAATGCACGTCGTGATGTCGCGGAAGGCCGCCGGCTGGACTTTACCTCCAGAGGCGGAGAACCCTTCAACGACAAGTTTACTGTGAGTGAGTTGCGTTCCGCTCTCGCTTCGTGCGCGGACACCGCCCATGGTCCGGACGATGTCCCGTACGCCATGCTTCGACACCTGGGTGAGCGAGGCATGGCCTTTCTGTTAGATATGTTCAACAGGATCTGGGTGAAAGGTCTTCTCCCAGACTCCTGGCGAATCGCTACTGTGCTCGCCTTTCGCAAGCCGGGGAGAGATCACTCTACTCCGACCGGTTTCCGCCCAATCTCTCTAACCTCTTGCGTGTGCAAGTTGATGGAGAAATTGGTAAATGTTAGATTAGCCTATTTCCTGGACAGCGGAGGCCATCTGTCTTCTGCACAGTGCGGCTTCCGTAAGTTTCACTCCACGTCGGATGCTCTGCTCCGACTGGAAAGTGCCGTCTGCGAGGCTTTCCTTCGTAGACAGCACTACGCCACGGTGTTTTTTGATCTGGAGAAGGCCTATGATACCGCATGGCGATACGGTATCATGGAGACTCTCCACACGATGGGGGCGAGGGGACGCCTCCCAATGTTTATATCTGAATTTTTGCGAGATCGTCGATTCCGCGTACGGGTGGGGGGAGCCCTCTCCGGCCCAAAGGAGCAGGAAGAGGGTGTCCCGCAGGGAAGTGTCCTCAGTGTCACACTCTTTGCCCTGAGCATCAACGGCATCACCTCGGTGCTGCCGGAAGATGTTCTCGCTACGCTCTACGTGGACGACCTTTCGATCTCTTTTGGCGCGGCCCAGATGCCAACTCTGGAGCGTCGACTCCAACAGGCATTGAACCGCGTCTCTCGCTATGCCGAAGCGCACAGGTTTCGCTTTTCTTTGGCCAATACTAAGGTGGTGCACTTCTGCCGCCATCCACGGCTTCACCCCGACCCAGATTTGTTTCTTAATGGGGTGCGCCTGGATGTGGTTGAGTCGCACCGTTTCCTTGGTCTTGTATTCGACCGACGCCTCACCTGGGAGGCTCATATTCGCAGCCTTAGGGTCTCTTGTACCCGCGCCATGGACATTCTCCGTTCCGTGACGTTCAGCGCTTGGGGCGCTGATAGGGCTACCGCCTTACTTTTTTATCGATCCTTTGTTCGCTCGAAGCTCGACTACGGATGCGAGTTTTATGCATCCGCAGCCGAGCGTTTATTGCGGAAGGTGGATTCAATCCACCACACCGGCCTTCGCCTTGCGACCGGTGCCTTCCGCACTTCCCCCATTGAGAGCCTGTTGGTCGATGCTGGGGAGATGCCACTCGCTCTGCGCCGCGTGCAGTGCATCACTCGCCTGTACGCGCGAGCCCGGCGCCTCCCTCAGTCGCCAACAGCTCTCACTGCATCCGCAGCTGATCTCGATGGTGCCTATGCCGCCGAGAGACGCCAGTCATACCCTAAGCCCTTTGGGTTTAGGGCCAGGAAACTCCTTCGAGAGGTAGATATAGCTCTCGGGCCGGTGGCGCCCCTGGTTCTGCCCAGGACGCCACCCTGGAGGGTACCACATTTGGCTATTTGTCGCCACGCCTCTGCTCCCAAAGCTTGTACTGCGCCGGGAGTATTGCGTTCGACCTTTTTGGAGCACACATCGTGTCACGCTGGTACCGTGCCAGTGTATACGGATGGCTCCAAGTCCCAAGAGGGGGTCGGCTTCCACGCCGTATCCCCTCTGTTTGAAGTCAGCGGGGCTCTACCAGGCGCTGCGTCTGTCTTCACGGCCGAGCTGGTGGCAATACACCACTCGGTACGGGAGATTACGCGACGTGCCCGGTTCGGAGACCGGATTGTGATCTATAGCGACTCACAAAGCGCCCTGAGTGCTCTCGGGGCATTGGAATCTCCGCATCCCCTGGTTCGCGATATCCGTGACGCCACGGTTTTGGCGAGCCGGGCAGATGTCGAGATTATCTTCTGCTGGGTTCCTGGACATGTAGGAATTGCGGGGAATGAGCGCGCCGATGAGGGCGCCAAAGAGTCCGCGAGGACTCTGCGACCGGACCAGCGTTTCGCTCTTCCTCACACCGACTACATGGCAGGAATACGGGCAGCTCTTCGGACTGCTTGGCAAAGAAGATGGGAGACGGTCGAAGGGAACTTAAAGTTGCGTGCCATTGCGCCGCGACTGTTCCCATGGACCTATCCCCCAATGCCGCGGCGGCTTCAGGCTGCTTTCTGTCGTCTCCGAATCGGACACACTCGTGTGACACATCGCTATCTGATGGAGCGCTCGCCTGCGCCCTATTGCAACGACTGCGTCGTCCCCCAGACTGTTCGGCACATTCTTGTCGAATGTCCCAGTCTGGGTGATCTTCGCGCACGTCACCTGTCCCGGTACCGGGATGGGCGGGGTCGCTACCGCCTGTCCCTTCCTCGGGACGAGTGCGTGTACTTTGACTGGTGGACTTATTGACTTTTTGGGGGAGGCCGGCCTTCTCCCTTTTATTTAACCCGATTTAATTGTTGTTGTTCTTCTTGTAATTGTTTTTGTTATTGCTTTGTTATTGTTATTGTTATTTCTTTTTATTGTTTTCTGTTTAATTTTTTAAAGTAGCCTAGAACTAGGCTGTTTTTTACGGCGACTTATGCCTAAGTCGGCAGTCGCCAGATAGCCCCTTTAAAAAAAAACAAAAAAAAAAACCCCTTGTCTGGAGGTACCCTCAGGTGCCTCCCTCTTTCCAGTGGCAATCCCTTCCCTTTACTTTCTAAGGGACTACAAAGAAAGCCAGCAGGCAGCCCATAACCGGCTGCTCCCCATTGAAGCGGCTTAGGAGGCAAAACCCCCTTAGGGGGGAGAGGGAAGCCAGGCCCCATTGGTCGCTTCCCTCAAAAGACCCGTTGGCTAGAATATTAAACCTAGCGGGGGTAAAGGCCTGTGCCTCCCCAGACTCTACTATGACACGGCTGACAATGGGACCTGGGATATCCTAGAGGTGGGGGGCAGCATCAGACGGTAGGACCTTCCATGGGGGCGAATCCGGGCTTGGCGTCAAGCACTGAACTCGAGTCCGCCACTATGCAAGGTCCTCCTCAAACGGCTCGGGTGTCCAAGGCAGTACAAGGAGGGTAGGGATCTCCTCCTCCGGCTGGTGCCCCTATGACTGTCAGGACCTTCTCCATCTAGGAGAAGGACCTTGCTGAGGCCGTTCCATCCGGCCTGGGCGCGGGAGAGAAGCGGGTTCATTCCCCGCCATCCTCTCCTAAAAAGAAGAAAAACAAGAAAAAGACTAAGAAGACTCGGGACTGCTCTCCATCCGCGGGGGCTGCAGGGACGGATGGGTTTGCTGCCACTTCGGTAAGCGACCAAGCCAAGATCGGCACACCCGGCCCCTCTGCCCCCCTCCCCCCGGATGCGGAGCCCCTGACGAAGACCAAAAGTGCTAGTGCGCGGAGCGGAGCCTCGATTACATCGGGGCCCCTCATTCAGAGACTACCCAGCGTTTTCGAGCCCGCTGGCTTCAAACGCTCTCTGGTTATTCGCTCCACTGATGGCAGCATGTTGGCTAAGGGCAACATGATCCATCAGATGAGAGCATTAGCTAATATGATTGGTAGAGAACCGAAGGTGACCCGTTTCTCGGACGGGAGCCTTTTGGCGAATGCATCGAATCCCTCGGAGGCGGCCATGATTAGTGCCCTTTGGATACTTGATGGCATGCCTGAATGTGACGCCGCACACTATCATGAACTTTGTGAAAGGAGTACTTTATGCGATGGAATTCGTGGACTACTCCATAGAGGACATCACCTTAGAGCTGGCCAACCATGGAATGGTCAAGGTTGAACGTGTGATGAGAAAACAGGGAGGGGACTCGAGACGTTCGACTGTGACAAGCTCCCTGAGTCGGTGCGTGCAGGTTGGTATCGCTACCACGTGAAGGCATTCGTGCGAATGCCGCGGAGGTGCTATTACTCCCACCGCTTCGGCCATTCTAATCGCTCCTGTCGACGTGCAAAGATGGGGTTACCCGAAACCTGTGTAAGTTGCTTCAAAGCCACACACGATAAGTCCAAATCGTGCGTGGCCAAGTGTGTCAATTGCGGAGAGCCCACACCCCGCTTCTTCGAAGCAATGTGGTGCGTATCCTTGAAAAGGAAATCCTGGCAGTTAAGGTTCAAGATCGTCTCATTTTGCGAGGTTAAGGACTTAGGCCTGTCGTGCCCGGCGCTAGCCGGGACGTCCTATGCCTCAATTTCGAAAAAGACACCCTCTGCTCCTAGCCCCTCTAGGCCTACGAGTACGCTTGTTTCCGCGCCCATTCGGAGCCCTTCTGCGGGTTCTACCCATCCCGGGCGCTCCTCTGGTAAAGCTGGCGGCACAAAGGGTCCACACCCAGCCCCCGCAAAAACCATGGCTTCCCCCCCTTTCCCCAACGTAACCGTTTCCCGTAAGGCATAACGGCCACGCACCTCCACCGAGTCGTTAGATTGACATGAGGCTACACCCCTGAAGTTAGTCGCCAGACCATCTTTCTGGGTTCCTAAAGCTGCCCCCCGAAAGGAGGACAGCAACAAAGGAGCTTCGGCTCCTTCGCCCACGCCCAGTGGTGGGCTGAGTGGCTTGGATCGGAGACGGTGGATCTTGGAAAAGAGGGCCCCCCCCCGCCTCCGGGAAGCGTACTACCATTCCAGGGAGGGTGTTCTCTTCGAAGAGGGCCCCCGCATCTCCGAGCTAGGCCTGGAGGGCATATTCATTCAATGGAATTGCCGCGGACTCCGGGCCAACTGGGATGAGCTGCGGAGGCTCGTCTCTTCTCGTTCCCCGTTAGCTATCTCTTTGCAGGAGACCATGCTTAGGGGCATGCCCCCTGCCCACCCACCCGGCATATAAGGGTTTTGCGACCCCACTACCATTAGATGGGGTCAGGGCGGGAGGATGTGCAATTTACACCCGGCATGATGTCTCCGTTCTTCTCTTCGCTTTAGATACCTTCTTTCAGGCAGTAGCTGTGCAGCTGCACCTTAATAGGAGGTATACTGTTATTTCCGCGTACATTCCACCGTCAGCCAACTTCGATGCGGTGGATTTTTGCCGAGGCCCCATCTCTTGTTCGGAGATCTAAACGGTAGGCTTTCCTCTGGGGAGACTACTCTATCAATCCCCGAGGTCAAGTCATGTCCGATCTGATCGAACAGCTTGAGATGGGGGTCCTAAATGTGGATGAGTTTACTCATCACTGCCCGAGAACCGCTTCATTTTTCTGCCTCGATCTATCTTTGTGCTCTCCGAATGAACAGCCCGATTTTGATTGGGGAGTGGTCGATGACCTCCATGGTAGTGATCACTTTCCCCTTCAAATATCATTTTATGGGCCGCTGCCGCCCGAGAGCCCGCCCCGGTGGTGCTTGGCGCGGGCGCGGTGGTCTGTATTTCATGAAATGATGAATTCTCTATCTCAGTCGAAGAGTTTAGGGTAGTAGATGAGGCCATTGAGTTCTTCTCCGGTAACCTCACGCCGCGGGCCGAGCTACTATTCCTAGAAGGTCTAGGCCGTTTTGCACGCCGACCACTCCCGTGGTGGACAGCTGAGTGTGAGACGGCGCCAAGCAGAAGCGCTATGTCTACATGCGCTATAAGCGCCGCCTGAACGAATTCACTGTTGGTGAATTTCGTCCAGCTAGGGCTGGGTTCCGGTATATTTCGAAGCATAGGTGTGAAAGCGGGGCAAGTTCACGCAGGACCCCCCTCCCTTTCTCGAGGAGAATGGGACCGCAATCTCGGACCCCGCGTCCGTGGCGGAATCCTTCGCGACTGCTTTCTCCGGGATGTTGCCCCGCCAGCATTCAATGCACGTCGTGATGTCGTGGAAGGCCGCCGGCTGGACTTTACCTCCAGAGGCAGAGAACCCTACAATTACAGGTTTATTGTGAGTGAGTTGCGTTCCGCCCTTGCTTCGTGCGCGGATACCTTTCATTGTCAGGACGATGTCCCGAACGCAATGCTTCGACACCTGGGTGAACGAGGCATGGCTTTTCTTTTAGATTTGTTAAACAGGAACTGGGTGTAGGGTCTCCTCTCGGATTCCTGACGAATCGCTACTGTGCTTTCCTTTCGCAAACCGGGGAGAGATCTCTAACTTCTTGCGTGTGCAAGTTGATGGAGAAATTGATAAACGTTAGATTAGCCTTTTTCTGGACAGCTGAGGCCATCTGTCTTCTGCACAGTGCGGCTTCCGCAAGTTCCAATCCACATCGGATGCTCTGGTCCGACTGGAAAATGCCCGTCTTCGAGGCCTTCCTTCTTAGACAGCACTACCCCACGGTGTTTTTCGATCTGGAGAAGGCCTATAAAACCCCGTGGCGATACGGTATCATGAAGACTACACACGATGAGAGCTAGGGGACGCCTTCCAGTCTTTATATCTGAATTTTTGTGAGATCGTCGATTTCGCGTACGGGTGGGGTCAGCCCTCTCCGGCCCAATGAAGCAGGAAGAGGGTGTCCCGCAGGGAAGTGTCCTCGTGTCACACTCTTTGCCCCGAGCATCAACGGCATCACCTCGGTGCTGTCGGAAGATGTTCTCGCTACGCTCTACGTGGACGACCTTTCGATCTCTTTTGGCGCGGCCCAGATGCCAACTCTGGAGCGTTGACTCCAACAGGCATTGAACCGCGTCTCTCGCTATGCCGAAGCGCACAGGTTTCGGTTTTCTTAGCCAAGACTAAGGTGGTGCACTTCTGCCGCCATCAACGGCTCCACCCTGACCCAGACTTGTTTCTTAATGGGATACGCATGAACTGGTGAATCCCACAGTTTCCTTGGTCTTGTATTTGTCCCACGCCTCACCTAGGAGGCTCATATTCTCAGCCTTAGGGTCTCTTGTACTCTCACTATGGATATCGTGACGGTCAGCGCTTGGTGCGCTGATAGGGCTACTGCCCCATCTTTTTTATCGATCCTTTGTTCTTTCGCAGCTGGACTACGCATGCGAGTTTTATGCATCTGCAGTTGAGCGTGTATTGCGGAAGGTGGATTCGATCCACCACACCGGCCTTCGCCTGGCGACCGGTGCCTTCCGCACTTCCCCCATTGAGAACCTACTAGTCGATGCTGGGGAGATGCTACTCACTCTACGCCGTGCACAGTTCATTATTCGCCTGTACGCGCGAGTCCGTCGCCTCCCTCAGTCGCCAACAGCTCTCAATGAATTCGTAGCTGATTTTGACGGTGCCTATGCCTCCGAGAGACGCCAGTCATACCTTAAGCCTTTTAGATTTAGTGCCAGGAAACTCCTTCGAGAGCTAGGTATAGCTCTCGGGCCGGTGGTGCCCCTGGTTCTGCCCAGGACGCCACCCTGGAGGGTACCACCTTTGGCTATTTGTCGCCACGCCTCTGCTCCGAATGCCTCTACAGCGCCGGGAGTATTGCGTTCGACCTTTTTAGAGCACACCTCGTGTCACGCTGGCACCGTGCCAGTGTATACAGATGGCTCCAAGTCCCAAGAGGGGGTCGGCTTCCACGCCGTATGCCCTGTGTTTGAAGTCAGCGAGGCTCTACCAGGCGTTGTGCCTGTCTTCACCGCCGACCTGGTGGCAATACACCACTCGGTACGGGATATTACGCGTCGTGCCAGGTTCGTAAACTGGAGTGTGATCTATAGCGACTCACAAAGCGCCCTGAGTGCTCGCGGGGCATTGGAATTTCCGCATCCCCTGGTTCGCGATATCCGTGACGCCACAGGTTTGGCAAGACGGGCGGATTTCGAGATTAACTTCTGCTGGGTTCTTTGACATGTAGGAATTGCGGGGAATGAGGGCGCCAACGAGTCCGCGAGGACTTTGCGACGGGACCAGTGTTTCGCCCTTCCCCACACCGACTACATGGCAGGAATACGGGCAGCTCTTCGGCCTCCTTGGTAAAGAAGATGGGAGACGGTTGAAGGGAACTTAAAGTTGCGTGCCATTGCACCGCCACTGTTCCCATGGACCTACCCACCAATCTTGCTAAGCCTTCAGGTTGCTTTCTGTCCTCTCCGAATTGGGCACACTCGCGGGACGCACCGCCATTTGATGGAGCGCTCTCCAGCGCCCTACTGTGAAGACTGCGTTGTCCCCCAGACTGTTCGGCACATTCTTGTAGAATATCCCAATATGGACGATCTCCGCCCACGTTACCTGTTCCGGTACCGGGATAGGTGGTGTCGCTACCGCCTGTTCCTTGTACTCGGGACGAGTTCGTGCACATTGACTGGTGGACTTATAGTCTTTTGGGGGGAGGCCGGCCTTCTCCCCTTTATTTAACTAGTTGTTTTTTTGTTATTTTATTAGGTCGCACGTTCCTACTTATTATCTTTTTCTATTTTTTCTTTTTATTGTTATTTTAGGGGGGGGGTGCATCATATTTTAAAGATGCCTAATATTAAGCAGTGTTGACTACGGTGACTAATGCCCAAGTAGGCAATCAGCAGATGAGCTCTTAAAATTAAAAAAAAAAAATCTCACCCAACCATCCCAGATTTGAGGTGAGGGGAGAGGGGACAATGTCCCCCGACCCCTGCGCCCCGATTTTGGGTGGCGGATTTTTAATAACCTGCTTCACCCCCACCCAAACCTTCCTCACATACCCTTTTTCCTCTCAAGGTCTATCAATTTTATGCTGAGTCGAAGGTGGAGCCACCATGCTGATAGGCTCCTTTGCCATTTGAAGATGGCCTCAAATGGCGGCAGCCGGTTTTGTCGGCCCCGTAATCACTCCTAACAGAGCAAGTTACAGTGTGGGGTGATTAGCGTTTGCGTCCCGTGAAATAACAGGGTCACCATGTCCACCGATGAAGTCTATTTAAACTCCCCATCGACTCTTCCCTTTACCATCTTCGGAGCCACCTTAGGGCAGCTCCACCAGGTCCCCTGCTTTCAGAGGGAACCCTTAAAACCTCTGTCTGGAGAGGAGGCTTACTCCTCTCCTAAGCCTACGTGTGCAGGGGACTCCCCATCATTCCTATCTCTAGAGTCACCCTTGGGCAACTCCCTCTTATCAGCGGCATTCCCCCCTCTACTTTACCAGGGGAATGCCAAGAAAGCAGGCAGGTGACCCATAATTGACCGATCCCGGTAGGAACGGCTCGACAGGGCCAACCCTTTTAAGGGAACAAGGGATGGCATGGCCTGTGCCCATCTAATATCTTACCTGCATGTGTAAATAATTTGCTGGGGGGCAGAATACCTGCCCCCCTCTCTTCCCTGACAGGCGCCGGTTCGCCCGCCAAAGACAAGAAAAAAGGTTCCTCGAATTGGATCTGTGATGTCTTAGGGGGTGGGGGCACATGGATGCCCCTCCCTGAGATGGACATGCTTCCTGATGTGACCCAGCCCCAGATGGTAGAATCTTCCATGGGGGTTAACCCGGGCTCAGTGCTAAGCACAGAACCCGATTCCACCCCTGTGCAAGCTTCTGCTCAGATGGCTCGAGACCCCCATGGATCCACAAGGAGAGGAGGGACCTCGTTCCCCGCCTGGTGCCCCTTTGACAGCAAAGACCTTGACTAAGGGCTCCTCTCCCTCCGCGGGAACCGCTGGGACGGACGGGGTCCCTGTCGTTACGGAAAGTGACCAAGGCAAGATTGGCATGTCCGGCCCCGGTGCTCCCCAGGGCAGGGTGTTCCAGACTAAGACCAAAAATGCGAGGGCGCAGAGCAGAGCATCGATTACGTCAGGGCCCCTCATTCAGAGATTACATAGCGTTTTCGAGCCCGCTGGCTTCAAACGCTTTCTCGTTATTCGCTCCAATGATGGCAGCATGTTGGCTAAGGGGAGCCTTAGCAAGCATGATTGATAGAGAGCTGAAGGTGACCCGTTTCTCAGATAGTAGCCTTCTGGCGAGTGCGTCGAATCTCTCTGAAGCGGCCATTATTAGTGCCCTTCGGACACTTGATAGCACGCCGGTGAGTGTGATGCCGCGCACTACCATGCACTTCGTGAAAGGAGTGGTTTATGAGAGGGAACTCTTGGTCTACTCCATAGATGACATCACCTTAGAGCTGGCCGACCATGGAGCAGTCAAGGTTGAACTTGTGATGAGAAAACATGGTGGGGCCTCGAGCCTCACCCCTTCACTCTTTGTCACAGGGTGTCTACTGCCCTTGAAGTCCTTGAAAAGCCCTTCAATTTATTTTTCTGCCCTTGAAATCCTTGAAAAGTCCTTGAATTTGTTGAAAAAGATAGATGGACCTTGAATTTAAAAAATAAATCATTGAGTGATTGTTCAAATGATTTTTAAAATTCAGTACTTATATACTTTTTAATATCTATTAGGAAAATAGTAGTATTTAAGTTAATCTACTCACTAATGTGAGTGAACATTGTATGCTTTGGATGCATTGTATTTTATGATGGATGCTCGCATACTCTCGATGCTCGCTATACTTCTGTGACTGTCGCTTGGATACCTTGTTCTTGTTTTTTTACACTGGTGAGTTGATTTTGGTTATGCTTTGCTTATAACCTATTTTTTCCTTAAATACCTCACCTTCGTCAATGTCCCATAATGTTTATTGCACTTTTTTATTTTTTTGCTATTCTATGTTGCATAATTTTACTTGTGTGGGGTACAGTTGGCTTTCTGGTCAACTGTATGTAGTAAAGACTGGCGCCCACTCAGGCCCCAGCCTAGGTCTTTTTCTGTTTTCATTTCACCTGCCCTCTGCTGTCCTGTCAGACCCTTCTTCATTCTTCAGTTTTTCTAAGCAGAGGAAGAGCGGAAGACTTGCTAGAAGCTTTTAATTAAGGGGTATCGAATCTCGACCAAGCAGAAATTATCCAGGTATCAATGGATGGCCCGAACATTAACCATAAGTTTCTGAGGCTGTTGAATGCTGAAAGAAGTGGCAATTCTCCTCTTCTACTTGATTGTGGCACATGCTCATTGCATCTAGTTTCTGGCAGCTTCAAGTTTGCTGATGCGAACATTTTTTGGAATGCTCACAAATTTTTGTCTACATTATTTTATGTTTTCAAAGATTCTCCAATGAGACGAAAATTGTTTTTGCAAGCAAATGAAGTTCATCAATCTGATTTTCCTATGAAATTTTGCTCAACAAGATGGGTAGAAAACGCAAGAGTTGCACAAAGGGCGATTAGTTTTCTCCCCAAAGTCAAGATGTTTGTTGAAACAATCAAGAATACTCACAAAGAACCAAAAAGTGCATCATATGTCACGATGAAAGATGCTCTGTGCAATAAGCTTCTACTTGCTAAGATCGTTTTTTTTTCTGAAGATTTCATTGGAATTGGAAGGATTTCTGGTCCGGTATCAAACTGACTCCCCAATGATGCCATTCCTTTACGAGGATTTGTGTGCCATGCTGTCAACTCTCTTGCTACGTTTTATCAAGAAAGATTTAGTTGAGGGTAAATCTTTCAAGCAGCTGAGTTGTCTGGATTTAACCAATCCGTCTCACCAATTACCTGTTGAAAATGTGGATCTCGGCTTCGCTGTTAAAGAAGAGATTAGAAAAGCTCGAGAACAACCGACCAACACCTACATTCTTCAGTTTCGGAAGGAAGCAGTGAACTTCTTCGTAGCTGTAGTAAAAAAAATCAACGAGAGAAGCCCTCTTAAGTATTTGGTTGTTAAAGGCTTCAGCTGTTTGAATCCAAATGTGATGTTGAATGCATCCAAGTACGAGTCCAGGATTGAGATCCTTCTACGAGAACTTGTGTCTATAGAAAAACTGTCCGGAAAAGCTGCTGATGACATCAAAACAGAGTAAAAGCGATTTGTCACTGACAATAATGTCTGCGAATCAACTTAAAAGTTCTCCAGAGAAACTCATCTTGATGCTCATTTTGAGCACTTATTCCTGGTAGCGAATTTCAAGGTAACCTGCCTCTTCAACAGCTTTATTTATGAGATATTATGCCTCATTCACGGACAAGCATCTGTCGAACGGGGTTTCAATATTAACAAAGAAATCTTAGTCGAAAATCTTGTAACAGAAATCTATGATATGATTGCTCAGAGAGTTGTACACGATGCCTTGGTTGCAACTGAGAAGCCTTTAACTGAGTTTAAAGTGACTAAGTCACTTATGCACGCAGTTAGGAATTCTTCTCGCCTGTACAAAGAAGATCTTGAAAAGAAAAGGAAGAAGGACAAAAGTCTTACAGACATGGAAGCCAAGAAGAGACGAACTGATGCTCTGATCAAAGAAAAAGAAGATAAGAAACAAAGACTAAAAATGGATTTTGAAACAAAAATGAGTCTTCTTGATAAGGAAATTGTAACCATCAACAATGATTAAATAAAAAATTAAATTAAAAGGTAACCTCTGAATCATGAATATTCATTCTGTTTTGTAATACATTTAATTTTCAATTGAAATATTTCAGATTTTTTCCTAAATGCTTCATGATTCAGTGTTTGGGGGTCATTTTGAAACAAAATATTCCTTGTTGTGAAGAGTGGAAAGTAATGGATATTTTTGCTGAGTAAAAATAAATGCTTTAAAATATATTTTTATACCTGAAAATGGAAGTGTTTTCAAATGCAGGTACTAAATTTTCATGAAATGGATAGTTTTTGATGATAGAAATTATTTAATTAAAAAAATGATGTCTCATAAATGTAATAAAACATGCAAGGGTCGTGTAACTAATAATTTAAAGAAAAAAAAAATGGCTAAAACCAGTCCTGGAAATCCTTGAAAAGCCCTTGAACTTAAAATCACCAAACAAGTAGACACCCTATGTCACGTTCGACTGCTACAAGCTCCCTTAGCTGGTGAATGCCGGTTGGTATTGCTACCGCGTGAAGGCATTTGTGCCACTGCCGCAGAGGTGCTACCACTTTGGCCATACGAAGTCTGTGTAAGTTGCTCCAAGGCCGCACACGATAAGTCCAAATCGTGTGTGGCCAAGTGCGTCAATTACGGAGAGCCGCACACTGCTTCTTCGAAGCAATGTGGTGCATATCTCCTGGACAGGGCAATCCTGGCCGTTCAGGCCCAGGATCGTCTCTCATTTCACGAGGCTAAGGACTTGGTCCTGGCGCGCCTGGCGCTGCCTTAGACATCTTATGTGCCAATGATAAAAAAGACACCCTCTGTTCCTGGCCCCTCTAGGCCTACGAACACTATGATTTCCGCGTCCATTCGGAACCCCTTGCGAGTTCTACCCACCAGCTCCCTTCTTAGAGCTGGCAGCACAAAGGGTTGACACTCATCCCATTCCCTCTGCGTGACCATTTCCCGTAAGGTGAAACGGACGCGCGCCTCCAACGAGTGTTATACTCACAGTTGGCAAAACCCCTGAAGTTGGTCATGAGGCCATGTTCCAAGGTTCCTAAAGGTGCCCCCAAAAGGACGACAGCGCATTGTCCGGCCAACAGCGCCCGGAGTTCTGCCTCCGGAAAGCGTACTGCCATTCCCGTGAGGTTCTTCTCTTCGAAGAAGGTCCCCGCACCTCCTCCGGGCTAGGACTGTAGGGCATATTTTTTCAAGGGAATTGCCGCGGACTCCGGGCCAACTGACTCTCTCCCGTTGCCCGTTAGCTATCTTTTTCAGGACACCATGCTTGGTGCTTGCCCCCTGCCCAGTGCCCACCCACCTGGCGTATAAGGGTTTTGCGACCCCACCACCGCGGGATGGTGTCCGGCCAGGCGGATGCGCCATTTACACCCAGCATGATGTCTCTGTCCTTTTCTCAGCTTTGAATACCTCCTTTCAGGCAGTAGCTGTGCAGCTGCATGTGTATAGGAGGTATACTGTTATTTATGCCTACATTCCGTTGTCAGCCGACTTTGACGTAGGGGGCCCGTTTTCATTTCCAGTTGTGCAGACTGCTTCTCACTCAAATTTTCACTATCCCTGATTCTCTCTTTCCATCCGAACCTCTATTTCCTTCATTTTCCTTTTCAAACAGTCATTCTCCTCTCTCAGCTGCGCATTCTCAGTCTTTCTAACGCAACACATCCCGCAATCGTTTCAACTCCAATTTCATACTTTCATACCTTTCACTCTCCATTTTATTTTATTTACTTTTTGGGGATGGGGCGTGGGTAAGAAATGGACAACAATTATCCCCGGTCTCCTCCAAATCCAACATGTCTTTATTCGGGCGCCAAGCTATGTAGTGTATTGTTCCGGCAACCACCCGCCACCAAGGTCCGCTCACTTGCTCGTGAGACGCCTGTTTGATTGGAAGGCTTAAAGGAGACGTGGATACTTATTTTCTTTATTAAAATATATATCCCCACACCCAATTTTATCGCCTAGGAGTAATATACCTCAATATACAGCTAAAGTAAATAAAAAAATCCATATAGAAATAAAGCAGATACCGAGTCAATAAAGAAATTTAATATACACGTTAGGAAATATATATATCTACCACAACAACCTTTCATTGGGTCTACAACCAGCGCCAATTATGTGTGCTTCCCTCTATCACGATCGTGGTTACCACATAGCCCTTAATTGAGCTGACTCGTTACGCTTAATAGTGTCACTAAGTTGCCCCGGACCGTTTTCTCGCGCGTTTGGGGCCATACCCTCTCTTTCCCTAAGTGCGGAGGGGACAAAAAGAGGGAGCGCAGGCGTGGTCTATCTCCCTCTCGAGCAGAACAAAAGGGGGGAGGGGTGTTCACAATAACCCCAAGTTGGTACTCGTTTGCTCTCTCTCGAGTAGGACCAGGGGCTGAACGGTCGCAACCACAAATCGCACCACGCACTGCCGCTTTAGAGCTCTACACTTCAAGTCTTTGGCTTTTCTCACCCCAAGACGCGGACAGCGAGACCTTAGCAGCTGAAAAAGGAGGAAAAAAAATTACCCCCTGCTCACTTTCTCAAAAGTGTTATGTATCTTCCTTCCCTCAATCATATACACCTCCCCTCCACACACACACACATATATATTTCTCACTCATACATACACGTACGTGGCTTTGGACTTCCAGTTCTGCTTCTTGATGCACGTTTTGAAAGGCCTTACATGTTTATATTACTTTCACTGACAATCTGCAATGTATTCTTTATACTAGTAATCCTAGTGGAGGAAAAATATTACACTGGCGAAAGCCGGAGGTCTGAAACTGCTTTCAGGCAGCTTTGTCCTCCATCCTTCACCGAAACCTGAAACAAAAGGTGGGCATTAGGGTTGGCACAAGTGAGTTGAGGAGAATAGAAAACAAAATTACCACAATATGAAAGTAAAAATAATAAAATTTAGTTGAAATGACGTTAGTCTTATTTTATAATGGTGATATTAATTGTAGAAATCATTAAATTATTTGCAGATCGAATGTGCACCTTTAAACAGCGCGGTAGAGTGTTTGTCGCAATCTAACCTTGAACTGCATTTGCCTGATGAAGAAGGGAAGCTTGAGAAGAAGAGACGAACTGATGAGAAGCATTTTAAATGTAACTCCTGTCCTTATCAAGCAGCGCGAATGGTTGATCTTCAGAGACATGAAAGAACCCACACTGGTGAAAAGCCTTTCAAATGCAGTTTTTGCCCCTATAAAGTAGCACATGTGGGGAATCTTCGATCACATGAAAGAACCCACACTGGTGAAAAACCTTTCAAATGTAGTTCCTGTCCCTATAAAGCAGCCCAAATGGGGAGTCTTCGGAAACATAATAAAACCCACACAGGTGAAAAGCCCTTCAAATGCAGTTCCTGTCCTTACAAAGCAGCACATAGGGGAAGTCTTCGGACACATGAACGAATCCACACCGGCGAAAAGCCTTTCAAATGCAGTTCCTGTCCCTATCAATCAGTGGGTATGGGGAATCTTAAGCAACATGAAAGAACCCACACCGGTGAAAAGCCTTTCAAATGCAGTATATGTCCCTATAAATCAGTGCAAATGGGAAATCTTAAGCAGCATGAAAGAACTCACACTAGTGAAAAGCCTTTCAAATGCTGCGCTTGTCCCTATAAAGCAAGGCAAAAGGATGGTCTTCTGAAGCATCAAAGGACCCACACTGGGCTCTCACAGTTAACTCAAAACCCCTCCACGGTGGATGAGGAGAGCAATGACACAACCTATTCTAGCCAACAGAGGACTCAAGCCACTAATGATACTCCACCAGACCAACCATTTGACCCTTGAATCCGTTCCTCAGAATGACCAGTAGTCCATATGTGAAAAATAAACACTCGTGTACTGCTCTGAGTACTGGAAAAGACAAAAAAAAAGTAACCTACCCGGCAAAAATGTCACTAGAATAAAAAATATATATCTTAGTATCGCAAATCGTTGACCTTTGGGAGCAAACTATAAAAGAAGAAACCCTTAGAACAACAAACTCCTGAATTATGAAGAAATGAGTTTTATAAAGCGCCCATATAGTGACTGCCACCAAGTGCCTGAGTCACCTATAAAAATAAAGGTAAGAGAAATGTGAGCAACTGTGCATGCTAAGAAATGCATTTTAAAACAAACTATAACGGATGAGCATTTTATTTCACTTCAGCTACCAAATGTCTGGTAGGCAGGTGGGTGTGACACAGGTGCAATAGAACCAGCGTAACAGCCATTTAGAACAAGAAGTGAACTAAAATGCTCATCCGTTATAGTTATATCTTGTTTTAAATACGCAGTTACTCACATTTCTCTTGCCTTTATTTTTTTAGGCGCTCGGGCACTTGGTGGCAGTCGCAATATGGGCGCCTTATTAAACTCATTTCTCCATAGTTCAGGAGTGTTGTTGTAAGGGTTTCTTCCTTTACGGTTTCCTCTCAAAGGTCCAACGATTTGTGATGCTGAGATATATATTTTTATTCTAGCGACATTTTTGCTAGGTGGGTTAGATTTTTTTGTCTTCAAGCGGGAGGATAAAACCCATTACCTGAGTTTAAAGTTTGTTGTTGCAGACCCTTGAAGAGGACCGACCCAGGTAATAGAACAAAATGTGATAACTAAGACCTTCTAACCCTTGCCTAAATAAGGTGATCATGACATTTTCCGTCCTGCACACAGGTTTCAAGGTGCTTCCGCTACGCATAGGGATTCTCATTCCCAAACACTTCAAAGGATGCAAGCATAAAGCCTTGCAGAGAACGACTCACGGGCTCTGATGACTTCAGTTTCGTTACCCCTTTTGTCGGGCGTCTTGCCCCCGCAATGCGAAGTATCTTCGTCATACTTCTCAGCAAAACAAATACTGCGCGCTTTGCAATGACTCCTGCATAATTCACAATGTAAATTAATTTTGCCACCTAATTCGCGATATTGATAACTAACCTTTTAGCTATTTCATATTAGCCCGTAATTAATTAGATTCATGTTCATTCTCAATATACCTCGTTATAATTAAAGTACAAAAAAATCGTTTTTTGCTACACCTTACCAACTGCCTGATTTGAAAATAAATTTTATCTTTAACAAACTAAATTATAGTGGCAGTTTGCTGTTATATCATGCAGCTAGCCATTTTGCTTTAAGGGCCTTCACACGTCAAAAAGCAACTAGGTGTGCTGGACTGGATTCGCAAGTTATTGTGTGGGGTCGAAAGCTCTCTATACTAGTAATAGGATTGGGATTTAATTAATGGGACAATGCGGAAATAGTGCTTCAGGAATGCAGTACGGAGAACCGAGATGCCTTTATATCCGTGCGGTGTACCTATATAGATAGAAGGGGTGTAGGAAAAGAGGCGATGAAAAAATAGAGAATGTAATTAGCGTGAAGAGAGTTGAGAACGACTTCCTACGTAGCCGGATAACCGTCGATGAGCGGTGTATTAACTGCGCCATCCTGAGTCTTAAAAAATATTCAAGCGAAGCTTTTAAATTGCCCGCTTGCACTTCTCCACACGTTGCACCTAGAGTTCCCAAGCTGGTTAGACAAGAAAAAAGAGCCCCGAGGGATCGTATCTACTACATGGCTTGCAGACAAGTTGGGTTCAGCGGTCGCATTCCGTGAAGATTGTTTTGCATTGAGAGTGGGTGGACACATTGATCAACTGATAGATGAACCCTCCCGGGCTTCTGAGACTTTCCTCTTTGCAAGAAATTCTTGCTGGCAACATCATCCAGAGAGGAACACCGGCGAAAGAAATATGACGGTCAGGAGCCAAAGAAGAGGGAGACCATTGCCCTTGTTAGGTACCACTAGTCTTCAGTGAAGGCGGAAATGTACACGAACGGAAAAAAGATAAATTGACCCGGCGGAGGTAAGGATAAGAAAGTCTGCGGGCTAAGGCTTTGTTTGAATTCTTTGTTTACTATTCTAGTACTTCGTGTTTTTGGTTTCTTCTGTTCTCTGTGTACGTTTTATATCTCGAGTTGAGACACTTTTTCACTCTGGTCGAACCGGCATAGAGACGTGTATACCGAACTCTATGTAGAGGGCGGCGGACATACCCGCCCAGGGATTAACCCAAGCGGACCGTGCAGGATGCATCCAGGTAGGTTGTCATCCCCTGTCAAGTCCCTTCTTGGTTCAAACTCGATCCCGCGGACCGAACGCCGACTATGAAGTTCCGCCCCTTCTAGAAAGCTTTGGAGGGCGAGGCGGCATCTGAGGCAGAGGTCCCAATTTTGGAGGATTCAGTGTCTCCGAGCCACCCATTTCAGGCTTTGTGGGGCGGCGTAGTAGCCAAAGCTTCCTTGGTGCTGTCCTCGTTTCAGGGGGATGGGGCAGCTTTAGGAATCCAGAAAACGCCCTGACAACCACTTTGATGGGTGTTTACTCCTATGAGTCTAACAACTTGGTCGATGCAGGCCTCCGTTTCCCTTTATGGTTACCTGTCACGCTGGAAAAGAGGTAATACCTGGCTTTACCCGAGGCTGGGTGTGAACCTTTTGTGCTGCCAACTCTATCAGGAAGCGCCCAAGTTGAGTATAACCCGCAGGAAGGTTCCAAAATAGGGAGAAAATGACCTTGCTCGTAGTCCTGGAGAGGTTAAGAGCAGTCGGTGCATCTTTTAAAAAACAGGCATAAAACGTCTCAGGCAGCGCTGAGCGCACCAGAACCAAGTCTTTAACCTCACGAAATGAGAGACGGTCTTGGACCTGAATGGCCAGGATTTCCTTCTCAAGGAGATACGCACCACATTGCTTCGCAGACGCTGGGTGGGTCTCCGTAAGATTGGCATACTTCGGCCTTACACGATAGGGAATTATTGTTTATACGGCCTTGGAGCAACTTACACAGACTTCGGGTAACCCGACTTTGCACGTTTACAAGAGCGATTCGTATGGCTGAAGCAGTGGCAGTAGTAGCCCCTCTGTAGCAATGGCACGAATGCCTTCAGGCGGTAACTATACCAGTCAGCACGCACTGATTCAGGTATCCTGCCACGGTCATACGTGATGAAGAGTGTAGGGGTGGGTCTCGTAGCCTCTTCCCCGATTTCTCATCATAGGTTCGACCTTGACTACCCCCATGGTCGGCTAACTCAGGTGAATTTTCCATGGAGTATTCCAGTATTTCCCTCGCATAAAACATGTTGTAAGTGCGGCCTCACACTCACCGGCGAGCCATTAAGTGTGTGAAGGGCATTAATCTTGGCCGCCTCGGAGGGATCCGATGCATTTGTGAGAAGGCTCCCGTCCGAGAAAGGGGACACCTTCCGCGCTCTACTAATCAAGCTGGCTAATCTCTGATACATCCTGTTGCCCTTGGCAAATATGCTACCATCAGTGGAGCTAATGATTAAAAGTGTTTAAAGCCAGCGGGTTCAAAAACGTCAGGTAGTCTCAATAAGGGGCTCCGCTGGAATCAGGACTCCGCTCAGCACACTTGCAACTATGGTATTGGTCTACCACCCGCCCCACCCGAGGGCGTCTCGGGGCCGGACGTGCTTATCTTGACCTGGTTGTTTGCCGAAACGGTAGTAGACCGGTCTATACCCGGAGCTCCCCACAAAGTGAGAGGAACCTTTAGTCTTGTTACTTTTCTTTTGGGAGAGTAGGGTGGGGGAATGAACCCATTTCTCCACCGCAGGAAGGAGCTCTTAGGCCGGATTGACCTACCTCAGCAAGATACTTCTCCAAGATGGAGAATGTCCTTGCTGTCAAAGGGGCACTAGCCGGGGAAGGAGGTCCATGCTGTCCTTGTAAATTCTCAGAGACCCGAGCCAACTAAGGAGAAGCTTGCACAGGGGCGGACTTAGATTCAGTATTTGGCACCGAACCCGGTTTCAACCTCATAGAACATCCTGCCATCTGGGGCTGGGTTAGCTCCAGAAGAAATCCACTGAACCCTTAGTCTTCTTACTTCTAGGAGTAAGCCTTCTCTCCGGTAGAAGAAGATTGGAGGGACTCCTGAGAAAGCACATAGGGACCACATCTTTTTCAGAGGTGTAGCTGCCCAAGAGCGGCTCCAAAGATGACATACGGATACGGATGGTGAGAGGGAAACTCCTCAACAGTTGGAAGGAGTGCCTCGATTTTCCTCATCCTCCCCGAAGCCTAGGAAAGGTGAGGCCGTGGTTGGAGGCGATTCCCATGCGCCTTATGTTGTCACCATATGAGAGAAAAGGGGGCGGCTCATGGAAAGTATATACTATGAACTCTCAGTGACTGGAAGTTAAGTGAAAATTCTCCATAGGATAAGGAATTCCAGAATGTCATCATTTACACATAATCGGTCTCAATCCAGCGTTGATGGGCTCTGCCAACCCGGCCCGCCATTGAGGCGAAATTGTCCTGGAACTTTACCTTAAAGGATGAATCGGGCTAGCCACCCTATATGTGTACAAGAATAAGGTGAGCAGAGTCAACGGTCCAACACACCTCGTACCTAATAATTACCCTAGCTAGCGGCCTTTCGGTCCTCGCGGTAGGGAGCTCACAGTATACCCTCCCACTCGACTAAGGCTCAGAGAACGAAAAATCATATGAAATAATAATATTAACTAAAATTAATATTTATAAATAATGTAAACTAGTGCTGACTGGGGCGAGGGTATAGAGCAGATTGTTGATGTTATTAAATGTATATGAGTTATAGGAGCTCTGAACGTTCTTGTGGTAGGCTTCGGCGCAGAGGGGAATTCGTTTGACTGAGGCTTGAGATAAGGTAGACTGGGTTTTAAAGGATCATTGCGGACTACCTGTAGCAAGGAAATCACAAACGCAGGGATTTCGGACTCTTTATTTGGGCTTGAACTCGGGTAGTCTTGGGCGTAAGAAGGATTCGAGACGGCGTTCAGTGTGTTTAAGTGGGGCCTATTACTACATGGAGTATCTCTGACTGACGGACTGACTGACTCCCTTACTCGCTTCTGTCTGTATGTCTTATCACTTTCTTACACTCTTGCTTTCATCTAACTACTCTGACTCTAGGGGTTTAGTAATATATATTTGTGTCTGGAGACAGTGGGCGTGGCCTATTATTATCCACTGATGTTGCTTGAGTGGAGCCTTTTCCATGTTTTGGGTGGAGTTTCTTTCACTCGTATCAAAGGAAACAGAGATGTTCTTTCTGGTCAAAATAGCAAAGGCGCGACTAGGTTTCGCAGTCCCTTGCTAGCAAACAATGACCGCTGCTAACTAAACAATGGTTGCTGCTATCGTGGTTTTAGTTTTCCACCTGCATCGCAAGCTTTGTTTGAACAGCTGACCACTTTTATATGTATGTGTATATGTTTGCTGCCGTTCCGAATTCATTCTTCTTGCCTCGAGCAAAATACATATTATATTTGAATTCATGTTTTCTTGACTCGTGTCTATTTCTTCTATAAGTGTTTCTCTCTATTCTAGATGGGTTCATTATTGCATGGCATATTATTTTAGTAATTAATGCGTGGCCCAATTTCATGATTTTCTAAGTTCACCGGGCGCTCATTTGTAAGGTTCCTCCCTGGGCCTACCTATCTTGCAATTTTGATGCCACATGACTACTTTACTTTCGATTTAAGCCCTACAAGGCAAAACCGCATAAACAACTTACCCAGGCCCCATCATAGAATTTAAATCAACCCAGTGATATGTCTTGCCTAATTTGCACTCAGATCGGGAGGATGTGGAGCCCCTCTAGGTAACGAGTATGGTAGACCTGGTTATTATATTAGTAAACCTAGATAGTAAACATAATCTCATCCACCATAAATGATTGAAATGAATTATTGATTGAGAGGTTAGAGGTTAGTTTTTTTCACCCACCATATTCCATTCATATACATGGCGTTGTTGTGTGTATATCGTTTTAGGGATGCATATGTCTGTTATTAGTTGCCTATTGTTTTTTTCTTGGTATTTTTCTGTCTTGTTTTTGTGTGTTTTTCATTGGTTTGTACTATGTGATGGGCGTTCCCTTCGTATCTTTGTACCCTATATAAGGTTGTCTTGTCCATTTTCATGTTATTCCTTGAAAATGAACTTGCAAATATAGTTTGAAAGTGCTTCGATTCATCTTTTCATTTTCCTGTGGGTTAATTTTCATATATATATATATATATATATATATATATATATATATATATATATATATATATATATATATATAGATATATATATATATATATATATATATATATATATATATATATATATATATATATATATATATATATAAAGAAAATTAATGCAATATCGCAAGAAAAGATGAGGAATTAAACCACATTCTCTGAAGACAATTTAATTCAGAACAGTTTCGGTGTATCTCACACCCTTTTTCAACTGACACTGGGCAGAAAAATGAGAAAAGCATAACACAAGATCCCCCCCCCCATCTCCTACTTGTGGCTAATCTGGGGGTGGGTTAGGCCTAAACATATTGAAGGGCTGACATTTTACTATTTTATTTATTTGCGATCTTATTACAGGATTAAAAGAAAATTGACCCTCAGATAGATTTAAATTAGGAACTGACGATATCAAGCTCGATTCTACGATTCTTCTCTTAACATAGTTGGCCGATTTAAATATCATTTTGCTTCCATTTGAATCGATCCTATGATTCTTGTCTCTAACATGGCAAAAAATTCCACTACTTTTGCTGCCCACTCTAATATCTCTTTTGTGTTCGTACAATCTCTTGTCTAGATTTCTCCCCGTTTCCCCTATATAAACTTTATGGCAATCGTTGCATGGTACTGCATATACTCCTATGTTATGATGTTCTTTGGGTTTCCTGGCCATCATCAATTGGTTTAAGGAATTATTATATCTAAAGACTAGATTAATACCCGCTTTTCCAAATATGTCCTTTAAACTATTTAATTTATTATTAAATGGCAATGTTATACATTTGTTGAAGTCGTTAGTGCGGGAAGGCTTATTACCATAGAATGTTTTCCTAGCTGCAAAATGGGCAGACGATATGAACCAATCGGGGTAATACAAATTAGAAAAAATGGTCCTGATAATGACAATTTCTTCATCTAAATAGGAAAGATGACATATTCTGTATGCTCTAAGGAAAAGGTTAGAAATTACCGATTTTTTAACAGTATTATCGTGAAACGAAAAATAATGTATATAGGCATTCGAGTGGGTTGGTTTCCTATACACGTCAAGTTTTAATTCATGGTGATCTTTATTAATGAGGACATCTAAAAAGGCGTAATCTATTATCATATTCCCATTCATATTTAAATTTGATGGAGACATGCAAATTATTCAAATTTAATAATAAATTAAATAGTTTAAAGGACATATTTGGAAAAGCGGGTATTAATCTAGTCTTTAAATATAATAATTCCTTAAACCAATTGATGATGGCCAGGAAACCCAAAGGACATCATAACATAGGAGTATATGCAGTACCATGCAACGATTGCCATAAAGTTTATATAGGGGAAACGGGGAGAAATCTAGACAAGAGATTGTACGAACACAAAAGAGATATTAGAGTGGGCAGCGAAAGTAGTGGAATTTTTTGCCATGTTAAGGACAAGAATCATAGGATCGATTTCAATGGAAGTAAAATGTTATTTAAATCGGCCAACTATGTTAAGAGAAGAATCGTAGAATCGAGCTTGATATCGTCAGTTCCTAATTTAAATCTATTTGAGGGTCAATTTTCTTTTAATCCTGTAATAAGATCGCAAATAAATAAAATAGTAAAATGTCAGCCCTTCAATATGTTTAGGCCTAACCCCCCCCCCCCTCTCCAGATTAGCCACAAGTAGGGGATTGAGGGGAAAAAAAGAGGGGATCGTGTGTTATGCTTTTCTCATTTTTCTGCCCAGTGTCAGTTTAAAAAGGGTGAGATACACCGAAACTGTTCTGAATTAAATTGTCTTCGGAGAATGTGGTTTAATTCCTCATATATATATATATATATATATATATATATATATATATGATGGTTGTCCTCTTATCACTCCGCTGGAGTTCATTTGAGAGTAATAGATATAAAATGGTCATAATTCTTTAACTTTGGAGTGCTACGAACACTCCACAGCTAAAATGTTAACCCCCCTTTTTATATGGTCTTGTTAGTCCTGGTAACACCGAGGTTTCCTTACACGTGACTGACGCGTGTCGCAGTGCTAGTGGTTTGCCTGCGATGCCGGGGAAACTCATTTGATGTAGCAGTACCAGATGCGTTGGGCGAGTCACCAGCATGAGTGAAGATTGACGAGGTGAATGGGATTCGCTTGTTGGTTCTTTCCGAGATAGCGTTAAGCGGGATGTTGAAGTCTCGATTCCGGTTCTCTGCTGACGTGGCTATCAGAGTTGAAAGATTTGCTCGTGACTGACCACCGCTGCCGACGGGAAGACGAGGATTCCTGCGACACAATAAGCGAAGGTCGCAAAATGGAAGGTGAAATTTGAGCAGCAGAGGTGGTTGTAAGAGTGTTTTGGTGGTTATTGGAAAACTTCTTGGACCATAAAGTGATATAATGAGAGGAGATATTGGTAAAGGGTGCTCAAGGTTAACATTTTCAATATAGGCGGGTTTCAGGTGGTCTATGGACACAGTATCCTGCTTGATGCCAACCCGAAGGACGGAAAACTTCGGCTTTCTAGAGATAATGAGAAAGGGTCCATCATAGACTGGTTGCAAGGAAGAGTAAGTTGAATCGCGAGGGACCAATACCTGGGAACATGTCATCTCTTTCACCACGAAGGTTTTGTGATTGGCATGCACTATAGGGGTGGTTGGCTTAACGTCAGCCATCACTTGTACAAAATTGCGTGCATACAAAGTAGAATCGAAGTGAGAAGGTAAAGGCTGGTCAGAAGAAGAAAATAATTGACCAGGAAGACGAAGTTGAGTACCATACACAAGTTCAGCTGCAGAACAGGCCAAATCCTCTTTCAAGGACGAGCGAATACTCAGGAGAATCAAAGGTAGCTTGTCTAGCCAAGTAATGTTAGAATTTGTGGAGCGTAAGTTTGCTTTGACGGTCCGGTGTAGACGTTCAACACCGGCGTTGTTCTGAGGGTGGTATGTGGTGGTACGCAGGCGAAAGGAGCCAGGTACTGACATGAGTGCCTCTCATTGGTGTGATTCCAATTGGCTACCTAAATGGGTCCTATCTCTTATTTCACTATACCCGTGCCGTCGCTCGCTCTGTGTTCCTTGCCGCAGTTTCGAATGGCTTAGGTCACTCTATATCCTCGATAACGTAGCTGCTAAATCTGGCATTAAGGGAGGTGGAATTTCGCCACGTTCCGGTCATTCGCAAGCAGAACTTGACGTTACCCGAACCTGCGAAATGGTAAAATTATTCTGAGAGCCGTGATTTCGTACACTATCCCAATTTACGTGTGGATTTTTTATATAGCTGGTCAGCTGCTTTTGCCAGCAGGTCAACATTGGGGTCAGCAGCCTAATATACTCTGGGACACCCCTAATGAAATTTTTAGTGAGGAGCTCAAAAAGCTCAGATTGACCGCCTTTTTCCTTATAAGGTACTTTAAATGATTAAAAAAAAAAAACTGGTCTGACACTTATCTCCCATTTCTTGAGAATTTAGGAGCTCCCCGAGATCCTCAAATTGGGCCTTCTTAAATTCTCCCCAGAAAGCTTCCCTCAGTTTTTATATGCCCTAACCTTTTCTCCGTTGAACAAAATGTCCCTAAATTTGATCAAAAATACTTATGGGAACTTTATGTATGATTGAGGCTATTTTCTCCTCCTCCGTTATGGCTTATGGGTCGCAAAGGTCCAACCACTCGAAGGGATTTGATGAGTCGTAGTTTGCGAGTGTGAGAAAGACATGTGTGGTCCTAAGAGTTCCTTCGTTGGTTGCAGCAGACGACTACATAATTGGAGCAGTTGCTTCGTCAATCGCCGTTGTTGCTTTAGCCGATGTTGGTTGATTTACTAGTGTGCTCATATGTTCGTATATGTAATGTTTGTTGGTGAGAAATATCGTATATGGTAGAATGTATGACTTGTAGAATTGATGTGCTTAAAGAAATGAGCTTAAAATTCTGATGTGTGTGCACAGAAATTGAGGCAGGCGAAGGAAACGTGAAAAAAATGGAAATTATTATAAAAAAGAAATCGTTCACTTGTGTATTATAGAGGCATTAATTAATTTAAAATGATTTGAAGTACAAATAATGGAAGTAAGATGAAGTTGATAAAACGTGATTTATAAACGAACACGTGAGTGAGATGGCTGTTCCACTGGAAGAGCGCAATTTGCCGAGTTTTAAAATTTTTGACAATTCGTTCGCAAAATTAATATTTCATTAATTGGGAGAAGTCTGAGCACTATTTTTATGGTGGTGTTGTCTATAATGTTAGTAAACCTAGGTAGCAAACATAATCCCATCCATCATATATAAACGAAATGAATTGTTCTTGCGAGGTTATATGCCAAATGCGCGGCGTTGCCTTGGGGACAGCGGTAGAATCACGGGATGGATAAAATGCGAGAAACAAAAGATAAATTGTATTTAAAAACTAACAGAGAATATCACGATTAAAGATAATTAGTTTAGCAAGAGAATAACACAGAGATAACACTGCGTAACACGATTTTTGTTACAGAGCAGAAAATAAGTGATTCTAGATGATTTTTAGGCGCTGATTACAAATTTGTCTTTAGAATTAGCATATTACGTCTAGTTTTGATGTAATTTGAATTTTTCTTTTCAAGCCATTTCACACTTTTGCTCAATATTGTACCAATCTGCAAATTTTAATATATATATATATATATATATATATATATATATATATATATATATATATATATATATATATATATATATATATAAAGTAGACTATATTGAAGCTCAAGTATCATTGAATTCTAATTACAAGTGGGGTTTTTTCAGATTTTCAGATTGATACATACTTATTTGTGATAACTTTTCTGCTACTGATAACTGGTAACTGGTAAAGAAGTAAACACGTTTGTCAAAATATTGCTCTGATAAGAACCTTATGATAAGGATCTCACATTGTGTATCGTTTGCTTGCTCAACTTAGTATTTGAAATCTTGTCATGGCTTCAAGTTCTAGACGCGGATGTGTAAACAGCCCCAACATATTTTGTTATGTTTGTGGAAAATTCACACCAGTAGCACAACGGAGAAAAATAGAAACAGCAATGACGATGAAGCAAGCCTACAGATACTATTTTGGATGCAAAGTAGGGGACCAGGATAAAGATTGGGCCCCTCATATTTGCTGCACGCAGTGTAACACAATGTTAACAACTTGTTTAAATGGGAAGAGGAAGGCATTGCAATTTTATGTCCCCCTGATATGGTGTGATCCCTCAATTCACTATAAAAACCGAGAATGGCCAGTCAGAGAAGAACACACTGTTGTCAAACATAATGTTAAGCATGATGCTCTAGTAGATAAAAAAAAGTTCATCTTCCACCTCTTCACATTAAATTAAGGTTAATGAAAAATTTTGTAAAGGGTATGGATGAAAGAAGTAAAGGCTTTCAATATTTTAAAAACAAATTCAAAGGATCATTAACTGATACAAAAATAGAAGCTGGAGTTTTCACTGGACTACAAATTCGCAGAGTTGTTTCTGATGATTCCTTCACTTTGTGTCTCAATGAAAAAGAACGTAAAGCATGGGCATCCTTTGTGGAAGTCATTGAAAACTCTCTGGGCAATTTTAAGTCCTCAAATTACCGAGAAATAGTAAACAATATGCTGAAGCCAATGAAAAGATGGGATGTAGAATATCACTTAAAATGGATTTTCTGCACTCTCATCTCGATTTTTTTCCTGAAAATCTCGGAGCGGTTAGTGATGAACATGGTGAACGTTTTCATCAACAAATTTTGGTTATGGAGACAAGGTACCAAGGAAAATTTAATCCAAATTCGATGGGGGATTATTGCTGGTCTTTTCAAAACCAAACTTTGATGTCTCACAAAAGAAAAACGAGAAGGCTACATCAAAGTTTTTTTAAACTTTAATTGCATAACAAACTTAATCACTACAATAAAATCTTTATAACTTGGGGGGGGGGGGGAACATCGCCAGTGATGTACAAAGTCTGTCCTTCTCCAGAATAAAGAAGGAAGGTCCGCCACTTTTAAAATATTTTTGCTTAAAAATTATAAAGTAAAAAGATTTTTTTGTTTATTTATTAATCAGAACAAATAGCGAAAGGGAGGGAGGGAGGGGGTCATTACACAAAATCTAGACGTGATAGAGAATTTTAGTTTTCAAATTCGGATTCAGCACCTTCGAACTAATTAGAAACACTTATTTACATGTTTGTAACAAACAAAAGTTAAAATTTGTTGCCAAGTGTAATTTATTGGATACAATACAAGATACAAAATTGGTAGAAAACGCGGGAGTAATGGGAGAGAAATATTAATTATTACAGATAATTGCTAATATATGTATATGAATTTAGCAATAATATTTAAAGGATATTTAAAAGATGACAAATGGTATGATAAATTGGGATTCTGTAACAAAAAGTAAATATTAGTATTCACATGTGATATGCACTCCCGGTAAGGGGCACAGCGATTTGCTTTCCTGGCCGCCATGCTGACGCCCTGGCAGGCTACAGCTTAGCCCCTTTTCCTAATTTCTGATACCCTGTCTTCTTACTATGTTTCCTCACTTTACATTCAACCTCTCCCACAACTTTCACTGGTCAGCCTCTAATTTCACAGGGTTGACGCCGATCAGCTACCTCTCACCCAACCATCCCAGATCGGGGCTGAGGGGGGGAGGGAACAACACCCTCACCCCTGAACTACGGTTTGGGATAGTACGTTTTTAACGACTTGCTTCTCCCCCACCATCACATTCCCTTTCTCTCCCATTTCACACTCTATCAATTTTACACCGAGCCTAAGGTGGAGCCGCCATGCTGATGGGCTGCCAGGTCACTAGGCGCGAGGGGTGGCCTCAAGTTGTGGTAGCTGGCTTTGCCGGCCCGCTATTCACCCCTCGCATCTCGGACTACTGCGCGGGGTATTATCGTATGCGTCGTGTGCTACAAAAAGGGTCACCATGCCCAAGGGTGATAAATTAAAAAGTACTCTCCCTCTACCATCTTCGGAGCCACCTTCGGGGAGCTCCACTGCAGAAAAGGAGGTCCTCCCCTTGAAAAAACTTTTTCAGGGGACCCTCCAAACTTGTTTTACCGGAGAAGTGGCTTACTCCTCTCCCATGCCTATGGGTGCAGAGGACTACCCCTCACTCCCTTCTTTGTAGTTACCCTTGGGCGACTCCCTCTTACTAGCGACAGTCCCCCCTTTACTTTCCAAGGGGTCTGTCAAGAAAGCACTGATCCCGGTGGGAGCGCCTCGATAGTGCCAACCCTCTTAAGGGGACAAAGGATGGCAGGGCCCGTAAGTCAGTGCCTCCTAACGTCCTGCATTCGTGCGTGCAGAGTCTCCCTCGCATCTGCGACTGGTGCCAGTACGCAGCCCCAGACTGTAGAATCTTCTATGGGATCGAACCGGGGTTCTGTGCCAAGCACATAACCCGAGTCTGCCCCTGAGCAAGCTTCTCCTCAGGCGGCTCGGGCCTCCGAGGGTCCACAAGGAGAGGAGGGATCTCTTTCCATGGTTTGTGCTTGTTTGGCAGCCAAGACTTTCTCCTTTTGAGAGAACGATCTGGCGGAGTCCGGTCCATCTAGCCTAGGGGTAACTACCGGTGGAAGAGAGAAGAGGGTTCATTTCCCACCCCGCTGCCCTAAAGAGAAAAGGAACAAGAAAACGAAGAAGACTCGGGGCTCCTCTCCTTCCGCGGGAGCTGCGGGGACGGACAGGTTTGCCTCCGTTTCGGGAAGCGACCAAGCCAAGTTCGGCACGTTCGACCCGTTTCTCCACCTGGTGGAGTATCCCAGACTTAGACCAAAAAAGCGCAGAGCAGAGCCTCGATTAGTTCAGGGCTCCTCAATCAGAGGTTACCTGCATTTTTTAGCCCACTGGTTACAAACGCTTCCTTGTTATTCGCTCCACTGATGGCAGCATATTAGCTAAGGGCATAATGATTCATCAGAGGAGAGCTTTAGCTAGCGTGATAGGTAGAGAGCCGAAGGTGACCCGTTTCTCGGAAGGTAGTTTTCTGGCGAATCGGTCGAATCCCTCCAAGGTGGCCATGATTTGGTGCTTGTGCGCCCGCCTCTGCCTGGGTCTTATGCCTCACGTTAAGAAAGACACCATCTGCTCCTGGCCCGTCCAGGCCTACGAGCACGAGAGTTCCCCACCCATTCGGAACCCGTTTACTGGTTCTACCGATCCCGAGCGCTCCACTGGTAGAGCTAGTGGGATGAATATTTCATACCCAGCACCGGATAAAACCAGGGTTTCCCCTTCCTCCTTCCCCCAGCATGACCGTTGCCCGTAAGGCGAAACGGCCACGCGCCACCACCGACTCGTTAGACTCACAGGAGTCAAAACCCCTGAAGTTGGTCGTGAGGCCATCTTCCGGGGTTCCTAAAGTTGCTCCCTGAAAGGAGGAGGCACTAAAGGAGCTTCGGCTCCTTTGACCATACTCAGTGGTAGGCTGGGTGGCTCGGAGACGGTGTATCCTTCAAAACACAGACCTCCGCCTTATTAAGGTTACGAAGCGGAGGGAGGAAAAGACTCGCATAGCGAGCCCAACCTCCCCCGATAAGTCCTTGAAGGCGACTGGGCCATTAGCGCATTATTCGGCCAACAGCGTCTGGAGTTCTGACTCCGGGAAGGCTACGGCCATTCCCGTGAGGGTCTGCTCTTCGAAGAGGGGTCACGCATCTCTTCCGAGCTAGGCTTGGACACCGCAATCTCGGACTCCGCGTCCGTGGCGGAATCCTTTGCGACCGCTTTCTCCTCATTCTCTAGCCAGGATGCTCCTCCGCCAGCATTCAATGCATATCGTGATGTCGCAGAAGGCCACCGACTGACTTTACCTTCAGAAGTGGAGAACTCTTCAACGACAAGGTTACTCTGGATGAGTTGCGTTCTGCTTTCGCTTCGTGGACGGACATCGGCCTTGGTCCAGACAATGTCCCATTGGCCATTCTTCGACACCTAGGTGTGTGAGGATGTCCGTCTGTTAGATTTGTTCAACAGGATCTAGATAGAGGGTATCCTTCCAGATTCCTGGCGAATCGCTACTGTGCTCGCTTTTCGCAAACCGGAGAGAGATCACTCTAAACCGGCCGGTTTCCGCCCAATCTGTCTAATCTCCTGGTTGTGCAAGGTAATGGAAAAATTGGTAAATGTTAGATTAGCCTTTTTTTCTGGACAGCGGAGGCCATCTGTCTTATGCACAATGTGGCTTACGCAAGTTCCACTTCACGTCGGATGCTCTGCTCCCACTAGAAAATGCCGTTTGCGAGGACTTCCTTCGGAGACCACTACGCAGCGATGTTTTTTCATCTGGAGAAGGCCTATAATACTGCACGGCGATTCAGTATCATGGAGACTCTCAACACGATGGGTACGAAGAGACGCCTCCAAATCTTTATATATAAATTCTTGCGAGATCGTCGATTCCGTGTACGGGTGGTAGAGGGCCCTCTGCGGCCCAATGCAGGAAGAAGAGGGTGTCCCGCAGCTAAGTGTCCTCCGTGTCACACTCTTCGCCCTGAACATCAACGGCATCACCTCGCTGCGGCCGGAAGATGTTCTCGCAACGCTATATGTGGCCAACCTTTCCATTTCTTTTGGCGCTGCACTGATGCCAACCATGGAGGGTAGAATCCAATAGGCATTGAACCGCGTTTCTCGCTATGCCGAAGCTCACAGGCTTCAGTTTTCCTTGGCAACGACTAAAGTGGAACATTTCTGCCGCCTTCCACGTCTTCACCCTAACCCAACTTTGTTTCTCAATGGTGTCAGTCTGGAAGTAGTGCACTCGCACTGTTTCCTTAGTCTTATATTTGACTGACGCCTCGCCTAGGAGGCTCATATTCGCAGCCTTATGGTCTCTTGTACCCGTCCCATGGATATTCTTAGTTCCGTGAGGTTTAGCGCTAGTGGCGCTGATAGGGCTACTGCTTTACTACGTCCAGCGCTAGTGGCGCTGATAGGGCTACTGCTTTACTTTTTTATTGATCCTTTGTTCGTTAGAAGCTCGACTAGGGATGCAAAATTTATTGATTCCAGGTCGAGCGTCTATTGCGGAAGTTGGACTCGATTATCTACCCCGGCCTTCGCCTGGCGACTGGTGCCTTCCGCACTTTCCCCATTGAGAGTCTACTTGTCGATGTTGGGGAGATATCACTCGCTCTGCGCCGTGCACAGTACATTATTCGCCTGCACGCGCGAGCTTGGTGCCTCCCTCAGGTGCCAAATGCTCTCACTGTATCATCAGCTGATATCAACGGTACCTATGCCACCGAGAGACTCGACTCATACCTTAAGTCTTTTGGGTTTAGGGCTAGGAAACTCTTTCGAGAGCTAGGTATAGCTCTCGGGGCGGTGGCACCCCTGGTTCTGCCTAGGACGCCACCCTCCAGGGTAGCACCTTTGACTATTTGCTGCCACGCCTCTGCTCCCAAAGTTTATACAGCGCCAGGAGTATTGCGTTCGTCCTTTTCAGAGCACAGTGCTGGGGAATTTCGGTGCCTTAAGCAATTTTCCCATTGAAAGCCAACTTGTCGTTGTGGGAGAGAAGCCACTCAATCTGCACCATGTTCAGTGCATTATTCGCCTCTACCCGCGACCCGGTGCCTCTCTCAGTCGCCAACATTTCACATAGCATCAGAAGCTGATCTCGACGGTGCCTATGCCGCCAAGAGACCCTAGCCATACCCTATGTCTATTGGGGTTAGGGCTAGGAAACTCCTTCGAGAGCTAGGTATAGCGCTCCAGCCGGTAGTGCCCCTGTTTCTGTCCAGGATGCTACCCCGGCGAGTACAGCTTTGACTATTTGTCGCCACGCCTCTGTTCTTAAAGCTTTCATAGCACCGGAAGTATTGCGTTCGGCCTTTTTGGAGCACACTTCGTGTCACTCTAAAACCGTGCCAGTGTATACGGATGACTCCAAGTCCCAAGAGGGGCTCGGTTTCCACGCAGTAATCCCTCTGTTTGAAGTCAGTGGCTCTCTACCAAGTACTGCGTTTGTCTTCAAGGCCGAACACTTTGCAATACACCGCTCGGTATGGGAGATATCTAGTCGTGCCCGTTTCTGAGACCGGATTGGGATCTTTAGCTACTCACAAAGCGCCCTGAGTGCTCTCGGGACATTGGAATATCCACATCCACTGGTTCGTGATATCCGTGACGCCACGGTTTTGGCAACCCGGGCAGAGGTCGAGATTATCTTCTTCTGGGTTCTTAGATATGTAAGAATTGCAGGGAATGGAGAATGAGTTCGCTGATGAGAGCGCCAAAGGGTCCGCGAGAACCGGGCCAAGACTCCAGCGTTTCACTCGTCCTCACGCTGACTACATGGCAGGAACACGGCCTGCCCTCTGGGCTGCTTGGCAAAGAAGATGAGAGATGTTCAATGGGAACTCAAATTACGTGCCATTGCACTGTGACTGCTCCCATGGACATACCCCTGAATGCCGCAACGGCTTCAGGATGCTTTCTGTCGTTTCCGAATTGGACACACTCGCGGAGCGCTCCACCGATTGCTTGCGCCCTACTGCGATGACTGCGTTGACCCCAGACTGTTCTGCACATTTTTGTTGAATGTCCCAGTCTGGGTTATCTTCGCGCACGTTAGCTGTCCCGGTACCAGAACGAGCGGGATCACTACCTCTTCTACCTTGTACTCGGGACTGGTTCGTGCGCACGACTTTTTGGAGTTGTCTGGCCTCCTCCACTTTATTTAACTGTTTGTTGTGGGTCCTCTGTTCCTGCGCCGGGGGGAGGATCTACCCCCGACGCCGGAGCTCGCTTCCTTCTTGTTATCCTTTTATTTTGTTTTTTTTTGTTTTTAGTCTATTATCTTTTTATCCTGTTTACTTACTTGTTTTTTAATATAGCCACCTCGTATGCTGTAGTGAGTACGGCGACTTATGCCCCAGTATGCAGTCGCAAATGGACTTCTAAAAAAAAATGCGATATGCACATACCGACCTGAATTGTGGAACAGGAACACTTTGAATGAACCAACCTTTTTGGATGAAAGTGAGGACACCAGGAACTAAGTGACTCTTAGAAAAGTTCGGGAACAGGCAGTTCCAATATTTTTAGAAAGCATTTTTAAGAGAGTATATTTTACCATTTTAAGGAATTATAAATTGAGTTGCAGTCACTTGGGATACGCAAATAAATAAATAAATAAATAAATAAATAAATATATATATATATATATATATATATATATATATATATATATATATATATATATATATATATATATATATATATATATAAAATGTTGACCTCTCATCACTTCGCTTGAGTTCATTTGATAGTAATAGATATGAAATGGTTATAATTGTTTAACTTGGCAGTACTACAAATCAATCGGAATCTGTTGCAGTGCTACACCGAGTGTAACAGTCTTTACAGGGCATCCCTCTGCGGAGGAACCTTCGTGGATAGAAGTGCAAGTTTGTAATGCAGTAGGCGGGTATGTAATTAAGAGAAGCAATAATCTAACGAAGAAACAAATTTAACAGATACCCAATCCAAGTGGAGTATGCATACATGGCACCACAAACAAATGAGATAAGAAAAATAAAAGGTTCCTCTGCCAGAAGAAACGAAGGTGGGACAGGCGAGGTACACTTGAAAGGGTCGGTAAACAGGACGACCTGAGAATGACAAAATGACGACATTCCAATAGAAGATAAGGGACTGATTAGTCCCCACTCTCCACCGCAAAAAAAGAAGCCAGTAGCAACGTGTGATTCGAGTACCAACCGAAAGAAGATGGCCGTGGGTGTCTCGTGTTGTCAAATCGAACGTAGCAAGGGGCCACCTCTAGTGACCGTAGTCTCTGAAGGCTCGAGGGCCACGAACGAACAGACTCTTTGATAATGTGTAATTGAAAGAATGTAGTCATCCCATTGGTCGTGCCACAAACGAAAAACATAATTTCTTATGGAGGAAGAGAAATCTCGAAAAAGAGTATACAGAGTTATCCGAGCCCCAGGTCAGGTTAAACAGGTCAGCTGATCAGCCATCTCGTTGCCCAGGACCCCTACATGCTACGGAACCAAAACAAATAAAATCCAATAACGAGACGCTTGATAGACTAGCCAAGTGCGAATTTCTGCATTTAAGGGATGGAAAACACTAAAATGCGAATCGGCTGTCAACACTTAAGTCGGAGAAAATAACAAAATCTTGAACACACAAAATTTGGATCAGTCAAAAAGCTAAAAGAATACCCGAAAGCTCGGCAGTAAAAATAGAGGTCGACACCGGGAAAGACAAAGTTAAAACGCTCGTGAGTAAACGGCTGCAGCCTCCTGGCTAGTATAGTGGTTAGTGTGCTTGCCCGGCAATCGCTGGGTCATCAGTTCGAATCTCCGCCCCTATTCTTTTTAAGCTGACACTATTTACTAAGGGAGGTTACCGCCGTGGCCGGGCATTACGGTGGGGAGTTGGGGCTTGCCCTGGCTGACGTCCGCTTGAGAAGCTACATAGCTTGAAATGATGACTAAAAAAAAAAAAAACTTTAACCTTCTGGGTATATGGATCAATGTTGTGTATGTGACGTCGCATGTTCGAGGAACAGGAGATCAAGGGTCCGCGCACGACTTATCCAAGCTCCACATGGAGCTTGGAAATTCGACTCCCATTTTCATTCCGTTGTCATAAAAAAGTAATAAACTAACCAGTTGAAGTTTTGAGAGATTTACAATGCACTTTAGTGTTTTTTGCTCGCCTCCACTCCTTATCAAATTATACTGAGTTTTTTCATTTACGTTATATTTATCATTTCTATCATACTTCTATCATTTACTGGGTTTAGATCAGGTAGATCATGTTTGACTAACTTACTAGACTTTCTGGAGTTTGTAACAGATCAAGTAGATAAGGGAGAGAATATAGATATAATTTACTTAGATTTTAGTAAAGCATTTGATAAGGTACCACACAGGAGACTAGTTCATAAATTAAAAATGATTGGGATATGTGGGGGTGTTTCAAATTGGATAGCTGAGTGGCTGAAAGACAGGAAGCAAAGGGTAGTGCTAAATGGTGTAAAGTCAGAGTGGAGGGATGTTATCAGTGGGGTTCCTCAGGGATCAGTTCTCGGTCCATTATTATTTGTCATCTATATAAACGATCTTGGGGAGGCAGTTAATAATAAAGTGTCAATTTTTGCGGATGATACCAAATTAGCAGCTGTAGTTAAAGATATTGATGATAATTTTAAAGTGCAGGGGGACTTAAATAAATTGTTATCCTGGGCACATAAGTGGCAAATGACTTTCAACCTTGATAAGTGCAAAGTTATTAACATGGGAAAAGATAATAGAGAATTTAACTATGAAATGGATGGGCATTGGCTGAGCTCAGTAGAGGATGAGAAAGATCTAGGAGTAGTAATAGATAAGTCATTAAGGTTTTCTAAGCAGTGTATTGAAGCAAGAAATAGGGCAAATAGAGTGCTGGGTTTTATTAAGAGAAATGTCAGTTACAAAAGTAAGGAGGTTATTCTTAACTCTATAACTCTTATGTTAGGCCACATCTAGAGTACTGTATACAGGCATGGTCCCCACATTTTAGACACGATATTAACCTTCTTGAGTCAGTGCAACGGAGGGCAACAAAGATTATTCCTTCCCTGAGGCACCTTGAATATATAGATAGTCTGAGGGTATTAAATATGTTCTCGTTAGAAAGGAGGTGTGTGAGAGGGGATATGATTGAGCTCTTTAAAAAATTTTCCGGGATAGATAAATTGGATGTTAGCAAGTTTTTTGAGTTAGATGATGGAAATCGGACTAGAGGTCACCACTTGAAAATTAAAAAGCAAGGGTGTAGGTTGGATTTAAGAAAATATTTTTTCACCAATAGAGTGGTAGACTTCTGGAACAAATTGCCGCAGAGTGTAGTAGGTAGTCCAAATCTAAATGTATTTAAGAGTAGGTTGGATGAGTTTATGGGAAGGGAAGGTTGTGATGGTTCCTAAGTTTTGTATATATTTATATTGTTTGTATATATCTATAGCTGCATGATTTATTTCTTGACAAGCCTTGATTGGTGATACCCTTGTTTCTGGATGCAATCCTCTGGATGTAGTTTTCCTGGGAGTTTGGGTGCCTTGAAAAAGAGGCCGCTTGACTCGGATGACCTATGATGAGCCCTTGTGGCTTTTGTCATCCGTTATATTATATTGTGGGGGACTTTGATTTTGTCTTCCCCTGGTGATGGTGCATTTTGTGGGTGGGTTTTGACGGAGTCGGATGACCTTTGATAGGCCCTTGTGGCTTTTGTCATCCGTGTAATTATGTTATGTTATGTATGTTAGCATTCACAACGTGATTGAGTAGTTTATTCCATAAATTTACTACTCTTTGAGAGAAAAAGTATTTTCTGATATCTTTTGAACATTGTTTCTTATAGATTGTATAGTTGTGTCCTCTTCTAACATTCTCATTTCGCTGGAATAAAATATTTGCATCTATGTTCTTAAAACCTTTCATTACCTTGAATACTTCTATCATATCTCCTCTTGTTCTTCTTTCTTTTAAAGATGTTAAGGTTTTAAATGTATATTGCGGCATTATCCTAGATAGCTCTCAAAGCACAATAAACATAAAAACCTATATTTTGCTATGCAAGGGACTGAAGTTAAATGCTAACACTGTCTAAATTTTGCAGACAAATTGCTCAGGCCTAAATCTGAGGGATGCTGGGAAAACGGGAATTAAAAACAAAGAGTTAAGAAATATATATATATTATTGAATTGACAGTTAGATTATTTAAAGGTGAATTTATACAGTAACAGTTTATGGATGTATTGAGAATAGTGCGTGTGAATTAAATTTGCATGAGTTAATGGGAATGGATTTACAATTGGTAAAGTTGGTTTGGTAATTAGAGGGTAACACTTCAGTTTAGGGGCACATGGTAGGTGGCGCTGTTTATAGGCTAAAATATGTCATGATGTCAGATGTGACCAATCACGGCTTTATATTTTTTTGTATATGAGTATATACTGGAGTGCTGTGCACCCCAGACCCCTCCCCCCAATTGATTCAAACTTGGATCATCGTAGGCTGGTCCCCCCCGCAGTCATATCTCACCCACGAGCAGTCCCCTTGAATTTACTGGGTTTTTTCCTATTTGTATTTTTTGTTTCGCTGCAAATGACAACAGCTTTTTACTGGCAGAAAAAAATCTGGTAACCTAATGACAAATAATACTTACTTACTTAAATTGATTAATTACGAAAAAATATGAAATTTTAACAATGTCTTTTAAACTTAAATGGGAATTCGCGAAAAATGTAACCCCTACGCGCTAATTGTTTGAAACTGCACCGCTGTTGCTTACTGTTTTCGTTTACATATATTTTATCACAACAAGACATTAAATTTTCTGAAAATTTGTAAATTTGCACTGCATTTCAAGCATTTTATAGTTTTCTCGATTAGTTTATGCGCCTCTGAAAAATCTAAAAGTTTTTCGCGGTCATGCAAAATAAACTTGAATTTGAATAACGAAGAAGCACAACTAGAGCATGATGAAACTGAAACATTTGCGTAGCAGGTCCTATTTATAGCTACAATGTTGCCAATAAAAAGCTGTTATCGTTTACAGCGAAACAAAAAATACAAAAAAAAAGAGAAAAAAACAATAAAAGACATCAAGAAACCTTACCTAACTTAGAAAAAACTATAAACGAGCAGAGGCGCAGATATTTAGTAAATAATACAGAATAAAGGTTACAAACCCCCAAAACAACAAAAAAATATAATGCTTTGATTGGTCACATCTGAAGACATATTGTAGCCGACTAACAGCTCCACCTACCGTGCACCCCTAATCTGAAGTATTACCAATTAGAGTATAATAAATGATGATTGCTAATTGGTAAATAAATTATAACATGATGATTGATAATTGGTAAATAGTAATTGGCAAATAGATGATTGATAGATAGTAATTGGTTGATTGCATTTAAATTGGTAAATAGTTTATATGTAATTGTATTATAACTAATGGATAAATAGATTGTATAATTGTTAAAGAGTAATTTGAAAATAGATTGATAAATTATAAATAGTAATTGGTTTATAGATTGGATTATAATTTGGATTATAAATTGGATTATAGTTAAATGGCTTATACTGGAGTTGATTGGGTCTGTAAATGAGACAAAATAATCAAGCATCAATTCAGGATTCTTTTGGGAAATATTTAGCTAAACAATTACAATTCAAATATTTACAGACCTGTTCACTGATGCAGGACAGCCGAGAAATGAACCTCATGGGTTTATTTTAAGATGCTTAGGAGAGAGAGAGTAGCAATCTCCCGATTTAGGTCAGGGTTACCAACCCTTCTTGAAATTATAAATATATTTATATATAGTAAGGAATAAATATTTGTAGGGGTGTAAACCGCTACAGATGTGATTCCTAGTTTCTTACATCTCTCTTCGTACGGTAGGTTTCTTAATTCCCATGGTATCTTTGTACCTCTATGTTGAACCCTTTCTATCACCTCAATATCTTTCCTTAAATATTGTGATCAAGCTTGCACTGCATACTCAAGATGGAGTCACACATTACTTTTATTTAATATTTTAAATTTTTATGCATTCAGTTTAGAAAATTAGGGTAATACTTCAGTTTAGAGGCGCACAAGAGGGGGGCGCTGTTATTTGGCTACAATCTAGGCCTTATGAGGTCAGACAGTAGTTTCAAAGGGGGCCAATCACAACATTGTATTTGTCTTGTTATTTTGTTTGGTAACACTTCAGTTTGGGGGTACATGGTAGGTGGCGTTTATAGGCTACAATATATGTCTTATGATGTCAGATGTGAACAATTACGCTGTTATATTTTCTTGTATATGAGTATATACTCGGGGGCTGTGCCCCCCCCCAGATACCCCCCAATTAATTGAAACTCAGGATCATTGCAGGGTGATCCTCCCACAGTGATATCTCCCCCATGAGCAGTTCCCTTGAATTTACTGTTTTTTTTCCCCCCCAACAGCTTTTTACTGGCAGAAAAACCTAACCTAATGACAAACAATATTTACTTTTATAGGTTTCTTGATTAGTTTATGTGCCTCTAAATAATCTAAAAGTTTTTTGCGGTCAAGCAAAATAAACCTGAATTTGAATAACGAAGAAGCACAACTAGAGCATGAAAAAGCCATAATAAAACAGAAACAAATGCTAAGTGGGTTCTGTTTATAGCTACGACGTTGCCAGTAAGAAGCCGTTATCATTCACTGCAAAACAAAAAATACAAAAACAATAAAAGCCATTAAGAAACCTTACCTTTCTTAGAAAAAACTATAAGTGAGCAAAGTCGCAGATATTTAGTAAATAATACAGACTAAAATTATAACGCAGTGATTGGTCGCATCTGAAGCTACCGTCTGACATCATAAGAGATATTGTAACCCAAAATTGTAGCCTACTAACAGCACCACCTACCGTGCACCATAAAATCTGGAAGTATTACCTTTTGTTTTTTCCTTTCTTCTTTATTATTTAGAAAATGCCTGCACTTCTACCTAATTATATTATTTAGTACTGTATTGATTTTTTTATAATTACTAATGTATTAAACTTTATATGTTTCATTTAACTATTTTTGTGAAACTAAACCATTAATTTCACACACTGGCAACCCTTAATTCAACCTTATTTCAAACATTGGCAACCCTGAAACTGAGCAGTTAAAAGAGCGAACTACCTGTGAATATAGTTTGTTTGACTTGAATATGACTTGTATTAATTCCTCGTCCAATTTAATAGACTTTTCTATAGATCGTGGTCTAATTTAAAAGAAGTGTGGCTCAATTATATTAGTGAAAGGTGGAGATAGGGTAAACCTGAAGATCTGCATCACATGCTCGCCTCCGCTGTTCCCCGGTCTTCGCTGCATAATATTGCATCCATGTTCCAATATGTTTCACTTTTTTTGAGTAAATTCAAGGGGACTACTTGTGGGGGGAGATATCACTGCAGGGAAACCCCCCTACGATGATCCTGAGTTTCAATCAATTGGGGGGGGGGTGAGGTCATATACTAAAATAATTTTAATTTTTGGTGGTAGCCTAAATTAGGTGGCTCTATTGTCTTTGTTATTTTGATAAATGTGCGATCGGCTCTGCATATTTATCGAAATAATAAAGACTATAGCGCCGCATACTTTAGGCTATTTCGGCCAAAATTATCATTTTTAGTTACTTTCTAAATGAGGGGCTTCGCCTTATGACGTCTGATTCCTAAATTATAGCCCAAAATTGTAGCCCAGAAATAGCGCCCCCTGTTGTGTGCCCCTAAACTGAAGTATTACCAAAATGAGTGTCTAATTATTCCCAGCCTTTGACTCGCTTTTTTTGTTATTTCATTAACATGATCGGCTACTTTAGGGTTAGAACTTACATTTACTCCAAGATCTTTTTCCTCTGTTGTTGTCAGAGTGTTTCCATTCATAGTATACTGCATTTCCAGGTTTCCAACTCCAAAATGCATTTTTCTACATTGAAATATAACATCCAGTTCTTTGACCACTCTTCCAATTTACTTAAATCTTTCTGTAGTTCTGCTCCTTGATTAGGAGTTTGTAAAATCTATATATTTTTGTATCGTCTGCAAATATTTTACATTCATATTGTAATGAGGATGATAAATCATTTATATAAATCACAAAGAGTATGGACATACTATACCAGTCGCACCAATCTTAATCAATCATCTATTCTATCAATTGACTGGCATGTCCATTTAAACTATTGGGCTGCTTGGTCGTTAGTGCCATGCGCTGCCGTAAGGTTGCCCTACCAGGTGAGTACAATATACAATTTGAACCATAGAGAGGAATGTGTCAAAAAGAAAAGCATCATCAAGACTTGTCAAAATCTGAATCAATCATAATATACAATAATAAAAAACTGCATCCACAGTAGAGCCCAGAATACCCCCTCCCCCTTCCTGAGTTAACACTCCCTCCCCATATAGGTATCTAATCTGCGTTGAAAACATTCAAGTTTGGACTGTCTACTGTCTCAGATGGCAAACTATCCAGTAATCTACCACTCTATTGGTGGAAAAATATTTTCTAACATCTGACCTGCACCTCTGTTTTTTAATTTTTAAGTCGTGACCCCTAGTCCTATTACTACCTTCCAACTCAAATAACTTGCTAAAATCCAACTTATCCATCCCATAACAGATTTTTAAAACTCAATCATATCTCCCCTCACACATCTCTCAAATGAGAACATATTTAGTACCCTATAAGAAAGGAGATAGAAAAATGCTAGTAATTATAGCCCCATATCAAAAACATCACAAGTAAAGATATTTGAAACAATTGTAAGAGGAAAGATGATTGATTTTATAATAAAAAATAATCATATATCAACAAGTCAACTTGTACCGTGTAGTTCTTGCTTGACAAACCTACTTGAAACCCTCGAAGATTAGACAAAAGGTATGACAATAGCAAAACTTATAATGCAATTTATTTGGACTTTAGGAAAGCATTTGATAGTGTACCATTACATAGATTGTTATATAAACTGCACAAAATCGGCATTCATAGACAAATTTTCAACTGAATTCAGCCAATGCCCATCCATTTCATAGCTAAATTCCCTATTATCCCTTCCCATGTTAAGAACTTTGACTTTTTTTAAAGTTAAAAGTCATTTGCCACTTCTGAGCCCAAGCTAATAACTTAAGTCACTCTGCACTTTAAAGCTACCCTCAACTTCTTTGACTACAGCTGCCAATTTAGTGTCATCAGCAAAAATTGACACTTTGCTATTTACAGCCTCCCCATTTATATAAACTATGAATAATAAAGGGCCTAGAATGGATCACTGAGGTATGCCACTGATGATGTTCCTCCACTGTGACCTCACCCCATTCAGCACAACTCTCTGTTTCGTGTCTTTCAGCCATTCAGTTATCCAATTCAAAACTTTACCACATATCCCATGCATTTTTAATTTGTGAACTAGTCTCCTATGTGGAACCTTATCAAAAGCTTTGCTAAAATCTAAGTAAATTACATCAACATTCTCTCTCTCTCCCTTTAATTGTTTAGTAACATAATCCATAAAATCCAGTAAATTTGTTAAACACGATCTACCTCTTCTAAACCCATGCTGAGCATCATTTATTAACCTACCATACTCTAGATGGTCAGAAATCCCCTTCTTAACTATCTTCTCAAGGATTTTACATAAGATAGAAGTTAAGCTTACTGGCCTAAAGTTATTTGAGTACTCTTTATTTCCCTTTTTAAAAATTGGCACTACATTTGCTAATTTCCAATCATTCGGTATTTCTCCAAATTCTAATGATCTAGTATATAACTTCCTAAGAGCTACTGCAATACTATCTACACCTTCTTTGAGTAACCTAGAATGAATGTTGTCTGGGTCAGATGACTTAGCCCTTTAATTAGTTCCCTGTTCATATTAATGGTATTCAACACTACTTCCCTTGACCTAGAATTATTATTAATTAATCTATCTAATAGGCCCTATTTTATCACTGTTAGATTTGTTATTAATTTTATAATAGCTAAAGAATTTCTTGTATCTTTATTATTATTTTGAGCTAAATTAATTTCTGCCTCCTTTTTGCTCTTAATAATCTTATTTAGCTCATTTCTGGTCAACCTATAATGATTTAAATTCTTAAAAGTACTTTCTCTCTATAATCTCTGGTATGCCTTTTTTTTCTCAGAGATTTTCTTTGGTATCTCATGATTCTACCACAACGGCTTCCTACATTTCTTCCTAATAGCCTTCATTGGGATACACTGCTCCTGAACTGTTTAGTATAGTCTTAAAAGTGTCTCACATCTCATAAGTATTCTTCCCCCTTAATTCTATAACCCAGCTGATCTTATTTAGCAAGTTTTGTAATTTATCGTAATCTCCCCTATAAAAGTTTTTGTGGAGTTTATTGATGTTCTACCATTCACTATTCCCAAGTTAAAAATAACCATCTGATGATCGCTATTTCCCAATGCTTGCCGACAGTCTATTCCTGAACCAGGTGATCATCATTTGAAAGAACCAGATCTAAGATATTGGCACCCTTGCATGTGTAATCACAAATGCAAGGGATGCGGTTGTGATTACACATGTAGGAGTGAATGATGTGAAGAAAGTGGGTGCATGTGAGTTACGTGAGAGGTACAAGAGGTTGATTGAAAAGGTGAAAGAAAGTAGAATGAAAGGTGTTGTGACAGGTGTGCTTCCAAGAATGGATGTTGGGGTAGAATGGATGTCTCGTGCAATTGGGCTGAATGATTATGTGATGAGGATGTGTGAGATGGAAGGTGTCATGTTTGTGGATGTGTGGGATAGGTTTGTTGGAATGAAAGAAATGTATGCGATGGATGGACTGCATTTGAGTAGGAGGGGGGTAGATGTGTTGTGGGAGGAGTATGATCGTGTTATTAGGTCTTTGCGGGCGGGAAACTAGATACTAATAGTGGTCAGGGAATTATGAGAGGACATTATAGTACTGAAAGTAGAATGGACTTGGCAGATAACAGAAATAGGTTCCAAGGCGATAGAGGTGAGGTCATTCAGGTTTCAAAAGGTGCTTCAGGGATAGGGGGGTTAAATTGTTTCTATACAAATGCTCGTAGTCTTAGAAACAAGAAGGATGAGCTATTTAGTTATATTAGCAATGAGGATATAGATATATTATGCGTTACTGAATCATGGGTTAATGAAATAGAATTTAGTGACACTATAAGTGAATTTGATTTTCAGGGCTATAATATGTACATTAGTCAAAGGACAGGTAGGATTGGTGGAGGAATAATTATCTATATAAAAAACAACATCGTTTCAAGTTTAAATACTTCAATAAAGCAGGATGGAGTTGAGTCACTTTGGATAGATATTAGGTTCAGTAAAAATAGGATGGTGCATTTGGGAGCTTTCTACAGGCCACCTGGGCAGACTGATGATATAGATGAACTAATGATAAGGGAAATAAGTAAGGGATGTGAAACAGATGCAGTTATTATTGGGGACTTCAACTTAAACTCTGTGGACTGGGAAAATATGATAGGTAGGGATAGAACAAGTGGCAGGTTCATAGAATGCTTTGAGGATAATTTTTTTAATCAATTTGTTAATGAGCCAACGAGGGGGGACAATATATTAGATTTAGTACTTTCTAACAGTGATCATTTAGTTCAAGAATTGACTGTTGGGGAAGCATTGGGAAATAGTGACCATCAGATAGTTCGTTTTAACTTGGGAATTGAGAAGGGCAAAATAACTGAGAATGCTGAAAAAGTTCCAAATTTTCATAAGGGAGATTATGTAAAACTTCGAAGCTTGCTAAATTTGGTAGACTGGGATATAGAATTCAGAGGTGAAAATGCTTATGGGATGTGGGATACTTTTAAGCATATAATAAATGTAGTCCAAGAACAATGTATCCCAATGAAGGCCATTAGGAACAAAAGTAGGAAACCATTATGGTGGAATCAGGAGATAGCTAGAAAAATTTCAGAGAAGAAAAGGGCATATAAAAAATTACAGGTAGAAAATAATATTCAAAATTTAAGTGATTATAGAATGGCTAGGAATGAGTTAAATAAGATTATAAAGAACAAAAGGGTGTCAGAAATTAAATTAGGTCAGGATAGCAACAAAGATCCTAGAAAGTTCTTTAGTTACTATAAAACTAATAACAAGTCTGGCAGAGTTAAAATAGGACCTATCAAATATGAAGGGTTTGTGAGAGAAACTGATGAGGAAATAGTTGAGGTACTAAATGGTCATTTTGCATCAGTATTTACAAAAGAGAAACTAAATAGTCCTATGTATAGTACTCATAGGTCAGGAAAAGAGGTGTTTACTAACATTTGTGTGGATCGGAGGATGATAAAAGGACAAATAGGTGATTTAGATACTACCAAGGCCTCCGGCCCTGATAATATTCATTCTAGGATACTTAAAGAAGGGGTAGAAAGTATCTCAATAGCTCTGGACAAGTTATATACTAGGTCATTGGAATATGGAGAAATACCCGATGATTGGAAGAGAGCGAATGTAGTCCCCATTTTCAAGAAGGGTAGTAAAGAGGATCCAAATAACTTTAGACCGGTTAGCCTAACTCCTGTAGTCTGTAAAATTCTTGAGAAAATAGTTAAAAAAGGGATTTGCCAACATCTAGAGAGGGAGGGGTTAATCAGCGATGCTCAGCATGGGTTTAGATCAGGTAGATCATGTTTGACTAACTTACTAGACTTTCTGGAGTTTGTAACAGATCAAGTAGATAAGGGAGAGAATGTAGATATAATTTACTTAAGATTTTAGTAAAGCATTTGATAAGGTACCACACAGGAGACTAGTTCATAAATTAAAAATGATTGGGATATGTGGGGGTGTTTCAAATTGGATAGCTGAGTGGCTGAAAGACAGGAAGCAAAGGGTAGTGCTAAATGGTGTAAAGTCAGAGTGGAGGGATGTTATCAGTGGGATTCCTCAGGGATCAGTTCTCGGTCCATTATTATTTGTCATCTATATAAACGATCTTGGGGAGGCAGTTAATAATAAAGTGTCAATTTTTGCGGATGATACCAAATTAGCAGCTGTAGTTAAAGATATTGATGATAATTTTAAAGTGCAGGGGGACTTAAATAAATTGTTATCCTGGGCACATAAGTGGCAAATGACTTTCAACCTTGATAAGTGCAAAGTTATTAACATGGGAAAAGATAATAGAGAATTTAACTATGAAATGGATGGGCATTGGCTGAGCTCAGTAGAGGATGAGAAAGATCTAGGAGTAGTAATAGATAAGTCATTAAGGTTTTCTAAGCAGTGTATTGAAGCAAGAAATAGGGCAAATAGAGTGCTGGGTTTTATTAAGAGAAATGTCAGTTACAAAAGTAAGGAGGTTATTCTTAACTCTATAACTCTTATGTTAGGCCACATCTAGAGTACTGTATACAGGCATGGTCCCCACATTTTAGACACGATATTAACCTTCTTGAGTCAGTGCAACGGAGGGCAACAAAGATTATTCCTTCCCTGAGGCACCTTGAATATGAAGATAGACTGAGGGTATTAAATATGTTCTCGTTCGAAAGGAGGTGTGTGAGAGGGGATATGATTGAGCTCTTTAAAATTTTTTCCGGGATAGATAAATTGGATGTTAGCAAGTTTTTTGAGTTAGATGATGGAAATCGGACTAGAGGTCACCACTTGAAAATTAAAAAGCAAGGCTGTAGGTTGGATTTAAGAAAATATTTTTTCACCAATAGAGTGGTAGACTTCTGGAACAAATTGCCGCAGAGGGTAGTAGGTAGTCCAAATCTAAATGTATTTAAGAGTAGGTTGGATGAGTTTATGGGAAGGGAAGGTTGTGATGGTTCCTAAGTTTTGTATATATTAATATTGTTTGTATATATCTATAGCTGCATGATTTAGTTCTTGACAAGCCTTGATTGGTAATACCCTTGTTTCTGGATGCAATCCTCTGGATGTAGTTTTCCTGGGAGTTTGGGTGCCTTGAAAAAGAGGCCGCTTGACTCGGATGACCTATGATGAGCCCTTGTGGCTTTTGTCATCCGTTATATTATATTGTGGGGGACTTTGATTTTGTCTTCCCCTGGTGATGGTGCTTTTTGTGGGTGGGTTTTGATGGAGGCGGATGACCTTTAATAGGCCCTTGTGGCTTTTGTCATCCGTGTAATTGTTATGTTACCCCTTGTTGGCTTATTAACAAATTAAGTTAAAAAATTATCCTCAAAGTAATCTATAAAACTTACAACTTGCTCTATCCCTTCCTATCATATTTTTCCACTGCACAGAATTTAAATTAAAGTAACCAAGAATAACTGTATCTACTTCACATCCTTTCCATATTTCCCTGATCATTAGCTCATCAATACATTCAGTCTGTCTGGGTGGTCTGTAAAAGGCTCCCAAGTGTATTAGCCTATTTTTACTGACTCTAATATCTATCCACAGTGACTCAACTTCTTCTTGCTTTATAGATCACTGAAGTTTTCAAAGCACTGTATTGAAGCAAAAAATAGAGCAAATAGGGTACTGGGATACATTAACAGGAATGTTAGCTATAAGAGTAAAGAGGTTATCCTTAAACTCTACAACCTGTATGTTAGGCCACATTTAGAGTACTGTTTACAAGATGGTCATCACATTTAGCCATGACATCAACTTGCTAGAGTCAGTATAAACGAGGGCAACAAAAATAATACCTTCCCTGAAGCACCTTGAATATGAAGATAGACTGAGGGTACTAAATATGTTCTCATTTGAGGGAAGATGTGTGAGGGGAGATATGATTGAGCTTTTTAAATCTGTTCTGGGATGGATAAGTTGGATTCTAGCAAGTTATTTGAGTTCGAAGGTAGTAATAGGACTAGGGGGCACCACTTTAAAATTAAAAAACAGAAGTGCAGGTTGGATGTTGTAAAATACTTTTTCACCAATAGAATGGTAGATTACTGGGATAGTTTGCCATCTGAGATGGTAGAAAGTCCAAACTTGAATGTATTCAAACGCAGATTAGATGATTATATGCGGAGGGAGGGTTAACTGTGGGGTATTCTGGACTCATTCCTATGGATGCAGTTTTTTATTATTGTATATTACGACTAATTCAGATTTTGACAAGTCTTGATGGTGATGCTTTGTGTTTTTGACACATCCCTGTGTATGGTTCAAATTGTATATTGTAGATGCATGATCTGACACAATACTCTGGATTGTTTATATTTTATATTGTAGATGCATGATCTGACATAATCCTATGGATACATTTTGTGGGTTGGTTTTGACAGATGCGGATGACCTTTGATAGGCCCTCATGGCTTTTGTCATCCGTGAAGTTATGTTATGTTATAGATTGCTATCACTATTGCAATTCTCCAATCTAATGGGAGACTGCCTTCTCTTAGAGACTTATTGAATAATATTGTCAGTGGTATTACAATTACATCGATACAACTTCTGCACCAATTCGCCAATGTCAGAAACTTATTACAGTTAAGAATTTGTCTAACACTAAGTTGATGGCTTCCTGTAGTTCCGCCTTGGTGCTGATATTTGCCATTATCAGACCGATGTTTGCTGGGACAGGGTGGTGCCCCATCCATTTACAGCGGAAGTTTAAAGATTAGAGAAATATTAAATCCTGAATATGAAGGGTAAAGGCTTATAGTTATAGTCTACTTCCGGAAGTCACTAAGCCATGAGTACATACATGCAATTATAAATACATTGAAAGAAACATAATTAATTTAGTAAATCAAAGGGCTAAGATTTAAAATGGACAATTTTCTTACAAATAAACCTTTTAATTACAGGGTCTAGTTTAAAGAGACTTAGGGGATATATTAAAATTAGTTGAGGAATTAATGAATGAGCATTTGAAAATATTTCTTTTAACTTAGTCATCAGATTTGTAAATAAATTTAGCCAAATTCCAATTGATAGGGTGACTATTTTCAGATAAATGGACAAAGAAAGCCCTATTACTTTCACCTCTTCTAATATTTTATTTGTTTGGTTAAGTATACACTTAATGATTTACCAGTTTACCCAAAGTATTGCATAGGGCAAACAGCACAATCGACAGAATAAACCCCCTATACTATTATTATGAAGCATTTAAACTTTTCAAGGGGTGAGTAAACAAGGAAAAGGACTCAGAAAATGATAAAACAAGGGAGTTCTTAAAATTGTATGCAGGATGGATTTGCGTTCTGTTTTACCATGTTTTTTCGATATTAGGCATTGATGGGATTAATATTGATATTAAAATAAGTCTGCCATACCTTCTACTGCTGTGACTAGCAACCATGAATTCCACACATTGGCAACATTTAATTCTCACTTAATTCATACATTGTCAACTGGATACAAGTATTTATAAGAGCGCCGCTATCGATTTTTGTACCAAAAACCGTGTGTCTAACATTCTTAATGGAGTTTTGTATTTTTTGCATATTAAATATTTTAATCTTTAAATAGACTTTAGTTGAAATTATGGACTCATTTTGAAAGCGAGGCCTTGCCACAGGTGTGGGAATGAGGCGCAGATTGATTATAATATCCCCAGCACTAAATAGTAAGTTTGTTTTCTCTTTGGATTCGAACCTAATGCTAGGCTTTCAAATTAATACTACTAGGTGTTTAGATTAGGTTTTGTTGTACTACTTGGGGGAGTTATACTCAGGGTGCTAGTATCTTAAAAATAAGTGCTTGTTGTGCCTAACTGAAGCTGCAAATGATGACTAGAATGCCTAAAAACACCATTAGTACTGTTTTTACTCCTAAAACATGGAGTAGGTTTTCTGAAGTTTCACCGATAGTGCTTCAGAAATAAAATCACAGCAACTATTGGTTGAGACTCAAATTTCTCTTTATAGCTATTTGTAAAGATGGAAGGACAAAAAATGGATATTGAAGTTTAAGAGAGTCTGGTTATTAAAAGAAGTTTATCCTCCAGAAACTTTAGTGAATTTATAGCATATCCACATTGGAATCTGAAAGCAAATATGGATATAGACATGACTAATGGAAAGAATATATTTGTTGATGAAATAACAGGTAATAAAATGGTAAGTTACTTGTGAGTTTTCAGAAATTTTCTGTGTTTAAGCAAGGCTGACTGACCTATTCATTCCTTAGTTTCATAAGTTTACTCTTTATTGTGAAAAAGCATTGCTCTTAAGTAGTGCAGTATGTTTTGCTAGCAATTTTGTCTCTAATCATTGCTACCAGCTGCTTGTAGTTTGGATCTTTGTGATTTCCTAAGACTCTATGAACTACACCAGAAAATGTATACCATACTTCACTTTCCACTTTGGTCATCACTCAAGTTTCTCAGACTTCAACATTGCATTTACTTGTTGCTCAACACATATACCACTCTTGGACCTCAAAAAAATTTGGAAATATAAGATGGATTTCTTGAAAGCTTTCTCTTAAATCTAAGGCCTTATAAACTTTTATCAATCCCAATTTTATATCAAGTGGAGAGTAATAAAACCTGGTAGGCTCCACAAGAGGTCTGACAAATTTAACTTCCCTGGCCTTAATTTATGTTGTGGGAGCCACAACTTTCCGGTAACGATAATAATCAGCTCTACAATCCCATAAGCAAAGCAAACAAATATTTTGTGTATCCAGCTTGCAAGGCAAGCATGCTGAAATCCCCTCAAACATCTCACTGTTACATTTGGTACCCAGAGGTGTTGCATACCCTCCCAATCTGATACAAATTAGGGAAGCCCTGTCATCTGTTTGACATGAGCTCTATGATGGGGCTTGGGAATGTTGTTGGTGTGATTCCACCTCACTCCCTCTCAGCACTATATTTTTTGTTTATTCTTAGACTATCCCTTCAACCTTTTGTTTACCTGCACTTGGTACCAGAAGGAACTGTTCTCAACTGGACTGAGTGTAAATTAGGGACACCCTACCACTGGGTTGAATTGAACTCTTTGGACAGGTGTCCCTGTAGTTGTCCCAGCGGAGTGCTCTGAAGCCACTGATACATCTTAGGGTTATGGCTTGTGGGAATGGGGCTCAATCTCCTGGCTTTGGTTGTGTGCATGTGATGGGCTTGTAACCTGTCCTTCCCTCCACTTATATCCTACCATGATTGTACCTGAACTAGAAAGACTTAAACCTGGATCAAAACCACCTAATCAACAAGAACAAAAATGAGGCTAAGAATTGCTAGTTGGAATGTGGGTAGTTGAAGGGTAGACAGGGAAAGTGGTTGAGACCCTATAACCCTATCGCGGAGAAACGGATGTATGCTGTGTGCAAGAACATAGATGGATGGGGGGGGGGGGTTCAGTGAGAATGATTGTGGGAAAGGAATCTAGATATAAACTGTTTTGGATGGGAAAGCCTAACAGTTATGGCAGTGTCAGTGTTTTATTAGCAGATAAGTGGAAGCAGTGTGTTAAGTGTGTGAATAGAATTAATGACAGGATATTGGTTTTAAAGTTGAATTCTGATAAAGTAATCGTGTGTTGTATCAGTGTATGCACCCCAAGTAGGCTTGGATGCTGCGGTCAAGGATGTGTTTTGGGATAAGTTGATCAGAGTTGTTGGAAGTATGGCAGAGAGTGAGATAGTGATCCTAGGGGGAGACCTGAATAGACATATGGGGGTAGAGGCACTGGGGTACGAAGGAGTGCATGAAGTTTGTGCATTTGGTACTAGGAATGTGGAAGGTGAGCGAATTCTCAAATTGGGAGAATCAATGGAAATGGTCGTTTGTAACACCCTGTTCAAAAAAGAGAGAAGCAAACTGGTCACATATACATCTGAAGACAGCAGTAGTCAGATAGGCTATTTTATGGTTAGAAGAAGAGAGAAAATTAGTGAAAGATGTTAAAGTGATAGCCAGTTAAGAGTGTGTACAGCAACAAAAGCTACTGGTATGTGACCTTTGTTTAGGGAAATTGCAGGCCAGGAGGAGGGTGTTTGTGTCTGGGAGGAAGTGTGGAAGCTTCAAAATCAGGAAGTGAGGGAGGCTTTTTACGAGGAGTTCGGTACACTAGGGCCGGAGAATAGAGCGATTGATGGAAGTGTAAGTGAGCAGTATGTGAGACTGAAAGATAACCTATAAGCCACTAAACAGGTTTGTGGATGGTCAAGAGGTCCACGCAGATACAAGGCTTCTTGGTGGTAGAATGAGGAAGTTGGGCCTGCAGTGAAGTAGTATAGATCTTTTATGGCATGGAAGCAGGGTGAGAGTAAGGAAGGTATACTTGGCAGCAAAAAGAAAGGCAAGTCAGGAAGTGTATAGGGCTAAGTCAGAGGCTCCAAAAACCTAAAACCTCTTCTTGAGAGCCTCAATGGTGCTGAGAGCAGGAAAAGTGTGTTTAAACTGGCTAGGCAGATGAAAAAGGAAACTAGTGATATAGCGGGTGAACAGTGCAGTAAAAATGATGATGGTAGAGTTGTGGTTGGGCAGGATGATATAAAAAAGGTTTGGAGGGAACACTATAATCGTTTATTAAATGTAGAATTGGACTGGGACAGGAATCTTATGGATTCCGCAGAACCTGTGGCTGAACTGTAGCCATCAATTGAGGACAAAATTGTGAGCAGAGCCATCAATCACATGCTAGAGGGTAAGGCAGTGGGTGTTTTTGAGATAAATGTTGAGATGTTGAGAGCCTCTGAATGTCAATAGCTCCAGAAACTCTTTAACCTACCATCCTCTCATCCCTACCATACCTTAGTCCTATCTACCGGAATATCCCCCACTCATTCACACTGGCCAAGCAGAACACAACCACTTTTTTTGTTGAACATTGTGGACATGTACCTCATCAGGCCTCTCTACCCACTCTCCTCATCCAACACCCTGTATTACCCCTATTCCCCTTGGCTAGACATATCCAATCACATAATCACCTTGTTTCATCAATACTTCAAAAAATCAACAGATGCTCATCTAGCAAAACAATTCTTCATGAAGATGGACCACACCCTGTATCCTGACCACTTCAAAATTTTCACTGATGGTTCTCATATCCCCCCATTCATCCTCATCCTCCGCTGCAGTATTTTATGAAGATCTGTCTGTCAGAACTCGAAACTTGGAGCTCACCACAGCATCCTAGCTGCTGAACTTGTGGCCCTCTATCAAGTTCTAGAATTTATTGACAAGAATCTTCCTACGCATTAAGCAATACTATACTCAAACTCCCAATCAGCACTCTCTCTCATTCAGTCACACAATCCATCTAGCCAACAACCTTTAGTCTACTCCATCTTGATACAACTTTATCATCTCCTGAATAATAGATCGATTGGATACCCTCACATGCTAGAATTAGTAGCAATACCATCGTAGTTGCAGCAGCAGGAAACGCCCACATACACCAGAACATAATAAAGATCCCTGCAGATACAACAAACTTCCTCATTGCAGCTAGGCAATGTTTTCAAACTAGATGAGATGATGAACGAGGTCTAAGGAAATTCGCCATACCTACATCTAGGAAGATTCCGGAGTGATGTACTGCTGCACCCCTGGTCTTGTGTCCGCACCAGGGATCAAGACAACGCATCACCTGCCTACGTATAGGTCATACTTGACTAGCATCACGCCTATATCGTCTGGGAATGATCACGGAACCAACATGTAGATGGTGTAAAGGACGGAAGAAACACCACATCACCTTATCACCAACTGTCCATGATTTTACACTGCCCGCATCAAACTACAGGGCTCTCTACTATCTCACAATATCCCCACAAATTCCCTTCCCATCCTTCTTTGTGGCACAAACCCACCCAACTCCATAAAACCCCTACTCTTATCCCTACTTGGATCCTTCCTACGCAACACTGGTTTGATTAACTATGTCTAAATGCATATCATTCATCTAGGGCTTAACATCTACAGTAAACCCTCAATATAACGAACTATATGGCGTGGGGGGGGTCGTTCGTTAAAGCCGAAAGTTTGTTAAACTTGATGGTTGTTAAAAGCAATGGAAATAACAAACCAAGTTCGTTATATCAGAAGAAGAAGGAGTCCTCGAAGCCATTCTATGGTGTAGTAAGTAGCACTCGTGAAGAGAGGAAGGAGGAGGAGGAAGAGAACGCCAGAACAACCTCTCCCACATGATGTTCACAGCCAACTGAGCTGTGAGCCAGTGAGTGGATGTGCCGTGGCATGGCATGTAATGCTTGCCTGACTGAATCAACCATCAGATTTAACGAACTTTGGTTTATTAAACCCGATGGAGTTCGGCCAGGAAATTTGGTTCATTATATCCAAAATTTGTTATATCGAGGGTTTACTGTATTATAGAATGGTCAAAGCCCTTTAACTCCAACAAGCAAGCACCTGTACATTTAGATTCTTTGTCTCTCTAATTCTCTATATACTTTTATATAATTATGATAATTACTATACAAGGTTATATCTCTTCAACTGTTAGTTGGATTGAGCTTAAATTTTTAGAAATTGATTCAGGGGCCCCAAAACTCTCTATGAACCAAATTCCAATGAAATCTGAGAGATGAGTGTTAATTTCAATTATTTTCCGCAGATATTTTCACCCAATGGTGAAAATATATGGAAGTTAGTGGCTTGTATTATCTTTGATGGTAGCCACTCGGTCTCTATCCTTAAGGTAGTACTAACCCCATATTTTAATGCTTAGTGTAGTGGCTTGTATTATCTTTGATGGTAGCCACTCGGTCTCTATCCTTAAGGTAGTACTAACCCCATATTTTAATGCTTAGTGGCTTGTATTATCTTTGATGGTAGCCACTGGGTCTCTATGCTTAAGGTAGTACTAACCCCATATTTTAATGCAGAAAGCAACTATTTTCTACTTCTTGTTTCTTTGTATAAATCATTGTGGATTGGTGTGTAAGAATTTTACTACCACCCATGTTATGATTAATGTAAGAAGAGATGGTAATTGTGAAAAAGCTATGTAAGCTGAATTCCTCCTTCTGCAACTTATGAAGGAACAGGATTGGGTACCAGTGAGAAAGACATCAATTGAGAGCCAGACCAAGGTTTTATCTTTTTCTCTCTCCTCACATTGTTTTAGGAGGCTGTTGAGGGCCTAATATGACCTCTGCCATGGTTAGAGGTAAAACCATTGAATGCAGGAAATTGATAGGCTGAATGTGAGAGATTTGCAATTTTTTGTGTCAAAGGTTGACCAAGAATGTGGTAATATTATGGTAAGTAAAAGTGTGTAAAAGGGTCATTCATATACCATTGGCTTTACTTGAGCTGCTAGGGCCTGGTTGTTATTTTATAGTCTTGAATTTGGAGGCATTACTTTTGGTCCTGATTCATTTTTATACATTGTATAAGAATAAAAATGTTGCTTATCAACTATTCCCAAGGTGATTATGGAAATAAATTTGTATTTATTTAAGGAGTTTGGAGAGATTTTGATGAAAGAAGAGATTAAGGAAGAATTTATCGAAGATCAAACTACTCTTCTTGATGAAAATGAAGGAACACTCACTCCCCCAAACGAAAACTCAGTAGCAAATTCTTCTGTTGAAACAGGAGTACAAAACTGCATTGATGAAAAGGCAGGTAATTTTGATTATTGGTGGGAAGATGTAGGTAATTTTGATTATTGGTGTGATAAATACTCAGTCCCTTATGAATGTAAGTCTGGCAGGTAGTGTATAGTCTGCTAATATGCATAATTTTTGACCTCTCAAAAGATGTTTATAGCTCCCCCGGAGCCTATGGAATGTTCGTTCCCTCCAATCGCTTCGAAGATTAAGGGAGAAAGCTTTTGATTCTACAGCTTATGCTGTAGGCCCCATCAGTGTTACCACAATTAAGTGGGAGCTGTACTTTCCATTAGACTGTTCTGAAGGACCATGTTAATATTATGTTGGCCCATCCCCACCACCATCTCATAGATTCAAGATTAATGACCTTACTGGAGGCTGATATACAAGCTGCCACTACTTCTTGATGGAAATCAGCAGCATACTATCCTAAACTACTAAAATCACTCCAGTAGACATGCCCCATAGGGGGCGCGGCGATTTTCATTCTTGGCCGCCGTGCTGATGGGCATCAGCGCCCCATCCGGCCCCAGTGCCCCATCCGGCCCCAGCCTAGCCTCTTCTCCCCTTTCTGCTAACAACCCTTTAGCCTTATCTGGCAATTTCTTTCCCAACCCTACTACTCCCTTTCTTCAAAGTCTTTATTTCGATGGGATTTGACTTCTCTACTTGCATTTGGTACTGTGCTAGTTTCGGTCAGCAAGAGGTCTGATTCTCGGGAGTCTGTCCTGGCTTGTTCCCATCCCCCCATCAACACCTGCGGAATATTGGCGGCTACCAAACTATCCTCTCCCCCCCCCCCCTTTTTGGGCCTCCAAGAAGGGGTAAAACTTCACAGTCGGTGTTCGGTTCGCGGAACCGGGCTGTGGCCGAGGGGGATGGGAAAAGGATTAAGGCCCGCCAGGCTTACCCTGAGGTTACCTGGCAGTGAAGTCCATGGCCCTCCCTGTAAGTGACCCCGTGCCCACACCTACATGCCGACTGCATCATTTAGAATGGGCCCGTTGTCTGCACCAATGGGCATTGGCGGGGCTAATGGAAACCAACCCATAGGCCTTTCTCTCCGGTCTTGGGTCCTCTCATTTATTGGATCTGGCAAGATGATACTTTCGTGGACGGTAGATTCCTGTTCATGTTTGAACAAATTCCTTAACAATCCTTCTTAAAAACCCAATGAAACCAGCAAAGAAAGTCTTGAGCTGCACATCTCCTTCCCTCTTCCCACTCCCCTTACTTCCCAGCCCGTCAAAGAAAATAGATACGAATCTACTAACTCAAGGAAAGAAAAGAACACAAGATGTGGATAAAACTGGTGGGAGAACTTTAACCACAAGATTGCCCCCCAAAACAACTGGACAGAGAGAAGAAAATTGCATAGAAACGAAAAAGGACTCAGGAAATCGAAACTCACCACCGCATAAACGACCAAAGTCAGTAAGAAGTTCGCCAGAAGTTTCAAGCAGCAGGTCCAGCACCATCCACCAAAATGCTGCCTGAACTATTCTCACTGCAGGTACTCCCAGAATAATTTGTTGATTGATCTTTCAAAAGATTTTACCTGATAAAACCAGAAAGCCAAACAGAGTCAAACAGTCAAACAGAGTAAAGATTTCCAAAAACTATTTCAACTTCTCAGATCACAATTTACACCTCTCTTGCCTCAACCAGATGGTAGTATACTAGTTGAAGTTAAAACAAAAGAGCAAGCGGAAAAAACCTTAACATTAAAAGAATTGGTAAGAGATAAAGTAATTGTAACAGCACATCCCTCCTTTAACATGCGTAAAGGCGTAATAATAGAACCAGACTTCGCCCAATACTCAGAAGCAGAATTAATTGAAGAATTAAGCCAGTATTCTGTCACTCAAGTACACAGAGTACATAAAACGATTAACAACAGCAAGATACCAACAAACACTTACTTCATATCATTTGACTTAGATATCCTACCAAAATATATATATCTAGGATGGCGCCGCTTCACAGTTAAAGAATTCAAACCTAGCCCCAGAAGATGCTACTACTGCTAAACTTTTGGGCACTCTACAAACACCTGTCATTGCAGAATCAGGGCTTTGCACCCACCTGCATCAACTGTGCAAATGCACTACACCCTGAACAAATCAAAAATTGCCCAATGAAATGTGTAAACTGGGAAGAGCCCCACCCAGCATCAAGCAAAAAATGTAATGTCTACAAATTTGAAGAAGTGGCATCCATACATGAAAAAGAACGACTAAACTTTAGAGATGCCAGAGAAAAGGTACAACCTCCATAGGAACCAGAGGAAACTCTTATGCCTCTGTAGTTGAAATGAGCAGAGTGACCAGACCCCCATACCACAGGGTTAAAGCAAAAACTCAACCGCCCTCTCCCGAGGAGCCTGCACCACAGGCCTTGAATATTGAACTCCCCTACCCCACGCATATGGTTAACAATCGACCATCTCCCCCCAAAAAGCAGTTGCCACACCGCGAGGCACCTGCACCTGCTACCTCGATGCTAAACTCCATCCCTAGCAGAGAGGTAAACCTACAATCAAAATCACAGCAAATCCCTGAGCACATCGACCACCACCCCGAACAGATGGACACTCAGGATATACCAGAGATCGTCCACTCACAATCTCAGTCACCCCCTCAGTGTTTTGCTACCCCCAACCAAAACACCTACCACTGACATCACCTACAAAGAGAAGGTAGAACATGAGAAAGAGACCCAAGGCCCATGTGGAACAGACCTCATCCCCACCAAACACATTGAAGCTCGAATGATACCACCAATGAGCCACTTTCCTCACCCACCAACAGAAGCAGAAAAAAAGATAATCCATCTTCCTATTATTGATGGAACACCAACACCGCCCTCAACAGTAGATACCCAAGACACCAACAAGAAAAACAGTAATAAAGAAGAACCAAAACCTCAAAGACCAGTCCACAGCAGACTCCAGTGGCCACAGGGCCCTAATAAATCAATGGGCACCACAACCTCCACAAAAACCAAATTGCTCACTTCTCGGACCAAACCAAAAGAATAATGAAGCTAATCCAGTGGAATATCCGCGGAATCAGCCAACTATGAAGAATTAAGGCTTCTTGTAGCGGATGAGAGCCCCGCTTGCGTGTCTCTCCAGGAAACCATGTTGGGAATACACCCACCATGAAAGTTACTGAGTTACAGTTGCGTAACCACCCCAATACCAAATGATGGCAGCACATCCGGCGGCTGTGCCATCTACACCCATCAAGATGTTCCCACATTACCTATCAGATTAAATTCACCTCTAGAAACAATCGCCGTGACCATGTACATCAAGAAATGGTATGCAATCGCAAATGTCTACCTCCTACCCACAGGGCCCCTTCCAGTCACTGTCTTACAAGACTTAATCTCACAACTACCAACTCCATTCATTCTAATGGGGGACTTTAACAGTCATCATACTGAGTGGGGCGACAGAATATGCAATGCCAGAGGAAACGAGCTATCAAAGCTAATAGAAAACCACCAACTTGGAATCATGAGCCAGGGCAAAAGTATTAGATTTAACATACAAACGGGTACACTATCAGCGTTAGACCTGGCCCTCTGCTCACCCAACATCATGGCAGACTTTGAATGGAGAGTCTTGGATGACCTCAAAGGAAGTGACCATTACCTGATCATCCTTTCCTCAGACGAGGGATTACCCACCTCGGGTATTCTATGCTGGAGACTGGACCAAGCAAACTGGCAAAAATTCAACAAACTCACCGATATCCAAGTCGATGACATCCCGGAGACGGAGGAAGCACTGGAAATCTTTACATCCATCATATATCAAACAAGTAAAACATCTATCGTAACCAGCTCAGGACAACCCAGTTGGAGATCTATCCCATGGTGAAGCCCAGAATGCTCTGCTGCACTGAAAGAACAAAGGAAAGCCTACCAAACATACAAACGATGGCCAAATCTGACTACTAAAATGGAATTTGATAAAAAGAGAGCTAAATATAGATACATACTTAAACAAACCCGCCAGAAATCATGGAGAGCTTATGTCTCCACGATAAACTCTAAAACCCCCATCCACCGCACATGGAGCAAGATCCGAGGGATGCTAGGTAAACCCAGTCGAGACCCTACCCCTGTACTTCAGTTAAATGGAAACAATATCTTAAACCCAATCGATGTAGCAGACACGCTAGGGACTCACTTTGCCAAAATATCAAGTAGAGCGAACACAACACCCGAGTTCACCCAATACCAGTTGGAGAGGGAGTGCTCACCTCTAAACTTTGCATCAAGAGAGTACAAATCTTACAACCAGGAATTCAGCAAAAAAGAGTTGGATACAGCTCTTGCATCATTTAGAGACACGGCCCCAGGCCCAGACAATAAACCTTATGCAATGCTGCGCCACCTATGCGAAGGGGGTAAATGCTTCCTCCGAGATATATTCAATAAAATATGGATAGAAAATGCCTTCCCAGATACCTGGAGAAGAGCTACAGTTCTAGCTTTCCAGAAACCAGGAAAAGACCCAACCAGTCCCCAAAACTACTGCCCAATTGCTCTAACCTCCTGTATATGTAAACTTATGGAAAAAATGGTGAATGTATGCTTAATATGGTTCCTTGAAACAAAATCCTGCATATCCCCATCACAGTGCAGATTCCAAAAATTACACTCAATCACGGATGCCCTTATCTGTCTGGAATCCGCGATATGTAATGCATTCACCAGGAAACAGCACTTAGTAGCTGTTTTCTTCGACCTCAAAAAGGCATATGATACATTATGACATCTTAAAAGCCCTCCATAGCCTCGGACTACGCGGACAACTACCAAACTTCATTCAAAATTTCCTAACCATCCGCACCTTCTCTGTAAGATTAGGTAGCGCGAAATCCAAATCATTCCGACAGGAAGAAGGTGTTCCACAAGGCAGCATCTTAAGCTTACCCCTGTTTGCTATAGGAATCAACGATATCTCACAAAACCTCCATCAAGACATTACAGCCAACCTTTATGTAGATGACTTCCCTATCTCCCTAGCAGGTTCCAAGATGGCAACAATAGAATGTCGCCTCCAGATCACCATCAACAACATAACAAGATGGTCTACTACCCACGGCTACCAATTCTCAGCCGAGAAGACCAAAGTAGTCCACTTCTGCCATTGTAGAAGGTGTATTAGGAAACCTGACTTATACCAAAAGAGGATTGCAGTTGTTGGGAACTATAAATTCCTAGGACTAACTTTTATTAAAAGGTTGACATGGGAACCACATATAAAAAACATTAAAAACTCTTGTAAGAAAGAAATGAATGTCCTACGTACAGTATCATGCCACGACTGGGGAGCTGATCACAAAACACTTCTCACTCTCTACCGCTCTTAGTGTGACCCAAACTGGACTACAGATGCGAGATCTACTCCTCTACTTCCAAGAAATGCCTTGCACTCATCAACCATTTGGAAGTAGAGTGCGACAATGGATGGAGGAAATCGGACATTCACGGAACTTGCTTTCCCAGATATTCCATTTCGGAACCAACTTTAAAGAACTCACCCGCCGGCAAGAGGTATCCGTATGCAGACTCCGCATCGGACATTCACTACTCACACATGGATACCTAATAGAGAAAGGCTATCCCCTCTACTGTGAAGATTGCATTCTACCCCCTCACAATTGCACATCTTATCGCGGAATGCCCAACCTATGGAGAACTCCGACGAAGATACATACCCATCGATGGTGGGGGTACCCTCAATATCCTAAGATCTGCACTAACAGCTGAAAATATCTGCCCTGGCAGCAGAATCATCCGCCACCTCAAGGAGCCAGGACTATTAAAGAAGCTATAAATAAGTCTCCAATAGTACCATCATACCATCCATCTAGTGCTTCAATCATCACCTCATCATATCAGACACAACTTTTATATCTCATCTTTAAAACTTTTTTACTACAAAATGAATTACGGTGCAATCACTTTGCAGTGAGCACCAAGGGACTCGTAAATAATCCATCCATCCATCCATCAATCCAGTAGGCATGTTGGGTCTCCGCTTGGGATCCTCAACATTGTGGGAGGAAGGGGGAGCAAATGGAATCCCCCCCCCCCCTTCATTTGCAGGTAATTGTTAAGATTAGTGGTACACAATTTGGGTAGCGATTATTACAAGGAAATACTACTAGATTATTACAAATAGCCAGGGGGGGGGGGTGCAACCTCCCACAATTGGTGAGAGATATTCTCAATTCTTAAGTCCCCCACTTTGCAAGATCTTCCTCTCATCCTGGGGACCCAAGAAGAGAGGAGGGACTTTCTCCCTCAAATAGGATCCCTAAGATAGCCAAACCATTCTCCATTTTGGAGAAGGATAAGTTTGAGGCTGGCTCATCCACCCCCAGGGCCCCTTCCGAGTAGTGAGCTAAGAGGGTTCACTTCGCTCCCACTTCTCCAAAAGGAAGAACAAAAAGGTTTCCTCTAATTCAGAAGGTGGACGGGTTCCCCACTGATTGGGTGAGAGTCTGGGCTATAAATGGCACATCTTACTTCAGGGCAGCCTCTGGTGGGGAGGGTAAGTACAAAAGGCTGATGAAAAGTAAGTCCACCGTACACAACAGCCTACAATTAGGCTATATTAAAAAAACAAATAATATCTAAATTACATAACAATAAAAATGGACAAAGGCTAAAGAAAATAATAGGCAAGAAGGAAGCATGCTCTGGCATCGGGGTAGGCCCGCCTCCCCCTTCGCAGGAACATGCGATCTACAAAAAGAAACACACAAAAAAGGTCAAATAAAGTGGAGGATGCCAGCCTCCTCCAAAAAGTAATAAGGTCCACAAGTCAGTAAGCACGAAGCGGTCCTGAGTACAAGGAACAAGCGGTAGTGACCTCGCCCATCCCGCTACTGGGATAGGTAACGTGCACGGAGATCACCCAGACTGGGACATTCAACAAGAATGTGCCCAACAGTCTGGAAGACAATGCAGTCTTTACAGTATGGCACAGGTGAGTGCTCCATCAAATGGCAGTGCGTCCCGTGAGTGTGTCAAATTCGGAGACAACAGAAGGCAACCTGAAGCTGTCACGGCATTGGGGGGGTAGGTCCATGGGAACTGTAGCAGCGCAATGGCACACAACTTTAAGTTCCCCTCGACCCTCTCCTATCTTCTTTGCCAAGCTGCCTGTATTCCTGCCATGTAATCGGTGTGAGGAAGAGCGAAATGCTGGTCTGGTCGACCAGTCCTAGCTGACTCTTTGGCACGCTTATTCCCTGCAATTCCTACATGTCCAGGAATACAGCAGAAGATAATCTTGACATCCCCAGCTCGCCAAAACCATGGCATCACTGATATCGAGAATCGGGGGATGCGGAGATTCCAATAGCCCGAGAGCACTCAGGGTGCTTTGTGAATCACTGTAAATCACAATGCGGTCTCTGAACCGAGCACGCCGCATTATCTCCTATAACGAGGAGTGTATTGCAACCAGCTCGTCCGTGAAGACAGACGCAGCACCTGGCAGAGCCCCGCTGACTTCCACCAGCGGAGATATGGCGCGGAAGCTGACCCCCTTTTGGGACTTGGAGCCATCCATATACACTGGCACGGTTCCAGTGTGACACAAAATGTGCTCCAAAAAAGCTGAATGCAATACTCCCAGTGCTGTAGAAGCTTTGGGAGCAGAGGCGCACCAACAAATATTCAAAGGTGGTACCCTGCGGGGTGGTGTCCTGGGAAGAACCAGGGGTGCTGTAGCGGGCCGAAAATAGATCTCTAATCCCAATCGATAATCGATCCAACCCGCTTCCTACACTGTCCGGACGTGAGAAATCGAGGGAGAATAAAACGGATTGTATATACAGTCCCTTTACTTACAAAAAAAATACAATGATAGCTACAGTTTATATTTACAAAAAATTTTATATTTTACTAGGGAAGTGTGCACACTTCAAAATGAAGCTAAATTCCCAAATAAAAATAATGATACCAAACGAGAATCTTATAACGGGCGGATACAACAATTTACGTAAATTCTAGACAAAACAAAAAAACACAACCACAACCGAACGAAAAGGGGACACACGCTATGTCTTGCTGGAGGTGGGTGGTAGTTGGTTAACTAGAAGGAGGCAGGATTGTCAACGAAGGCAGGTATGGCGGTTCAGGTGGATAGAGACACGAAAGCCCTCCTCTCAGGGCTGGGTGGAGCACTCTTCTACAGAACCCCTCTTTCTTCCAGTCCACACTTCCACTCTCTCTGAAGAAGAGATATATCCTCCTTCAGTGACCCATTTATTTATACATGGATGGCGAAACTAATAAGTGGGCATTACCCGAAAATACATTGACTAGCTTACCTCTTTCCAGAATAACGCTTCTTTAAATTTTCTTAATACAAAGTAATATCTTATTAGAGTGATATCTTAAAATTAGCTATTATCTTTCCAGAATAACGCCTGGAAAGAAAGAAAAACATGGTAATCATTTTATACATGAATTAAACAAAAATAAAACAAACCCATTCCCATTCACACACATTCTTACAGAGGGAGGGAGAGGGTACTGAGAAAAGGGGTGGGAGAATGGCCCTTTTACACACACTCACATTCGCCCCACCACACCCCTCCTTCCTTAAGCCATTCGACCAGCCACTCACTAAACCCTTTCAATCACTCTTCACGGTACCACTTGTGCTCAATCGCACCCTTCTGCACCCATTCACACTCGTCTACTGGTCCCTGGCTACGCGTAGCAATTAGTCGGGGTTGTTCATCAGTCGTCCTGTCAGTCTCATCGTCACTATTTATCATCTCATCAACCATACTCTTAGCCCTCATTACCAGTTCTCCCATCTCACGACAGAATTCTTTCATACTCTTCCGTTCAGAACCCTCATTCTTCATACCCCCATTCATCAGCTCCTCACTCACAGCTCTCATCCAACTCAAGGTACATTCTTGCGAAACAGACAGGTCATTCACATCCCCTGTATTCTCAACTGGCATACCAGAAACCCCTTCGACTGGTTCCCACCAGAAACCTGAAAAATCAGCCACTTCATCATTCACTACATCAAACTCACCCCTACTATTACCATTCATAAAACCCGAAAAATCAGCCACACTAGGTTCATTCTGCCCAAACACACTATCATTCATACTGTTCCCAAAACCAGAAAAATCAGGCACAGGCAGCTCACTCACTCGTCTACTTATACCAGCCAAATCACTCACCTGTTTACGCAAAAACTCAATCTCCCTTTCAAGATCCCCCATACCAGAAACACTCTGCTCAGACTTACTTTCATTCGTACTTGCATTCTTCCTTTCACCCTTCTTTGTACGCTTTCTACTCCTCGAGACTAAGACTAGCTCTTTCCCAGACAGATCCATTCTATCACATTCAATCTCATCATCATGCACTTTACCTCTTTCTCTACACAGTCCATACACCGGATGGCTCACCAGGTAGTCAGGAGGTTCTCTCCATCTCCTTAACTGACTCTGATGAGCCCGCACTCTCTCAGTCATGCCGTCATTCAAACTCTCCAAAACATATGTCACTCCATTTTCCCAAACCCTCACAACTCTATAAGGTCCATCAAACTTCTCACTCATTTGATACATTCAACCTACCCTTCACTTCTTTCACCTTCAATACTTTTGTACCTAATTCAAATGAACGGAACCTTTCATGCGCCTCACGCCATACACTCTGCTGACTTTCACTCAAACGAAACCTATCTTTCACTCGCCTTTCAAAATTCATCACAAACTGACATGGGGACATTCCAGTTGCACTATGCACAGTTGAATTATACGCCCACAACACTCTCCCCAGACACACATCCCAGTCATTCACTGTCGTACTCATCATTCTCAACATCTCACACAAGGTTCTTATAGTCCGTTCAGCCAATCCATTTGAAGACGGTACATACGGAGTTGTTCTCACATGCTCCACACCATTCTCTCTCAACATTTGCTCAAACACTTCCCCTACAAATTCAGGCCCATTATCACTCAGACATCTTCTAGGCTTCCATACACACATAGGAAAAAACAACTGCTCAACCACACGCGCAACAGTCACACTCCTTTTATCTCTCACAGGCGCTGCATACACAAACTTACTTTTATGGTCAACCATCACAACCATACCAACATTCCCAGCACTCGTACGCGGCAAAGACACACAATCAATCACTACCAATTCAAACGGTTCTTTTGCATCAACTTTCAACATCGGTGGTTTCACTTGCACACCTTGCACCTTTCGCTTCTGACACCTTTCACACGTAGTTGCAACATCATTCACAACAGTTCTCAGAAACGGGTGGAACACATGCTCCTTCATACACTCCCACAGCTTAAACTTACCCATATGCCCATAATTATCATGCACAACCTTTACCAGACCAATCATACCAACTAAGGACATCACAGGTACATACATATCATCACCACCCTTCACATGCCTCACAAAATATACAACATCCATACAAACAACAAAATCCTTAGCATACCTTTTAAAATCACTTAAACACTCTGGCCATTCATTCAAATCAACACGCATCATTACACACCTCTTCAACTCACTAACAAAAGGACACATCTCTTGCATCTCTAGAATATCATCATCACTTAAAATCTCATTCTCATCATCCATGACCAACTCAATCATACCGCAAAACTTGACAACATTCTTTGCACACTCATTCAACTTCATCACCTCACATTCACCTTTCATAAGACAATCCTTATCAGCATCCAAAGACAAATCATTTAATCTCATAAAGTCTACACCAAGCAAGAAACAACAAGGCATTTGCTCACCTTTCAGAATCACAAAGTCATGCTTCACATTCACACCATTACCCAAACTCACTTTCAGACTAACCTGTTCCCATGCCACTATCATGCCATTCCCTAATCCACTTATCCGTAACTTCACAGGTTTATGCTCGCAACATCTAAACTCTTCATACTTACTCAGAATATTCTCATTCACTAAAGACACTTGCGCTCCAGTATCAATCAAACCACAGAACAACCTTTCACTAACTTTCACTCTCGCTTCCATCATATCAGGTCCACCATGTTCGCAATACACAGAAGGAACAAGCACACCAACATCAGCACTGATATCCACACTGTCATCAACTCCCATATCATCACTCAACACACACTCATCTTCATCCAGACAATCATTCTTCTCTCTTATATATAAACACTTTTCAATTACCCAATTGTAGTGCACACCGCTCAAACATTGCAGATGTACCACATTAGGATTCAAACCCTTCATCTTCTCATCCTTGTACACAATCGGCCTCTCACCACCAAAGTGCACATAAACAATCACTCCATACAAACGACTCACTACAATCAACACTTCCTGAAATGGCGGGACCCCTTGCATACACATCGCTCTCAATTCTTTCATGAAGTTCCGCACCTTTGCCATACCAATGCTTTCAGGCTTACTACACACTTCATTCATTACCTCCTTCCTTAAATCATCTACACTATCGGGCACTCTCACATCTACTCCATCACTCTTCAAATCTTGCAAACCATTCCATACACTCTCAAACAAGGAATCACCACCACCCTTACTCTCTTTTCCATTCATAATTCCTTTCGGCAAATACTCAGGATCACTCACTCCACACACATTTTCATCATTCGTACCAGGATACCTTGACATCAAATCAGCCACTCCATTCCGTTCACCAGGCACATACTCAATCACATAGTCAAAGTCACTCAAATCTTCCAAAGTCCTTGCAATCCTACTATCAGCCCACTTCATACGCTGCAGATACACAAGAGGTTGATGATCGGTTTTTATCACAAACCTCACACCATACAAAAATGGATGCAACACTTTCAAACAATATCTTATCGCAGCCAGCTCTCGTTCCACAGTCGAATACTTTCGTTCTGCAACATTCATAGCCTTGGATACATACCCAATTATTCGCCTGACATTCTCTCCATTCAAACGCTGCTCTTGCATCAGAAAACCTCCCATACAATACCCACTCGCATCTGTATACAATTCAAGCATTTTAGCATTTACACTATAATCTGGGTAAGCTAATTCAACATCTTCAGCCGCTGCCTCCTTCAGTCTCTCATACGCCTCATTCATCTTATCATTCCACTTGACAACCGTACTACCTTTCTTGCCCATCCACTCAGTCAGAGGCTTACTCACACCAGAACAATCACGTATAAACTTTCGCTGGAACTCAATCAAACCCAAAAATGACTTCAGTTGCTTCACAGTCACCGGTTTAGGAAACATTCGCACCTTCTCAACATACTTCGATGATTTACGCAATCCATTCTCACTCACTATATGCCCAAGGAATTCCACTTCTTTCGCAAACCATTCACACTTCGCCACTTTCACCTTCACACCAACACTCTCCAACGTTCTCAACACATCATTCACCAATCTCATATGCTCCTCAAAAGTCTCAGTCATAATCAAAATATCATCTATAAACGCAATCACATTCTTACTCGCAAACTTACTCAACACAACATTCATTGCCCGCTGGAAGGCTCCGGGAGCATTAGCCAACCCAAAGCTGAGGTTCCGGAACTGGTAATGCCTCTTTGAGGAAGAGAAGGCAGTTACTGGCCGGCTCTCCTCAGCAATGGGCATCTGGTAATACCCCCGTACCAGATCCAGCTTCGTAAACCACTCCATCCCATGCATACTATACACACACTCAGATACCACACACATCGGAAACCTTTCTTTCACAGTCCTTTCATTCACCTTTCGATAATCCACACACAGACGCAATCTTCCATCCGGCTTACGTACAGGTACAATTGGACTATTCCATGCACTCTCACTCTCCTCAATCACCCCCAATTGCTCCAATTCCAAACACTGCTCCTCAATCTCTTCAGCAACCGGACGTGGGAAATGCCTCGGCCGCTGATAGATTGGGGAGTCCTCCTGCAAGACAATCTTGAATTCCGGGAGCTTTGCAACCCCAAAATCCAGATCACCCTTACTGAGGGCTCCCTTTCGCTCAAATATCATTCGATACACATCCTCCCTTTCATACTCAGCCAAACATCCATCCAATTTCACCATGTCCTTCACCTCATTATACATCCATTCACATGTCTTTTCATTCGCAACATTCACCCTGATATCCGTACTATCATCCATACCTACCTCATTGACAGTGGAGAGGTGGCCCAGTACATCTCCGACTTGGATTCCCCTCACCTGCCCTTTCACACTGGGGTCTGCCTGCACACATACAAAAGGATCATTCATTCTCATCAAGCCATCAAACACACAAGCAACACGCCTTACCTTATAACACGCATCCTTTCCATCCAATATCACAGTGTTCTCACTCACATTCAAACTAACATCCTTACTCCAACTCACTCTAACAGACACCCTTTCACCCTTCACAAGCCTTACACTCTCCATAGCAGTCACCTCAATACCAGTAAACACACTCCTCAAAACGCTACCATCTTTCCCTACATACAACTTATACACCCCATTTTTACCAATCTTTCTCTCAATCTGATCACTCGCAGGATGCACAACCATACGATTCATTTTCATAAAATCATAGCCCAAAATCACACCATACTCACTACTCACCTTATCAATCACAGAAAATTCACATTCATTCATCATCATACCATGCATTCGAACAGGTGACCTTATCATTCCAATCACAGGCACTCTCCTATTACCAATACCTACTAAACTACCCTTGCACTCAGACAGGAGGGCTTTCTCGCTAAACTTATCATACACATCTTTATACACCAAGCTCGCCTTGCATCCAGAATCTATTAAAGCCAAACACTCAATTCCATTCAACTCCACCTTCACACTCAGACACTCATACTTCCTACCAGACAGCACTTTCACACTAGACAGACTTACCAACACATTACTCACACTCATGCACCCAGAGGATACTTCAGCAGGTACCCTCTTACCATTCAGTTTCCCGCTTCAGACTTTCCATTCACACCTTGCGCTCTCAGTCTAATCCAACACTTTTCACTTGAATGTCCTTCCATCGCACAATAGCTACATACATTCCTCTGGTCACGACACATCCTTGCATAATGACCAGCCTTTCCACAATTACCACATGCATATTTCATACTTTCCCCACCAGTTGCTCCACCATTCAACCTCGGACAATCTTTCTTCAAATGGCATATTTCTTTACACTCGAAGCACTCTTTCACACTTTCCTGGCAATCCTTTATCATATGCCCTTTCTTACCACACCCAAAACACGCACCAGATGTCCACCTACATTCTGCCAACATATGACCTTTCCTTCCACACCGACGACATTCCACAATCTTTCTCACACCATTCGGTCTCTCATTTGCTGGGACATACCTCGGTTTCTCTCTCATATATCCGTTCCCACGCTTGAAATTCATCTGCCCCCTTCCATTCGACCACCCTCCATTTGCCCATCCATTCTGCCGGCCCAGGAAGTTTGACATCACTCCAGCTGGTGCAGCCTTCAGGGCATCCCTGTAGCTGACAACCTGCTGGGGTGGATGAAAGCTCCTGGGCTTCTTACCCCCAACATTCACACTGTACCATCCATCCTCTTCTAGATCGCTTTCATCATCAAATCGTCCATCTTCTAACAGTTCCAACACATCCTCCCACATCAACCGTTCACCTGTCAGTCTCACTCTCTCCTTTCTCTTTCCACCCAGCCATTCACTCACCTTTCGTGGGATTGTGTCCAAAAACTTCCTCATGAGTGGTTTACATTCATTTACATCATCATCACCATACCTCGTTCTTGCCATACTCTCAAGCCTATGTGCATACATATTCACACTTTCACTCTTCCCCATTTGAGCCTTCTCAAATTCATTTACCCTTTTATACTTCACACTCTCTTTCATTCGTTTCACCTGTCCAATCATCCGCTTCTTCACCACATCGTACCTTGGTTCCCCCACACTTGTAATCACGCGGAAAAACTCCAATACTTTTCCCTCCAAACATTCCCCCAAAACATTCATCCAGTATCCCTTATTCTCCGGGTACTTGAGCTTACAATATCGCTCAAATTCCCCGAAGAATTCTTCCACACTTTTCCCACCATGTAACCTAAATCTATCTATCTTTGGCACTTCCCTTATCAAAATACCCTTTCCCACATTCACTTCACTCTCACTTGAGCTGCCTTCACTCTCACTCATATCAATCATACCATCACTCTCTCCTTCATCCGAGTACAATGAGTCCACACTCTTGCCTCTTACCTTCCTATCCTTCCCCTTTGCACCACTCTTCCTTCTTCTCTTGCATTCAACTCTCTTCCATTCTCCGTCCTTCCTATCACTCATAATCACCCTATCCTCTCTAGACTCGCACACACTCCCATTGATCCCATTAGTCTTATCCCCTTCATTCGGAGCAGGGGTCAAGGTCGAGGGTCCTAGGGCCAGTCCTGACCCCTTCATCATGTCATACAGGTCCTGCATCCGTCGGTCCGTCTGATCCTGTCGGTCTCCCATTTCCTTCTTCATCCTATCAGTCTTTTCATTCATCCCTTTTGTTTTATTCTCCATTCCCTCCATCATTCCCCGTAACATTTCACACTCCTCTTCTTTCTTTCTCAACTCCAGTCTCAATCGCACTACTTCTTCATTCAATTTTTCCGCTACAGCCATTGTTCCCAAGTTAGTAAAGAGATAGGAGGAGGGAAAAATCAATCAAACTACTTGTCACACTAATTGGGTATGGACTGCAATCCAATCCAGTCACGCTCCCAGTTTCGAAGTCTCACGTCCCTATTCGGGCGCCAAATGTAGCGGGCCGAAAATAGATCTCTAATCCCAATCGATAATCGATCCAACCCGCTTCCTACACTGTCCGGACGTGAGAAATCGAGGGAGAATAAAACGGATTGTATATACAGTCCCTTTACTTACAAAAAAAATACAATGATAGCTACAGTTTATATTTACAAAAAATTTTATATTTTACTAGGGAAGTGTGCACACTTCAAAATGAGGCTAAATTCCCAAATAAAAATAATGATACCAAACGAGAATCTTATAACGGGCGGATACAACAATTTACGTAAATTCTAGACAAAACAAAAAAACACAACCACAACCGAACGAAAAGGGGACACGCGCTATGTCTTGCTGGAGGTGGGTGGTAGTTGGTTAACTAGAAGGAGGCAGGATTGTCAACGAAGGCAGGTATGGCGGTTCAGGTGGATAGAGACACGAAAGCCCTCCTCTCAGGGCTGGGTGGAGCACTCTTCTACAGTGCCACCTGCCAGTGAGCTATACCTAGCTCCCTAGTTGCATCCGTAGTCAAGCTTTGAACGAACAAAGAATCTATAAAAAAGTAATGTCACAGAACAAAGAATATCCATGACGCAGGTACAAGAGACCCTAAGGCTGTGAATATGAGCCTCCCAGGTTAGGTAGGCATCAGTCAAATTCAAGACCAAGGAAACAGTGCGAGTCCAACACTTCCAGGAGCACACCATTGAGAAGCAAGTCAGGTCTGGGTGGAGCCTTGCATGGTGGCAGAAGTGAACTGCCTTAATCTTGGCCAAGGAAAACCGAATCCTGTGCGCTTCACATAGCGAGAGACAATGCCTGTTGGAGTTGCCGCTCCAGAGTTGGCATCTGTGTAGCGAGAACATTTTCCAGCAGCATTGAGGTGATGCTGTTGATGCTCCGGACAAATGGGAAAACACTGTGGCATAGTGCTGTCTACGAAGGAAGGCCATGCAGATGGCCTTCCTAGTATCCAACATTGAGTTGAAGTTGTGGAAGCCACACTGTGCAGAAGACAGATGGACTCCACTGTCCATAAAAAAAGCTAATCTAACATTTACCAATTTCTCTATCAACTTGCACATGCAGGAGGTTAGAGAGATTGGGCGGAAACCAGCCAGTGTAGAGTTATTTCTCCCCGCTTTGCCAAAAGTGAGCACAGTAGTGATTCGCCAGGAATCTGGGAGGATACCATCTACCCAGATCCTGTTGAACAAATCTAACAGAAAGACCATGCTCCGCTCACTCAAGTGTCGAAGCATGACGTACAGCACATTGTCTGGACCTTGGGTGGTGTCCGCGTGGAACGCAACTTACTCAAAGTAACCCTGTCTTTGAAAAGTTCTCTGCCTCTGGAGGTAAAGTCGAGTTGGCGGCCTTCCGCGACATTAGGATGCGCATTGAATGCTAGTGGAGCAGCATCCCACCTAGAGAATGCAGAGAAAGTGCTAGGGAAGGATTCTACTACGGACACGTGGTCTGAGATTGCGGTATTATACTCCTGGAGAACTGGAGGTGGGTCCTGTGAGAACTGGCCCCAAATCCTTTTGACACATATGCCTGCCAATAAGAGGGATGGGCATGTTTCGAAATATACCAGGACCTAGCCCGACAAAATTCACTGACAGTGAATTTGTTAGGGTGGCGCTTATAACCCATGTAGGCATAACGCTTCTGTTTGAAGGCTGTCTCACACTCGGCTGACCACCATGGGAGTGGTCGATGTTCAAAATGCCCAGACGTTCTAGGAATAATTGTTAGCCCCGCGGCGATGAGGCTGCCAGAGAAGAACTCAATAGCCTCATCAGTAATTTCCTGAAATGAGGACCACCGTTCAATGCCAAGCACCAATGGGGCGGGCTCTCAGGCAGCTGTGCCACAGAAAATATTTAAATGGAAAAGTGATTACTACCTTGCAGGTCATCGACCCCCAACCCCCACCCCAAATCAGGCTGTGCATCCGGAGAGCACAAAGATCGATTGAGGCAGGAAAATGAAGCGGTTCTCTGACAGTGATGCATAAACCCATCCACAATTAGGACATCTATCTCCACCTCATTGATCAGGTCGGCAAGGGCTTGATCCCGGGGATTAATTGAGTAGTCTCCACAAAGGGTGTCTACCGTTCAGATCTCCGAGCAAGAGAAAGGGCTTCGGCAACCGTACCATAACAGGAGCGGAAGACTCCAGTGTCGAAGTCAGCTGATGGTAGAATGTACGCAGAAATAACAGTATACCTCCTCTTCAGGTGCAGCTGCACAGCTACTGCCTAAAAGGAGAATCTAAAACAAATAGAAGAACAGAGACATCGTGCCAGGTGTAAACCATGCATCCTCCTGCCCAGCCCCCATCAGGTGGTGGTAGAGGAGATGTGGGGGCCCTCTTCGAAGACAAGACTCTCACAGGAATGGCTGTACGTTTCCCAGAGCCAAAACTTCAGGCTCTATTGGCTGGACAATGAGCTGAAGGCACTCTCACCTTCAGAGCCGGGGGCAGCGGGTCCCTCTTTTGGAGTATCCACTGTCTCCCAGCCTACCACTTCGTATGGCTGTAGCCGAAGCTCCTTTGGTGCTGTCCTCCTTTCGGGGTGTTAGCTTTAGGAGCCCAGGAAGATGGCCTCATGAGCTTCAAGTGTGTTTTCTCCTGTGAATCTAATGACTGTGGAGGCGCGTGGCCGTTTCACCTTACATGAAACGGTCACTGTGGTGGAAGCAGGGCGAGCCCTGGTTTTAGCTGGGGCTGGGTGTGAAACCTTTATGCCACCAGCTCTACCAAGGCACCTCACAGGGTGGGTAGAACCTGCAGAGGTGTTCCTAATGGGCGCGGAAACAACCGTGCTCAGAGGCCTGGGGGGCCATGACCAGAGGGTGTCTTTCTTAACATTCAGGCATAAGACCTCCCAGGCAGAGCCGCATACACCAGGACCAAGTCCTTAGCCTCGCTAAATGAGAGACGATCCTGGACCTGAACGGCCAGCATTTCCTTCTCAATGATATACGCACTACATTGCTTCAAAGAAGCAGGGTGTGGCTCTCCACAATTGACACACCTGGCCACACACGATTTGGACTTATTGTGTGCAGCCTTGAAGCAACTTACACAGACTTCGGGTAACTCTGTTCTTGCGCGTCTACAAGAGCGATTAGTATGGCCCAAGCAGTGACAGTAATAGCACCTCTGTGGCAGTGGCACAAATGCCTTCACGCTGTAGCGATACAAACCGGCATGCACTGACTCAGGGAGCTTGTCACAGTCGAACATGATGGAGAGTGTTTGGGTGTGTCTCGAAGCCCCTCCTTGTTTTCTCATCACATGCGCGACCTTGAATGCCCCATGGTCTGCCAGCTTTAATGTGATGTCATCTAAGGAGTAGTCCATGAGTTCCCTCGCATAAATTACTCCTTTCACGAAGTTCATGTTAGAGCGCGGCATCACACTCACTGGCATGCCACCAAGCGCCGAATGTATTTGACGCATTAGCCAGAAGGCTGCTGTCAGAGAAACGGGTCACCTTCGACTCTCTACCAATCACGCTAGCAAAGGCTCTCCTGTGATGGATCATGTTTCCCTTAACCAACATGGTGCCATCAGTGGAGCGAATAACGAGGAAGCGTTTGAAGCCAGCAGGCTTGAAAATGCCAAGTAGCCCCTGAATGAGGAACACCGACATAAGCAATGCTCCTCTCTGCACAACTTTGGTTTTTGTATGTGGCTCCCCACCCGGGGGATCAACGGGGCGGACGTGCGGACCTTGGCTTGGTTACCTACCTAAACGGCAGCAGACCTGTCCGTCCCCGCGGAAGGAGAGGAGCCCCTAGTCTTTTTTTGTCTTCTCTCGGTTTCTTTTCTTTTTTGGATAGGTTGGTGGGGACTTAACCCGCTTTTTTCCTCTGCTGGCTGGAGCCCCTTGGCCAGATGGACCAGCCTGAGCAAAATCGTTCTCTGAAATGGAGAAGGTCTTTTGTGTCACAGGGGCAGTGGCCGGGGGAGGAGATTCCTCCTCTCCGTGTAAGGCCTTGGGTGGGTGGGGGGGGGGTAGCCATCTGAGAAGGACCTTGCACAGGAGCGCACTCAGATTCAGTGCTTAGCATTGACCTCGTGGAAGGTCCTACCGTCTTGATCACTCCAGGGACCATGTCTATCTCAGTGGGGGCTCCAAGTGCCCCCCCTCCCCAAGATATTAAGGGTTTCCTTTGAGGTATCCTTCAGGGTATTCTGGACCGGCGAGCCCGCATCCATCGGGAAAGGTAGGGGTGCATGTACTGTGACCACCTGTAAGTTTGCTATGTGCGCCTGTAGGTCTTTGGAGGATGATGGGCCCTTTCTCCTTCCTCACCTCCTCTAAGGGGGTTAGCCCTCTTGAGTGGCGGTCAATTATACGCCGCCTGCCTGCTTTCTTGGTAGTACCTTGTGAAAGAGAAGGCGGGACTGCTGCTCGAAAGAGGGAGGCGCCTCCAGAGAACTGGGTGAGGGGGTGGGGGCCTTACACCAGTAGGCATAGGAGAGGAGTAAGCCTCCTCTCCCCTAGAAGTTGTTTGGAGTCTCCCCTGCCGGGGACCTCCATTTTTTTCGGCAGAGCTTCCCGAAGGCCGCTCCGACAATGGTAAAGCGAGAGTTAATTGGGTTTTTGTAGTCTTTATCATTGGGCATGGTGACCCTGTTTTTTATACGAGACGCAAACACTAATCACCTCACGAAGTAGCCGGCTCTGCGAGGGCTGAGTACAGGGCTGGCAAAGCCAGCTACCTCTATTTAAGAAGGCCACCCCTCCCGCGGTGCCACCTTGGTCTTGGTGTAAAATCGATACAGATTGAAATGAGAAAGAAAGGGTAGGTGTGGGTTGGGATGAAGCAGGTTGATACAACCCACCACCCCAAACTGGAGCTTATGGTTGAGGGGGCATTGTCCCCTCCCCCTCAGCCCCGATCCGGGATGGTTGACGAGCGGAAGATGGTCGGCGTCTACCCTGTGAAATTAGAGGCCCACCAGAGAAAGTTGTGTGAGAGATTGTAGGGAAAGTGAGGAAGTAGGGTAAAAACACAAGCTGTCAGAAAAAATGAGAAGAGGCTAAACTGGGGTCGGACGGGGTGCTGAATCGCTTCAGCACAGCAGCCAGGGAGGCAAATCGCTGCGCCCCTTACAGTGGTAAGGTGAGTGAAGCCTCTGGATTTTGGTGCCCCTCATCGAGACCTTACCTGATGCCCATGTGCTTACTAGTTTCAAGCAGTTTCTTGTCATTCATTCAACTGATGACAGCATGCTGTCCAAAAGACAAATGAAGTAGTTTATGCAAGGGAAATTGTGAACTATTTTGTAAAGCATATCACAGATGAGCTGATTCACCAGAGAGCAGTCAAAATCGAATGTGTGATGAGGAAACAGAGAGTGGCCTCAAAACCTATCCTTATACTCTTCCTGTTCAAAAGTGACAGTCTTTCTGTTTGCATCCTGGGTGGTATCAGTACTGCATTGAGGTATATTTGTTGGGACCATGGTTTTAGTACTGCCAACACTTCAGCTCTACAAATCACTTTTGTAGATGTGCCAAGTTGAATGAACCCAAAATCTGTTTGATCTGCACAAGAGCCTTGCATGATAAGTCATTGCCATGTATGAATTGTGGTGAACCACACCCTCCCTCTTCAAAGCAATGCAGATCATATATTTTAGAAACCTAGGTCCTGGCTGTTAAACTTGTGAACCAAAACTCACTTTGAGAGACCAAGGAAGTTGTCCTGTAGCACTCTGCATGACCCAGGTCTTCCTACTCGTCTCAGGTAAGGAAGGCTCCCTCTACTCCTCACCCCCCCAAGCCTACAAGCATGGTTGTTACCGTGCATATTTAGATACCCTCTGAAGATTCTACATCCACCAGGTGCTGGTAAAGCTTCTTCTTAGCCATAAGAGGAAATTTTGACCCTGAAAAAATCATTGCTTCCATGGCTCAGATTTGTTCCTCTTGCTATAAAAACCCATGCATAAATTTTATTCAATTTGATTAATATTTAAGCGAAACCTGACTCCAGGTTCCCCTCCCTCTGAAGTATTAGCTCATTGATGGCAGGAAGTGTTTACATGGGTAGCCTTGTTAGGCTTAGGGTCTTTGCTGGGCATCCAGGAATGTTTTTCAATGGTCCTGAATGATGAACAGGACAAATTGGAGCTGTTGCTGCTCATCTGCTCATCCTTGGTTAAAAGAGTACTGTACTCTTGTATGAGACTTCCCATCAGGATCAACTTCCCTGAAAGGCTGCATCCAGTCTCAGCTTTTGAAAGAAACACATTTTAGCCTTTGAGCAGAAGTCAGGGGGTGGGAAATTCAACTCTACAGAATCTTGACCTATTTGAGCCGCTCTACTCTGCTTTTACTTAGTTCTACTGTTTTAATGATCTTTCATGTTGTCTCTAGAGGAAGACCTTTATCAAAGAACACTACAGCAACAAGCTCCTCCGACAAATACCAATGATGAGAGAAAAATTTCCCAAGAACTATCTTTGCCAAAACTTCATCATCACTATGATGTTCATCCAATTTTTTCAGGACCTGAAGATCATTCTAGGGGGCTGACACAGCTAGTGACGCTTCATTCCAGCATTGGAGGTAGATTTCCCCCTCAAAGAGAGCCATGCATTTGATGCCAAATTCCTCCCTTAGAGTCAACTTAAATTGAGACGAACATCCAAACCTTGAAGGAATAGTCGATCTAGACGGTGCCTCTGCCGCTGAGAGACGTCAGTCATACCGTTGGGTTTAGGGTTAGGAAACTCCTTCAAGAGCTCAGTATACATCTTGGGTCAGTGGCTTCCCTGGTTTTGCCCAGGATGCCACCCTGAAGGGTACCGCCTCTGACTATTTGTCACTAGGCCTCTGCTCCCAAAGCTTCTACAGCGCCCAGAGTATTGCATTCAGCCTTTTTGGAGCACACTCCGTGTAACGCTGAAACTGTGTCAGTGTATACGGATGGCTTCTAGTCCCAAGAGGGGGGCAGTTTCCACACCGTATCCCCTCTGTTTGAAGTCAGCGGGGCTCTGTCAGGCACTGTGTCTGTCTTCACAGCCGAGCCGGTTGCAATGTACCGCTCGTTACGGGAGATAACGCGAGGTGCCCGGTTCGGAGACCGGATTGTGATTTGTAGCGACTCACAAAGCGCCCTGGGTAAGCACGAGGCATTGGAATCTCTACATCCCTTGGTTTGCGGTATCCAGCATGCCACTTCATTTGATGGCGCGCTCCCCTGCACCTTACTGCGATGACTTCATTGTTCTTTGGACTTTTGGGCTCATTCTTGTTGAATGTCAGTCTGTGTTATCTTCATGCACGTTACCTGTCCAGGTACCGGGAAGAGCAGGGTCACTTGCCCCTTATACCCAACATGAGTTTGTGAACACACACTTATGTCTGGCTTTATGGAGGAGGCTTGCCTCCCATTTTATTTTACTCTTTGGTGTTGCTCGCATGACCCTGTGCTTGGGGAATGCAGGCCTTTCCTCTCACCAGATCACGCTTCCTTCTTCTTGCCTTTGTTGTGGTTGTTTTTTTGGGGGGGAAGGGTAGAATTTTAAATTAGCCTACTACTAGCCTGAAATTTTAATTTTGGCTACTTATGCCCTTGAAGGCAGTCGCCATATGGGTGCTTTAAAGAAAAAAGAACTTTGTACACATAGTGGGTTTGTGCCACTCCCTATTGTAAATTCATGTAGTTGGACTAGGCGGGTTTCCTCAATACTATTTAGCTTTGGTGGCTTCATGTTTTGGGGGTCTACATTCACTGTTAGAAATTAATTCCACATCTCATCATGACTGCCTTAGGAAATAACAGGAATTAAATTTAGTCCAAATTATGATTACCTTGCATCATAATAATGGTAATATATATACAACTTAAAAAAATAATGTAATATAAATAAACATCCTACTCTTTTTTCAGATTGAATACCCATCTTTAAATGTCATTGGACTTTGTTTGTCACAATTTACCCCAGAAGAGCTCTTGTTTGACAGAAGAGGGAATCTTGAAAAGAATTCCCGAACTGTTGGGAAGCTTTTCAATTGCAGTGTCTGTCCTTATCAAACACCACGGGTAGATGCTCTTCAGAGACATAAAAGAACTCACACTGGTGAAAAGCCTTTCAAATGCAGTTTCTGTCCCTATAAAACAGCAGAAAGTGGAAATATTCAGAGACATGAAAGAACCCACACTGGTGAAAAGCCTTTCAAATGCCCTCACTGTCCTTATCAATCAGCAGATGGGGGAAATCTTAAGAAACATAAAAGAATCCACACAGGTAAGAAACTTTTCAAATGCAGTTCCTGTCCCTATCAAGCAGCCCGAAAGGAGACTCTTCAGAAACATGAAAGAACCCACACTGGTGAGAAACCTTTCAAATATAGTTCTTGTCCATATCAAGCAGTGCAATGCTCTCTTCAGCAGCATATGGAAATCCATACCAACGACGCCACTTTAGGCCTGATGCCTTAATGGAGGAAGTGACCATTTAATAGACCACCGCCACAAACAGCTACAAGAAGATGAAAACAATATGTAAAACCACTACAACAAAAATAAGAAACAGAGTGCAAGAACTACAAAAGAACTGGAAGATACATAGAAGTACCTGATAAAGAATATATTGAAGGCACACTTAACTGTCTAAAAAGGGACTATTGAGTTCTAATGTTTTTTTATTAAGAACAATGGCTGCTAACCAAATGTTTTTAAAAAATGTATACAGAGACTGAGGCTGATAACACATGTAATTTCTGACATGGAGAAAAAAAATTGTCAGCACTTCATGTTGTGATGTAAACTCTACTTGTAGGTAGCCAACCCATGTGTAAACTATTATCAAAAATATTAACCAGCATCAAAAACCTTTCAAATGCTTTTTATATCACTATCAATCAAAATCCCAAATTAACCTTCAACTACATTTAATGACTTATTTAGTAAAAAACATCAATTACATTTTAAAATGATATATTCTCATAAAAAAAGATATTCAAGTAAACACTCTAGGGAATTCTTCACCTCATTTGATGTGAATTGGTGCATTCTACCATTATGGAAAGAGGGCTGAAATTCTCCATTCTCTGGAAAGAGATGTTAAGCTTAAAAAGTCCATCTGCCACCCTATACTTTTCTAAATACCGATTTCTCACTTCCATGTTGTCCTTCATCCTCATGAAATGATGTCAACCTACGAAGACATCTGTGTAGGCTCTCTGGTACCCAAAGAACTCACCCGAACCAATTGGAGGCATTGGTGGCACCTTTGCTTTATATGAAGGACTCTACCTCTTTTTTGCTCTCCGCACTAAGCTCATGCCACCTCCAGATGATGCGACCAGCAACGAGTTTCAAACAGTTCAAATCTATGATTCTATTTCATTATTAGAGGATCATCAAAACTCACCTCCCCCCCTCTCTTATGCTCCCCCCGCGCCTCTTTTTGTTTGAAAATCGAGAATTGCTGGGAGGAATTGGTGATTAAAGGGGAAGGCGCTTTAGTCCCCAATCTCACCATCTTCATCCGTTACTGTAATTTCCGATACTCAGAAACAGGTTGCAGCAGACTGCCAAAGGTTGCCTTCATAGCAAAGCCACCATTCCCCCCACGCCATCAAGGGTGACTCAAGGAAAAATGTTTTATCTGCCCCTTGTGACCATTTTTTTAGAACCCACATGTCATGTCCCCTGTGGTTTGATCAGCCTGTGAGGTTCTCAATCATAGAAGGAGGACCATGCCTGAGTTTCACTCATAGCTTTGAAAGTTACCTTCATCAGGTGAGTCTTACAGCTGTGTAATCTCACTGCAAATGATGTTCTCTTTGCAAATCCAGTCTGACTTCCAACTCCTCACAAATTGTGTCATTTGAGAATGATTTCCTTTTCCCGAAGATGATAATAATAATAATAAATAATTATTTTTCCTTCTCTGAGGTCTCTCCTCTAGTCTAACTTCCTCAATGAACTACGCTGCCCGAACTTGCTTTTCTCACGGATCACTTCCCCCTTGTTAGTTGTAGGTTTGGTAGCAATGGAGTGATATTAGCTGTCTCCACAACTTTGTAGAATAAATTTGTGTGTGGTTGAAGCGAATGCATCAAGATGTAAGTTCACTGTTGTTGGGTTCTGAGTCAAAGGGGGTCTGAGGGAATAAACATGCAAACAAGGAAGTGTATACAGCTTTTCTAAGTGCTTTAGTTGTTCCCTACCAGGTATGATACCCTGTGTATCTGGAGAGGCAGCTCATCCTCTCAGCTCAAGGTGCCACACTTGTGCACCACCTGTGGCTCTATTTCTTCCAATACCTTCACTTTAAAGATCTTTCCTTACCAACAGGGGGTGGATGATGATGCTTAGAATAACCCCTGCTTCAAATGAAATCTGGAGTACAGGCACACCCTCCTTGTCCCAGTGCCAGAGCCCCTCAGGGGGAGACCCTGTGTAGCCTGTTACACTTGGTATCCAGAGGAGTTGCATATCCTCCTGGCCTAAGTGCAAATTAGGGAGGTCCTCTCACTATGATGGGACTTGGTTGTTGGTGCGCTTTCCACTCACCCACACTCAGTCCTACTTTATCTTTTTATTATTAGCATTATTATTATTTTGTTGGATTTTTATATTATTTATTAGTAGTATTTATTATAGTATATTATTATTTATCATTATTTAGTATTGTTTGGTAGGTTTTTATATTTTTTATTAGTATTTATAAATAAAAAATAAATAAAATAATAAAGTATGACTAGTATTAATTATTATTAGTATAAATTATTATTATTTATTACTAGTGTTAATTATTATCATCATTATGACTTCCGCACATTACACCAGGAGTGTTTCCACCTGTACTGATTTAAGTCCAGTAGCAATGGTGGCATTGTGGACTGCATCCCATCTTGGAATCACCTAGTACCAGGGTGTAATGATAATAGGTGATTACTCACCCTACTCCATGTAAGGGGCGCGGCGATTTGCCTTCCTGGCCGCTGTGCTGACGGGTCTCAGCGGCCCATCCGGCCCCAGCTTAGCCTCTTCTTCTTTCAGACAGCCTGCATTTCTCCCATAGTTCCGCACTTCCCCTACAACCTCTCCCACAACTTTCTCTGGTCAGCCTCTATTTTCTCAGGGTAGATGCCGACCTTGTTCTCAGCCAACTATCCCAGATTGGGGCTGAGGGGGGAGGGGACAATATTCCCTAACCCCTGAGCTCTGGTTTGGGATGGTGGGGTTTTAACAATGTTCTTCATCTCCACCCATACCTCACATCATCACATCCACTTTCCTTCTCGCTTCACTATCTGTTTTTTTACGCCATGCCCAAGGTGGAGCTGCCATGCAGAAGAGCTGCCAAATCACCAGGTGGGAGGGGTGGCCTTAAATGGTGGCAGCTCCACAGAAAAAATGGAGGTCCCCCCCGCCCCTGTGCTCTCGCAGGGCACCCTCCAAATCTCTCTAACCGAAGAGGAGGCTTACTCCTCTCCCATGTCTGGAGGTGCCTTCGGGCACCTCCCTCTTTCCAGCGGCAGTTTCCCCTTTACTTTCCATGGGGACTGCCAAGAAAGCCAGCAAGCAGCCCATAGCCGACTGCCTCCCATTGAAGCGGCTCGGTAGGGCAAATTTCCTTAGGGGGGAAAGGGAAGCCAGGCCCCATTGGTTACTTCCCTCAAAAGACCTGCTGGTTAGAATATTAAACCTAGTGGGGGTCAAGGCCTGTGCCTCCACAGACTCGACTTGTGACACCGCTGCCAATGGGACCTGTGATGCCCTGGGGGTGGGGGGGGAACTGCCCCCCCACCCCACCCCCCACCCCCCCGAGATAAACATGGTCCTTGAGGCAATCCAGACTTAGACGGTAGGGCCTTCCCTTCCATGGGAGCGAATCCAGGCTCGGCACCAAGCACCGAACTCGAGTCCGCCCCTATGCACGGTCTTCCTCAAACGGCTAGGGTTTCCAAGGCAGTACAAGGGAGGGAGGGATCTCCTCCGACCGCTGCCCCTGCGACTGCCAGGACCTTCTCCATCTCGGAGAAGGACCTTGCTGAGGCCGATCCATCCGGCCTCGGGGCTTCTGCTGGCGAAGGGAAGAAGCGGATTCATTCCCCGCCGTCCTCTCCGAAAAAGAAAAAAAACAACAAGACTCGGGGCTCCTCTCCATCCGCGGGGGCTGCGGGGATGGATGGGTTTGCTGTCACTTCGGTAAGCGACCAATCCAAGATCGACACATCCGGCCCCTCTGCCACCCCGGGTGCAGAGCCCCTGACTAAGTCCAAAAGTGCTAGTGCTAGTGCGCAGAGCGGAGCATCATTACATCGGGGCTCCTCATTCAGAGATTACCCGGCGTTTTCGAGTCCGGTGGCTTCAAACGCTTCCTGGTTATTCGCTCCACTGATGGCACCATGTTGGCTAAGGACAACATGATCCATCAGAGGAGAGGATTAGCTAGTGTAATTGGTAGAGAGTCGAAGGTGACCCGTTTCTCGGACGGGAGCCTTATGGCGAATCCCTCCGAGGTGGCCAAGATAAATGCTCTACTTGATGGCACCCCGGTGAGTGTGACGCCGCACACTATCATGAACTTTGTGAAAGGAGTACTTTATGCGAGGACATCACTTTAAAGCTGGCCGACCATGGGACGGTCAAAGTCGAACGTGTGATGATAAAACAGGGAGGGGCCTCGAGACCCACCTCTACACTCTTGGTCACGTTCGACCCTGACAAGCTCCTTGAGTCGGTGCGTACTGGTTGGGATTGCTACCGCGTGAAGGCATTCGTGCCACTGCCGCGGAGGTGAACGGCATCACCTCGGTGCTGCCGGAAGATGTTCTCGCTACGCTCTACGTGGACGACCTTTCGATCTCTTTTGGCACGGCCCAGATGCCAACTCTGGAGCGTCGACTCCAACAGGCATTGAACCGCGTCTCTCGCTATGCCGAAGCGCACAGGTTTCGGTTTTCTTTGGCCAAGACTAAGGTGGTGCACTTCTGCCGCCATCCATGGCTTCACCCCGACCCAGATTTGTTTCTTAATGGGGTGCGCCTGGATGTGGTTGAGTCGCACCGTTTCCTTGGTCTTGTATTCGACCGACGCCTCACCTGGGAGGCTCATATTCGCAGCCTTAGGGTCTCTTGTACCCGCGCCATGGACATTCTCCGTTCCGTGACGTTCAGCGCTTGGGGCGCTGATAGGGCTACCGCCTTACTTTTTTATCGATCCTTTGTTCGTTCCAAGCTCGACTACGGATGCGAGTTTTATGCATCCGCAGCCGAGCGTTTATTGCGGAAGGTGGATTCGATCCACCACACCGGCCTTCGCCTTGCGACCGGTGCCTTCCGCACTTCCCCCATTGAGAGCCTGTTGGTCGATGCTGGGGAGATGCCACTCGCTCTGCGCCGCGTGCAGTGCATCACTCGCCTGTACGCGCGAGCCCGGCGCCTCCCTCAGTCGCCAACAGCTCTCACTGCATCCGCAGCTGATCTCGATGGTGCCTATGCCGCCGAGAGACGCCAGTCATACCCTAAGCCCTTTGGGTTTAGGGCCAGGAAACTCCTTCGAGAGGTAGATATAGCTCTCGGGCCGGTGGCGCCCCTGGTTCTGCCCAGGACGCCACCCTGGAGGGTACCACATTTGGCTATTTGTCGCCACGCCTCTGCTCCCAAAGCTTGTACTGCGCCGGGAGTATTGCGTTCGACCTTTTTGGAGCACACATCGTGTCACGCTGGTACCGTGCCAGTGTATACGGATGGCTCCAAGTCCCAAGAGGGGGTCGGCTTCCACGCCGTATCCCCTCTGTTTGAAGTCAGCGGGGCTCTACCAGGCGCTGCGTCTGTCTTCACGGCCGAGCTGGTGGCAATACACCACTTGGTACGGGAGATTACGCGACGTGCCCGGTTCGGAGACCGGATTGTGATCTATAGCGACTCACAAAGCGCCCTGAGTGCTCTCGGGGCATTGGAATCTCCGCATCCCCTGGTTCGCGATATCCGTGACGCCACGGTTTTGGCGAGCCGTGCAGATGTCGAGATTGTCTTCTGCTGGGTTCCTGGACATGTAGGAATTGCGGGGAATGAGCGCGCCGATGAGGGCGCCAAAGAGTCCGCGAGGACTCTGCGACCGGACCAGCGTTTCGCTCTGTCCCTTGTGCTCGGGACAAATTCGTGCACATTGACTTATTGACTTCTTGGGAGAGGCCGGCCTTCTCCCTATTATTTAAGCAAGGTTTGTTTGTTGTTGTTTTTTTTGTTGTTTTTTTTTGTTTTTTGTTTGTTTTTTTCCTTTAGTTGCACGCTCCTGCGCCGGGGGGACCTCTCCCCGACGCACCAGCTTGCTTCTTTTCCCCCTTTTGGGGTATTGTTTGTTTTGTTTTTTTGTTTGGTTTTTTTTTCTCTTTAATTTATTTTAAAGTAGCCTAGAACTAGGCCAGTTTTAATACGGCGACTAATGCCCAAGTAGGCAGTCGCCAGATGAGCTCATAAAAAAAAAAAAAAAAAAAAAAAATGCCGCGGAGGTGCTATTACTGTCACCTACTAATCGATCCTGTCGACGTGCAAAGTCGGGGTTATCCGAAGTCTGTGTAAGTTGCTCCAAGGCCGCTCACGATAAGTCCAACTTGTGTATGACCAAGTGTGTCAATTGCGGAGAGCCGCACCCCTCTTCTTCGAAGCAATGTGGTGCGTATCTCCTTGAGAAGGAAATCATGGCCGTTCAGGCTCAGGATTGTCTCATTTCGCGAGGCTAAGGACTTGGTCCTGGCGCGCCCGGTACGTCCTATGCCTAAATGTTGAAAAAGACACCCTCTGCTCCTGGTCCCTCCAGGCCTAAGAGTACAGTCGTTTTCGCTCCCATTCGGAACATTTCTGAGGGTTCTACCCACCCCAGCCACTCCCCTGGCAAATCTGGCGGCAGAAATGGTGGACACGTAGCCCCAGCTAAAACTAGGGCTTCCTCATTCCCCCAGCATGACCGTTTCCCGTAAGGTGAAACGGCCACGCGCCTCCACCGAGTCGTTAGACTCACAGGAGTCAACACCCCTGAAGTTGGTCGCCAGGCTATCTTCCTGGGTTCCTAAAGATGCTCCCCAAAAAGAGGACAGCAACAAAAGAACTTGGGCTCCTTCGCCCACGCCCAGTGGTGGGCTGATTGGCTCGGAGTCTGTGGATCCTCGAAAAGAGTGCCCCCCGCTTCCGAAGCCTTAACGCGGAATCCTTTGCGACCGCTTTCTCCAGATTCTCTAGCCGGAATGCTGCTAGCCAGCATTCAATGCACGTCGTGGTGTCGCGGAAGGACGCCGGCTGGACTTTACCACCAGAGGCGGAGAACCCTTCAACCACAAGTTTACTCTGAGTGAGTTGTGTTCCGCTCTTGCTTCGTGCGCCGACACCGCCCATGGTCCGGATGATGTCGCGTACGCCATGCTTCGACACCTGGGTGAGCGAGGCATGGCCTTTCTGTTAGATTTGTTCAACAGGATCTGCGTAGGGGGTGTCCTCCCGGATTCCTGGCGAATCGTTACTGTGCTCGCCTTTCGCAAACCGGGGCGAGATCACTCTACTTCGGCCGCTTTCCGCCCAATCCCTCTAACCTCTACCGTGTACAAGTTGATTGAAATATTGGTAAATGTTAGATTAGCCTTTTTCCTGGACAGCGGAGGCCATCTGTCTTCTGCACAGTGCGGCTTCCGCAAGTTCCACTCCACGTCGGATGCTCTGCTCCGACTGGAAAATGCCGTCTGCGAGGCTTTCCTTCGTAGACAGCACTATGCCACGGTGTTTTTCGATCTGGAGAAGGCCTATGATACCGCATGGAGATACGGTATCATGTAGACTCTCCACACGATTGGGGCGAAGGGACGCCTCCCAATGTTTATATCTGGATTTTTGCGAGATCGTTGATTCCGCGTACGGGTGGGGGGGCAGCCCTCTCCCGCCCAATGGAGCAGGAAGAGGGTGTCCCGCAGGACGCAGGAAAGTGTCCTCAGTGTCTCACTCTGCCCTGAGCATCAACGGCATCACCTCAGGGTTGCCGGAGGATGTTCTCGCTACACTCTACGTGGACGACCTTTCGATCTCTTTTGGCGCGGCCCAGATGCCAACTCTGGAGCGTCGATTCCATCAGGCATTGAATCGCGTCTCTCGCTATGCCGAAGCACACAGGTTTCGGTTTTCCTTGCCCGAGACTAAGGTGCTGCACTTCTGCCACCATCCATGGCTCCACCCTGACCCAGACTTGTTTCTTAATCGGGTACGCCTGGAAGTGGTTGAATTGCACCGTTTTTATTTGACCGACGCCGTACCTGGGAGGCTCATATTCGCAGACGTAGGGTCTCTTGTACCCGCCTCATTTATATTCTCCGTTCCGTGACGTTCAGCGCTTGGGGCGCTGATTCTTTGTTCGTTCGAAGCTCGACTACAGATGCGAGTTTTATTCATCAGCAGCCGAGCGTGAATTGCGCAAGTTGGACTCGATCCACCACACCGCCATTCCTTGGTGACCGGTGCCTTCCGCACTTCCCCCATCGAGAGCCTACTAATCGATGCTAGGGTGATACCACTCTCTCTACGTCGTGCACAGTGCATTATTCGCATGTACGCGCGAGCCCGGTGCCTTACTCAGTCGCCAACAGCTTTCCCTGCTTCCGCAGCTGATTTCAACGGTGCCTATGCCGCCGAGAGACGCCACTAATACCCTAAGCCCTTTCGTTTTAGGGTTAGGAAACTCGTTCGACAGCTAGGTATAGCTCTCGGGCCGGTGGCGCCCTGGAGGGTACCACCTTTGGCTATTTGTTGCCACGCCTCTGCTCCCAAAGCTTGTACAGCGCCGGGAGTATTGTGTTCGACCTTTTTGGAGCACACCTCGTGTCACGCTGGAACCGTGCCAGTGTATACGGATGGCTCCAAGTCCCAAGAGGGGGTCGGCTTCCACGCCGTATCCCCTCTTTTTCAAGTCAGCGGGGCTCTGCCATGCGCTGCGTCCGTCTTCACGGCCGAGCTGTTGGCAATACACCACTCGGTACGGGAGATTACCTGACGTGCCCGGTTTGGAGACCGGATTTTGATCTATAGACAGTCACAAAGCACCCTGAGTGCTCTCGGGGTATTGTAATCTCCGCATCCCGTGGTTCGCGATATCCGTGATGCCACGGTTTTGGCAAGCCAGGTGGATGTCGAGATTATCTTTTGCTGGGTTCCTGGACATGTAGGAATTGCGGGGAATGAGCGCGCCAAAGAGTCCGCGAAGACTGCGACCGGACCCGCGTTTCGCTCTTCCTCATACCGGCTACATGGCAGGAATACGGGCAGCTCTTCGGGCTGCTTGGCAAAGAAGATGGGAGACGGTCGAATGGAACTTAAAGTGTCGTGTCATTGCCTTGCGACTGTTCCCATGGACCTATCCCCCAATGCCGCGAAGGCTTCAGGTTGCTTTCTGTCCTCTCCGAATTGGACACACTCGCTGGACGCACCGCCATTTGATTGAGCGCTCACCAGCGCCTTACTGTGAAGACTGCGTTGTCCCAAAGACTTTTCTTCACATTATTTTTGAATGTCCCAGTCTGGGCGATCGCCGCGCACGTTACCTGTCTCGATACCGGGATGAGCGGGGTCGCTACCGCCTGTCCTTTGTACTCGGGACGAGTTCGTGCACATTGACCGGTGGACTTATAGACTTTTGGGGGGAGACCGGCCTTCTTCCTTTTATTTAACTAGTTGGGGGTTTGGGGGTTGGTTTTTTTCTTATTTTAGTAGCTCGCACGTTCCTGCGCCAGAGGGAGGCGGACCTCCCCGAAACGCCGGAGCTTGCTTCCTGCTTATTGTCTTTTTTCTTTATTTTATTTTTATTGTTTTTTTTTGTTTTTTTCTTGCATCCTCTTTTAAAGATGCCTAATATTAGGCAGTGTTAAATACGGCGAATAATGTTCAAGTAGGCAGTCGCCAGATGAGCTCTTAAAATTAAATAAAAAAATACCCACCCTCCTCGTTAGTGGACCCCGTCTCTCTCTACTCCCATTTATTACATACCCTCCTACCCCTTTCCACACTTGTTCTCCTATCCACAAAGCTTCTGTCTGCCCGGCACACTTTCCTCCTCTTCTGAGCCTTAGTCAAGTGGCAATGTATACCATGAGGTCCCTACCTGATGCGATGGCTTAAAGCCCTGCTGACTAGGGCCAGTATTAGGTACGGAGTGTACTGGGCCATCAAATCTTCTTACCTGCCTCCAGTACATATATAAGACATCATCTTTTATGGGTAAAGTTCCAAGACAACTTTGCCTCAATGGCGGGCAGGGTTGACAAAGCCCATCAACATTTTTTTCAATCTAATCATGGTGACAACTGTAAGCAAGTGTGTGAAACGCTTGGAGATCCAGCTCCAAGCGCGGCCTCCTTCGCCTTATGTATCGGAGAGGATGAAGGAAATAGAGGCACGCCTTTGACCAAAGAATTGACTGTAACGGAGAATACCGTGAATGGGAATCTGTGATGCCTTTGGGGGGGAAGGGCATGGTCACACAGAGCCCCTACTCCAATGAGATAGACACTGTCGTGGAGGTGGCCCACCCCCAGACGGCAGAATCTTCCATGCCATCAAACCCGCATTTGGTCCAAGCGTCGAAACCGAGTCCACCTCTATGCAGACTTCCCAGACCCTCGGGCCCACGAGGAGTCACAAGGAGAGAAGAGACCTCATCCCCTGGCTGGTTACCCTCTGACAGCTAAGGCCTTCTCCATCTCGGAGAAGGACTTGCTGAATCCAGTCCTTCCCGTGGTGGAGAGAAGCGAGTTCATTCCGCACCCTCCTCTCCCAAAGAGAAAAGCAAGAAGAGGACTAAAGGTTCCTCTCACTCCACGGGGTCTTAGGGAACAGACGGGTGTGCTACGTCTTCAGCAAGCGACCAGGTCAATATCGGCACGTCTGGCCCCGAGACGTCCCCTGGTGGTGGGTCCCAGACTAAGTCCAAATTCGCAAGTGCACTGACCCGAGCCTCGATTACGGCGGGGCACTTCATTCACAGACTAGCTGCCGTTTTCGAGCCCTATGACTTCAAATACTTTTTGGTTATCCGCTCCACTGATGGCAGCATGTTGTCCAATTGCAACATGATCCATCAGAGATGATGAATTGTAGAGAGCCGGTGTCACGTGTCTACGACGGGGGCGTTCTGGCAAATGCGTCATATCCCTCCGAAGCGGCCATGATTAGTGCAGATACCAACTAGAGTGTCGAGTCCAACAGGCATTGAACCGCATCGGGCAATGCTGAACCGCACACGTTTCAGTTATCCTTTGTCAAGATTAAGGTGGTGCACTTGTGCAACCACCCACGGCTCTACCTCTAACCGGACTTGTTCCTACACAGGGTTCACCTCGATGTGGTGGATTTGCACTGTTTCATTGATATTTTTGGACCGTCACCTCACCTGGGAAGCGTAATATTCGCATCCTTAAAGTCTGCCACACTGACGCCAAGGACATCCTTCATTCTGTGATGGTCTGCACTCATGGCGCTGATAGGTTTATTACCTTTTGTACCGAACTTCTGTTCCGTTGAAGCTTGTCTACAAATGTGAGTTTTAGGCATTCACAGCTGAGCGTGTATTACGAAAGGTGAACTCAATCCACCCCCCTGGTGTCCACCTGGCGACGGGTTCCTTCCGCACTTCCCTCATTGAGAGCCTACTTGTCGATACTGGGGAGATGTCACTCCTTTGTGCCGTATACAGTGCGTTATACGCGTGTACGTGCGAGGCCGATCTCGATGGTACCTCTGCCGCGCAGATTTTGTTTTCATTTTGGTAGGCCATCTGGCCACTGCCTACTTGGGCATAAGTGGCCCTACACAGCACAGCCTACTACTAGGCTATATTAAAAAAAAACCGACAAAAAGCAATATGTAATAACAACGATAAAAAAGACACCCCCTCCCTCTCTGGGATCTTTTCTTCAGGGGTTGTTCCCAGAGAGGCTCTGTCCTTCTCGTGGCGATGGGGTCATCCCTGGGCCTCTTAGGAGACCCATGTGCTGCCAACAAGACTTTTAACATGCCCCTCTTTCTTTCCTCCCATATTACGTTCTTCCACTGCCCTTTATTTCCCCCTCTTCCTTCACCTATCTAGTGGTCCTTATCGATACCCGACCTCTGCTTGTTTAATGGGTTGATTCCGAATTGTTCTTTCATGAAGGTGAAAGAGGCTGGGCATCTCCACCGCCTTCGTCTACCGAATGCCCAAGGAGAAACCCATCGTTGGCCCCTTTTCTCCGTGCGTAGGAGAACTCGGGCAGCCTCTTAGGGTTATAAAGATGGTGTGGTGGATCCGTATCCATTCTCCAGAGGACATACCGGACGTAACTGATTGTATAGTTGCAGTAGTGCCGGGCCCTTGTAGGCCTCCATGGTGGGGAGCCCCGAGGGAGAATGCGAAGTTTTTTCTTTTTGCAATGGCTAGCCATAAACCAAAAACCTCCCCTTCTCGTAAGGGTCCTCGTGCCAAACGTTCCTTAGCTCCCCTTTCAGCCTTCCCTCGCTCGTTGGACCCCTATTCCAACGAAGTAGACCCAGATCTTGATTATCCTCTGTTTCTTGTCATGAATTCATCATCCGACATCGCACTTGCAAAAGTCGATGTGTTTGACGTCAATGAATCTTTTGAGTCCCGCTATGGTGAACCCCGCTGGATGTGGTCAAGAGAAAGTGGTGATGTCGTAGTCGAGGTGTCATCCCACTCTCAACACAACCTTGTGCGAAATCTATATTCGATAGCTGAAATTCCAATAACTGTCTCGCTCCATCCGCGTCTGAATTTTGTCAAAGGTGTTGTCCGTTCAAACGAACTAAAGGATTACGACCCCACCCGCCTTCAGAGTAAGCTCAGTACCCAACGTGTCACACACGTACACAGGGTAACTGAAACATTAGGCTCCACTAAAATCGCAACCGCAACACTGAATTTAACATTTGAAGGACAAGAACTGCCCCAGCATATTAACGATGGGTACCTTCGTGTCCCAGTAAGTCCCTACATCGAACTACCCAGACGCTGCTTCAATTGCAATCAATTTGGACATGTTGGCCGTGCCTTTTGGCACACTCGCTCCTGGGTGAATTGTAGCTCTGACTACCATGGCCCCGAATGCACCAAAACACCCCCGCTGTGCCAACTGCGGAGGTACCCACAGTGCTGCGTCAAAACTCTGATCACGCGCGAGTTCCGACCAGCCTGAAGCACTTCACCCTAGATTTACTCGCAGCGTCGAAAACATTCAGAATATGCAGTCGAAGCATCGCTCTCACCCCGAGATAACCAATGTAGCCCCTACCCCCTCTCTTCAGCTGCTCTAGCTGGGAGAGACGCTCAGGGTGAGACACTTGAAGACAGACGCTATTTTAAAGAAACCTCAACATCGACCAGTGAAGGTTCATCCACCCGGCCCCGAGACCCAAAGCCCAGTGGTAAGAGGAAGGATTCCTCACCTGAGTCATCGACCACCAATAAACGGGCAGCCTCTGGAGCTGACTGGGCCGAACCCCGAGAATCTTCAATGGACTCGTCCCCTATGGCTGAACATTCTATGCCCTTAAGTCCGTCCCGCCCTTCACAGGACTTAGGCCCCATCCTGATCCAAACGATGGCAGATATACACCCAGCTCCACACACTTCGCTCAGATCACCTGTTCGTTCCGCTCACCCTTCAACCCATGATCCGATGGAAGCAGTTGATACTCCAACATCACCAATCGCGGCGGTTGGACCAACTCCTGAGACACCGAAAATACCCTTGACCCATGAATCCGGATCTACCGGCCGAAAATCCCTTCTTGATCTTCCTTTTCCGCCAGGTTGTGAGCCCGAATTACAATCAAGGGCCTCGGCCGGTTCTCCAAAACCTACGTTAAAAAAAACAGTTACTGCTCCATCTAGGATCTCTTCCCCTGCAAAAGCAGGCTCCTCAAAATCAGCTGTCCGTCTCCCAAGCTCTTTGGGACGAACCTCAAATACAATATCGGCCTCAAAAGAGAAAAAGATATCCACACTGGTATCTAATCGTCACACATAATATCTTCCATTTTTCAATGGAATTGTCAAGGAGTTCTTCCAAAGTGGGAAGAACTCAAAGTTCTTTTGACGACTATCCACCCCGCTGTTATTTGTCTTCAGGAGAATAAACTGGGTATACGGCCCTTTCCGCTGGTACCCGGTTTTCTCACTTTCAACTCTATTGCTCCTGCTGGAAGCCCCTCTCATGGAGGGGTGTCAATCATGGTATCTTCATCTTACCATGTTTCTCTCATCTCCCTACATACTACCCTCCAAGCTGTTGCTGTGAGGGTTTTTCTTACTAAGCTTTTTCCCGTTTGCTCTATTTACCTACCCCCTTGTTTATCATTGTCAAGACCCGACCTTTTAGAACTTATAGACCAGTTGCCCTCCCCATTCTTATTACTAGGAGATTTTAGCGCGCCTCACCCATACTGGGGTGACATCACTCGAAATGCCAAAGGCAGTGTTTTAGAGTCTCTTTTATTATCCGACTTTCTTTGTGTCTTAAATACTGAATTTCGATGGTCAATTCTTGACGATCTCCATGTGAGTGGCCAGACGGACTCTTTTAGCTGTGTTGACCTGTCTGTTTGTTCCCCTGATTGCTTCACGGAATTTCGATGGTCAATTCTTGACGATCTCCATGTGAGTGGCCACTTTTCTATTGTCTTGTCGGCCCTTCAAGTTGGCCCTCATACAACCATGCCCCTTAAGTGGGACTTAGGTCATGCAGATTGGGAAGGTTTCCAAGAGGCGTCCTTCACAAATGCATCCTTGGGAACCTTCAATGGAGTGGACGTGGCAGTAGAATACTTTACATCGACTATCTACAATGCAGCAACACAGACCATCCTACGGAGGCGACCTGCCACGGGCCGCTCAACCGTGCCCTGGTGGACCCGACGTGTGCAACAGCTATCAAAAATTACAAGTTAGCCCATGCCCGATTCCGAAAGAACCCAACTTTGTGCAACAAGGTCGACCGAAACCGAGCTCGTGCGCTTCGCCAAAGAACCCTTCGTCAGGTTCGCCGAAATTCATGGCGCCGTTACGTTTCATCAATTTCCTCTATGGCACCTACTGCTAAGATCTGGAAGAGGATTAATAAGATCAGGGGCCGTTATGCTAATCATCATACCCCCACACTCAACTTAGACGGTTCCTTGGAGAATGACGGCCTGGCGGTCAGCAATGCTTTTGCTGACCATTTTCGTGCCGTCATCAGTGTCGGCCGTTACGATAAGGCTTTTCAATCCTACAAATCAAAGGAAGAATTTCATTCTCTCAACTTCACAACAAAATCTAACCTTCCGTATAACGCTCTATTCAACATCCATGAGCTGCATAGCGCTTTATTCCTTTGCAGATCTACTTCATCTGGCCTTGATGAGATCCATTTCAAAATGATTCGGCGCCTACATCCACACTCTACTTTCTTCTTACTTGATTTGTACAACCTTATATGGGTGAAGGGTTTTTACCCGTCATCATGGCGCATTGGGATCATCCTTCCCTTTGTCAAACCGGGCAAGGACGGTTTGGACGCAGATCACTACCGCCCTATAGCTCTCACCAGCTGTTTGAGTAAGTTGCTGGAAAAAAAATGGTGTTGGAGCGCCTAAACTGGTTCCTAGAAACCAAATCACCTTCTCTCTCCATTTCAATGTGGCTTCCGCAAAGGTCATAGTACCCTTGACCTACTAGTACGTTTCGAGGGATCGGTCCGGAAAGCTTTCTCATTAAAGCACCGAGTCATGGCCATATTTTTCGATATTGAGAAAGCCTACGACACAACATGGAGATACGGCATCTTGAAGCAGCTATACGTCTGGGGGATGAGAGGCCTTTTACCTTCACTTATTCAAAGTTTTTTAGCATCTCGATCCTTCAAGGTACGTGTTGGAGACGCATACTATGACCTGCAATCCTAAGAGGAGGGAGTTCCTCAGGGCAGTGTTTTAAGTCTCTTATGTTTTATAATTGTCATCAATGATATTATTTCGTCTCTCCCAGAGGGTGGATCGGCAACTCTGTTTGTCGATGATTTAGCACTATACTGTTCCTCACCTTGCCTGCCATCAGCAGCGCGTCGGCTACAACTGGCGGTCGATGCTGTATCCAAAAGAGCACAACTTAAAGGATTCCTTTTCCACGAACAAAACCAAAGCAATGTATTTCCACCGAGGTAGAGGGGTTCTTGTTCCGCCATCTATCTCCCTACAAGGCAAACATAGAGTTTGGTTCCTTGACTATACTCTCGATCCAAATTTATCCTGGTTACCACACCTACGCCGACTTCGAACAGGCTGTCTGCAGGCTCTAGACATTTTGAAAGTCCTCTCACACACTTCGTGGGGGCAATGACCGACAAACATTGTGGACATTATACACAGTCCTCGTCCAATCCAAATTGGCTTATTGCTGTCAAATTTACTCATCTTCTTCCCCTTCAGCCCTTAAAATACTGAACCCCATTCGAAACCTCGGAGTTTGCCTTTCTAGTGGAGCCTTCCGTACTTCTCCTGTCAACAGCCTTTACTGCGAGAGTGGGGTACTTCTGTAAGGGTGCGAAGATGCATAAGAGAAAAACTTCCTTCCAAAGCAAGAATATTAATACCCCATTAAATTACCAAGTTAAGACGGACTACGCCGTAGCGTGACGGCAGAGTGCTAGCCTCTGGATAAAAAGACCCGAGATCGATCCCAGACAGTCCACAATTTTTACGAAGAAAATTCTCGAACAAAATGGAGACGCCCAAAAACGCTTTAAGGACAACTCAAGAAATCGACTCAAGAGAAAACCGATGTCAAGGAAAACGGAAAGAGAAGGACTTCAAGGGCTAACTCATCTCAAATCATCAAGAACTCATCTCGTCATCAAGAATTAAGAAGAAAACATCACTTTGATCAAGAATTTGGAAGGAATCATCACATCAAGATAAATGCAAGTAATATGAATATACATTCAAGAAAGAATTACGAAGATCAAGAATTAACCCAGCCTACAAGCATACGAAGAGTCAGATTACTGGAAGAAATGTTTGAAAGGGCCACTTCAGTCAAGAAGTAATAAATAGATATCGAGAAATAAATAAATATAAATATACCCCCCCCCCCATACTTCCTTTGCCCTACCATATACTTCAAATCTGCATGCGATACCTCTGCCGATTACAGCAAGCCCTGTATCAGAGTTCTACAGATGCCTGTATGCTGCCGAAGCAACGGCGGCATATGATAAGTTGCCATCTTTACCCCGCCCTTTGAACCTTCGCATAGGAGATCATCTCTCTAACCTGGGTGGGGGCGATGGAGAATATCGCGCAACTCATAGCCTATGTTCCCTAAATGTTGGCACACCACCTTCACGTGGTGCCCCTGTTTTTTAACTGAGCGTGTGCCCAACGTCCGAACACCAGGCGGGATATCCTGGTTTGGGTATCTGACTAAGGGTACCCACCAACCTTTTGGGGCAGTTGTGTGTATGGACACCAGCACACTTCTGGCCCATATGGTTGTCTTTGCTGTGGCCCTGCAGTTAGTGAATGGCATCACAAGGGCTAGGTGACCTCACACCAACATAAAAGGTGGGTGAGGGGAACCCCCTGAGGCGGTTTGATGACCAAACACTGGCATCACTCCGGCATCCCCAAATAACCTTGTGGGGCGACTGTGTGTCTGAACCCCAGCGCACTTTCGGCCCACTTGGTCCTAGTCAGTATGTGTACTCTGTACGAGTCGACGGAGCTACCCACTGGGGGGCATCGTCCGCAGGACCGTGCCACGGAGGTAGGTTTGGTTGCCTGGGTCGTTGTTTTGCTTTGGGAGGTCTTTGCACCGCAGTCCAGTAAAACTCCGTTATGCGGCTCCGCTGTTTTTGAAACAACAGTGGGAGTCGGGGGGCGGGCTACCCTGTCTGGACTGTATGGGCGCTCTCCGGACTCACGATGGCGATTTGGTACATGCCCTCGGCTCCAGAGACACCACTTATAAAAATAAAAATCATATGGGTAAACTTTCCAAAAACTCATCCCAGAGACCGCCGGCCTCTGGTCACCGTGAAAACAGCAGAGATCTTCGTCGCTTGAATCCTTTTGGATCAGAAGTAGACGAAGAACTGGATTATGACCGCTTTATAGTACTCAAATCCAGCAGCGAACGTTGTCCTCTTAGCAAAGCTGACATCTTTGATGTCTTTGACGACTTCGTAAACAAGTGTGGCGAACCTGCTCAAATGTGGCCGCGCAATGATGGCGCATTGATTGTCGAGGCCAAGTCTAATGAGCAGCAAAAGAGAATTCAATCTCTCGAAAAGTTAGCCTCAGTGAATGTATCATCCGCGTCTCACCCGACATTTAATTCCTCCAAAGGTGTTATTCGATCGGGTGAATTCATTGAGTATGATATCGACAGGTTGGTGACAAAACTTGCCAATCAGAAAGTAACGAGTGCACATCGCATTTCTAGGTTTGTGAATGGCGCTAGGGTCCCTACCGCCACCATAATCCTAACTTTCAACAGATTGGAACCGCCCAAGTACGTCAAGGCTGGCTACCTTAACATCCCAGTCAAGCCTTACGTCGAAAACCCCCGGCGGTGCTTCCATTGCCAACGTTTTGGCCATGTAAGCAAGTTTTGTAAAAGCGAAAGGATTTGTGTAAACTGCTCAGCAGAATTTCACGGAACACCCTGTTCCAAACAGCCGTGCTGCCCCAATTGTGGCGGAGACCACTCTGCCACATCACAGCAATGCACCTTCTTCCTCTACGAGAGAGAGGTCATTGCTGTTCGAAATAAAAACAGGGTGAGCTATAAAGAGGCTAGATGAAGAGTTAGGGAGACTTACGTTCAGCCTGGCGTGAGCTTCGCGGATGCTCTGCGCACCGCCACGCCAAAGAAGGGGAGAAGCCAGAGACCATCTACAGGCTCTCCTGAACAAACAAGAAGTCCTCCACAACCAAAACCCAGGTCTCCGCGCAGAGATGTGCCTCAACAGGTAAGAGGTTCTCCTAACCCTAAACCCGCATCTCCACGCACACCTGAAAAGGTTAAGAGCCCCCCTCGACCGAAACCACGATCAATCGGTAGAGAAAACTCTTCACCAAAATCTAGCCTAGCTTCTGATGGCACAAAGAAGAGGAACCTTCCATCCTCTCCCGATTCACCAAGAGTGGCAAAACACTTTGCCACCGCTCCACAAGACGTGGATGTGAATCGGATTGGGCCGCAGATGGTGTCTATTCCAGCTCTGGACATCCATCCTGCCCCAAAAGAACAGAGAACTACAGCCCCAAAGCGAGTAGTCAGCAACCCACCCCTTGCTGATACTGCTTTGGAACTCCTTCGAGCCCTAAGTGAGAAGGAATCAACCTGTACCCCATCACAGGAAACAGCTGTAGTAGAGGCTGCCCCCTTATCCAAGGAGGAGCCGAACCAACCATCAGATTCCAAGAATCCTTCGCCAGCCGAACAATCGCTGCCACCATCACCAGCCAAGTCGATGTCATCGGCTCACGAAATGACTGATGGAGATGCTCCCACATCTGCTTCTCCAGTCAAGACAGTCATTTCTTATAGCCAGCTAACAAAATTGCCACGTTTAAAAGAAAAGCCGAGAGCTAAATTAACGCTCCCGATGCCTCCAGAGTCATACCCAAAACCAGTAATTGGTATGACCAAAACTACCCCTACGGGTAGTATAAAACCAAAACCTCCTACCCCTAAGGGTAGGATGATTGTCTTAAAGAGGTAAGGATGTATCCAATAATTCATTGGAACATCCAAGGTCTCTTCCCCAAGTGGGAAGAACTCAAGCTCCTGTTTAAAGACTACAATACTGATTGTATAGCTTTACAGGAAACTTGCTTGGGTACTCGCAGTGTACCCAATATTCCTGGTTTTGTGGGATACTATAAGAACCCTATAGAACCAATCCATGGTTCTGCTGTGCTCATCAACAGCAGGGTTCCCCACAACCAGATTGACCTTGCGACAGACCTGCAGGCGGTCGCTGTCCGCCTGTTCTCCCATCGCCACTATACGGTCTGCTCGCTTTACCTCCCTCCTAGTGAGGAAAAAGACACAGCCTCTCTAGCTAGAAAACTAGTAGAGGTAATTAAACAGCTCCCTCCCCCCTTTCTATTGATTGGGGATTTTAATGCTCGACACACCCTTTGGGGGGACCATGATAAGAACCCTAGGGGAAACATGATTGAGAAATTTCTGGGCGAAAATGATGTCTGCCTTCTAAACGATGGCAGCCATACATCATTTCACATCCAGACGAGCAGCTCTACATGCGTGGACTTGTCCCTCTGTTCACCAAGCTGTAGAGCTGATTTTGACTGGGCAGTGGATCCTGACTTGCGAGGCAGCGATCACTTCCCCATTATTATAGCGCCATGTACAGGTGGCCCCCCTCCACCACCTAGTAAAAAATGGAATGAAAAAAAAGCAAACGCCTAAATTCAGGCACCTCTCGAGCCATGACGGGTCCTTCCCTCATGAAGATATTGACGTGGCTATCGATGACCTCCTAGTCCACGTCAATAAAGCGGCTAACTCCTCCATCCCGCTCTCCGGCTCAACCGCTCGCGGACCACAAGTTCCCTGGTGGTCTGCTGAATGCTCGAGAGCCGTGACTGAATGTAAAATGGCTTGCCGACGTTACCATCGCTCCCCTACGATGGTAAATAAAATTGCTCGTAACAGAGCAAGGGCAGCACGGCGACGCATCCTTCGACAGGCTCGAAAGACCTCGTTGGAAGGTTACATCGCGTCCATAAGTTGGCAAACGCCTATAGACAAAGTGTGGAAAAGGGTCAAAAAGCTATTGGGCAAATCCAATGGCTTTACAGCTCCCAACATTGTCCAAGCTGGAGAATTGTTGGGGGACTTGTCCCATATTTCCAATGTCTTGGCCAGATCATTTGCTAGCATCTCAAGCCCAGATAATTATGAGATGCAATTCCAGTGCTTTAGGCTCCAACAGGAGCAGCAACCGCTCAACTTTATGGAGCCTAACATGGATAACGAGTCTTACAACTGACTCTTCTCTATCCATGAGCTCCATAATGCACTGAAGCACTGTAGATCCACTGCCCCCGGATCGGATGGCATTTCCTATGATATGATTAGGAATATGCATCCATCCCTTCTCTCTCATTTACTGGACATTTACAACTGGATTTGGATCAAGGGCCGCTTCCCTTCCATGTGGAGAGAGGCCATAGTCCTTCCATTCCGCAAACCAGGAAAGGACGGGACGGAGCCCACCCATTACCGCCCCATTGCTCTTACCAGTTGTCCATGTAAAGTGTTTGAGAGAATGGTCAATTTCAGACTCGTTTGGTTTTTGGAGACTCAAAATCTCATATCTCCTTCTCAATCAGGGTTCAGGAAAAAGCAGAGTACGACAGACCTGCTTGTCCGAATGGAGTCACTCGTAAGAGATGCTTTTTCAAAGAAGCAGCACGCCATCGCTGTCTTCTTTGATATTGAGAAAGCATATGATACCACCTGGAGGCGTGGTATCCTTAAACAACTCCATGATTGGGGCCTGTGGGGTTACCTCCCCAGGTTTGTCGAGCAATTTCTGATGCGACGCACACTACGCGTAAGGGTTGGAGGCACCTTATCGGAGCCCGTGGACCAAGTTGAGGGTGTGCCACAGGGAAGTGTCCTCAGTGTCACCTGCTTCTCTGTGGCCATTAATAGCATTGTTAGAAATCTCCCTCCCGAGATTTCGTCGACGTTATATGTGGATGATCTGGCGCTCATTTGTTCTTCGCCCAGACTCGCATTTATCGTCCGTAAGCTACAGCGAGCTATAAGCACTGTAGCTGAAAATGCTTCCTCCAAGGGTTTCCGCTTTTCCGCAGTAAAGACCAAGGCTGTTCACTTTTATGGGCATAAGTTAGTGACATGGGACCCCCCCCCCCCATCCATTTGTCGATATATGGTGTGCCTATAGATTTTGAGCCCCATTTCAAATATCTGGGGGTCATATTTGATTCAAGGCTTTCTTTCCGGCACCATGTGGACGCCTTGAAAAGGTCTTGTTTAAAGAGAATGGACATAATGAAACTGTTGTCTCACACTTCTTGGGGAAGTGATCGACGTACCCTGTGGCTCCTGTATCTAGCATTGGTCCAATCAAAGCTAGACTATGGATCACAGGTGTACTCCTCTGCCTCGCCATCCATTCTCGAAAAACTAAATACTGTGCGTAACCAGGGTGTGCGCCTGGCTTCTGGAGCCTTTAAGTCCTCCCCAGTGTGGAGCCTCTACGCAGAGAACGGGGTTCTCCCCCTTCCCTATCACAGGCTCAAGTCTAATTTAAACTACCTCCTTAGACTTGAGCAACTACCGCAGACGCCAGTGTATGAGTGCATGTTCAATACACGGACAGTGGCCTCATACGATAGATCTCCATCTCTGGCTCGCCCCTTTGCTCTGCGTATGGCCGAGCACAATGCGCAACTAAGGGAGTTCTCAGTGATTCCCTTTACCATGCCAAAGACCCCCCCGTGGCTCATACCACCTGTAATGGTATGTAGGGAACTAGCTGATAGGCCCAAGGATCACCACCTGCCTGTAGTATTGAGAGCCATGTATGGCGACCACTCCTCTCAACATCGGCATAGCACTTTTGTGTTCACCGATGGGTCCAAGTCACCGGACAGAGTTGGAGCAGCTGCTGTCTTTCCATCTGAGACAGCATTGGTCCGCCTGCCAAACGCAGCTTCCGCATTCACAGCGGAACTCGTTGCTATGATGGCGGCACTGACCATCATAGCTGGCTCCATCTGGTTCTCACACTATCTTTACAGACTCCCTTAGTTCGCTTCAAATGTTGGGTGATGTTGGTTCGAGCCATCCGTTGGTTTCCAAGATCCAGCGGTGGCTCCTACGACTATCGCCCATCCACGAGATATCCTTCTGCTGGGTGCCTAGTCACGTGGGCATCCCAGGCAATGAGAGGGCAGATGCTGCAGCCAAAGAAGCAGCATCACTGGGGACAGCTCCAGTGGCCCCAGTCCCACTCTGCGATGCCTATCCTCTGACCAATGAATACGTGGTCGGCCTATGGCAGAAGAGGTGGAGTGAGCTCCCTCCCACCAAGCTCCACTCCATAAAACCCTCCGTTCACCCATGGCCACGTACAACTAGACATCGTAAAATGGAGGTTGCGCTTGTCCGTCTGAGGATAGGCCATTGCCGGCTCACCCATGAGCATTTAATGAGTGGGCTGCCCCCACCTATGTGCATTCTGTGTGGGGTACAAATATCTGTCCTCCATATATTTGTAGAATGCTCATTGCTAAGGAATCTCAGAAGGACGACCTTTCCCTTCATTACCAGAGAGATGGCCCCCCAGCAGGCTCTGCGGGGCATCTTTTCTGAGACCCATTGCTTCTTTAACGTGACTAGGATACTAACCTTCCTAAAAGAAAGCAATCTTTTAAACAAAATTTAAAATAGTTTTATATATTTATTGTTGATCTATTCATAGTTTATGTTTTTACATTTTGTTGAGTTTTTAATAGTCTATTTTTTGTTAAAAGATTTTAACTGACTTAATATTGCCTATTAAACTAATTTTGGTCCCAAGGACATTTCTGCTTTTTTTTATGTATTTTAATATGGCAATATTTTAAAAATAATAATTTTAAATTCACTGCCCATAAGTGAATTTGGCTGCGAGATAGCCCATCTGGGCTACGCAGCTTTTAAATTTTCAATGCACTATTCATTCATTCATTCTTTGCCCTGAGCATCAACGGCATCACCTCGGTGCTGCCGGAAGATGTTCTCGCTACGCTCTACGTGGATGACTTTTCGATCTATTTTGGCGCGGCCCAGATGCCAACTCTGGAGCGTCGACTCCAACAGGCATTGAACCGCGTCTCTCGCTATGCCGAAGCGCACAGGTTTCGGTTTTCTTTTGGCCAAGACTAAGGTGGTACATTTCTGCCGCCATCCACGGCTGCACCCCGACCCAGATTTGTTTCTTAATGGGGAGCGCCTGGATGTGGTTGAATCGCACCGTTTCCTCGGTCTCGTATTCGACCGACGCCTCACCTGGGAGGCTCATATTCACAGCCTTAGGGTCTCTTGTACCCGCGCCATGGACATTGTCCGTTCCGTGACGTTCAGCGCTTTGGGCGCTGATAGGGCTACTGCCCTACTTTTTTATCGATCCTTTGTTCGTTCGAAGCTCGACTACGAATGCAAGTTTTATGCATCCGCAGCCGAGCGTTTATTGCGGACGGTGGATTCGATCCACCACACCGGCCTTCGCCTTGCGACCGGTGCCTTCCGCACTTCCCCCATTGAGAGCCTGTTGGTCGATGATGGGAAGATGCTACTCGCTCTGCGCCGCGTGCAGTGCATCACTCGCCTGTACGCGAGAGCCTGGCGCCTCCTTCATTCGCCAACAGCTTTCACTGCATCCGCAGCTGATCTCGATGGTGCATATGCCGCCGTGAGACGCCAGTCATACCCTAAGCCCTTTGGGTAGCTAGATATAGCTCTCGGGCCGGTGGCGCCCCTGGTTCTGCCCCGGACGCCACCCTGGAGGGTACCACATTTGGCTATTTGTCGCCACGCCTCTGCTCCCAAAGCTTGTACGGCGCTGGAAGTATTGAGTTCGACCTTTTTGGAGAACACATCGTGTCACGCTGGAACCGTGCCAGTGTATATGGATGGCTCCAAGTCCCAAGAGGGGGTCGGCTTCCACGCCGTATCCCCTCTGTTTGAAGTCAGCGGGGCTCTGCCCTGCGCTGCGTCTGTCTTCACGGCCGGTCTGGTGGAAATACACCACTCGGTACGGCAGATTACGCGACGTGCCCGGTTCGGAGACCGGATTGTGATCTATAGCGACTCACAAAGCGCCCTGAGTGCTCTCGGGGCATTGGAATCTCCGCACCCCCTGGTTCGCGATATCCGTGACGCCACGGTTTTGGCGAGCCGGGCAGATGTCGAGATTATCTTCTGGGATCCTGGACATGTAGGAATTGCAGGGAATGGGCGCGCCGCTGAGGGCGCCAAAGAGTCCGCGAGGACTCTGCGACCGTACCAGCGTTTCGCTCTTCCTCACACCGACTACATGGCAGGAATACGGGCAGCTCTTCGGACTGCTTGGCAAAGTAGATGGGAGACGGTCGAAGGGAACTTAAAGTTGCGTGCCATTGCGCCGCGACTGTTCCCATGGACCTATCCCCCAATGCTGCGACGGCTTCAGGTCGCTTTCTGTCGTCTCCGAATCTGACACACTCGTGTGACGCATCGCTACTTGATGGAGCGCTCGCCAGCGTCCTATTGTGACGACTGTGTCGTCTCCCAGACTGTTCAGCACATTCTTGTCGAATGTCCCAGTCTGGGTGATCTTCGCGCACGATACCTGTCCCGGTACCGGGATGGGCGGTGTCGCTACCGCCTGTCCTTTGTGCTCAGGACGAGTTAGTGCACATTGACTTGTTGACTTTGGGGGGAGGTCGGGCTTCTCCCCTTTATTTAAGGTTCTTTTTGTTTTTTGTTTGTTGTTGTTGTTTTGTAGGTTGCATTCTCCTGCACCGGGGTGAGGGGGATCTCCCCCCGCTGCTGGAGATTGCTTCCTGGTTGTTAAGTTTTTTCAATTTATATCATTGTTATGTTTTCATATTTTTATTTTAAAGTAGCCTAGTTCTAGGCTGTCGTGTTTTTCGGCGACTTATGCCCAAGTGGGCAGTTTCCAGATGGGCTCTATAAAAAAAAAAAATAGAGCTCGTTACTCGGTGGTCACACCGAACTCAAAGTTAACTTGTTTAAAGAACCAAGTTCGACTTACTCTCGCCAGAGAGACCACGCCTACCTTGGTGCCGCCTAAAGCAACGTGATTGTTCTCGTCCTTGAAGAATAACCTCCCCCCCCCTTCATTGAATACTGTGTGGACCCCCATCTGCTACCCTCGCCAAAAGTACCTCGTGATCTCGACCACCTCCACCTGGCCGGTCGGCACGCGTCGTGGAGACAATAACATTCCTGAGGTATTTAAACTCCAGTAGAGTCAATAAACCTAAATATTGTATATTAAAGTGTGTAGCGAATTTAACCAATTTTAGAGGGGCAAGCTAATTAACGTAATTACTGTGTATTTTAATATTCGGAGTATTTCTGTGGTTAATGGTGAATTTTTGTGTATTAAATTGTTAAAGTTAAAATATAAGTTTATTTTGGGAATTATTGTGCGTTTCTCTAAATCCTTACGTGTTTCCAACGGCTCTTCTTTAAAATAACAATATTAGCACTCTTAGCACTCTTAAACAAAGCCTACTTCATCAAAGAAGTATATCATGACCACAAAGAATACCACGACAACAGCGGATTGTGTGTAGAAAGATGAAAAAGGGACATTCTCCTACATAAAAGTGGTATCAGGTGTGGAGTGATCAAAAAAAGGAGGCATCCTACGACATTTTAAAAGTGGTGTCAGGTGTGGGGTGATCAAAAAGGGGGGAGGGCATTCTACGACAACACGGATGGCTCTAAGCCGGCCGGTGGCGTGGGTGCCGCAGCCATCTACCCAGGAGGAGAATTCCTAACTTTATCTTTGCCGCCAGCAGCATCCATTTTTACCGCTGAACTTTCAGCAATCCTTTTAGCCTTTAGACTCATCCAAATTTTACCTTTTAGTGATTTTGTCATTTTTTCCGATTGAAGGAGTGTCTTACAATCATTTAGATCTTTTAATGCGTCCCATCCCCTAGTAACAGAAATTTGCAACTGGCTGATCCCAAATGCATCCTGATATAGAATTATGTTTTGCTGGGTCCCTGAGCATATGGGGGTCCTGGGCAACGAGAAGGCTGATCGGCTGGCCCGCTCAGCACATTCTGTGTCCCCTGAGAACTCGGCTCTGCCTTTTAGGGACTACTTTCCTTCAATAAGAGAGTATAATTTTCAACTGTGGCCGAATGAATGGGATGACTGTTCTTCATCCAAACTATACAAAATTAAAAATTCTATTCACTCTTAGCCCTCGAGTCGTCATAGAATGCAATGATTGGAGGTGGCCTTTGCCGAGTTCGCATTGGCCACACGAGACTTACTCACGGCCATCTTGTTTCGGGTGATGCTCATATCAGCCCTTGCTGTCGTTTGTGCGGTGGGGACCAATCGGTTGCCCACCTTTTATTGGATTGTAGCCATTTCGCCATTCTCCGGTTGTCCTGTTTCCCGACCCTTTTAACTATTCCTCAACACTTTCGTCTTCGATTCATATTGGCGGAGGAATCTTTTAACTCGTCGTTTTTTAAATTTTTGTTACAAAGTGGTCTCCTCCACCTTTTATAGATGATTTGCCTCGTTTCATCTTAGCTGCCATATAAAATCCATTTGGATTGGGTAGCAACCCACTGGTAACTTAACTTAAACCTTAAACCTAAGGTGGTCATTATAGCGTACGAGGAGTGCAGGCGAGTGGCTTAAATGTTTCGTTTGAATCAGTCTTTTTTGAGACTCAGGATTGCCGAGGGGATTTACCGCTAGCTAACAGTGGTCCAGCGACGCGGGAAGCTGTTCGCAACTCGCCTACGCTATTATTTTTTATGTGCCCCTTTTCCTACTTCCCTCTATCTACATCATCTATGCAGCATTCCATGAGTTTCCTTGCGTAGACTATAACTTTCCCCAAGTTAACGGTAGACTTCGGCGGCACACTCACCGGCGTTCCATTAAATGTCGAAGGGCACTAATCATGGCCACGTCGATTAGATCTAATGATTTCGCCAAAAGGCCACTATCCGAGAAACCAGACACTTAGGTCTCTCCACTAATCAAGCTAACTAATGCTCTCCTTTGATGCACATGGTGCCCTTTATCGAAGGTCAGGTATGAGCCATCTGACCTACCCTTGCCTCGCTGGATGCGAGAAAATGGCGAGAAGCAGGCGCCGAGGAATGCCCCTCTTTGGCGTGGGTCACAACGAAATTACATACGAGTGCTTATTCTGCTTTTGGCCGAATTCTGTCAAATGACTATATGGTTCTGGGAATCAAACAAGGAAAACAAAAATAATCTTTACTACTATACAAACAATAAAATTTAACAACAAAGGAGACACTATGGGAAATACACCAGACTAATTGGAAAGCAAAATCGATTTAAATGGATGCTTTGGCACGCGCCACGAGCATGCACAAACGACTAACCGAAAAAAAACGGGAGGGAGGAATCAGAGGAATATTCAAGGTCGAATAGCGGCGCGCTTCTTCGAAGTTGATAGAAAGAAAACGTAATTGTCTTACAATTTTCGCGGTGAGCCTTGAGGGAGTATTCTCGCCGGAGGAGGCTGAGCTGGTTATTGCAGAAGAATCAGTCTTCACGTTGCTTGACTGTCGTTAATTCTGAATAAATGTTTCTTGCCTACGAGCCATTTGGATGCGAGAGTCGCTTGAGAATTTGCGCGTCGTTGCCCTTCCCCCGGACACTTGCGGCTATTCGTACAGATCCTGGCCTGACCCCTTGTCAGGAAGGGCAGCGGACCCCGTCCCGGGAGCACCCTCGGAGTGAGAGGAACCTTTAATCCTCTTCTTGCCTCTTTTATTTGGGGGGGAAAGGAGGGTAGGGAATGAACCTGCTTCTCTCCATCACCTGAGGAGCCCCGAGGTTGATAGACGGAGCTCAACAAGGTCCTTCTCCGAGATGAAGAAGGTCTTAGCTGTCAGAGGAGCACCAGGCGGGCTAGGATGTCCCTCCTCTCCTTGTGAGTCTTCCGGGCCCCAAGCCATCTGAGAAGAAGCTTGCACATGGGAGATTCGGGTTCAGTATATGGGACCGAACCCAGGTTCGACCTTATTGAATATCGTGCAATCTGGGGCTGGATCACCTCTGGGACCATGTCCATCTTAGGGCGGGTCTCCATATCCCCCCCCTTCCCTCCAAAGCATTACAGATCCCTGCTTCATAGCCAATTCTCTGGTCAAAAGAGTGCCTCGATTCCCCTCATCGTCCCTGACACCTAGGGAGGACGGGGCCAAACACTTGCGGTTGTCCACTATTGTTTTCTACTGTCACCATAATCAAAGAAATAAGGAGGCCTCATGGAAAGTATATACTATCTATGACTTCCTTATGAGCAAGGAGGTTAAGAGAAAAGTCTCCATAAGATAAGAAATTCCAGAATATGATCATTTACACATAATCGGTCCCGGTCCGACTTTGATAGGCTTTGTCAACCCGGCCCGCCATTTAGGCGAAATTGCCCTGTAACTTTGACCATAAAGGATGATGCTGGCTTAGCCACCTAATATACATATGTACTGGAGGAAGGTGTGCAGAGTCAACAGCCCAATACCCCCTGTACCTAATACTTGCCCTAGTCAGCGAGCTTTTGGGCCATCGCACCAGGTAGGGACCTCATGGTATACACTATCACTTGACTAAGGCTCATAGGAGGATGAAAGGGCGCCGGACAGCCAGTACTTCTGTGGAGAAAAGAGCACGTGTGGAAAGGGGTAGGAGTGTATGTAATAAAGAGAAGTAGAGATAGGTGGGTCCGCTAACAAGTAGGGTGGGTGATCACCCGTTATTATTATATTCTGATGCTAGGTGATTCCGCGATGGTATACAGTCCACCAAGGCACCATGGTTACCAGACTTAACTCTGTAAAGGTGGACACACTCCTCCTGGTACAAAGTGTGGGTAGAAAAGGTTGAGAGGATAGTGGTAATGATAATAATAACATGCTACTAATAATAATTAATACCATGATAAATAATTGTACTACATAATGATACAAGTAATAAATAATAATATATTGTAATAAATACTACTAATAATATAAAATCAAACTAAAAAATAATACTGAATAATAATAATAAGAATGCAAATTATATTAATAAAAAAACTAAAGTAGTGCTGCGTTGGAAAGAGGCAAAAGCGCACCAACAACCAGACCCCATCATAGAGTTCAGGGCAACTCAGCATAGGTGGGCGTTATTGCGATAACGATATCGGTTATTCGATATTTTTTTCGCGTTACCGATTCATCGGTATCGCCGATACTTTTGGTCTCAAACTAGCGATAATCGATAATTTCAGTTTTTGTTCCAGTGTAGCACGGGCGAGCCGCGCGTGCCTTGGAGGCAGAAATAGGTAGGTCCGAGCTGGGAGGAGGATCCTCAAAACCTATAAGGAGATGAAGGAGAGCCTCACCAGGTAAGAAACTAAGAAACAGTATTCAAATATTCTTACTATTGTATTATAAAATAACGCTATATATAGTCAATAATCAATATTGTATTATAATTTTGGATTTATCGGTTATCACCTTATCGGGCTATAAATTTATCGCCAGTTATCGATTATCCTGATACATTTTTTTTCGTTATCGCGCCCACCACTACAACTCAGCGATGTGAGCTCACTAATTTGCATTCAGGCCACGAGGACGTACTGCTTCTCCTGGTACCAAGTGTAACAGACTACACAGGTTTACCCCTCTGCAAGGAGCCAAGGTATAAAAGTTGTCTATTACTATTCATTGTTACTGTGGTTGAAGATATACTCACAAAAGGAAGAAGTGAATAGAAATAAAACAAAGAGGATCTTTTAATGTAGAAAAGATAATGATAAATATTGGAGATCACTTTCCCCAAAAAGGTAATAATTGGGGTCGAAACAAATTGGCTTTATTGCTAAGCATGCACACATCATGCTGCCAATCTTGCTTTGTCCAATACCACCTTTGGACGTTCTTTTATTTGTTTAACTATTCATTAGTAAAAGTAGGAATTAATTATTGAATACTAAGTAAATATATATAAATATCTGCATTTTCATACCTAGTGATACAATCAAGTCCCACTAAAAGAATTTAGCTCAGCTTGGAACGATCGTCCCTACTAACCTGACACGTCGCACACAACTGAGCTACACGCGACTCAGGCTTGGCGTGTCAGCTCGTCCATCAGCATTATTTCACCAAAACTGCTCCAAAACATTGCCAACAATGACTCACCCCCATGACCGTCTCACATCTTTTGATTGATTGCACAGACTAGCACAACAATGTCAGCAGCTACAGCAAGCCTGTGCTCTATAACAGAAGCCACTCCAACTCATCTCTGGCATTAGAAGTCACGGATTTCCTAAAGAAGACAGAGCACATCATCAATGCTAACAGCTCAGGAGTTATGCATCACAAGTGGCACGAAGATCCTCAGCGGTTGATGTGCCTAATTCTTCCAAGTAAGAATAAGGCCAACCGGTTAGCCAGTATCTCTTTAAAAAATATAGAAAACATTTCTCATCAAAAGTGGACTATGAATCAGTGAATCGATTGAAGGAACGCCGATAGCTTTTCAATACCAAAACTGTAGATAAAATAATAAATATTTAAGTTCTGATTGTAAAGTTTTTCAATAGTAAAATGGAACAGGCTATTTTATGATACTGAAGATAAAATTGACTTACAAATAGAAAATGAGCGAGATGCCTTCCGACTTTGAACATGTTGCTGTCCATCGATCTTAAAGAAACAAAATCTCTTGACCCCCTCTCCCCATCAATATTCCTTCAAACTATTGTCCTATCTTTCAACTTTTGTTCCTGTTATTTTATATGGTTATTAATGAGATTTATTTTCGGTTAATAAATCAGCCTAAATAGCGTTTCGAAAACCATAACCATAAATTTGTTTGGTCGAAGTTGTTGCCTGCTAGTTTTTAAGTCTAAGACGAAGGCGAAATAAATTTTGAAATAATGAACTGGGTTTTAAGAAAAACAATTCAACAAATATAAATATATTCATGGAATCAACGAATGTACAATGAGATAAGTTGGATTAGGTATACAATGTAAGATATGGTAGAATATGATTTACAGTAACAAGATGCGAAGAGAAATGAACTCCGTGAAATAAATATGAAATAATATGGTGACTATGATGGACTGTGAATTAGGGGCTGCAATATGAGAAGTAAATATAATCAGGACATACTCTCGTATGGTCGTTTGCAGAGAATTATGAGAGAAAGTGGAATTAAACTAAGTATGATTTGTTTGGAGGTAAATGACTAATTGTAGAAGGAATGATTACAGACCTTTATGCGGAGAATGGCGAGAGTCGAATGGGAAAGAATAGTGTTCCATATGGTCGAGCTGAAGCATGTGTTTGTTTGTTTGTATGTGAAATTTTAAGAGAGGTTGTTTGAAACAGTAGTACGTTAAATAAATTGACAAGTTAAGTAAAATAAATGAATTAATTAATTATTAAGTTGTACATAAAATATGATTTAAATTACAAAAGTTAAGTAAAATAATTGAACGATTTAATTGGCAAAAGTAAAAGAATTGCATGATATGAATTTTAGACATAATAAGTGATATATATATTTAAGTTTCCCAGGAGGTTTTTATTATAGGAATGCCCAGAGGGCATTGCTATACTGCCCAAGGCTCTTGAGAGAGTATTAGCTGCCCCAATTATTGAACACATATTCTCCTCTAGCATCAACGAAACCTTCCATTCTTGCTTCAAGGCAGGTCAGATCTCTGAATCAGCTCTCCTGCATGTGACTGAGTGACTTTGGCACCAAGCCATTATTGGGGGAGGCCTTAAATTCTGGTGCTTCTCAATCTCCCGGAAGCATTTGACACAGTTTACCACTCCATTCTTCCTCACCACCTTGGTAAACTTTCTGGGTCTTTGAAACTGCTATAAACATCTACCTCCTTCCTCTTGGCCTTCTGCATCACATAGCGCTATCCTTCCATTTATATGCCAAGACATGCAAATATTTCTCCCCCTCTCCCTCACAAAACTTGCTCACTCTGACCATCACCAATGTTTTATCAGCATATGACACAATTACTGAATGGCTATCAGATAACTTCTCAAACAACTATTAATAAACTGAGGTTCTTCTGATTGGCATCTCAGCAAATGTGCTGTTTTATAGGGACAGAAAGTCCACTTGAAAGGCTTTTCACTTCTTATTAGATCATTTATCTTTTCTTTACGGTATTAGCTGGTGATGGGGCATCTTCCCCAATGCCAAACATTCACCCGCTTTAGACTCCATCCGAGAGCTCTTTTCAGGACTCCAGCTGTCCTCTTAAGTCCAATTGTTTGGATTTCTCTTGCACTTGGGTCGCTAGGTATACTTGCCAGATATTTCTTAAAGTTCTTTTTCATGAGCCCAGTGGCTCCTATAATAACTGGAATAATTGAGATCTCTCTGAGGGTCCAGTTTCTCTTCATGTCATACATGAGGCCTTGGTACTTGGTCACCTTTTCCCTTTAGGCTCTGTTCAGGCCGCCGTCATTGGGGACACTAACTTCAACCAGGGTTGCCACTTTCTCTGGTTTGTTCCATATTACGATGTCCGGTTTGACAGTTTCGTTTTCTAGGTATGTAGCTGTGGGGATTACATGGTCGTAATGAATGGTGTACGTCTCATTCCCTACAGTTCTCTCGGATAGATGTTCCCAGGACTTGCTGCTACATTGCACATGCGGTCCTGTCGCGTTGGGCAGTAGCCGTCCCCCAAGAGTACCTTGCAACTTGATGTCAGGTGGCTCACACTCTCCACTTCAGTGTGGCAGAATCTGCACATGTTGTCATTAGTGAGACAAGCCATCTTTTTAAAAGCATTTGTCATTAGGCCTTGAACTTGGGCGGCCATTATAAGCCTCTCTTGGTCGTAGTGGAGTGTTCCTCTTTTGAGCCAATCCAAGGAATCTTCCTTATCAATATAGTCCTTGGAGAGTTCGCCGAGGAAGTATGTGGCACGTTTTTGTCCTGCCCACTCCTCGAGGCACCTACTTTTAAAAGTCCCGGTGTATTTTTGCTGACTGTCTCGGGCTATCTCCGTGGCAGGCTTGTTGGGGGCTTCTACCTCTTCTGTAAGACAGCCCTGTCCAAAGTGGTTGGCCAGCTTGGTGTTAGAGGTGATTTTGCTGGCTCTTGTCTCTTGGTGTTCATATACCATTGCGAGGCTGAGGTTCAAGGATACTCACGATGGTGACTCTATGCTGGTAGTTAATCTCAGACAGCCCTAGTCCTCCTTCTACCCTGGGAAGGTACAGCCTTGGCAGGCACTGGTTTCTATAGATGACCCTGTGAAGTGTTAAATTTTCCGTGTCTTTACATCTAGCCTGTTAATGTTTAACTGAGGCCAGTCTATGATGCAAAGCTGTAGTTTATTACTGGCATGGCAAGCTGGTTGATGGCAGTTATTTTGTTCTTATTTGTAAGCTGTGTTTTACAGATCTTCCTCACACGGCGGACGTATTATCTGCCAATCTTCTGCCTCATCTTGGCATGCTGTATGGTGTCATTTTCTTCAATGCCAGGTTATTTGTATGGCTCCTGCTCCTCTAGGTCCCGGATGTAGTTGGACTCATCTAGCTGGATATTCTCAGCTTTGCTCTTTTTCCCAGCTCTCAGGCAGCACTTAGCACATTTATCCAGGCCAAACTTCATCTCGATGTCGTAGGAGAAGGTATGTACTACCAGCGGGAGATGGTGCAGCTCGGTGTCAGAGCTTGTATAGAGCTTGAGGTCGTCCATGAAGAGTAGGTGATTGACTCTTTTGCTTGGGTCTTGTTGGCGGCCCTGGCTCAAGTTGTAAGCGCCCCGGCAGTTGTTCAGGAGCTTGCTGAGTGGGTCTATTGCCAGGCAAAAGAGTAAGGGAGATAGGATGTCACCTTGGAAGATTCCCCTACAGATCCTAATATCGGGGATGGTGATCTTTCGTTTGATGTGGCTTAGTGTGATGGTAGTTTGCCACAGCTGTATGTGAGCAGACAATGTTTCCTTGACCATCGGATGGATGTTATACAACTCAAGGCACCGTAGTAACCATGAGTGCGGCACGCTGTCAAATGCTTTTCGGTAGTCAATCCATGCCATGCTTAAGTTCCTCTGCCTCTCCATACAGTCTTAAAGGATGGTTTTGTTAATCAGTAGCTGGTCCTTGGTACTGATACATCTTCTTCTGCTCTCAGCCTGTTCTTTCTCTAGGTGCGTGCCAGAAGAAAGAAGGTCACATATGCTGTCAGCTACCAGGCCAATGAAGAGCTTGTAGGTGCTACTGAGACAGTAAATGGGTCGATATTTATTTGGACGCTGTGTCTCTTCTGTTTTGGGAATTAGGCTTGTGTCCCCTCTGGTCAGTCATCCTGGTGTGGCCTCTTTTCCACTCATCAGTTTGGTGAAGCAGTCGTTATAGTGGCGATGGAGAGGAGTTAACTGCTTCAACCAGAAATTTGGGACACTGTCAATGCTAGGTTTCTTATGGTTGGCAAACCGTGCCAGTTTTCTTCTGATCTTCTCAGGTGATATTACTGGTCTTAGCATTGTGGGTTTGGTCTCATTTAGCCTCTGAATGTCCTCAATCCACTAGGCTTCTTGGTTGTATGTTCCTTCGTTCTCAAATAGGGGTCTCAAGTAGTTCTTCAGGTCGTTTTACTGGAGGTTTCTCTACAGTGATTGTATCTCTTATGAGATTTCTGTAGAACGTTCTAGGGATTGATGTGAACTGCCTGTTCTGTGCATGCGACTTCTTCTTTTCGTCCTGATGTCTTATCCTCTTTGCAATTTCTGGTATTTTGCCTTCTAGCTCCCTTCCAGAGTTACGTAGCTCCTCGATGTTGGTGGTGTGGTATTTTTCCCGGAGTCTGTTGATGATGTTCTTCCGTCGTCTGCGATGTGGGGGCTGTGAGGAACTGCTTGATCTGGTTCAGCTCCTTCCTGTAGAGGTTAAGTTGTTTTTGCAGCTTGAGCTTCCATGCAGGTGTTGTTTTGGAGGCTCTGGGATTTGCTTGATTTTGGTGGTCAGGTCGAGGGAATACTTTTCTACCAATATAGAGTCCCGCTGCGTATGTGACCTGGTTGAGTTTTGTGTGGGGTATGTCAGCCATTACCAGCCTCTGGAGGGAGGAGTTCACTCTGTTGATGAGTGCCTTGGTTGTTCCATAGGCTTGTATTTTGGACAGTTCTGGTCGGTCCTCAAGTCTCATCACCTTCACTTCCTCAATGGTATTGCTGAGGTCTTTTTCCACCGCAAATTGTTCGTCGTCTGGTTCTGAGGGTAGCGGTGGGCCAGGAGACGGTGGTGGTGGGGAATCAGGTGGATCGCTTAGTGGTGACGGAGATCCAAGGGGGGTGCATACAAGTTGGGGTTGTTGGAGAGGGTGTGCTGGTAGGGTGAGTTGTAGTTGTTGGTATGCCAATAGTGAAAGTTGTATTGGCTCGGGTGGAGCTTGCAGGGGGTTTGGGCTTCTCCTAGGGGAAAGCTCTGGAGTGTTCCCTGCTGCTGATCTTGTTCCCCTAGGTAGAGTACTTAGATTTTGTGGAGTTTGGTGGCCTGTGGGAAGTTTCATAGGGTGTTGAAGAGGGTTGTTATTACTTTTTATTAGGGCTACCACTTGGGTTTTCAGGAAGTCAAAATCTTCTTCGCTGAAATGCCGGCTGCTATTGTGACGTTAGGCGTTAAGTTTTTTAGGGGGAACGACGTTTTTCCGGGCAGTAATAATAGAAAATTTCTTTCCAGGAATTTTATATTTTTTGGTCTGCTATATTTTGTTCTTGAGTATTCTATTGCCCATATGTGTCCACCTCTCCCTCATCACCCATCTGTTCTCCTGTCTGCGCTTATATTCCTCCTCTTGGACTGGCAAGTAGTCCTTCTCTGCATCTCTCAGGGCTTCGTTTTTTGTGATGTTGATTTCTCCAATTGTTATACATTTGCCCATCTGGGATAGGATGGAAAGCAGATTGGCTACTGGTTGGTTTTTCTTCTCATCAGGGAGGCTAGAATCCCTAATCCTCCTGGTTAGTTTCTGTCCAGCTACTGCTCCATTTGTCAAACAATGAGTAGTGGTAGTAGTGCATCAAGACCTTCTTTTCTGCAACCGTCCATTTCTGCGCTTTCAGACCCCTTATGTTTTTTGTTCTAGTCGTTGCATGTGGTGGAGGCTGGGGGCCAGAGCCTTCTTTATCAAGGCCTGATGGCTGTCCCTGCCTGGCTTCTGACATGTCTGTAGTGGCATTGTTAGAGGGAGAAAGGTTCGCACCATTGCTTACCTCTTCTCACCTGGTATGTGAACGAGTTGAGGGGACCTTTTTATCCTGGGCGACAGCCTGCCGGTATTGATTCTTTGGATTATTCATATTTCCACGAGTTCCTCATTGTCCACAGCTTCTTATTGGTTATTCGAAGCTGCCCTCAAGTAGAGGGGGTGCCCCCCTCCACAACGAAGGGGAACGCACTGGATGGCCTGTGGGTTCTTTTATGTCTATTAAGATTTGATATTCGGGATGCTTGAAAGGGACAGAAACTGGACTTGAAAGGTTTCTCACCAGTGTGTTTTTTTATGTCTCTTAAGAGTCCTCCTCTCTGATGCTTGATAGGTGCATAAACTACATTTGAAGTGCTTTGCACTTGTATGTGCTCTTTCATGTCTTTGAAAATCGCACCCCAAACTCCTGATTGATGAAGACATAAACTACATTTGAATTGCTTTTCATCATTTGTGTGAGTTTTTTCATGTCTCTGAAGAGTACAACTATTTATGGATTGAGGGGGTAAGAAGCTGCATTTTAAAGTCTTTTTGTCACTGTGGGTTCCTTTATGTCTATTAAGAATTGACATTCGTGTTGTTTGATAGGAACAGAAACTGCATTTGAAAGACTTTCCAACATTTTGTGATATGCTTTCATGCTTCCCTCTACTGTTACACATAAATGATTCAGAATCTGATTGCGATAATGAAATTCCTAAGCAATTCGAAGGTGGCCATTCCATCTGCAGAAAAGTGATTTTTTTCATTATATTATCAAGATTAAAATTAGTAAAAATATCAACCTACCAGGTATAGGATGTTAGGAGGTTATTACGTCAATACAATAGACAGCTCTGGTCACAATAAGCCCCCAAACCTATATTTTTGTTATACAAGGAAAATGAAGTTAATCACTACTGTATTAAAACAAAGTGATACGAAAAATATATATTATGGAATGAACAGTTATGATTAAAAAGTGAAATTATAGTTTATGATTGGATTGAATTTTATGCGGTTGAATTTACTTTGCACGAGTTAATGAGAATTAGAGTACACATATGATGATTGATAATTAGATTGACAAATATTAATTAGATTATAGTTGAATGTTAAATGAATAAATATTATAAATGTATGGTGAATATTTATGTGGATTGATAAATAGATTATATGAGCAAATAGATTATATAGTTAAATGGATTGGGTAAATATTAATATAGATTGATATGTATAAATAGATTGTATGGATCAAATTGGATACATAAATGGATTAAATAGATTGAATAAATAGATTATATAAATAGGTAATATAAATAATTATATAAATAGATTACATGGGAGTTGGGAGGGTCTGTAAATGAGAGAAAGAATCACATATTTAAAACGAGATTCTTTTGGGACATATTTAGCTAAATATTACAATTTAAATATTACAGACCTGATTCTGATGAGCTGAACAAAGTGAATGAATGATCGGGCGTACCAATCACACGATTTAAGTTATGGTTACCAACCCTTGTTGAAATAATATATATATATATATATATATATATATATATATATATATATATATATATATATATATATATATATATATATATATATATACATTTAAGATTTAATATTTCCGCTTGTAGGGTTGTAGACCGCTACACAGGCATCATGGATACCTGTCCAAAATGCACTGCTACACTCCACACAATAAAACAAATAATGAAAGACCCTATGCAATCACACATACCAACAACGCAATATAAAAGACTTGAAGGGTTTTGGGGACAGCCTAGTAAAGGCCATATCTTTCATTAGGTTGTTGGAGCTACTCTGCCTAAACCGATGTAAAAACTGCTTTCCATATGGGGCATCAGATTTGGGCAGGGGTTTCAGCCTCCTGGTTAGGTAACACCCCTCACCACAATGATACAAATAGGTGTTTAAAACCTAGAAATAAAATGCCTGGTAATCATTTCTCAGATTCTCTCTTCTTCTAAGAGGGGAAACATTGAGAGCAACATAGGACCCATTCACAAATACTAGTGTCAAACTTGTTCCAAATATAACTTGAGCTAAGGTTTCAGTTCAGTCCACTCTTGTAAGAGCTGGCCCTAGTTCACATGCAAAACACTTGTCTTGTTGGTGCATAAAATGAGTTATTTTTTTATTTATTTTTTTTTAAGAGCTCATCTGGCGACTGCCTACTTGGGCATAAGTTGCTATACACCACACGACCTAATACTAGGCTATATTGGAAAACAAATAATATATAACTAACAAATAACAACTATAAAAAATAATGAGAAAAAGCAAGAGGACAAGAAGGAAGCATGCTCCGGCGTCGAGGGTAGGCCCGCCTCCCCTCGGCGCAGGAACATGCGACCTACAAAAAAAGCCGAGAAAAAGCTCAAATAAAGGGGAGAAGGCCAACCTCCTCCAAAAAGTCATTAAGTCCATGAGTCAATGTGAACGAATCCGTCCCAAGTACAAGGGATAAGCGGTAGCGACCCCGCTCATCCCGGTACCGGGACAGGTAACGTGCGCGAAGATCACCCAGACTGGGACATTCGAGAAGAATGTGCTGAACAGTCTGGGGTACGACGCAGTCGTCACAAGAGGATGCAGGTGAGCGCTCCATCAAATGGCCATGCGTCACGAGAGTGTGTCCGATTAGGAGACGACAGAAAACGACCTGAAGCCGTCGCGGCATTGGGAGATAGGTCCATGTGAACAGTCGCGGCGCAATGGCACGTAACTTTAAGTTCCCCTGGACCGTCTCCCATCTTCTTTGCCAAGCAGTCCGAAGAGCTGCCCGTACTCCTGCAATGTAGTCGTTGTTAGGAAGAGCGAAACGCTGGTCCGGTCGCCCAGTCCTCGCGGCCTCTTTGGCACCCTCATCGGCTGCTCATTCCTCGCAATTCCTACATGTTTAGGAACCCAGCAGAAGATAATCTCGACATCTGCCCGGCTCTCCAAAACCGTGGCGTCACGGATATAGCAAACCAGAGGGTGCAGAACACTCAAGGCGCTTTGTGAGTAGCTATAAATCACGATCCAGGCTCCAAAACGGGCACGTCGCGTAATCTCACGTACCAAGTAGAGTATTGCCACAACTCAGACGTGAAGACAGACGCAGCGCCCGCTAGAGCCCCACTGACTTTAAACAGAGGGGATGCGGCATGGAAACTGACCCCCTCTTCGGACTTGGAGCCATCCATATACACTGGCACGGTTCCAGCGTGACACGAGATGTGCTGCAAAAAAGAGGAACGCAATACTCCCGGCACTGTACAAGCTTTAGGAGCAGAGGCGTGGCGACCAATAGCCAACGGTGGTACTCTCCAGGGTGGCGTTCTGGGCAGAACCAGGGGCGCCACCGACCGGAGAGATATATCTAGCTCTCAAAGGAGTTTCCTAGCCCTAAACCCAAAAGCTTAAGGTATGACTTGTGTCTCTCGGCGTCATAGGCACCGTCGAGATCCGCTGCGGATGCTTTGAGAGCCGTTGGCGAAAAATGGAGACGCTGCGCTTGTGCGTACAGGCGAGTAATACACTGTGCACGGTGCATAGATAATGGCATCTCTCCAACATCGAGAATCAGGCTCTAAATAGGGGAAGCGCGAAAGGCACCGATCGCCAAGTGAAGGCCGGTGTAGTATTTTTTTTTTTTTTAATTAAGCGGCTATCTGGCGACTGCCGACTTAGGCATTAGTCGCCGTAAACAAACAGCCTAGTTCTAGGCTACTTTAAAAATTAAACAGGAAACAATAAAACGAAATAACAATAAAAAAGCAATAACAAAAACAATAACAAAAACAACAACAACAATTAAACTGTTAAATGAAAGGGAGAAGGCCAGCCTCCCCCCAAAAGTCAATAAGTCCACTAGTCATGGTGCACGCACTCGTCCCGAGTACAAGGGACAGGCGGTAGCGACCCCGCCCATCCCGGTACCGGGACAGGTATCGTGCGCGAAGATCACTCAGACTGGGACATTCGACAAGAATATGCCGAACAGTCTGGGGGACGACGCAGTCGTTGCAATAGGGCGCAGACGAGCGCTCCATCAAGTAGCGATGCGTCACACGAGTGTGTCCGATTCGAAGACGACAGAAAGCAACCTGAAGCCGCCGCGGCATTGGGGGATAGGTCCATGGGAACAGTCGCGGCGCAATGGCACGCAACTTTAAGTTCCCCTCGACCGTCTCCCATCTTCTTTGCCAAGCAGTCCGAAGAGCTGCCCGTATTCCTGCTATGTAGTCAGTGTGAGGAAGAGCGAAACGCTGGTCCGGTCGCAGAGTCCTCGCGGACTCTTTGGCGCCCTCATCGGCGCGCTCATTCCCTGCAATTCCTACATGTCCAGGAACCCAGCAGAAGATAATCTCGACATCTGCCCGGCTCGCCATAACCGTGGCGTCACGGATTTCGCGAACCAGGGGATGCAGAGATTCCAATGCCCCGAGAGCACTCAGGGCGCTTTGTGAGTCGCTATAGATCCCAATCCGGTCTCCGAACCGGGCACGTCGCGTAATCTCCCGTACCGAGTGGTGTATTGCCACCAGCTCGGCCGTGAAGACAGACGCAGCGCCTGGTAGAGCCCCGCTGACTTCAAACAGAGGGGATACGGCGTGGAAGCCGACCCCCTCTTGGGACTTGGAGCCATCCGTATACACTGGCACGGTACCATCGTGACACGATGTGTGCTCCAAAAAGGTCGAACGCAATACTCCCGGCGCAGTACAAGCTTTGGGAGCAGAGGCGTGGCGACAAATAGCCAAATGTGGTACCCTCCAGGGTGGCGTCCTGGGAAAAACCAGGGGCGCCACCGGCCCGAGAGCTATATCTACCTCTCGAAGGAGTTTCCTGGCCCTAAACCCAAAGGGCTTAGGGTATGACTGGCGTCTCTCGGCGGCATAGGCACCATCGAGATCAGCTGCGGATGCAGTGAGAGCTGTTGGCGACTGAGGGAGGCGCCGGGCTCGCGCGTACAGGCGGGTGATGCACTGCACGCGGCGCAGAGCGAGTGGCATCTCCCCAGCATCGATCAACAGGCTCTCAATGGGGGAAGTGCGGAAGGCACCGGTCGCAAGGCGAAGGCCGGTGTGGTGGATCGAATCCACCTTCCGCAATAAACGCTCGGCTGCGGATGCATAAAACTCGCATCCGTAGTCGAGCTTCGAGCGAACAAAGGATCGATAAAAAAGTAAGGCGGTAGACCTATGAGCGGCCCAAGCGCTGAACGTCACGGAACGGAGAATGTCCATGGCGCGGGTACAAGAGACCCTAAGGCTGCGAATATGAGCCTCCCAGGTGAGGCGTCGGTCGAATACAAGACCAAGGAAACGGTGCGACTCAACCACATCCAGGCGCACCCCATTAAGAAACAAATCTGGGTCGGGGTGAAGCCGTGGATGGCGGCAGAAGTGCACCACCTTAGTCTTGGCCAAAGAAAACCGAAACCTGTGCGCTTCGGCATAGCGAGAGACGCGGTTCAATGCCTGTTGGAGTCGACGCTCCAGAGTTGGCATCTGGGCCGCGCCAAAAGAGATCGAAAGGTCGTCCACGTAGAGCGTAGCGAGAACATCTTCCGGCAGCACCGAGGTGATGCCGTTGATGCTCAGGGCAAAGAGTGTGACACTGACGACACTTCCCTGCGGGACACCCTCTTCCTGCTCCTTTGGGCCGGAGAGGGCTCCCCCCACCCGTACGCGGAATCGACGATCTCGCAAAAATTCAGATATAAACATTGGGAGGCGTCCCCTCGCCCCCATCGTGTGGAGAGTCTCCATGATACCGTATCGCCATGCGGTATCATAGGCCTTCTCCAAATCAAAAAACACCGTGGCGTAGTGCTGTCTACGAAGGAAAGCCTCGCAGACGGCACTTTCCAGTCGGAGCAGAGCATCCGACGTGGAGTGGAACTTACGGAAGCCGCACTGTGCAGAAGACAGATGGTCTCCGCTGTCCAGGAAATAGGCTAATCTAACATTTACCAATTTCTCCATCAACTTGCACACGCAAGAGGTTAGAGAGATTGGGCGGAAACCGGTCGGAGTAGAGAGATCTCTCCCCGGCTTGCGAAAGGCGAGCACAGTAGCGATTCGCCAGGAGTCTGGGAGAAGACCTTCCACCCAGATCCTGTTGAACAAATCTAAAAGAAAGGCCATGCCTCGCTCACCCATGTGTCAAAGCATGGCGTACGGGACATCGTCCGGATCATGGGCCGTGTCCGCGCACGAAGCGAGAGCGGAACGTAACTCACTCACAGTAAACTTGTCGTTGAAGGGTTCTCCGCCTCTGGAGGTAAAGTCCAGCCGGCGGCCTTCCGCGACATCACGACGTGCATTGAATGCTGGCGGAGCAGCATCACGGCTATAGAATGCGGAAAAAGCGGTCGCTAAGGATTCCGCCACGGACGCGGGGTCCGAGATTGCGGTCCCATTCTCCAGGAGAACGGTAGGGGGGTCCTGCGAGAACTTGCCCTGAATCCTTTTGACTCGCTTCCACACCTCAGCTAAAGGGGTCTTCCCGTTAAGTGAAGACACGTATGCCCGCCAAGAAGAGCGGCGGGCGTGCTTCGAAATATACCGGAACCTAGCCCTAGCCCGACGAAATTCAGCGACAGTGAAATCGTTCGGGCGGCGCTTATAGCGCATGTAGGCATAACGCTTCTGTTTGAGGGCCGTCTCACACTCGGCCGACCACCATGGGAGTGGTCGGCGTGCAAAACGGCCAGACGTCCTAGGAATAGTAGTCAGGCCCACGGCGATGAGTTTGCCGGAGAAGAACTCAACGGCCTCATCTACCGACCTAAACTCCTCGACTGAGATAGAGAATTCAGTCATTTCCTGAAATGCAGGCCACCGCGCCCGCGCCAAGCACCACCGAGGTGGTCTCTCAGGCGGCAGTTGCCCTGAAAAGGATATTTGAATGGGAAAGTGATCACTACCATGGAGGTCATCGACCACCCCCCAATCAAAATCAGGCTGTGCATCCGAAGAGCACAAAGATAGGTCAAGGCAAGAAAATGAAGCGGTTCTCGGACAGTGATGCGTAAACTCATCCACGTTTAGGACACCGATCTCAAGCTCTTCGATCAGATCGGCAAGGACTTGTCCCCTGGGATTTATGGAGTAATCTCCCCAGAGAGGATGCCTGCCGTTCAGATCTCCAAGCAAGAGATAGGGCCTCGGCAACCGTGCCACGACGCGGCGGAAGTCCCCCGCGTCGAAGTCAGCTGACGGTGGAATGTACTCAGAAATGATAGTATACCTCCTATCCAGGTGCAGCTGCACAGCCACTGCCTGAAAGGAGGTATCTAAAGAGTAAGGAAGAACGGAGACATCATGCCGGGTGTAAACCGCGCATCCCCCAGCCCGGCCATCCCGCGGTGGTGGGGTCGCAAGACCCTTATACCCCGGGAGGGCGTGCAGGGGGCACGCGCCTAGCATGGTCTCCTGCAAAAAAATAGCTAACGGGGAACGGGACGAGACGAGCCTCCGCAGCTCCTCTCAGTTGGCCCGGAGTCCACGGCAATTCCATTGAAGGAATATGCCCTCCAGGCCTACCTCGGAGGAGACGCGGGGGCCCTCCTCGAATTGAAGACCCTCACGGGAATGGCCGTACGCTTCCCGGGGGCAGAACCCCGGGCGCTGTTGGCCGGACAAAGCGCTGAAGGCGCTGTCGCCTTCGAGGACTTATTGGGGGAGGTTGGGCTCGCCATGCGAGTCTTTTCCTCCCTCCGCCTCGAAATCTTAGGCGGGCGTTGCGGCTTGGGAGGCGGGGGGCCCTCTTTTCGAGGGACCACCGTCTCCGAGCCACTCGCTCCACCTCGGGGCGTGGGCGAAGGGGCCGAAGCTCCTTTGTTGCTGTCCTCCTTTCGGGGAACAGCTTTAGGAACCCCGGAAGATGGCCTAGCGACCATCTTCAGGGGTGTTGCCTCCTGTGAGTCTAACGACTCTGTGGAGGCGCGTGGCCGTTTCGCCTTACGGGAAACGGTCACGCTGGGGAAAGAGGGGGGAGCCCTGGTTTTAGCCGGGGCTGGGTGTGAACCCTTTTTGCCGCCAGCTCTACCAGGGGAGCGCCCGGGTGTAGTAGAGCCCGCAGAAGGGCTCCGAATGGGCGCGGAAACAACCATGCTCGTTGGCCTGGATGGGCCAGGAGCAGAGGGTGCTTTTCTAACTATTGAGGCATATGACGTCCCAGGCAGAGCCGGGCGCGCCAGGACCAAGTCCTTAGCCTCGCGGAATGAGAGTCGATCCTGGGCCTGAACGGCCAGGATTTCTTTCTCAAGGAGATATGCACCACATTGCTTCGAAGAAGCAGAGTGCGGCTCTCCGCAATTGACACACTTGGCCACACACGATTTGGACTTATCGTGTCCGACCTTGGAGCAATTTACACAGACTTCGGGTGACCCCGATTTTGCACGTCTACATGATCGATTCGTGTGGCCGAAGCGGTGACAGTAATAGCACCGCCGCGGCAGTGGCACGAATGCCTTCACGCGGTAGCGGTACCAACCGGCACGCAGCGACTCAGGGAGCTTGTCACAGTCGAACGTGACGAAGAGTGTAGGGGTGGGTCTCGAGGCCCCTCCCTGTTTTCTCATCACACGTTCGACCTTGACCGCCCCATGGTCGGCCAGCTCTAGGGTGATTTCTTCTATTGAGTAGTCAACGAGTTCCCTCGCATAAACTACTCCTTTTACAAAGTTCATGGTAGAGTGCGGCGTCACACTCACCGGGGTGCCATGAAGTGTCCGAAGAGCACTTATCTTGGCCGCCTCGGCGGGATTCGCCGCATTCGCCAGAAGGCTCCCGTCCGAGAAACGGGTTACCTTCGGCTCTCTACCAATTGCACTAGCTAATCCTCTCCTCTGATGGATCATGTTGCCCTTGGACAACATGCTGCCATCAGTGGAGCGAATAACGAAGAAGCGTTTGAAGCCAGCGGGCTCGAAAACGCCAGGTAACCTCTGAATCAGGGGCCCCGATGTCATCGAGGCTCCGCCCTGTGCACTTTTGGTCTTTTTCATCGTAAGGAGCTCCTTACCCGGGGAAGCAGAGGGTTTCGGATGTGCCGATCTTGGCTTGGTCGCTTGCCAAAGTGGCAGCAGACCCATCCGTCCCCGTATCCCCCGCGGATTGAGAGGAGCCCCGAGTCTTCTTCGTCTTTTTGGTCCTTTTCTTTTTTGGAGAGGAGGGCGGGGAATGAACCCGCTTCTCACCCCCGCCGGTAGAAGCCCCCAGGCCAGATGGACCGGCCTCAGCCAGGTCCTTCTCCGAAATGGAGAAGGTCCTGGTGGTCGCAGGGGCATCATCCGGAGGAGATCCCTCCCCTCCTTGTACTGCCTGAGAATCTACAGCCGTTTGATGAGGACCTTGCATAGGGGCGGATTCGGGTTCGGTGCTTGGCGCCGAGCCCGAATTCCCCCCCATGGAAGGCCCTACCTTCTGAGGCTGGTTTTCCTCAAGGACCATGTCTATCTCAGGAGGGGCCTCCAGTTGGCCATCCCCTCCCAGGACATCGCAGGTCCCCTTGGCAGCGTCATAAGTCTTTAGTAGGGAGGCACAGGCCTTGACCCCGGCAAGTTTTAATATTTTTGCCAGCAGGTCTTTTGAGGGAAGCGACCGAAGGGGCCTGGCTTCCCTCTCCCCCCTAAGGGGGTTTGCCCTACCAAGCCGCTTGTACGAGGGGCGGTCGGCAATGGGCTGCCTGCTGGCTTTCTTGGCAGTCCCCTTAGAAAGCAAAGGAGGGACTGCCGCTGGAGATAGGGAGGTGCCCGAAAGCACCTCCAGAGAAGGGGGTGAGGGGGAGTCCCCTACACCCGTAGGCGTAGGAGAGGAGTAAGCCTCCTCTCCGGTTAAAGAGGTATGGAGGGTCCCCTGCGCAAGCACAGGGGGGGGGGGGGGGACCTCCATCTTTTCTGTGGAGCTGCACGAGGGCGGCTCCGTTGTTTTAGGGGGAATTAAGGGGAGATGGGGTTTTTTTTCATCATTGGGCATGGTGACCCTCTTTGTTTTACGGGACGCAATCGCTCACCACCTCTTGCAGTAGCCCGCACTGCAAGAGGTGCTTACAGGCCCGGCAGAGCCAGGCGCCGCCATTTGGGACCACCCCTCCCGCCTGGTGGCCTGGCAGTCCTTCGGCATGGCGGCTCCACCTTAGACACGGCGTAAAACAGATAGAATGTGAAGAGGAGAGGAAAAGGGATGTGAGGAAGGTATGGGTGGGGATGAAGCAGGTTGTTAAAAAACCCCCATCCCGAACCGGATCTGAGGGGTTAGGGAACAATGTCCCCTCCCCCCTCAGCCCCCATCCGGGGTGGTTGGCTTGAGAAGAAGGTCAGCATTCTACCCTGTGAAATTAGAGGCTGACCAGAGAAAGTTGTGGGAGAGGTTGTATGAAAAGCGACGAGGTAGGGGAGAAATCGGGCTATCTGAAGGAAGGAAGAGAGGCTAAGCTGGGGCCGGACGGAGCGCTGGATTCCGTCAGCACGGCGGCCAGGATGGCAAATCGCCGCGCCCCTTACGGGGGGCCGGTGTAGTAGATCGAGTCCACCTTCCGCAATAGACGTTCGGCTGCGGATGCGTAAAACTCGCATCCGTAGTCGAGCTTCGAACGAACAAAGGATCGATAAAAAAGTAAGGCAGTAGCCCTATCAGCGCCCAAAGAGCTGAACGTCACGTAACGGAGAATATCCATGGTGCGTGTACAAGAGACCCTAAAGCTGTGAATATGAGCCTCGCAGGTGAGGCGTCGGTCAAATACAAGACCAAGGAAACGGTGCGATTCAACCACTTCCAGGCGTACTCCATTAATAAACAAATCTGGGTCGGGGTGGAGCCGTGGAGGGCGGCAGAAGTGCACCACCTTAGTCTTGGCCAAAGAAAACCGAAACATGGGCGCTTCGGCTTAGCAAGAGACGCAGTTTAATACTTGTTGGAGTCGAGGCTCCAGAGTTGGCATCTGGGCCGCGCCAAAAGAATTCGAAAGGTCTTGCACGTAGAGCGTAGCAAGAACATCTTCTGGAAGCACCGAGGTAATGCCGTTGATGCTCAGGGCAAAGAGTATGACACTGAGGAAAGTTCCTTGCGGGACACGCTCCTCTTGCTCCATTGGGCCGGAGAGGGCTGCCTTCCCCAACATCCGTACGCGGAATCGACGATCTCGCAAACATTCAGATATTAAGATTGGGAGACGTCCCCTCGCCCCCATCGTGTGGTTCTGGACTAGCTTAAGGGGACATAGAGAGGAAGATGGTAGATTTACAAGACGAGAGTTACAGTAATCAGGCGGGAGGTAATGAAGGCGTGGGCAGCAGTCTCAAGACTTTGGCGGTCGAAGTGAGAGCGATTTACGGAGGAAACAAAGGGGAGATTGACTAATATTGTGGATGTGGGGCTTGAAGGGGAGATGCTCATCAAACACAACACCCAGATTTCTCACAGAGTCAGAGAAAGCTACAGAGTTTCCACCCAGAGGAAGGGAGGGGAAGAGGGATTTAACTTTGTATACTTGAGCGGGCTACCAACCAGAAGAACTTCAGTTTGGGAGTGGTTAAGTTTGAGGAAGTTAGCCGATAGACAGTCCGAGATAGCAGAATAGGCAGATAGGAGGTCACAGATTGAGTGGGCAATGGTCGAGGGGCAAGAAGAAATAAAGATTTGAGTGTCATCGACATATAGGTGGAAAGATAGAATGAGATTACGTAGGAGGGAGCTATGAGGGAATAAATAGATACGAAAGATGAGAGGGCCGAGGACAGAGATTTGAGGGATACCAAAGCAAATGGGAGTGGGGTCAGAGGAGACATCGTTAATCACTACAGACTGGGTGCGAGGCGAAAGTTAAGAGCGTAACCAGTCGAGAGCAACACCAGAAATGCCAAGGAAAGAGTGGAGGCGATCAAGCAAGACGGAATGGTTAATAGTATCAAAGGCAGAGGAGAGGTCAAATAGAATGAGGATGGAGGCACAACCCCGGTCAGCAGCTCTACGTAAGCAAGCAGTAACATTGAGTAGAGTGCCCAGCTTTAAAACCTGATTGGTAAGTCTCATCAATATTACAGGCAACGATGTGGGAATTGATGCGCGAAACAACTACTCTCTCAAGGACCTTAGAGAGGAAGGGAAGTTACGAGATCGGGCGATATCTAGATGGGTCGGAAGGGTTAAGCTTCGGCCTTTTCATGATCGGACGGATTTGGGCACATTTGAAGGAAGATGGGACAACACCAGTAGCAAGGGCAAGGGAGCTATTGAACAGGTGGAGGAGCATTGGGAGTATGACAGGCAATATTTTGATTAATAGCTTGGGGGGATGGGAGTCACAAGGGAAGCCAGACTTTTTAGAGCGCAAGAGTAAAGCAGACAACTCAGAAGCGGTCACCTCATGAAATACATTGAGCGGCCGAGAAGGGAATCAGGGAGAATGTGAAAGGATTGCTCAGGCAGTCATGGGAGGGAGGCACAAAGGTTGACCTTATCAGCGAAGAATTTCGAGAAGATGATGGGGCTGATGGGGGTTGGGACTTGGTGTGAGGAGGTAAGAGAAGATAGCAGGCAGCAAACGGCGTGGGGGTCATTCTTATTGTCGGCTACGAATTTACGCGAATGGGCTTCACGAGCAGAATTCACTTTAGCCAAGTCGAGAGACGTCGCAAGACGTTAAGTGAGCGAAAGAACAGTTGTATCTTGCCCACGGGAGTGAGCTTAATGAAGAGCTCTTCCATGGGCACGTAAAGACTGTCTCGAGCGTAGGAGTTCCAGCGACTACCATGGGGCGCGGTGACGGCGAGAGGACGGAGTAGTAATAATGAGGGAGTGGGCATTAAGGCAAGTTAGGAGGGATTGCTCCAAGGATGAGAGGATTTGGTCAGGGGATGCGAGAGCGTCGGGAGGGGGTAAATTAGAGGCAACATCATTAAGGAGGGATGGGATGTCAATGGAGGCTAGCCGTCAAAAAGGTTTGGGATGAGAGGAGGCCGAAAGGGCAAAGAAGTGGAGTAGAGACGTTGAAGTAAATAAGGTAATGGTCAGAAATATCATTAGACAGGATGGAAGTGGTCAAGTTGGAAATTTGACAGTCGGAAATTACAAAGTAAAAAATGTTACCATGGCAGTGTGGTGGGAAAGAAACGTGTTGAATAAGGGAGAAGAGGTCAAGGATCTCAAGGAAGGCAGATAGATTAGGGTTAGTGACTGGGAGGTTGCAGTCCCATATGATGAAAAGATGACCCGATGGGGAGAGATTAGCGAGAAGCTAACTATATTCTATATTCGTAAAAAAAAATCAAGGGAGGAGTGGGGGGGGGCGCAATAGATGTTAGAGAATGAACAGAATTAGAGACAGTAGAAGCTTTGGGAGCTGAGGCGTGGCGACAAATAGCCAAATATGGTAACCTCCAGGGTCGTGTCCTGGGCAGAACCAGGGGCGCCACCGGCCTGAGAGCTATAACTAGATCTCGAAGGAGTTTCCGGGCCCTACACCCAAAGGGCTTAGAGTATGACTGGCGTCTCTCGGTGGCATAGGCACCATCAAGATCAGCTGCGAAAGCAGTGAGAGCTGTTGGCGACTGAGGGAGGCACCGGGCTCGCGCGTACAGGCGAGTGATGCACTGCACGCAGCGCAGAGCGAGTGGCATCTCCCCAGCATCGACCAACAGGCTCTCAATGGGGGAAGTGCGGAAGGCACCGGTCGCAAGGCGAAGGCCGGTGTGGTGGATCGAGTCCACCTTCCGCAATGAACGCTCGGCTGAGGATGCATAAAACTCGCATCCGTAGTCGAGCTTCGAACGAACAAAGGATCGATAAAAAAGTAGGGCAGTAGCCCTATCAGCGCCCCAAGCGCTGAACGTCACGGAACGGAGAATGTCCATGGCGCGGGTACAAGAGACCCTAAGGCTGCAAATATGAGCCTCCCTGGTGAGGCGTTGGTCGAATACAAGACCGAGGAAACGGTGCGACTCCACCACATCCAGGCGCACCCCATTAGGAAACAAATCTGGGTCGGGGTGAAGCCGTGGATAGAGGACAAGTGCACCACCTTAGTCTTAGCCAAAGAAAATCGAAACCTGTGCGCTTCGAAGGGACACCCTCTTCCTGCTCTTTTGGGCCGGAGAGGGCTCCCTCCACCCGTACGCGGAAACGACGATCTCGCAAAAATTCAGTTATAAACATTGGGAGGCGTCCCCTCGCCCCCATCGTGTGGAGAGTCTCCGTGATAACGTATCGCCATGCGGTATCATAGGCCTTCTCCAGATCGAAAAAGACCGTGGCTTAGTGCTGTCTACGAAGGAAAGCCTCGCAGACGACACCTTCCAGTCGGAGCAGAGCATCCGACGTGGAGTGGAACTTGCGGAAGCCGCACTGTGCGGAAGACAGATGGCCTCCGCTGTCAAGAAAAAAGGCTAATCTAACATTTACCAATTTCTCCATCAACTTGCACACGCAAGAGGTTAGAGAGATTGGACGGAAACCGGTCGGAGTAGAGTGATCTCTCCCCGGTTTGCGAAAGACGAACACTTCTCTTTTTTTTTTAAGAGCTCATCTGGCGACTGCCTACTTGGGCATTAGTCGACGTATTAAAACTGGCCTAGTTCTAGGCTACTTTAAAATAAAATTAAAAAGAAAAAAAACAACACCCCAAAAAGGGGGAAAGGAAGCAAGCTGGTGCGTCGGGAAGAGGTCCCCCCGGCGCAGGAGCGTGCAACTAAAGGAAAAAAAAACAAACAAAAAGAACAAATGCAAAAAGCAAAACAAAACAAAAAAAACAAACCTTGCTTAAATAATAGGGAGAAGGCCGGCCTCCCCCAAGAAGTCAACAAGTCCACAAGTCAATGTGTACGCACTCATCCCGAGTACAAGGGACAGGCGGTAGCGACCCCACCCATCCCGGACCGGGACAGGTGTCGTGCACGAAGATCACCCAGACTGGGACATTCGACAAGAATGTGCCGAACAGTCTGGGGGATGACACAGTCGTTGCAATAGGGCGCAGCCGAGCGCTCCATCAAATAGCGATGCGTCACACGAGTGTGCCCAATTCGGAGACGACAGAAAGCAACCTGAAGCCGCCGCGGCATTGGGGGATAGGTCCATGGGAACAGTCGCGGCGCAATGGCACGCAACTTTAAGTTCCCTTCAACCGTCTCCCATCTTATTTGCCAAGCAGTCCGAAGAGCTGCCCGTATTCCTGCCATGTAGTCGGTGTGAGGAAGAGCGAAACGCTGGTCCGGTCGCAGAGTCCTTGCGGACTCTTTGGCGCCCTCATCGGCGCGCTCATTCCCCGCAATTCCTACATGTCCAGGAACCCAGCAGAAGATAATTTCGACATCTGCCCGGCTTGCCAAAACCGTCGCGTCACGGATATCGCGAACCGGGGGATGCGGAGATTCCAATGCCCCGAGAGCACTCAGGGCGCTTTGTGAGTCGCTATAGATCACAATCCGGTTTCCGAACCAGGCACGTCACGTAATCTCCCGTACCGAGTGGTTTATTGCCACCAGCTCGGCCGCGAAGACAGACGCAGCGCCTGGTAGAGCCCCACTGACCTCAAACAGAGGGGATACGACGTGGAAGCCGACGTCTTCTTGGGACTTGGAGCCATCCGTATACACTGGCACGGTTCCAGCGTGACACGATGTGTGCTCCAAAAAGGTCGAACGCAATACTCCCGGCGCAGTACAAGCTTTAGGAGCAGAGGCGTGGCGACAAATAGCCAAATGTGGTACCCTCCAGGGTGGCGTCCTGGGCAGAACCAGGGGCGCACCGACCTCTCGAAGGAGTTTCCTGGCCCTACACCCAAAGGGCCTAGGGTATGACTTGCGTCTCTCGGCGGTATAGGCACCACCGAGATCAGCTGCGGATGCAGTTAGAGCTGTTGGCGACTAAGGGAGGAGCCGGGCTCACGCGTACAGGCGAGTGATGCACTGCACGCAGCGCAGAGCGAGTGGCATCTCCCCAGCATCGACTAGATGTCTCTCAATGGGGAAAGTGCGGAAGGCACCGGTCGCCAGACGAAGGCCAGTGTGGTGGATCGAATCCACCTTCTGCAATTCACAATCAGCTGCGGAGGCATAAAACTCGCTTCCGTAGTCGAGCTTTGAACGAACAAAAGATCGATAAAAAAGTAAGGCAGTAGCCCTTTTAGCGCCCCAAGCGCTGAACGTCACGGAACGGAAAATGTCCATGGCGTGGGTACAAGAGACCCTAAGGCTGCGAATATGAGCCTCGCAGGTGAGGCGTCGGTCGAATACAAGACCAAGGAAACGGTGCGACTTAACTACATACAGGCGCACCCCATTAAGAAACAAATCTGGCTCAGGGTAAGGCCGTGGGTGGCGGCAGAATTGCACCACCTTAGTCTTGGCCAAAGAAAACCTAAACCTGTGCGCTTCGGAAGAGCGAGAGACGCGGTTCAATGCCTGTTGGAGTCGACGCTCCAGAGTTGGCATCTGGGCCGCGCCAAAAGAGATCGAAAGGTCGTCCACGTAGAGCGTAGCGAGAACATCTTCCGGCAGCACCGAGGTGATGCCGTTGATGCTCAGGGCAAAGAGTGTGACACTGAGGACACTTCCCTGCGGGACACCCTCTTCCTGCTCCTTTGGGCAGGAGAGGGCTCCCCCCACCCGTACGTGGAAACGACGATCTCGCAAAAATTCAGATATAAACATTGGGAGGCGTCCCCACGCCCCCATCGTGTGGAGAGTCTCCATGATTCCGGATCACCATGCGGTATCATAGGCCTCCTCCAGATCGAAAAACACCGTGGCGTAGTGCTGTCTACGAAGGAAATCCTTGCAGCCGGCATTTTCCAGTCGGAGCAGAGCATCCGACGTGGAGTGGAACTTGCGGAAGCCGCACTGTGCGGAAGACAGATGGCCTCCGCTGTCCAGGAAAAAGGCTAATCTAACATTTACCAATTTCTCCATCAACTTGCACACGCAAGAGGTTAGAGAGATTGGGCGGAAACCGGTCGGAGTAGAATGATCTCTTCCCGGTTTGCGGAAGGCTAGCACAGTTGCGATTCGCCAGGAGTCTGGGAGAAGACCTTCCACCCAGATACTGTTGAACAAATCTAAAAGAAAGGCCATGCCTCGCTCACCCAGGTGTCAAAGCATGGCGTACGGGACATCGTCCGGACCATGGGCCGTGTCCGCGCACGAAGCGAGAGCTGAACGTAACTCACTCACAGTAAATTTGTCGTTGAAGGGTTCTCCGCCTCTGGAGGTAAAGTCCAGCCGGCGGCCTTCCGCGACATCACGACGTGCATTGAATGCTGGCGAAAAAGCATCATGGCTAGAGAATGCGGAAAAAGCGGTCGCTAAGGATTCCGCCACGGACGCGTGGTCCGAGAATGCGGTCCCATTCTCCTGGAGAACGAGAGGGGGGTCCTGCGAGAACTTGCCCCGAATCCTTTTGACTCGCTTCCACACCTCAGCTAAAGGGGTCTTCCCGTTAAGTGAAGACACTTATGCCCGCCAAGAAGAGCGGCGGGCGTGCTTCAAAATATACCGAAACCTAACCCTAGCCACACGAAATTCAGCGACAGTGAAATCGTTCGGGCGGCGCTTATAGCGCATATAGGCATAACGCTTCTGTTTGAGGGCCGTCTCACACTCTGCCGACCACCATGGGAGTAGTTGGCGGGCAAAACGGCCAGACGTCCTAGGAATAGTAGTCATGCCCACGGCGATGAGGTTGCCGGAGAAGAACTCAACGGCCTCATCTACCGACCTAAACTCCTCGACTGAGATAGAGAATTCAGTCATTTCCTGAAATTCAGGCCACCGCGCCAAGCACCAGTGAGGAGGGCTCTCAGGCGGCATTTTCCCTGAAAATGATATTTGAATGGGAAAGTGATCACTACCATGGAGGTCATCGACCACCCCTCAATCAAAATCAGTCTGTGCATCCGAAGAGCACAAAGATAGATGAAGGCAAGAAAATGAAGCCGTTCTCGGAGAGTGATGCGTAAACTCATCCACGTTTAGGACACCCATCTTAAGCTCTTCAATCAGATCAGCAAGGACTTATCCCCTGGGATTTATTGAGTAATCTCTCCAGAGAGGATGCCTGCCGTTCAGATCTCCAAGCAAGAGAAAGGGCCTCGGCAACCGTGCCACGACGCGGTGGAAGTCCCCCGCGTCGAAGTCAGCTGACGGTGGAATGTACGCAGAAAAGATAGTATACCTCCTATCCAGGTGCAGCTGCACAGCCACTGCCTGAAAGGAGGTATCTAAAGAGAAAGGAAGAACGGAGACATCATGCCGGGTGTAAACCACGCATGCCCCAGCCAGGCCATCCCGCGGTGGTGGGGTCGCACGACCCTTATACCCCGGGAGGGCGTGCAGGGGGCACGCGCCTAGCATGGTCTCCTGCAAAAAGATAGCTAACGGGGAACGGAACAAGACGAGCCTCCGCAGCTCCTCCCTGTTGCCCCTGAGTCCACATAAATTCCATTTAAGGAATATGCCCTCCCGGCCTAGCTCGGAGGAGACGCGTGGGCCCTCTTCGAAAAGAAGACCCTCACGGGAATGGCCGTACGCTTCCCGGAGGCAGAACCCCGGGCGCTGTTGGCCGGACAAGGCGCTGAAGGCGCCGTCGCCTTCGAGGATTGATTGGGGGAGGTTGGGCTCGCCATGTCTTTTCCTCCTTCCGCCTTGAGACCTTAGGCGGTCGTTGCGGCTTCGGAGGCGGGGGGGCCTCTTTTCGAGGAACCACCGTTTCCGAGCCACTCGCTCCACCTCTAGGCATGGGCGAAGGAGCAAAAGCTCACTTGTTGCTGTCCTCCTTTCGGGGGACAGCTTTAGAAACCCCGGAAAATGGCCTAGCGACTAACTTCAGGGGTTTTGCCTCCTGTGAGTCTAATGACTCGGTGGAGGCGCGTGGCCGTTTCGCCTTACGGGAAACGGTCACGCTGGGGGAAGAGAGGGGGGGGCTGGTTTTAGCCGGGGCTGGGTGTGAACCTTTTTTGCCGCTAGCTTTACCAGGGGAGTGCCCGGATTGAGTAGAGCCCGAAGAAGGGCTCCGAATGGGCCAGAAGGAGAGGGTGCCTTTCTAACTATTGAGGCATATAACGTTCCAGGCAGAGCTGTGCGCGCCAGGACCAAGTCCTTAGCCTCGCGGAATGAGAGTTGATCCTGGGCCTGAACGGCCAGGATTTCTTTCTCAAGGAGATATGCACCACATTGCTTCAAAGAAGCGGGGTGCGGCTCTCTGCAATTGACACACTTGGCCACACATGATTTAGACTTATCGTGTGCGGCCTTGGAGCAATTTACACAGACTTCGGGTGACCCCGACTTTGCACGTCTACAAGAACGATTCGTATGGCCGAAGCGGTGACAGTAATAGCACCGCTGAGTAGTGGCACGAATGCCTTCACGCAGTTAGCGGTACCAACCAGCACCAGGTAACCTCTAAATGAGGGGCCCCGATGTCATCGAGGCTCCTCCCTGTGCAGTTTTGGTCTTAGTCAGGGGCTCTCGAACCGGGGGGGGCAGAGGGGCCGGATGGGCTGATCTTGGCTTGGTCGCTTGCCAGAGTGGCAGCAGACCCATCCGTCCCCGCAGCCCCCGCGGATGGAGAGGAGCCCCGAGTTTTCTATGTCTTTTTGTTCTTAGTCTTTTGCTTTTTTGGAGAGGAGGGTAGGGAATGAACCCGCTTCTCACCTCCGCCGATGTAGCCCCTAGGCCAGATTGACCGGCCTCAGCCAGGTCCTTCTCCGAAATGGATAAGGTCCTGGGGGTTGCAGGAGCACCAGTTAGAGGAGATCGCTCCCGTCCTTGTACTGCCTCGGAGCCCTCAGCCGTTTGAGGAGGATCTTGCATTGGGTCGGATTCGGGTTCGGTGCTTGGCGCTGAGCCCGGATTCCCTCCCATGGAAGTCCCTACCTTCTGAGGCTGGGTTTCCTCAAGGACCATGTCTATCACAGGAGGGGCCTTCAGTTGGCCATCCCCTCCCAGGACATCGCAGGTCCCTTTGGCAGCGTCACCAGTCTTTTCTGGGAAGGCACAGGCCTTGACCCCAGCAAGGTTTAATATTCTTGCCAGCAGGCCTTCTGAGGGTAGCGACCGAAGGGGCCTGGCTTCCCTCTCCCCCCTAAGGGGGTTTTCCCTAACGAGCCGCTTACACGATGGGCGGTCGGTAATGAGCTGCCTGCTGTCTTTCTTGGCAGGCCCCTTGGAAAGAACACAGTGGACTGCCGCTGGAAAGAGGGAGGTGCCCAAAGGCACCTCCAGACAAGGGGTGAGGGGGAGTCCCCTACACCCGTAGGCGAAGGAGAGGAGTGAGCCTCCTCTCCGGTTAGAGAGATATGAAAGGGCCCTTGCGCAAGTACAGGGTGGGGGGGACCTTCATTTTCTCGGTGGAGCTGCCCAAGGGCGGCTCCGTCGCTGTTTCAGGGGAAGTTAACAGGGTTTGTTTTTTTTGAAAATTCATCCATGGGCATGGTGACCCTATTTGTGCCACGGGACGCAATAGCTCATCACCTCTTGCAGTTGCCCGCAATGCGAGAGGTGCTTACAGGCCTGGTAGAGCCAGGTGTCGCCATTTGGGACCATCCCTCCCGCCTGGTGGCCTGGCAGTCCATCGGTATGGCGGCTCGACCTTGAACACGGCGTAAAATTGATAAAATGTGAATAGGAGAGGAAAAGGGATGTGAGGAAGGTATGGGTGGGGATGAAGCAAGTTGTTAAAAGCCGGCCACCCCAAACCGGAGCTCAGGGGTTAGGGAACATTGTCCCCTCCCACCTCAGCTCCGATCCGGGACGGTTGGCTGAGAAGAAGGTCAGCATCTACCCTGTGAAATTAGAGGCTGACCAGAGAAAGTTGTGGGAGAGGTTGTATCAAAAGCGACGAGGTAGGGGAGAAATACAGGCTATCTGAAGGAAGGAAGAGAGGCTAAGCTGGGGCCGGACGGGACGCTGGATCCCGTCAGCACGGCGGCAAGGATGGCAAATCACCGCGCCCCTTACGGGGAAGCACTGTTAGGTGCTGACCAAGAGTGTTCATCACTAGGAGATGTACGTTTAGGACGGGGAAGACTTTTTACCTGGTCAGGTACAGGAGAACCAGTAGAAAGTCTCTGGCTTCTCGTTTTCTTTGGCCCGGTAGAACACAGAACATCAAAAAAAGCTCACACCAGGTTGGACATACTTCTCCTTTACTCTTCTTCTGGCCTCTTTAAAATTGACCCTGTTCTTGTTTCTAATGGCGATGACTTCTATCTCATAGAGAAAGAAAGCGCATTGCTGTAATGTTGCAGGGTGATCTCCACCACAGTTAGGGCAGCACGGCTGTTGAGAACAGGGCGTCCCGTGATAATCCGATCCACAATTCACACACAACCTTGCTTGTTTACAAAACTTGCTTACATGGCCAAAGCGTTCGAAATGAAAACAGCGTCGTAGGTTTTCAACGTAAGGCTTGACTGGGATGTTAAGATAGCCAGCCTCAACGTACTTGGGTGGTTCCAATCTGTTGAAGGTCAGGATTATGGTGGCAGTAGGTAACCTAGCACCATTCACAAACCTGGAAATACGGTGAGCACTTACAACCTTCTGATTGGTATGTTTTGATACCAGCCTGTCAACATCATAATCGTATAACTCTCCCAATCAGATAACACCTTTACTGGTGTTAAATGTCAGGTGCGAAGCAGAGGAAATGTCTACAGAAGTTAAAGACTGTAGAGTCTTAATCCGCTGATGCTGTTCGCTTGATTTCGCCTCGACTATCAATGCGCCATCAATACGTGGTCACATTTGAGCAGGTTCGCCCCATTTCTCAAAAAATCCTCGTAGACGGCGAAGATGTCAGCGTTACTAAGAGGACTATCGTTCGCTTGCAAGATTAAAAATCGGTCGTCATCCAACTCAAGTCGACTTCTGACCCAAAAGGATCAAAGCGTCTATCGTCAGGTTCCAAGGCACGATGACCAGAGGTCGCAGGTCTCTCAGAGTTATGTTTGTTGAATTTACCCATATAATTAGATATTTTATTTTGGGCTGCCCCTAGAGGCGAGGGCATGCAGCAAATCGTTATCGTGAGTCTAAAGAGCGCCCATACAGCCCAGACGGGGTAACCCGCCCCCCGACTTCCACTGTCGTTTTAAAAACAGCGGAGCCGCATAATGGAGATTCTCTGGACTGCAGTGCTAAGACCTCCCCAAAACAAAATGGCGACCCGGGCCACCAAACTTCCTCGCAGGCACGGTCCTGCAGACGATGCCCCCCAGTGGGCGCATCCGTCGACCTGTACAGAGACAGAAGTAAGAAAGGATCAGTCCAAAAGCATAGCCTGGTCAAGTATCAAGCGACTATGGGGCCCAGAAAGCCATAGTCGCAACTTTTGTCGAAACAGAAAAAGAAAAGGAGAAGGAAGAAGTGAAAAAAAGAGACAAAAATGTAAAAGAGGGTACCTAAAGTACTAAATAACTAAACTAAACTAACCTGTTAAAAACAAAAACCTAAAGATAACGAACTACCCAAACAATGGGTATTTTGGAGAAGCAGAAGGGAAACAATAGCAAGAGGAGTTGGGAAGAAGGATAGAAATAATTGAAAGGAAAACTGAAGGAAGAAGAGGCTAAGATGGGGTCGGAGGGGGCGCTGAGTCCCGTCAGCACGGCGGCCAGGAAGGCAAATCGCCGAACCCCTTAAAGGGTGGGCGAGAGGAAGTTGGTCGGCGTCTACCCTGTGAAATTAGAGGTTAACCAGATAAAGTTGTGGGAGAGGTTGTAAGGAAAGTGAGGAAGTAGAGTAAATCACAGGCTGTCAGAAAGAAGGACAAGAGGCTAAGCTGGGGCTGGACGGGGCACCGAGTCCCGTAAGCACGGCGGCCGCATATCGCCGCGCCCCTTATGTGGGCCTAGGAGAGGAGTAAACCTCATCTTGGGAAAAAGAGGTTTAGAGGGTGCCCTGCGAGATCACAAGGGAGAGGCGACCTCCATTTTTTTGGTGGGCATGGTGACTATATTATTTCAACAGGATGCAAACGCTATCACCCCTCGCAGTAGCCCACTCTGTGAGGGGTCAAAACGGGGCCGCCGGCAAAATCAGCTACCGGTGGCTTCACCTTAGACTCTGCGTAAAATTGATAAGACTGTGAAAGGTTGGGTAAGAGGAAGCTGGTCGGTGTCTACGTTGTTAAATTTAGAGGCCGAACAGAGAAGTTGTGGGAGAGGTTGTAAGGAGAGTGAGGAAGCATGGCAAGAAGACAGGGTGTCAGAAAGAAGAAGAGGTTAAGCTGGGGCCGGATGGAAAAGGCACCGTCGAGATCAGCTGCTGATGCAGTGAGAGCAGTTGGCTGGCTCGCCTTTACACCCCCAATAATGCAGTGTACAGGGAGCAGAACGATTGGCATCTCCCCAGCATCGAATCGACAACTAGGCTCTCGATGGGGGATGAGTGTAAGATATAAAGATTAGGAGGCGTCCCCTCGCCCCCACCGTGTGGAGAGTCTTCATGATACCGTATCGCCATGCAGTATCATAGGCCTTCTCCAGATATAAAAACACGGTGGCGTAGTGCTGTCTACGAAGGAAGGACTCGCAGACAGCATTTTCTCGTGGGAGCATAGCAGGTTTAGCTCGGTGATGCAAGAGCCCTCTTCGAAGAGAAGACCCTCAAGGGAATGACCGTAAGCTTACCGGAGGCAAAACTCCAGTCACTGTCGCCTTCGAGGACATATTGGGGGAGGTTTGGCTCACTGTGCGAGTATTTTCTTCTCTCCGCCTTGAAACCTTAGGTGAGCGGAGCGGCTTCGGAGGCGGGGATCGCTCTTTTGGAGGATCCACCATCTCCGAGCCACCAAGACCACTCCTGGGTATGGGCGAAGGAGCCGAAGCTCCTTTAGTGCTGTCCTCCTTTCGGGGGGCAGCTTTAGGAACCCCGGAAGATGACCTCAAAACCAACTTCAGGGGGTTTTTGCCTCCTGTGGCTCTAGCGACTCAGTGGAGGCACGCGGCCGTTTCGCCATACGTGAAATGGTTACGCTGGGGAAAGGAAAGGGAGCCCTGATTTTAGCCAGGGCTTGGTGTGAACCTTCTGCGCTGCCAGCTTTACCAGTAAAGCACCCGGGATGGGAAGAACCTGCAGAGGGGTTCCGAATGGGCGCAGAAACGACTGTGCTCGTGGGCCTGGAGAGGCTGGGAGCAGAGGGTGTCTTTCTTAATATTAAGGCATAGGATGTACCAGGCAGCACCGGGTGCGCCAGGACCAATGCCTTAGCCTCGCAAAATGAGAGACGATCCAGTGCCTAAGCGACCAGGATTTCCTTCTTAAGGAGATATGCACCAAAATGTTTCGAAGAATCGGGGTGCGGCTCTCCGCAATTGACACACACGATTTGGACCTATTGTGTGCGGCCTTGTAGGAAGTTACAGTCTTCGGAAAACCCCGGCTTGGTGCGTCTGCACGAGCGATTAAAATGGCCGAAGGGGTGACAGTAGTAGTACCTCCGCGGCAGTAGCACGCATGCTTTCACGCAGTAGCGATACCAACCAGCACATACCGACTTAGGGAGCTTATCACAGTCGAACGTGACGAGTGTAGGGGTGGGTCTCGAAGCTCCTCCCTTTTTTCTCATCACACGCTCGACCATGACCGCATCATGGTCGGCAAGCTCTAAGGTGATGAGAGGAGGAGTACCCCGTCTACACTCAATTTGCGAGTTTGCAGGCCTTTAAAGGGAAGGGGCCGATGGGCCCTGTCTTCCAAACTCCCCTTAAGGGGGTTAGCCCTATGGTGCTGCTCCCATGGGAAGCGGTCAATTATGGGCCGCCTGCCTGCTTTCTTGGCAGTCTCCTTGGAAAGAAAAGGGGAAACTTCCGCTGGAAAGATGGAGGCACCCGAGGGCACCTCCAGAGAAGGAAGTGAGGGGGAGTCCCTAACACCCGTATGCAAAGAAGAGGAGTAAGCCTCTTCTTCGGTAGAATAAATTTGCAGGGTCACCTGTGAAAGCACAAGGGAGGTGACCTTCATTCTTTAGTTGTAGCTGCCAGGGGCGTCTCCGTCACTAATGAAGGGGAAATGGATAAGTTTTTTTTATCAAATCATTGAGCATGGTGTCACTATTATCTCTACTGGAAGCAAACGCTAATCCCCCTACGTAGTAGCCCGCTCTGCGAAGGGTGAGTGCGGGGCTAACCGAACCAGCTGCCACCATTTAAGGACACTCCTCCTGCCTAGTGGCCTGGCAGCCCATCGGCATGGAGGCTCCAGCTTGGGCATGGGATAAAATTGAAAGAGTGAAAGGAGAAAGAAAGGGGAATTGAGGATGGTGCGGGTAGGGATGAAGCAGGTTGTTAAAATCAACCACCCCAGATCGGAAATTAGGTGTGATGGAACGTTGCCCCCTCCTCCCTCAGCCCCGATGCGGTATAGATACGTGAGTAGAAGCTGGTCGGCATCTACCCTGTGAAAGTAGAGGCCGACCAGAGAAAGTTGTAAGGAGATTGAGGAAGTAGGGTAGAGAGACAGGCTGTCTGAAAGAAGGAGAAGAGGCTAAGCTGGGGCCGGACAGAGCGCTAAGTCCTGTCAGCACGGCGGCCAGGAAGGCAAATCGCCGTGTCCCTTACGGGGGCCTAGGAGGAGTAAGCCTCATCTTAGAGGGTCCGCTGCGAAAGCACAGGGGTGGGTGGGACCTCCATTCTTTCGGTGGAGCTGCCAGAGACTCCGACGATGGTAAAGGGGTCTTCCCGTTAAGTGAAGAAACGTATGCCCACCAGGAAGAGCGGCGTGCGTGCTTCGAAACCTAGCCCTAGCTCACCGAAATTCACTGGCAGTGAAATCGTTCGGCGGCGCTTACAGGCATAAGGCTTTTGTTTGAGGGCCACCTTACACTCGTCTGATCGCCACGAAAGCGGTCATGTAAAACGACCGGAAGTTCTCGAAATAGTAGTAAGGTCCACGGCGATGAGTTTGCCGGACAACTCATCAAGAGAAATGACTTATTTCCTGAATGAAATGCGCCCACTGCACCCACACCAAGCACCACAAAGGGCCTTTCAGACTGCAGTGGTCCATAAAATGATACAGTAGAACCTTGCCAAACAAGCATAATTCGTTCCAGAATCTTACTCAAAATGCAAAACACTCGTGAAGTGAAACAATTTTGCTCAAAGGAATCCATGTAAAATACAATAATGCATTCCATGACTAAAAAAATTACCCCCAAATAATTTGTAATAATATCTAAATTCACTTTTTAAATTATTAACCTATAAAATAAAAATATTATTATAAATAAACCTGGGAAAGAATAAATAATTAGTAAAATAAAATAAAAACATTAACTGTTTACACCTTCCTCCCCCAAAAAGGTAGCCCATCCGCTGACCCGTACAAAGACAAAAGTAAGAAAAGAAGGAGAAGAGGCTAAGTGGTGGCCGGACGGGGTGCTGAGTCCCGTGAGCACGGCGGCTAGGAAGGCAAATTACCGCGCTGCTACGGGCAAGACAATTGGTACAGAGGACGAAGTAGGGATTAGCAGAAGGAAAAAAAGGATGCCAAGATGGGGCCGAACGGGGCGCTGAGTCCCGTCAGCACGGCAGGCAGGAGAGAGCAAATCATCGTGCCCCTTACGGGGGGGAACTTGCAGAAGCCACACTGTGCAGAAGACAGATGGCCTCCACTGTCCAGGAAAAGGGCTAATCTAACATTTACCAATTTCTCCATCAACTTGCACATGCAAGATGTTAGAGAGATTGATCGGAAACCGGCCGGAGTAGAGTGATCTCAACCCGGTTTGCCAGGAATCCGTGAGGAGACCCTCCACCCAGGTCCTTTTGAGCAAATCTAACAGAAATGTCATGCCTCGCTTAACCAAGTGTCGAAGCAAGGCGTACGGGACATCGGCAGAACCATGGGCGGTGTCGTCGCATGAAGCAAGAGGGGAACGCAACTCACATTGAATAAACCTGTCGTTGAAGGGTTCTCCGCCTCTGGAGGTAAAGTCCAGTCCGCGGCCCTCCGCGACATCATGGCGTGCATTGAATGCTGGCAGAGCCGCATCCCTGCTAGAGAATGCGAAGAAAGCAGTGGCGAAGGATTCCGCCACGGACGCGGCGTCCGAGATTGCGGTCCAATTCTACGGGGAGAACGGGAGGGGGTTCCTGCGAGAACTTGCCCCGAATCCTTGTGACTCTCTCCCACACCTCTGCTAGAGGGGGGTTTCCCGTTAACTGAAGACACGTATGCCCACCAAGAGCATTGGGCGTGCTTCGAAATATACCGGAACCTAGCCCTAGCCCGACGAAATTCAGCGACAGTGAAATCGTTCGGGCGGCGCTTATAGCGCATATAGGCATAACGCTTCTGTTTGAGGGCCATCTCACACTCGGCTGACCACCATGGGAGTGGTCGGCGTGCGAAACGGCCAGACTTCCTAGGAATAGTGTTCAGGCCCAGGGCGATGAGGTTGCCGGAGAAGAACTCAACGGCCTCATCTACCGACCTAAACTCCTCGACTGAGATAGAGAATCAGTCATTTCCTGAAATGCAGGCCACCGGGCCCGCGCTAAGCACCACCGAAATGGGCTCTCAGGCGTCAGCCGCCCTGAAAATGATATTTGAATGGGAAAGTGATCACTACCATGGAGGTCATCGACCACCCCCCTATCAAAATCAAGCTGTGCATACGGAGAGCACAAAGATAGATCAAGTTCTCAAGTTATTCGATCAGATCGGCAAGGACTTGTCCCTGGTGATTTATTGAGTAGTCTCCGCAGAGATGATGTCTACCTTTTAGATCTCCAAGCAAGAGAAAGGGCCTCGGCAACTGTGCCGCGACGCAGCGGAAGTTTTTCGCGTCGAAGTCAGCGGACGGTGGAATATACTCAGAAATAATAGTATACCTCCTATACAGGTTACAGCAATGCCCTCTGGGCATTCCTATAATAAAAACCTCCTGGGAACTTAAATATATATCATTTATTATGTATAAAATTCATATCTTGCAATTCTTTTACTTAATTTTGTCAATTAATTAATTCATTTATTTTATTTGTCAATTCAATTAATTTATCCATAACTTTTTACAATTCAATTATTTTATGTAACCTTCAATAATTCAAATATCCTGTGACGAAAAACTGAATTCATTTAACGTACTATTGATTCAAACAACATCTCTTAAAATTTCACGCACACACAAACACACGCTTTCAACTCAACCAAATTGAACACTATTCTTTCCCATTCGACTCTCGCCATTCTCCGCATAAAGGTCTGTAATATTTCTTCTACAATTAGTCATTTACCGCCAAACAAATCATACTTAGTTTAATTCCACATCCTCTCACAATTCTCTGCCATCGGCCATCCGAGAGTATGTCCTAATTCTATTTACTTCTCGCATTGCAGCCCACAATTCAGTCCATCGTAGTCATCTTTTATTTCATATTTATTTCACTTCACATCTTGTTTCTTTAAATTATATTTCACCATATCTTACATTGTATACCTAATCCAATTTATCATATTGTGCATTCGTTGAGTCTGTTAATATATTTATATTTGTTTAATTGTTTTTCTTAAAACCTAGTTCAGAATTTACGTCTAAACTCAAAATTTATTTCACTTTAGTCGTAGGCCTAAAAACTAGCAAACGACTAACTTTCACAAACAAATTTATGGTAATGGTTTTCGAAACGCTATTTAGGCTGATTTATTAACCAAAATTAAATCCCATTAATAACCATATACTATAAGGTGGAGCTGCACACACACTGCCTGAGAGGAGGTATCTAAAGTGTAAAGAAGAACTGAGACATCATGCTGGGTATAAACTGCGCATCCCCCAGCCTGGCCTCCATCTCGAGGTGGTGGGGTCGCAAAATCCTTATACCTCGGGATGGTGGGCAGGGGGCGCGCACATAGCATGTTCTCATGCAGAAAAATAGCTAACTGGGAACGGGACGAGACGAGCCTCCGCAGCTCCTCCCAGTTGGCCCGGAATCCGCAGCAATTCCATTGAAGGAATATGCCCTCCAAGCTTAGCTCGGGGGAGACGTGGGAGCCCTCTTCGAATATAATACCCGCACGGGAATAGCCGTACGCTTCCCGGAGGCAGAACCCCGGGCGATGTCACCTTCGAGAACTTATTGAGGGAGGTTGGGCTCACCATGCGAGTCTTTTCCTCCCTCCTCCTTGAAACCTTAGGCGGTCGTTGCGGCTTCGGAGGCGGACGGCCCTCTTTTCGAGGATCCACCGTCTCCGAGCCACCCAGCCCACCACTAGGCATGGGCGAAGGAGCCGAAGCTCCTTTGCTGCTGTCCTCCTTTCGATGGGCATTTTTGGGAACCCCGGAAGATAGCCTCGAGAGCAACTTCAGGGGTGTTTGCCTCTTGTGAATCTTACGACTCAGTGGAGGCGTGTGGCCGTTTCGCCTTACGGAAAACGGTCAGCTGGGGGAAGGGGGGAGCCCTGGTTCTAGCCAGGCCTGGGTGTGAACCCTTTGTGCCGCCAGCTTTACCAGAGGAGCGCCCGGGTTGAGTAGGACCCGTACAAGGCTCCGAATGGGCGCGGAAACAACCGTGCTCGTTGGCCTGGATGGGCCAGGAGCAGAAGGTGTCGTTCTTAGCATTGAGGCGTATGACGTCCCAAGCAGAGCCAGCCGCGCCAGGACCAAATCCTTAGCCTCGCGAAATGAGAGACGATCCTAAGCCTGAACGGCCAGGATTTCCTTCTAAAGGAGATACGCACCACATTGCTTCGAAGAAGCTGGGGTGCTGCTCTCCGTAATTGACACACTTGGCCAAATACGATTTGGAGTTATCGTGTGCGGCCCAGGTGCAATTTACAGACTTCGGGTGACATCGACTTTGCACGTATACATGAGTGATTCGTATGGCCGAAGCAGCGACAGTAATAGCACAGCCGCGGGAGTGGCACGAATGCCTTCACGCGGTAGTGATACCAACCGGCACGCACCGACTCAGGGAGCTTGTCACAGTCGAATGTGATGAAGAGTGTAGTGGTGGGTCTCGAGGCCCCTCCCTGTTTTCTCATCACACTTTCTCTCTGACCGCCTCATGGTCGGCCAGCTCTAAGGTGATGTCCTCTATGGAGTAGTCCACGGGTTCCCTCGCATAAACTACTCCTTTCATGAACTTCATGTTAGAGTGCGGCGTCACACTCACAGGCGCCTCGGAGGGATTCGAGGCATTCGCCAGAATACTCCCATTCGAGGAAACGGGTCACCTTCGGCTCTCTACCAATTACACTAGCTAATCCTCTCCTCTAATAAATTATTTTGCCCTTAGCCAACATGCTGCTATTAGTGGAGCGAATAACGAGAAAGCGTTTAAAGCCAGCAGGCCCCAAAACGCCGAGTAATCTGAATGAGGGGCCCCGATGTAATCGAGGCTCCGCTCTGCGCGCTCGTACTTTTTGTCTTAGGGGCTCCGCACGCGGGGGTGCAGAGGGGCCGGATGTGCCAATCTTGGCTTGGTCGCTAACGGAAGTGGCAGTAGAACCATCCGTCCCCGCAGATGGAGAGGAACCCGAGTCTTTTTTTCTTTTTAGGAGAGGAATACGGGGAATGAACTCGCTTCTCCACTCCGCTGGCAGGAGCCCCCAGGCCAGATGGACCTGCCTAAGCAAGGTCCTTCTCCGAGATGAAGAAGGTCCTGGCAGTCGCAGGGGCACCGTTCGGAGGACATCCTTCCCCGTCATGCAAGGGGTGCGTACAGGCCTGGCAGAGCCAGGTACCGCCATTTAAGACCACCCTTTCCGCCTGGAGGCCTGAAAGTCCCTCAGCATGGCGGCTCTACCTTGGACGCGGCGTAAAATTGATAGTGTGTGAAGAGAGAAGGAAAAGGGATGTGAGGAAGCTATGGGTGGGGATAAAGCAGATCGTTAAAAAAAAAACACTATCTCAAACCGGAGCTCAGGGGTTAGGGGTTAGGGAACATTGTCCCCTCTTCCCTCAGACCCCTTCCGGGATTGTTGGCTGAGAAGGAGGTCAGCATCTGCCCTGAGGAAATAGAGGCCGACCAGAGAAAGTTGTGGGTGAGGTTGTAGGGGAAGTGAGGAAGTAGGGGAGAAATACAGGCTGTCTGAAAGGAGAAGAGGCTAAGCTGGGGCCGGACGGGAACGCTGAGTCCAGTCAGCACGGCGGTAGGGAAGGCAAATCGCCGCACCCCTTACGGGGACCAGGAGGATGAAGGCGGGATCACGCCTCCCAGAGAACGTCAGAGAAGAGACGGCCAGAGGGGGCGAGCTGCCCCAGCAACCTACGACGGACCTTACGGAATTCCAGCCTTAAGGAGTCCCGAAGAACGAGGACCTCCTTCTCAAAAAGGAATACGGGACAAGAACGCGAAGCCACGCTATGGGAACCTCCACAATTGGCGCAACATTCATGATTCCCACAAGAGGAGCCATGACACGCCAACGCACACGTCACACAGCGACGAGTCTGCCTACAATTGCTGCTCATATGGACAAACTAGTGGTAATCAAAACAACGTCTGGGGAACTCGACATAACGGGACACGAAGATAACCAGCACGAACAAACTGGGGCAGATCCTGACGCTCAAACGTAACGATGAGCGTACTCGTAGGAACCTTAGCGGGACCAACAGACTTAGAAACCCTATAAACGTCCGTAACCCTCTGGAACGAAAGTTTATCCTTTAGTTTTGAAACATCAGATTGCAATAATCGTTGGAGCGAATCACTCTCTTAACAAAATTTAGGCAAGGGTGGGGCACAACCGAAACTGGGACCTCCGAAAGTGAGGACAAATCCAGCACGGAACCACACTGCTCTTGCGAAGATACCTCAACCACTAAATCGCCACTACCAAGGGCCCACATACGGCAAGGGTGCACCACAACGGGACTCAAACTCCTCATTCAAACAAAACACGTCCAATTTAGAAAGCGGGGACCCGGAACTGGAATTCAGCACCAGGAAACGAGGATAATCAAAATCAGGATCGATCTCTTCTGCGAAGGGATCTAACAAGCGCGGAAAAGGACTTATTGACAACCGTAGTACGAGAACCAGAAATCGCAAGAATTTTTTTTTATTATTACCCATATAAAGTAAAGTATAAAAGGGGGTGCGAACTCGCGCAGCGCAGTCACTGTCTACCGTCGAGACACCTACTCGGAGCGTCGGCCCAACCAGGAGGGTAAGGCTGTCGACCCCTGACCCAACCATCGTTTTAAAAATGGTCGGCCAGCTTCGGAAATTTACCGGTTGGTAAAGAAAAGATCCCCAAGAGCGCCACGCCGGCTCAGGCACCCACCAACCAACACAGGCAGGAGCAGCTAAAGAGGCGCACCCCCTGACGGACAGCTCTGATACACGTGATCGACAAATAAACGTAGATGGAAGGACGTTGTAGGGTGAAAGAGAATTGGTACAGAAGACGAAGTAGGCCTTAGCAGAAGGAGAAAAAGGATGCCAAGCTGGGGCCGGAGGGGGTGCTGAGTCCCGTCAGCACGGCGGCCAGGAGAGTAAATCACCGTGCCCCTTGCGGGGTAGTTGTAATTGCAATCAATGATATCATCTCTCTCCCAGAAGGTGTATTCGCGATCTTGTTCGTCGATGACTTAGCACTATACTGTTCCTCACCCCCGCCTTCCATTAGCAGCTCGTCGGCTGCAACCTATCTCCCTGCAAACTGCAGAGATAGAGTTCGTTTCTTTTTCTAGGCGTAACTCTTGCTACAAAGTAATCCTGGTTACAACACCTATGCCGTCTTCGATCGGGCTAGACATTTTGAAAGTTCTCTCCCACACTTCCTCCGGCAGTGATCGTCAAATAATGTGGACTTTATACACTGCCTTCGTCCAATCCAAATTGGACTATTGATGTCAAATCTACTCTTCGGTTTCCCACTCAGTGCTTAAATTGCTGAAACTCATTGGCAACCTCAGAGTTCTTCTCTCCAGTGGAGCCTTTCGCACTTCTCCCGTCAACCGCCTCTACTATGAGGGGTGTGCTCCCGTTGCCCTATCATCGGCTCCAGATATGTATGCGATATTTCTGTCGTTACAGCAGACCCCTGTATCATATGTCTACAGATGGCTGTATGTTGCCGAGTCAACGGCGGCATTCGATAGTTTGCCATCCTTAACCCGCTCTTTAAACCTCCGGATAGATCATCATCTCTCCAATCTGGGTGCTCTATGAGCCCTTGCGCTTCCGTCATCGCTGACCCCTAGTTGGCGTGCTCCACCTCCCACAGTCTGTACCAGCATGTGGAGCATGGACAGTCTTCCGGTGACCTTTGCATCCTTGAGTCTGTTCCTAGAGAATTCGACCTCACACATACGATACTGCCAAATATATACGGATGGTTCCAAGTGAGACAATGACGTGCGTCCCGCAGCTACCTACTCAGGAGTTTCTAACTATATCTTTGCCACTGGCAGCTTTTATTTTTACCACTGACCTTTCAGCCATCCTTTTAGCTTTTAGACTGATCCAAATTTTACCTTTTAAAGATGTAGTCCTTTTATCCGACTCAAGGAGTGTTTTACAGTAAGTTCGCTTTTAATGCTTTCCATCACCTTAGTCACAGAAATCTGTAACTGGCTGGTCCAGAATGCGCCCCGATAATTTTATTCTGTTGGGTCCCCGGCCATGTAAGGTTCTAGGCAACGAGAGGGCTGATCAGATGGCCCCCCCCCCCCAGCCTATTATGTGGCCCCGTAGAACACTGCTCTGCCTTTTCGAGATTTCTTTCCTTCTATATGAAAATATATTTTTCCTTTGTGGCAGAACGAATAGGGTGGGTGATCATTATTTAAATTACATAAAATCAAAAAGTCCGTTCGCTCTTGGCATTCCAGCCTTCAGAGACTACGGTCCCTAGAGGTAGCCCTTTGCGGCGTTCGCATCGGCCACACAAGACTTACTTACGGTCATCTTGTTTCGGCTGATTCTCAAATTAGACCTCGTGCAGTTTTTGCGGTGGGGACCAATCGGTTGCCCACCTTCTACTAGAATGCCCTCATTTCGCCACTCTCCGATCGTCGTGCTTCCCGACACTTTTAACTCTCCCTCGCCTTCAATTCATTTTGGCAGCTGAATTTACTAAACCCCAGTTTTTAAAATTTTAATCACAAAGTGGTCTGCTGCATCTCCTCCTTCTATAACTAATTTACCTCGTTTTACCTGAGCTACCATTTAGAATCTACTTGGATTAAGCAGCAATCCAACTAGTTGCTTACCTTAAACTTTATCCTCGGATTGCACACGAATTCTTAACAAGTCTCGCCATTACAGCTCCGAAGACGCTGATTTCGTAGAAAATATGGTTAAACGTCTACTTCGTGAGGGGATTATTGAACATAGTAATTCTCTTTGGCGCGCAAAAGTGGTTGTGACATCAAACGAAAATAAGAAAAAAACTTAGGAGGGTAGACTTTTCTAGAATGATAAATAAGCATGCCACTTTGGACGCTTACCCGCTACACAGGATTGAAGATATAGTTTAGTTTAGTTTAAGGGAAACCCAGGTGGTAGCCGCACAATCCTAATGGATTCTTAATGGCAGCACTGTTAAAACGGGGTCGCCCGAAAAAAGTCAGAAGAGGCGTGGGAGACACTCAATAAAAATGCGGAAAAGCAAAGGATTAGAAAAAACACTAAAACACACAGAGACGCACACTTAAATTAGGGGCATGGGGCACACATTCTAAAAACAAGGGCGGCTGGGGCAATAAACAAATGACATGCGAAGGCCGCAGGGGATGGCACAGGATTAAAGAAAACAATAAACCTAAACACAAAAATGTAAAGAATTTATAAAAGAAAAAAAACGCCATTTCGTGATAGAAATGTAAGGAGAGAGAACGACCGAATGGAGTCCTCTGTCAAAATAAAGAGAAGGCGACGCCAGAAAGGGCAGGGAAGCAAGAATTTGGAAAAGAAGCAAGGCGGGGACAAAGTACTAAAATGTGAGCCACAGACAGATCGCCACCGCAAAAGGGACAACCAGGGGCCACTCGGCCTCCACCCTAAACTCACAAGACCGGAGTCGCTGAGAGCGAGGACCAGGAACGGGCAGCTTAGAAGAAGGGAACGAATGCCACTCTCCTCTCCGCCACAAACAAAAGACATACGTCCTGATTACTGGGTAGGAATCTCTAAAGAGCAGAGGACGGCCGAGCGGGCCAGCCCATCGGCCTCCTCATTGCCCGGGACCCCAACATGAGCCGGAGCCCAACATAACGCCACCCTGTAACGGGAGGCATTTCTAACCAGCCAGGAGCGAATCCATAAAACCAAAGGATGGATTGACGGAAAAGAACGAACCGCCTCCAAAGCGGGCCGGGAATCGTTAAAAACAATAAAATCTGAAGAATAGAGGGATAAAATAAAATTAAAAGCCAAAAGAATGGCCGTCAACTCGGCGGTAAAAACGGATGCTACAGGAGGGAGGGCGGACCGAAGAGACTCTGTAGAGGACACCGCCCCTGCCCTAGCACCGAGGTCCGACTTCGAGCCGTCAGTATAGATGGGACGATGGTGAGCATGATAACAAGCATGTTCAAGAAACAGGCACTTTCTCGAAATGCCAAAAAGCAGTACAGACCTCAGGAGGGCGAACGCTCCCAAATAGAACCGGCGGGAAAGGGAGGGTCAACACTCCGAGAACACCCAGGGAGCCGAGATGGTCCCCAACCTGGAGCCCCAGGGGCCGGGGTAGAGATGGCCGCCGATCATAAGATGCCGAAGAGGACGGGGCAAAAAGGCACTCATGGACTGGGGATGAAGGGTATTGCTGAAAACGAAACAGGGATCGGAGGCACACCTGCAGCCGGTGGTATCGCAAGGAAAGCACGCCTCCCTCAACAAAGAGGCTAGGGATAGGAGAGGTGCGAAGGCTCCACTACTAGGACGGGCCCCAAGCGAACGAGCAGGGTCAAGTATCTTCAAGGCTGAAGGAGACGCTGAAGAATACACCTGGCAACCGTAGTCCAGCCGGGATTGGACCAGTGCCGAATAAAGCGACCCCAAGGTGCGCCTATCACCACCCCAAGTCGTGTGGGATAAAACCCTAAGCAAATCCATAGCCTTCGAACAGGACACCCTCAAGCGACGGAAATGGGGCACCCAAGTGAGCTTGCTAGCAAACGTTAAACCCAAGAACTTAAAAACGGGGACATATTCAATCGTTGTGCCATCCAAGAAGAGGCGGGGAGGACCAAGGACACCACGACCCCGATAAAAATGCATGGCCTTCGTTTTGGTGACCGAAAAACGGAAACCCTTTGAGAAAACACAACCAGACACGGCATCAATTGCCAGCTGTAATCGACGGGCAGCAGAAGGCAAGCGGGGAGATGAACAAAACAACGCCAAGTCATCCACGAAGACGGAAGCCAAATCCCCCTCCGGAAGAGTGGACACCAGACTATTAATAGCAACGGTAAAACATGTCACATTTAAAACACCTCCTCTTGAATCCGCAAGCCTGAGAAAGCATCCCCAATACGGACCTTAAAATTACGGGACGATAAAAATTCTTGAATAAAAACTGGTAAAAAGCCCCTCATACCCCAATCATATAATTAAAGTAAAACACCATATCTCCAGGTGGTATTATAGGCCTTCTGAATGTCGAAGAACACCGCTAACACCTGATGCCTGGAGGAAAAGGCCCGTAAAACGGAGTCTTCCAAACGAATGAGCTGGTCAAGAGTACTAGGACCACTGCGAAAACCGCACTGAAATAGAGAGAGGAGCGAGTTGGACTCCAAAAACCAAGTGAGGCGAACTTGGACCATCCTCTTGAACAATTTACTGAGGCAGCTCGTAAGAGCAATCGGGCGATAGTGACTGGGGTCCAAACCGTCACTACCGGGCTTGAGAAAGGGTAGAACAACTCCCACAGGACAGAAGGACCCAAAGCAGGTTGGAGTGGATGCAATCGTCACCGGGAGCCACAGTGAGAGAAAGGACCCCGCAGCTCATAGACGGAAAAGAGAGTAGGTGGGGCACGTGGTAAAATCTAAAAGAAGACACTCTATGGCGACCTTATGATCGAGAAACCGTCGAGGATAGCTACCAACGCTACTCACCGAAGCAAAATGGTCAGCCGGAGCTTCGCTACCAACCGGCCATCGGACACAAGCAAGCCTCCCATGTCTAGAGTGGGGATGGCATGACCAACGTAGCGAACAGGGATCTTATTGACCCGCTTCCAAACCCGAGTCAGCGGCGTGGACGAAGAAATGGAAGATACGTACCGGCGCCAAGACTCACGGCGGGCACGAGGGAGGGTCTTTTGGCGGATGGCACGAGCCCGGTTCCGTGTGAACATGGTAAGAAGTAAAATCGCCGGAATTTAAAAGACAAAAGGAATCGGATAAGACGGACTCAACCACTCCACCCCGGGGATTACGGGCAGTATCACCCCAAGATGGGTGGCGAGAATTAAAATCACCAAGTAATAAAAATGGGGTAGTTAACTGACTTGTGAGCTCTAAAAGGTCAGACAGACTCAAATTAAAATCCGGGGGGGATGTATACAGAACAAACAGTTAAAAGCTTGGAAATAAAAACCCTCACTGCAACAGCCTGCAAGGTAGTACGGACGGGAAGTGGCGTAGAGAATAGCAAAGAGGAAATTAAAAGAAGCACCACTATGGGACACGCCCCCGGCCGGGGGGGATGGAATTAAACACCCGGAAGTGCAGGGAAGGGGCGAGTCCCAAGTTTATTTTCTTGGAAAGAGACCACCAAGGGCCGAACGCTAGAAAGCAAGAGCTGGAGTTCCTCTAACTTGGGGAGAATTCCTTGACAATTCCACTGTAAGATGACAGACATTACTGTCGTTTCGACACCAACGTCGGGATTCTAGTGAAGGAAACCGTCGAAGGTTCCCCGACTACTAGAAGGCCCATGAAGGGCAAGCGACAAATTGCGATGAGCCGGGGACGCGCCTGGCACGGACTTGACAGCGTGAACGGAGGGAGGCGACAGCTGAGAGCCAGACCGAACCCCCAACGTGGAGGGCTCATGGCCCGGAGGGAAAGGAAGATCGAACAGAGACGGACGAGAACTAAGATGCGAAGATGGAACAGGGTCAGAGGGTAAGGAGGAAATTGGATCATATAGAGAGGAAGGAGTAGGATCAGAGGGTGAGGAGGGAACAGGGTCAGAAGGAGATGAAGGAACAGGGGTAGGAGGTAAGGAAGACGAAACTTGGGTAGGAGACATATAAGACTGCACAGATGTAAGGAGCAAGGAAAGAGGGACCGGGGGGTAGGAGGCAAGGAAGACGGAACCGGGTGAACTTCTGCCCGGACAATGACATCGGTGATGCCAACGGGGGAGGCCAGCGAAGACATCAAAACGGAGGACGCCTCAAAAACCAGCCTCATCAGAAGCAGCGCGCTTGGACTCCGAACGGGGTGAGGAGGAACCCTTCCATTTGCGCTGAGGCAAAGGAATGGAAGGAACAGTGGGGGCAGACGCCTGGAGGAACTGCCAGATATCCTCCAGCGTCTCGCTTGGTCAGTCTCACGGTCTGTGACAGAGGGAGGAACATGAGAAGAGATCAAGGGCAAAGGAGAGGGCGCAACAGAGGAACTGCAAGGAGGGACCAAAGGCAGGGAAGAAGGAGCAACAGAGGGACCGCGAGAAGACAAAAGAGGAGTGGGACAACCAAGAGGAGGATGGCGGAACCCCACCTCCTAGAGAACGTCAGAGAAGAGATTGCCAGAGGGGGAAGCTGCCCCCGCACCCTACGACGGGCCTCACGGTAGTCCAGCCTGAAGGATTTCCGAAGAGCCAGGACCTCCTTCTCAAAAAGGAATACGGGACAAGAACTCGAAGCCACGCTATGGGAATCTCCACAATTGGCGCAACATTCATGATTCCCAAAAGATGAGCCAAGATACGCCAACGCACAGGCCACAGAGTTACGAACCTACCTACAATTGCTGCTCATATGGCCAACTGGTGGCAATTAAAACAACGTCTGGGGAGCTCGACATAACGGGACACAGGGACACGAAGATAACCAGCACGGACAAACTGGGGCAGATCCTGACGCTCAAAGGTGGCGATGAACGTACTCGTTGGAACCTTAGCGGGACCAACAGACTTAGAAACCCTATAAACGTCCGTAACCCCCTGGGAGGAAAGTTTATCCCTGTCTCGAAACATTATATTGCAATAATTCGTTGGAGCGAATCACTTCCTTAACAAAATTAAGACGAGGGTGGGGCACAACTAAAACTGGGACCTCCGAAAGGAAGGACAAATCCCGCACGGCACCACACTGCTCTCGCGAAGATACCTCAACCACTATATCGCCATTACCATGGGTCCATATACGGCGGGGTGCACCACAGTGTGACTCAAACTCCTCATTCAAATCAAACACATCCAATTTAGAAACTGGGGACCCAGAACTGGAATTCAGCACCAGGAAACGAGGATAATCAAAATCAGGATCGATCTTTTCTGCGAAGGAATATAACAAGAGCGGAAAAGAGGTATTTATTGACAGGCATATTACAAGAATCAGACCCTTATGAAGTAGAGTATAAAAGGAGGTGCGAACTCGCGCAGCGCAGTCACTGTCTACCGTCGAGACACCTACTCGGAGCGCCGGCCCAACCAGGAGGGTAAGCCTGTCGACCCCTGACCCAACCATCGTTTTAAAAATGGTCGGCCAGCTTCGGAAATTTACCGATTGGTGAAGCAAAGACCCCCAAGAGCGCCACGGCGGCTCAGGCACCCACCAACCAACACAGGCAGGACCAGCTAAAGGGTCGCGCCCCCTGACGGACAGCTCTGATACACCGAGATCGACAAACAAACGTAGATGGAAGGATGATGCAGGGTGAAAGAGAATTGGTACAGAAGATGAAGTAGGGGTTAGCTGAAGGAGAAAAAGGATGCCAAGCTGGGGCCGGATGGGGCGCTGAGTCCCGTCAGCACGTCGGCCAGGAGAGCAAATCATGGTCCGTGCCCTTACAGGGTCACCGACAGTGTAATCGTTTAGGCGGCGCTTATAGCGTATGTAGGCATAACATTTCTGTTTAAGGGCTGCCTCACACTCGGACGACCACCACGGGGGCACTCGGGGTGCAAAATGGCCAGACGTTCTAGGAATAGTAGTTATGGCCACAATGATGAGCTTGTCAGAAAAGAACTCAACGGCATCATCTACTGACCTAAACTACTCAACTGAAATAGAGAAATCAGTCATTTCCTGAACTGCGGGCCACCGCGCTCGCGCCAAGCACCACCTGAGCTGGTTCTCAAGAGTCAACTGCCCAGAATAGTATATTTGAATGGGAAGGTGATCACTACTCTGGATGTCATCGGCTACCCCAAATCAGATGTGCACCCGGAGAGCACAAAGATAGATCGAGACTGGAAAATGAAGAAGTTCTCGGGCAGTGATGCAAAACTCATCCAAATTTAGGACCCCTATCTCCAGCTCGTCGATTAGGTCGGCAAGGACCCTACTCCTGGGATTGATAGATTAGTCTACACTTTAAATCCCCGAGCAAGGAAAAGGGCCACGGTAACCGGGCCACAACGCGGCAGAAGTCCCCAGCATCAAAGTCGGCTGGCGGTGGAATGTACACAGAAATAACAGTATGTTTTTTATACAGGTGCAGCTGCACAGCTACTGCCTGAAAGGAGGTATCTAAAGCAAAGAGAAGAACACAGACATCATGCTGGGTGTAAATAGTGCATCCTCTTGCCTGACCACAAACCCGTAGTGGTGGGGTCGAAAACCCTTATACCCCGGAAGGGTAGGCATGATGCACGCGACCAGCATGGTCTCCTGCAGATAAAAAGCTAATGGAAAACAGGAGGGGAGGAGCCTCCGCAGCTCCTCCCAGTTGGCCTGTAGTCCGCGGCAATTCCATTGAAGGAATATGCCCGCCAGGCTAACTTGGAGGAGATGAGGGGGAATTCTTCAAAGAGAAGACCCTCACAGGAATGGCCCTATGCTTCCCGGAGGTACAACTCAGGGTGCTGTTGTCCGGATAATGCGATGTCCCCTTCGAGGACTTATCGGAGGATGTTAGGCTGGGACTGGCTTTTAACCCTTTGTGACGCAAGCTGTACCAGGGGAGCACCCAGCGTTGGCAGAAAGGTTCCGAATGGGTGCGGAAACGACCATGCTCGTAGGCCTGGAGCAGAGGGTGTCCCTTTTTAACTGAGGCATAAGAGGTCCCAGGCAATGCCGGGGGGGCCAGGAATAATTCTTTAGCCTCGCAAAATGAGAGAAGATCCTGGGTCTCAGCAGCCAGGATTTCCTTCTCAAGGAGATACACACCAAATTGCTTCAAAGAAGCAGTGTGCGGCTCTCTGCAATTAACACACTTAGCCACACACGATTTGGACTTATAGTGTGAGGCCTTGGAGCAACTTACACAGACTTCAAGTAGCCCCACTTTACACATCTACATGAAAGATTAGTATGGCCAAAGCGGTGGTAGTAGTATCACCTCGCTGGGCAGTGGCACGAATGGCTTCACAGGGTAGTAATGCCACCCGGATTGCACCAACTCAGGGAGTTTGTCAGAGTCGAATGTGAAAAAAGTTTAGGGGTGGGTCTCGAGGCCCCTCCCTATTTTCTCACCACACACTGACCTTGACTGTTCCATGGTCGGCCAGCTCTAAGGCGATGTTATCTATTGAGTAGTCCATGAGTTCCCTCACACAAACCAACTCCTTTCATGAAGTTCATGGCAGAGTTTGGCATCGCATTCACCCTCATGGCATCAAGTGTCAGAAGGGCACCAATCATGACTGCCTCGGAAGGATTCAACACATTCTCCAGAAGGCCATTGTCCGAGAAACGAGTCACCTTCGATTCTGTACCAATCACCCTAACTAGAGATCTCCTCTGATCGCTCATGTTGCCCTTGGCCAACATGCTGCCATCAGTGGAGTGAATAACAAGGAAGCATTTGAAGCCAGCGGGCTCGAAAATGCAAGGAAAACTCTCAATGAGGGGCCCTGAGGTAATCGATGCTCCGCTCTGTCCACTTTTGATCTCTGTCAGGGACTCCCCACCTGGGGTGGACTTGCCGATTTGGTCTTGGTCACTTACCAAAACTGTAGTGGACCCGTACGTCCTCATGGGCCCCGAGGAAGGAGAGGACCCCTTAGTCTTTTTTGCCTTAAAATTTTTTTCTTTTTATTTGAGATGAGTAGAGAATGAACCCACTTTTCTTCTCCACCGGAAGGAGCCCCTAGGCCAGATGGACAGGCCGCGGCAAGATCCATCTCTAAAAAAAAGTTATTGGCTGTCACAGGGCACCACACGAAAAAGGAGGTCCTTCCTCTCCTTGAGAGTCCTTGGGGAACTCAGCCGTCTAAGGAGAAGCTTGCACAGTGGCAAACTTAGGTTCAGTATTTGGGCCTATATAAGATCCTGCCATCTGATGCTGTATCACCTCTGGGACCATTTTCTCTCAGGGGAGAGGGGGAGGCTCTGTGTGGCCATCACCCCTAAGGTTTCACAGATCCCATTCGAGGTACTCTCCGCCACAGTCAAGTCTATGGCTGGTGAGGATGAGCCCCTCTGGCGTAGACACACATCTCCACTGCACTCTGTCACCTCCCTGGTCCTATCCAGAGAGATCAACTGCATGAGGAAATAACGGCACCATTCCCCTCTTTCCTCCCATTCCATGCATCTACTGTGTCACAGTACAAATTAGGTCATTAAACAGCAGAATGATCAGAAATATCTAGTATGGCAATTCCTCTAAATATTAGAATTGGAGTGTAGTTATCTGCCTTGTAAATAATGTATTTTTTTAGTCCTGTTATGTTAATAATTGGCTACTTCATTTTGAAATTGATAGCTTGTTTTGTGAATTTGTCTGTCATTATTTTTTATAGGTTATTCTGTATATAAATGTCAAATTTCCCTTGTATTATTTTTTTTGGTATTGTACGAGGAGCGTTCAAAAAGTTTTGCGAATCGGTAGGGCAAAACAGAGGAAGAGGGATGGTTGTTTGTAGGGGTGTTAGGACAAGTTATGACATGTCAGGACTTGCAGCCGCACGCTCCTGCCTCGTCTATTTAAGAAGCAGTAGCTGATCGCAGATTGTCAGTCACAAATTTTTCAACAATAGAGAAGGTTGAGCACTGCACAGTGATGAAATATTTGACCAAGGAAGGCAAGAATGCAAAAGAGATCCATGAACGCATGGTGCAGTGTACACCGACACCGCCCCTTCCTATGCAACCATTGCTCGCTGGAATAGGGAGTTCCACCATGGTCATGAGTCCATTGAAGATGACCCCCGTCCAGGACGCCCATCAGACGTGACCAACGAGGACAATGTGGCCCGTGTGAAGAGGATGATCCTCGACAATCGACGGTGAAGATCAAAGGAATCGAGCGAGAACTTGGAATATCACATGCAAGTGTTATTAACCTCATCCACGACAATTTGGCCATGACCAAGGTCTCCGCCCGTAGGGCCCTAGAAACCTCACGCCCCATGATCGACTTCAACGTCGTCAAAGTCCACAAGGCCAGAGTTGCACAAGCTGCCCTGCGTGAGTGCGGATTCGAGGAACTCAACCAGCCCCCCCCCCACAGTCCAGATCTGGCCCCTAGCGACTACTTTTTATTCCGCCAGCTCAAGGCTGCGCTGCGTGGACGCCGGTTTGGGGACGATGAAGATGTCCAGCTCGCCGTCCAGGAGTGGATTGAAGAGCAGTCGGGAGATTTCTGGTTGTCGGGAATTCGAAGCCTCAGGGACAAGTGGCGCAAGTGCATTGAAGTCGAGGGTAGTTATATTGAAAAATAATAAAACCCTTTTCCTCAGATCTCGTTTCCTTATATCCGAATTGCAAAACTTATTGACTGCCCCTCGTATATATGAAGAACTTTGGTGTGTGTGTGACTCCTTTTCATCAGCCGTCATTGCCCTTTGAGCCCCTGAAACTTGTGTGATACTTAAATTATCGCTACAATGAGGCTGAATCATACAGAACATGCGATGGAAATCAAGTTATATCACCAAGATGTGCAAGGGAAATGAGGCAGTAAAAGAAATAAAGTTGTATCATGTAGAAGGAACAAAGAAAGTGGAGCCGTATGATACAGAAAGCCAGAGGGGTGATTGGTAAATGTGACAGATTTGATGTGTGAGAGCAGCCATTTTCCCCACTCTGCATATTTGCCACTTCCCCTTTGTATTATGCCCTATTTTTTTGTGTGTGAAAGTGTGATGAGTAGATAAGAAGGGGGTTTGGGTGATATATATAATATATATATATAATATATATATATAATATAATATATATATATATATATAATATAATATATATATATATATAATATAATATATATATATATATAATATAATATATTATATATATATAATATAATATATTATATATATATATAATATAATATATTATATATATATAATATAATATATTATATATATATATATAATATAATATAATATAATATAATATATTATATATATATATATATATATATATATATATATATATATATATATATATATATATATATATATATATATATATATATAGTTTATGCATAAAAGCATAATTAGATTTATCAATATACAAATATAATTTAATTATAAATTATATTGTTTAATCCCCATTAAAAAGGGTAATCTCTCAACTTTATTACTTGAAAGAAGCCAATTGTAAACCACCACAGATGGGTGAGTGGCTTAATTATTTGTAGATTTCTATTTTACTAGGTTCTGTTTTAAGGTTAACCCCTTAACTGCGGAGCGCACAAATATGTGTATTCGTAAATTGACAAGCTATTGCGGAACACACATATATGTGTGCCTCTTGTTTCTTCTTGAGTTACACTCTGCAGAGCGGACATATTTGCTTTCTAAAGGCTGATTGGCTAATAAGTTGTACCCAGAAACATCATCAATATGTATAGAAATTACAATAGGCAATTAAAATAAGTAAAATGCAAAACAATGAAAAAAGGGGAAATTCAAGAAAATAACTCCGCACAGTGACGCTGTTTTGAATGTGAAAATCCCGCAGTTAAGGGGTTAAGGAAGTTGTTTTGGGGAGTGGAAGTGTTTATTTGAAGGGACAATTTGCTAAAACAAGACAACCAGGCCAACTGAAATCCTTGTGTTACTGGCCCCCTATATGGTGATCTGATTCCCAGAACCAAGCCTTTGGTCTGAATCTAAACCTTATTTCTGGAGTTTTATGGTTTCAGGGCAAGGGGGGTGATCAAAGGCACTATAGAAAGAAGCCAGCATTCTTCCCTATTTCCTACTAACTCCCACTCCTCGATCAATTGGAGTGACATTTATTTATAGAATTTGTGAGGGCATCGATAGCAGGACCATTGCTAAAAATTGTGCACATATTCTTGGTGTATTTTTTGTATATAGCTCGCCATTCTCTATTGTAAAAACTCAATTTGTTAACATTTTTAATACCCAGAAACTATTAATTTGTGTAGTTGTATTGTATAGTCCACCATTCTACCATGTTTTACAGCCTTATATAATCATTATCGCCATGTAATATATATATATTGGCATATTTATATAAAAAAAAATTGTATTTTGTGGAAATAAAGTTAGGTTGTTATGTGTTTCTGTCTCCTTACTGCTGGACTTTGATCACCCCAACACATCAATGCACATCAGGTCATAAACCCACATTGAAGAGTGTAGTATATATAATTGACACAGCAAAAGAGATGAGGGTGTATCATGCAGAAAGCACAAAGCATTTGTATCAGACAAAAACACAATGAGGCTGGATAAGACAGAAAGCACAATGAGGCTGTATCAGGCAAATAGCCCAATGAGGCTGTATTGGACAAAAAGCACAATGAGACTATCAGGTAGAAAGCACAATGAGGCTTATCAGACAGAAGGTTAGCAAGGGGACATCTAAAAATTAGTAGATGAAGCAAAATTAGTGGAAGATTTGTAGCCACAGGTCCAGTGACTGCAAGCATCATGGCTTTGAAGGAACTGGGGCTGGAAGGGTGTGCTGTCCTCCATGTTTCAGCTGCTACCCCACACACATTATAGGGGAGAGATGAAGCAAGAATTAAAAAAAGAGGTGCAAATGATGACTGAAGAGAGAGGGCATTTTTCTAGGTGCAATGGGGCCCGTTGGGTATTTTTTTTTTTTATTCAAGGGGCCATCTGGCCACTGCCGACTTAGGCATAAGTTGCCGCAAAAAAACAGCCTAGTTCTAGGCTACTTTAAAAAATTGAACAGGAAACAACAATAAAAAAAATAACAATAACAAAACTAACAAAAACAACAATTAAACCTGGTTAAATGAAAGGGAGAAGGCCGGCCTTCCCCAAAAAGTCAACAAGTCCACCAGTCAAAGTGCACGCACTCGTCCCGAGTACAAGGGACAGGCGGTAGCGACCCCGCCTATCCCGGTACCGGGACAGGTGTCGTGCGCGAAGATCACCCAGACTGGGACATTCGACAAGAATGTGCCGAACAGTCTGGGGGACGACGCAGTCGTTGCAATAGGGCGCATGCGAGCGCTCCATCAAATAGCGATGCGTCACACGAGTGTGCCCGATTCGGAGACGACAGAAAGCAACCTGAAGCCACCGCGGCATTGGGGGATAGGTCCATGGGAACAGTCGCGGCACAATGGCACGCAACTTTAAGTTCCCTTCGACCGTCTCCCATCTTCTTTGCCAAGCAGTCCGAAGAGCTGCCCGTATTCCTGCCATGTAGTCGGTGTGAGGAAGAGCAAAACGCTGGTCCGGTCGCAGAGTCCTTGCGGATTCTTTGGCGCCCTCATCGGCGTGCTCATTCCCCGCAATTCCTACATGTCCAGGAACCCAGCAGAAGATAATCTCGACATCTGCCCGGCTCGCCAAAAACCGTGGCGTCACGGATATCGCGAACCAGGGGATGCGGAGATTCCAATGCCCCGAGAGCACTCAGGGCGCTTTGTGAGTCGCTATAGATCCCAATCCGCTCTCCGAACCGGGCACGTCGCGTAATCTCCCGTACCGAGTGGTGTATTGCCACCAGCTCGGCCGTGAAGACAGACGCAGCGCCTGATAGAGCCCCGCTGACTTCAAACAGAGGGGATGGCCGGTTGGGTATGTCATTCCTCCAGGTACCAGGTGTAGGTCTACAAAGGACACCCCCTTAGGAAGGGGTCTCATTGGGGACTGGCTGATTAATGCAAGATCTGAACCACAGGTATCTACAGTATATGGCACCACGATGAAAGCAATTTAAAAAGGAACTCCTTCCATCCAGAAACTTTCCAAGCTCAATGTGGCTTAACTATAAATGTAAGCAGGATTTCCCCTCAGCTAAACCCTGAAAAAAGATATCACCTAATTATTATCATCATCACTAACTCTATAATTTAAGAACGTGATTTTGGGGAGTATTTGAATAATAATTTCATCTTAGTTTGGTTATGACTTAATTATATTTTAAATTTTTATCAAGGTAATTTCTAAGAATTTCTTTAGAGTTTGAAAAAACAAAATAGTTTAGTTGAGAAAAAATAAATATGATTATCCAATGCTTTATAATGTTTTAAAAGAAAATGAATTACAATTGGTAAAGTTCAGAAAATATATTTAAATTTAAGTAAGGCTGCTTTTTTATTTTATCTATAACTATATTTTAGCAATGTGATATTTTGAAAGGGGGGAAATTAGTTTAGAGTTCCTTTTTAAAATTATTATAATTGGCAAAGTTCATAAAATTTATAAAAATTTAACCATGGCAGCTTTTTTTTAGATTTTAAATTTTAATCTTAGTAGCCAAGCCATTGCCTGGTTATTATATAACCAGGAGAAAAAGAAAACCATTCTCAAAGATGACACCATTTACTGCAAGAGGGTGATGGAAGTCAGGCTATGTTGGCAGAGCACATGCAGTGACCTGCATTTACAGTGAAACGCTGCGTCTATGACAGGTGTTGCTGAAGGTGACTTCGAGAACAAGAAACGAAACTCAGGAAGAACATTACAGGCTGGGATGATGGGAGCCTCCCTTCTGCAGGCTCCCATCAAGTCTGCCAGGATATATAAATCCTGACCATTTACCCTCTCAAGTAGGCAGAAGCTGGGCCATGATGGCGTACGGATTTCTTCACTAAGTACCCTTTAATGGTGGAAAAGTGAAAGGCAGACTGGCCCTGTTATCAATGCGAGTTTCGGAAGTCTATTTGTGTCAGAGATTGTAGGAAGGGTGATGATAGAGAAGTTGATAATTGTGGCCCCCTCTTTCATTGCCAAGTTTGCCTCCCAGCAAAATCCTCTGATAAAGCAGTGATGGGGGTGTAGGAGAAAAGCTTCAAAGAACCTCTGCAGCAGGCCCTGAATCATTGATTTATCCAGTTTCAAGTTTGTTGCAGTTGTATCTCCTGGATGGGGGAAGTTTCTCAGGGTGTGGGTTGATTTGATTCAGAGAGGAGGGGGAGAAAAAGGAGGGATAATCCTTCAGAGAACAAGTCATCTTGAATACCTCAAAGTTGGGCACAGGAGCAGATTTCTTCAGGCACTAAAGAGCAACAAATGTGTTGGGAAGTCATTGTTAAATCTTGGGACTGAGAGATTACCTGGTATTTAGAAACCAGTATTTAGCAAGGGTTTTTGGGTGGTGAAAGAAAACAACTGGAAATTCTTATCATAGAATGTTGAAAATTGATAACCACATGAACTGTATTTGAAAGATTTGTTTATGAGTGATTAAAGGTAGTTGAAGATCACTTCTGAATGTTGCTCAATAGAAGGATAAAATGCAATTAAAAGGCTTCTCGCTGTTGGTTCATAGGTGAGGGTGGGAGATCTACAAGTAGGGTTTAACATTCAAAGGTGAGGTGGCTTGTGCATTCTATTTAAGAAAGACAGAACTTACATCTCATATGCAGCCCCAAAGGCCATCTTTTAAAGCTATTGTTTGGCGGCCCCTGGTCTTGAGTACCATTATAACACTCACTCACCATCGCTGTTGGTTCATAGATGAGGGTGGGAGATCTACAAGTAGGGTTTAACATTGAAAGGTGAGGTGGCTTTTGCATTCTATTTAAGAATGACAGAACTTACATGTCATATGCAGCCCCAAAGGCCATCTTTTAAAGCTGTTGTTTGTCAGCCCCTGGTCTTGAGTGTCATTATAACACTCACTCACCATCAAAACACAATAGTGATTTATCTAACCATTCTACAAATCTTTCAGCTCTCTTATGCTTCTTCCACTCTGCTACTCCTTTAATTTGGAGGGTTATACATATTTGTTTTAGCTGCTTCTAGCTATATATGTTTTCAATGGCCACTTAATCTCTTAATACATCAGATCCAAAGTGGTCTCTTCATTATGAATTTTTAAATGTCGCTGAAGAAGAGACCGTTGCACTGCTTGATAGGGACAGGAACTGCATTTGAATGGCTTCTCACCTGTGTGGGCTCTTTCATGTGCCCGAAGAGTTTCCATTCGGGCTGTTTCATAGGGACAGGAAGTACATTTGAAAGGCTTCTCACCTGTGTGAGTTCTTTCATGTTTCTGAAGAGTCCCTTTATCTGCTGCTTTATAGGGACAGAAATTACATTCAAAAGGTTTTTCACCTGTGTGAGTTCTTTCATGTCTCTGAAGAGTCACCTTTTTTGCTGCTTGATAGGAACAGGAACTGCATTTGAAAGGCTTCTCACCAGTATGAGTTCTCATATGCTGATGAAGATGATCTCGTTGTGCACCTTGATAAGAACAGGAACTGCATTTGAATGGCTTCTCACCTGTGTGAGCCCTTTCATGTGCCCGAAGTGTCTCTATCCGTGCTGCTTGATAGAGACAGGAACTACATTTGAAAGGCTTCTCGCCTGTGTGAGTTCTTTCATGTTTCTGAAGACCCCCCCTATTTGCTGCTTGATATGAACAGAAACTACATTTGAAAGGCTTTTCACCTGTGTGGGTTCTTTCATGTCTTCGAAGATTCCCCCTATCTGACGCTTGATAAGGACAAAAACTGCATTTGAAAGGCTTTTCGCCTGTGTGAGTTCTTTTATGTCTCTTAAGATGCCCCCAATCTGCTGTTTGATAGGGACATAAACTGCATTTGAAAGACTTTTCACCATTGTGAGTCTTTTCATGTCTCTTAAGATAACCCTTGACTGCTGTTCCATATGAACAGAGACTGCATTTGAAAGGTTTTTCACCATTGTGAGTACTTTCATGTCTCTGAAGGGTATCTATTCGCGGAGTTTGATATGGACAGAAACTGCATTTGAAATGTTTTCTAACAGTTTGTGACTTCTTTTGATTCTTTTTTCTGCCACACAAAAGTGCTTTGTTAGGATGTGACAAACCAAGTCCTAAAACATTTGAAGGTGGACACTCCATCTGCAAAAAGTTAGTTTTTATTAAATTAATTTCCAAATCTTGAAAAATAATATATCATTAAGATATAAGGTGAATAACAATTAAGCCCAATTTTACTCCTGCTATCTTCATACAAAATTTAGATTCAACACTTCTCATTCAATTTACCATAGTAGGGAGTAAATAAGTGGTAGGATTAATATATATAAAAAGAAGCAGAAATGCTTTCTGGTGCCCTCCAGTTAGGGTACAGCTCCCAAAGAAACTAAAAAGGACAGATGAATTCAATATAATTTTTTTCCAATAAATTTAAAGCACAATACTGATGAGGCCGGAGACACTGAGAGTTTGTAAGATGTAAAGTGCTGGAGCTATAGAATGTGAAAATGTGTTGAAGATATATAACCGCAGATCCTTCTACATTGTTTTCTTCCCTTTAACATATTGTTTGAAAATATAAAAAAATCTATTCAAGGCAACAAAAAATATCAAGAACAAAATAAAAAACAACGGGCAATAAGAAGATGCCAGACTCTCCTAGGAATACTATCTACACATTAGATTTCAAATGAAAATGAGGTAAAAAATTGATCAAATCACTTCTGACTAAATTTTTCCCTCTTTCATATATATCAAGAAACTATAAATAAATCCCTCTCCCTGCCTTCCTCCCCCCTCCCAATAACTCAAATAAGTTCACAACCCCAATAGGCATATCAATACTCTTTATCTAAACCAAACAAAGTAATTTTAAACAATACACCGCATAGCAAACATCTCTCAACTCTGGCAAACAAAAAAAAATGCAACCAGCTCATGACTCACTACTCAAATCAACCAACTACCCATTAACTACAATAGTAAAACACTAACAGTCCATGAAAACTGCACATAGACCCACATTGCCAGCCCTAATGACATAACTCTCACCAAAAAATCCCTAAAAATTTACAAGCTGAAGGCTAAGATCAAATCTCAAACATCTGCTTAAAATACCTCTGCCCCACAGCCATATTTGCACTTACAGACAGCTTCAATTACTCTTAGCTGAACATCACCTCCCTACCCCTCCCAACCTAGAAACAGCACACATCACTCAGATCCACAAACCAAATAAATCCCCACCTCCCCAAATTCCCACATCCTCTCAACCATCTCAACACAATTGAGCCCATTACACCCCTCTTACACACCCAAGATTGCTTCGGAAAAAAAAGCAAATACTAACAATACATTACCAGGGTTAAACCAAAACACAGTCATGGCTGCAATAGATATCAGCAAAGCCTTCTTCCAACACCGCCCCATGCCACATCTTCATACAAAAACCACTGGACAACTACCACACCAATGCCAAAAGTGAATAGCCTCTTTCCAAAAGACATGGCAAGGTCCTCCAACAACACAATCTAAACTGAAAGGCTCCCCAAGGGGTGCCTCAGGGGTGCATTCTTTTTCCCCATCCTTTTTAAATTCCATGCATGACATTCTCATCCCCACTACTCAAACAGTGTGAATAAATATCTACAGATATGACCTCTATCACATCCTACAGCCTACAAAAACCTAAATAGGTAACTACAATTTCTCCATAACTGGTTCATGGTAAACAGAATGCTCCCAAAATCAAATTATCCTCTTTACCCTTGACCTAAAATAATCAAACTACCACCCACACATCTTTCTCCACAGCCAACTCATACTCAACTGTAATCCCCCTTGTCTTGGTGTCACCTTAAACACGCATCACCCCAAAAACCATGTCCAAACTCAATACCCTCAGAACAATAACAAATAGCATCTTTGAACAACATAAACCCTGACAATTCTGGAGAGACACTTCATATGCACAATACTAAACTACACATCTAGCCATGGGCACCAACTAGAGCTAATGAATATTTACACAAAATAGTGTAGAATAGTGCATTGTGAATGGCTGCTCCAAAATCACCATAATACACCCCTTCCAGGTTGAAACAAAGGCCTCTCAATCAAGGACCATTTAAACTTGCCCTTTCCACAACCTACACACCATTTTCACTCCAACTGGTATTGCAAAAGTTATGTTACACTCATTATGACGCTCTCAACAAAAGAAACAATGATAGTTTTGATGCAGTTATACACGTTTTTATTGTTTTAACATATAAATGTTTAAAATGTAATGTTAAGCAATGGCACACCCACAACAGCGAGCACTTGCTCCAGGCGAGACCTGAAGGCCATGCACATGTTACTGACTAAGTCATTCCTCAGGTTGGCCCACATGTGGTTGACAGATGACTACAGCTCATTGATGTTGCTGTGGCAGACCTTACCCCTGACAAGCGCCCACACATTGTTGTTGGTGGAATCGAGATCGGGCGACTGCAGTGACCAAATGTCCATGCTCGATCCCAACCACTCTTGCATTGCCTTCTGTGGGCCAGGGCACCGCCCTGCTGAAAGACATAGTCTGCCTTCTTCATGATCTTTCTCATTCAGGGTAGTACTTTCGTAGCCAAAATTTCCCTGTAATAGGTGGTGTGGTTGTTTTGTTTGTTGATGACCAGATTGACCGTGAAGGTTTGTTCATCAGAAAAATGAGAATTCAATTGCAATGAATTGAATCTTCAAGTCGTTGAGAAGGCGACAACAGCTCTGCTGACGTTATTCTTGCATACGGTCAGTAATCAGAGGCTGTCCCATGCAACTTAAGATCTTGCTGCCTTCCTCCTTGATGGCCTTGGACACCATTGTGGCAGGATACAATGTATCTCTATCTTCCACACTCTTTTCACTATGCTCATGACTCAAACTGTTGGGTAAGCAAAAGTCCAGTTCTGGCAGCAAGGGAGACAGATACACAACCGCTACACAATCTAAATTTATTTCCATATATATATATATGCAAATTTTGTTGAAGACCATTGTGTATTTTGCCTTAATTAATTTTCTTTGCCAACTTTCTCTTCTTCTAACTATCTTTTATATTCCATCTTGTAGATGGTGGATCACTTGTCCAGTATTCATCTCTTTTTTAAATGAATGTGTTTGGTAAAACCCAAACTAAATTGCTAAGCTTTGGATCTTATTCAATCATCTTCAGAGCGTTTTAAAATGTTCTTGTCTCCTTTACCGATGTAATGAGTGGAGTGAGGATCTGACAGAGTGAAAGAAAATGATTTTTAAGGGGTATTCCGCCTTGATTAAATGTAACATTAAGAGTAAATGGGCCACTCCTGTGAGTGGAATTTTAAAATAGTTTTAATGTGCGATTCCAGCTTGTCGCTTGACTGTTGATGACCGGCTTATCTTCATTTATTAATATGGCTTCTAAGATGTTGAGCCTCACTTTATTGACCTCTTTTCTTTTATCAACGAGCATATCTCTTGTTAGGTTAATATTATGGGTATTCTCCATATGATTCTTAGGCCCTCGGCTTTGTAGATGCATGGTTAAACGTCTCAAAAGTGTAGTGGTTGTCATGCCAATATATTTTGAGTTATTATAAAGCTTAGGGTCTTTATCAGGGCAGATGAACTTGTAAACTATGTTGGTTGACTTAAGATTTGACGAGTTTAGGCAGGTGTTGTTTTTCATTAGGAGATTGCAGGCTTTTGTTGTTTTATAATAAATGATGAGTTGGATTTTATCCGTTTGATTTTTAACCTTGATGTTACGGTTAATAATCTCCTTGATGTTTTTTTCATTATCTTATAGGCCGTGGACATCTGGTTTCTGTAATACACTTTGATGTTGTTGACTTCTCCATGATTACTTTCAGTTTTATCCACATGTTTGTAATGGTTATTTAAAAATGATTGGAGTGGTTTGTCAATCATGCTGTTTGACAAACCATTATTCATGAGTATTTGCTTTACTCCTGCAATCTCTTGGTGGAAAAGTTCCCACATAGAGCAGCATTTGTAATCTTGGCAGATCTATGAGCCAATTACGCTTATTTTGTACCTTTTCAGGGCATTCACTCTCTGCATTGAGGCATCTTCCCATGTCCATACTTTTCCTATGTACTTTAGTGAAGTAAGCTGCCATTGATGTTTTGAACCTCAAAGTCTAAGAAAGGAAGTTTATTGCTTGTGCTCAATTCGTAAGTGAATTTTAGATGGAGTTCTCCTCAAAATACCGCTTGATGTTAACCAGATATTCTTCATTTTCAACCTTTATGTAGATGTCATCTATGTATCGGCAATATCTGTGTGTGGCTTATTTTCCATGATGTCCAATAATCTCTCCTCAAGTTGACCCATGTAATAGTTGGTGAAGGTCAGCCCTAAGGGTGATCCTATAGCTACTCCATCCAATTGCGTGTATAGATTACCATCCGGTGTCCTGAACGGCGCCTCTGATGTGCACGAATGTAACATGCTCCTTAAGATGTTTTGGTCAAGATTTGGAGGAGACATTGTAGGATGGTGGTACACGTTTTTTATAATGATTTCAGGACTAATATCATCCCTTGAGGTAGAAAGCCTGTTTATGAACGTGCCTATCGCTCAGACCATCGGCATCATTATAAAAAACGTGTACCACCATCGCAGCACAGGGGAATAGGTCTATGGGAACAGTCGCAGCGGAATGGCACAAAACTTCATGTTCTCCTCGGCTGTCTCCTATCTTCTCTGCCAAGTAGTCCAGAGGGCTGCCCTGATTCATACCAGGTAGTCAGTGTGAGTAAGAGCAAATGCTGGTCTGGTCACCCTGTCCTTGCAGCCTCTTTGGCACAATCTCCAAATAACCAGGAACTGAGAAAAAAATAATTTCAACATCAAGAAAAAAATAATTTCGACATCAGCCCAGCTCACTGTAAATGTGACATCACAGATACCACAAGCAAGAGGGTGCAGGGATTGCAATGCCACAAGAGCACTCGGGGCACTTTGTGAGTCACTAAAGATCACAACCCAGTCTCAGAACTGGGTACAACATGTTATTTCCTTTATGGAGCTGTGTATTAGAACCAACTCAGCTGTGAAGACACAGTACCTGGTAGACCCCACCTGACTTCATACATAGGTGATATGACATGGAAGCCAACTCTTTCCTGGTACTTGGAGCCATCCATGTACACTGGTAGGGATCCAGTGTGACACAATGCATGCTCCAAAGAGGTCAGACGCAATACTCCTGGCAATGTGGAAGCTTTGGGAGCAGAGGCATGATGACAAATAGTCAAAGGTGGTACCCTCATGGGTGACTCTTGGGCAGAAACAGAGGCACCACCAGCCAGAGAGTTACACTGATCCCTATAATGAGTTTCTTAGCACTAAACACAGAAGGCTTATGGTATGACTGGTGTTTCTCAATGGCATATACATGATCAAGATCTGCCATGGATGCAGTGTGAACCATTGGCAAATGAGGGAGGAGCTGGGCTTGTGTGTACAGGCACATAATGTATTACACAAGGTGTAGAACGAGTAAAATCTCCCCAGCAATAACAAGTAAAGGCTCTACACGCTCAGTTGAGAATGCATAGAACTCCCAGGTGAGGCGATAGTCGAACAACAAGACAAAGGAAACAGTGAAAATCCACCGCCTCCAGGCAAACCCCGTTTAGGGACCAAGTCTGGGTCAGATGGGTAGACTTGGATGGAGGCAGAAGTGCACTACCTTAGTCTAGGCCAAGGAAAACTGAAACCAATATGATTCGGCAAAGCTGTTCAATGACTATTGTAGTCGAAATTCAAGAATTGGCATCTGGGCTTCAGTAAAAGAGAACATCTTGCGACAGTACCGGGGTGATGCAGTTGATTTTCAGGGCAAAGTGCGACAACGAGGATACTTCACTGTGGGAAGCCCTCTTCCTAGTCAATTGGGCCAAATAATTCTCTCCCTCCCCCACTACATAGAATTGACAATCTCACACATTCACAAATAAAGCTTTAGATGCATCCCCTTGCCTCCATTGGGTGGAGTCTCTCCATGATATTGTGAACCATGTGGTATCATAGGCCTTCTCTAGATCGAAAAACAATGTGACATAGTTCTGTTCTCCAAATGAAGGCCTCACGAACAGAGTTTTCCATTTGTGGCAGAACATTCAATTGCAGAAGCTGTACATGTAGAGAAGACAGGTGGCCTCCACTGTCCCAGACCCGTAAAAGGGCTAATCTAACATTTACCAGTTTCTCCATCAACTTACACAGGCAGCAAGTTAGAGAGACTGGGCAGAAACTGGACAGGCTAGAGTGATCTCTCCCCAGTTTGCAAAAAGCAAGCAGAGTAACCATTCGCCAGGAGGATATACACTGTGCAGACCATGTTGAAAAAATCTAATAAAAGGCCATGCCTTGCTCAACTAGGCATCAAAGCATGGTATACTGGACATCATTCGGACCAGGGGTGGTGGCTGTGCATGAAGTGAAAGCGGAATGCAACTCACTTAAATCTAAACCTGTCGCTGAAGGGTTCCTCCACCTCTGGATGTAAAGTCCAGTCCTTAAGCCTTCAGTGACATCATGACATGCATTGAATACCGGTGGAACAACATCCCGGCTATGGAATGCAGAGAAAGTGGTCATAAAAGACTGCTAGGTATGGGGAGGTCCAAGATTGCGGTCCCATTCTCTTGGAGAATAGTAGGGGGTTCCTGCAAAAACTTGCCCTGAATCCTTTTGATTTGCTTCCACATCTTTGCAAGAGGGTCTTCCTGTTAAGTGAAGACGTGTATGCTTGCCAGGAAGAGCAGCAGGTATGCTTCAAAACATAGGGGAACCTAGTACTAGCTCAATGAAATTCACAGACAGTGAAATCATTTGGGCGGCGCTTATAGCGCATGAGGCATAAAGCTTCTATTTGAGGGCTTACCACCACGGAAACAGTCGGTGTTCAAAACAGCCAAACATTGTAAGAATAAATTAGTCCCATAGCAATGATGTTGCTAGAGAACTCAACAGCCTCATCTCTCCATTGATGTAAACTTTTCAACTGGGCTAGAGAAATCAGTCATTTCCTGAAATAAAGACCACTGCATCCACTCCAAAGCCACTCAGGTGGCAGTGGTCCAGTAAGTGATATTTAAATTGGAAAGTGATCACTACCATGGAGGTCATTGACCATCTCTCACACTAAATCTGGCTGTGTATCCAGGGAGCAAAGGGATAAATCAAGACGTGAAAATGAAACAGTTCTCGGACAGTGATGCCTAAATTGATCCACATTTAGGACATCTATCACCAGCTTGTGATCAGATCTGCAAGGACCAAACACTAGAGATCGATTGAGTAGTCTCCCTAGAGGGGGTGTGTACTGTTCAAATCCCTGAGTAGTAGAAATGGCCCTGGCAACTTTGACTGACCTGTCATCAGCAAACTTTAAGGTGATTGAGGAGATAGTGGTAAAAAAAATAAAAATAAATAAAGATAGTGTAATCCTGAAAAGGAGTGAGGGGGAAGTTTGGAAGGGGGTAGGTGGCTACTCTGTTTGTAGCCAAGATGGGGCAAAGAGGAGAGAGTAAGGGAAGTGCTAAAAGAAAAACAACTATGAGGAGTTATTTACAAGACTGCTTAGAGAATAGGGTAGGGCAAAGTAGGGGTGTTAGGGTGGGTCTCAAGGAGCCCCCCCCCCCTGTTTTGTCATCACACATTTAAACTAGACTGCCCCTTGGCTGGCTAGCTATTCGGTGATGTCTTCTAAGTATTAGTCCATGAGTTTCCTTGCATAAACCACCAATTTCACAAAATTCATGGTAGAGTAGTGTTATTACCTGCACAGGTGAGCCATTGTGTGTTCAAAGAGCAGTCACAATGGCTGCCTGGGCAGGGTCTGGTGTAATTACAAAAAGGATCCCATCCAAGAAATGGGAGATCTTCGATTCTCTACCTAGAACCCATGATGAAACCATGTGACCTAGACAAGGTGTTCACATCAGTGGAATGAACAATCAGGAAACACTTGAAGAGGGGCCCCACTCACTCTACTTGCAATTTCAGCCTTAATCATGTCCTGGTCATCTGTGGAAATGGCAGGGAACCAGTCTGTGCCTGGAAGCCCCCAGGAAGGATAAGTACTCCCCGTATTTTATGCCTACTTAGATTTCCTTTTCTTTTTAGGAGAGGAGGGACAAAGGAGTTTTTTTTTTAATTTTAAGAGCTCATCTGGCGACTGCCTACTTGGGCATTAGTTACCGTATTAAAAACTGCCTAGTACTAGGCTACTTTAAAATAAGATTAAAAAAAACAAAAAACAACACTAAAAATAAAAAAAGGCAATGAGCAGGAAGCAAACTCTGGCGTTGGGGGAGGTCCGCCTGCCCCTGGCGCAGGAATGTGCGACCTAATAAAATAACCAAAACCAACAAAAAAAAAACCAACTAGTTAATAAAGGGAAAGAAGGCTGGCCTTCCCCAAGAAATCTATAAGTCCACCAGTCAATGTGCACGAGATCGTCCCGAGTACAAGGGACAGGCAGTAGCGACCGGGACAGGTAACGTGTGCGGAGATTTGCCCAGACTGGGACATTCAACAAGAATGTGCCGAACAGTCTGGGGGACAACGCAGTCTTCACAGTAGGGCACTGGCGAGCGCTCCATCAAATGGCGGTGCGTGCAGCGAGTGTGTCCAATTCAGAGACGACAGAAAGCAACCTGAAGCCTTTGCGGCATTAGGGGGTAAGTCCGTGGGAACAGTCAGGCGCAATGGCACACAACTTTAAGTTCCCTTCAACCATCTCCTATCTTCTATGCCAAGCAGCCCAAAGAGCTACTGGTATTCCTGCCATGTAGTTGGTGTGAGGAAGAGCGAAACGCTGGTCCGGTCGTCGCATCCTCGCGGACTCTTTGACGCCCTCAGTCCCCGCAATTCCTACATGTCCAGGAACCCAGTAGAAGATAATCTCGCATCTGTTCGGCTTGCCAAAATCGTGGCTGGCATCACAGATTTTGCGAACCAGGGGATGCGGAGATTCCAATGTCCCAAGAGCACTCGGGGCTTTTTAAGTCGTTATAGATCAGAATCCGGTCTTTGAACCAGGAGCGTCGCGTAATCTCCCGTACTGAGTGGTGTATTGCCACCAGCTCGGCAGAACCAGGGGCACCACCGGCCCGAGAGCTATACCTAGCTCTTGAAGGAGTTTCCTAGCCCTAAACCGAAAGGGCTTAGGGTATGACTGGCGTCTGTCGGCGGCATAGGCACTGTCGAAATCAGCTGCGGATGCAGTGATAGCTGTTGGCGACCGAGGTAGGCGCCAGGCTCGCGCGTACAGGCGAATAGTGCACTGTACACGGCGTAGAGCGAGTGGCATATCTCCAGCATCGACTGGTAGGCTCTCAATGGGGGAACTGCGGAAGGCACCAGTCGCTAGGCCAAGGCTGGTGTGATGGATCGAATCCACCTTCCGCAAAACACACTCAGCAGCGGATGCATAAAACTCGCATCCGTAGTCGAGCTTCGAACGAACAAAGGATGGATAAAAAAGTAGGGCAGTAGCCCTATCAGCGCCCCAAGCGCTGAACGTCACGGAACAGAGAATATCCATGGCGTGGGTACAAGAGACCCTAAGGCTGCGAATATGAGCCTCCCAGGTGACGGGTCGGTCAAATACAAGACCAAGGAAGCGGTGCGATTCAACCACTTCCAAGTGCACCCCATTAAGAAACAAGTCTGAGTCAGAGTAGAGCCGTGGATGGCGGCAGAAGTGCAGCATCTTAGTCTTGGCCAAGGAAAACCGACACCTGTTCTCTTTGGGCCATGCCAAAAAGAGATCGAAAGGTCGTCCACGCAGAGCGTAGCGAGAACATCTTCCGGCAGCACCGAGGTGATGCCGTTGATGTTCAGGGCAAAGAGTGTGACACTGAGGACACCCTGTGGAACACCCTCTTCCTACTCTATTGGGCTGGAGAGGGCTCCCCCGACCAGTACGCGGAATCGACGATCTCGCAAAAATTCAAATATAAACATTGGGAGACGTCCCCTCGCCCCCATCGTGTGGAGAGTCTCCCTGATATCGGATCGCCATGCGGTATCATAGGCCTTCTCCAGATCAAAAAAACACCGTGGCGTAGTGCTGTCTACGAAGGAAGGCCTCGCAGACGGCATTTTCCAGTTGGAGCAGAGCATCCGACGTGGAGTGGAACTTGCGGAAGTCGCACTGTGCAGAAGACAGGTGGCCTCTGTTATCCAGAAAAAAAGGCTAATCTAACATTTACGAATTTCTCCATCAGCTTGCACATGCAAGAAGTTAGAGAGATTGGGCGGAAACCGGCTGGAGTAGAGTGATCTCTCCCGTTTGCGAAAGGCAAGCACAGGAATCCGGGAGGAGACCCTCCACCGAGATCCTGTTGAAAAAATCTAACACAAAGGCCATGCCTCACTCACCCAGTTCTCGAAGAATGGCGTACAGGACATCGTCCGAACCATGGGCAGTATCCGCGCACGAAGCGAGAGCGGAACACAACTCACTCAGAATAAACCTGTCATTGAAGGGTTCTCCGCCTCTGGAGGTAAAGTCCAGCCGGCGGCCTTCGGCGACATGACGACGTGCATTGAATGCTGGCGGAGCAGCATCCCGGCTAGAGAATGCGGAGAAAGCGGTCGCGAAAGATTCTGCCACGGACGCGGGGTCCGAGATTGCGGTCCTATTTTCCTGTAGAACGGGAGGGAGGTCCTGCAAGAACTTGCCCCGAATATTTTTGACTCGCTTCCACAAATCTGCTAAAGGTGTCTTCCCCTTAAATGGAAAAGTGATCACTACCATGGAGGTCATTGACCACTCCCCAATCAAAATCGGGCTGTGCATCCGGAGAGGACGAGGATAGATGGAGGCAGGAAAATGAAGTGGTTCTCAGGCAGTGATGCGTAAACTCATCCACATTTAGGACACCCATCTCAACCTCGTTGATTAAATCGGCAAGGACTTGACCCGGGGATTGTCTACGGTTTAGATCTCAAAGCAAGAGAAAGGTCCTTAACAACCGTGCCACAATGCGGCTGAAGTCCCCCGGCTGACGGTGGAATGTACGCAGAAATAACAGTATACCTTCTATCAAGGTGCAGCTGCACAGCTACTGCCTGGAAGGAGGTATCTAAAGTGAAGAGAAGAACGGAGACATCATGCCGGGTGTAAATCGCACATCCTCCCGCCCAGCCCCCAGCCCCGTGGTAGTGGGTTCGCAAAGCCCTTATATCCCGGGAGGGTGGGCAGGGGGCATGCACCCAGCATGGTCTCCTGCAGATTTTCCCAGTTGACCCGGAGTCCGTGGCAATTCCATTGAAGCAATATGCCCTCCAGGCCTAGCTCAGAGGAGATGCAGGGGCCCTCTTTGAAGAGAAGACCCTCACAGGAATGGGCATATGGTACCCAGAGGCAGAACACCGGGCGCTGTTGGCCGGACAATGGACTGTCGCCTTCAAAGACTTATTGGGGAAGGTTTGGCTCACCATGCAAATCTTTTCCTCCCTCTGCTTCAAAACCTTAGGTGGGCTGGGGGGCCCTCTTTTCGAGGATCCACCATCTCCGAGCCACCCAGCCCACCACTGGGTGTGGGCGAAGGATCCAAAGCACCTTTGTTGCTGCCCTTCTTTCGGGGGGGCAGCTTTAGGAACCCCAGAAGATGGCCTGGCGACCAACTTCAGGAGTGTTGCCCCCTGTGAGTCTAATGACTCGGTGGAGGCGCGTGGCCGTTTCACCTTACAGGAAACGGTCATGCTGGGGGAAGGGGGGGGCGCTGGTTTTAGGCGGGGCTGGGTGTGGACCCTTGTGCCGCCAGCTTTACCAGGGGAGAGCCCGGGGTGGGTAGAACCCGCAGAAAGGTTCCGAATGGGCGCAGAAACGACCGTACTCGTAGGCCTAGAGGGGCCAGGAGCAGAGGGTGTCCTTTTCAACATTGAGGCATAGGACGTCACGGGTAGCGCCAGGCGCGCCAGGACCAAGTCCTTAGCCTCGCAAAATGAGAGACGATCTTGAGCCTGAACAGGAGATATGCACCACATTACTTCGAAGAAGCGAGGTGCGGCTCTTCACAATTGACACACTTGGCCACACACAATTTGGACTTATCATGTGTAGCCTTGGAGAAACTTACACAGGTTTGGGGTAACCCCCGACTTTGCACATGGACAGGAGCGATTAGGATAGCTGAAGTGGTGGCAGTAATAGCACCTCCCCGGCAGTCGAACGCATGCCTTCACGCGGTAGCAATACCAACCGGCCTGCACCGAGGCAGGGAGCTTGTCACAGTCGAACGTGATGAAGAAAGTAGCAGTCGGTCTCAAGGCCACTCCCCGTTTTCTCATCACACGGTCGACCTTGACCGCCCCATGGTCGGCTAGCTCTAAGGTGATGTCCTCTATATAGCAAGCTATGAGTTCCCTCGCATAAACTACTCCTTTCACGAAGTTCATGGTAGAGTGCAGCGTCACACTCATGGCTGCCTCGGAGGAATTTGATGCATTTGCCAAAAGCTCTCCTCTGATTGATCATGTTGCCCTTAGCCAACAATGCTGCCATCAGTGGAGTGGATAACCAGGAAGCATTTGAAGCCAGCGGGCTCAAAAACGCCGGGTAATCTCTGAATGAGGGACCCTGATGTAATCGAGGCTCCACTCTGTGCACTAGCACTTTTGGTCTTGGGCTCTGCACCGGGGGGGGGCAGAGGGGCTGGATGTGCCGATCTTGGCTTGGTCGCGTACCAAAGTGGCAGCAGACCCATCCATCCCCGCAGCCTCTGCAGATGCAGAGGCTGATGCAGAGGAGCTCCTGAGTCTTTTTTTGTTTTGTTTTTTTCTTTTTAGGAGAGGGCGGGGAATGAACCCACTTTTCCCCTCCACCAGCAGGAGCCCCCAGACCGAATGGACCATCTTCAGCAAGGTGATTCTCTGAGATGGAGAAGGTCCTGGCAGTCGCAGGAGAACTGGTCAGAGGAGGAGATCCCTTCCCTCCTTGTACTGCCTTGGAAACCCTAGCCATTTGAGGATGACCTTGCATAGGGTCAGACACAAGTTCAGGGCTTGACGCTGAGCCCAGATTCACTCCCATGGAAGGCCCTGCCGTCTGAGGCTGGGTTGCCTCAAGGACCATGTCTATCTCGGGAGGGGGAACTCCAGTTGGCCATCCGCCCCCAGGACATCACAAGTCCCATTGGCAGGGTGTCACAAGTTGAGTCTGGGGAGGCACGGGCCTTACCCCCTCTAGGTTTAATATTCTAGCCAGCAGGTCTTTTGAGGGAAGCGACCGATGGGGCCTGGCTTCCCTCTCTCCCCTAAGAGGGTTTGCCCTACCAAGCCGCTTCAATGGGGAGCGGTTGGCTATGGGCTGCCTGCTGGCTTTTTTGGCAGTCCCCTTGGAAAGTAAAAGGGGCACTGGCACTGGAAAGAAGGAGGTGCCCAAAGGCACCTCCAGACAAGGGGTTGAAAGTGAGTCCCCTACACCCATAGGTGAAGGAGAGGAGTAAGCCACCTCTCCTGTTAGAGAGATTTGGATGGTCCACTATGAGAGCACAGGAGGGGAGGGAAGCTCCATTTTTTTCTGCCTGAGGGCAGCTCCGCCAATGGACAAGGGGAAAGTTTTAGTTTTCTCAACATTGGGCATGGTGACCCTAATTTTCTCACAGGATGCAGTCGTTCATCACCTCTCGCAGTAGCCCACTCTGCAAGGGGTGTATACGGGGCTGGCAGAGCCAGGTGCTGCCATTTAAGGCCATCCCTCCTGCCTGGTGACCTGGCAGTCCTTTAGCATGGTGGCTCCACCTTAGACATGGCATAGAAAAATAGTGAAATGAGAAGGAAAAGGGATTTGAGGAAGGTATGGGTGGGGATGAAGCAGGTTGTTAAAAACCACCATCCCAAACTGGAGCTCAGGGGTTAGGGAACATTGTCCCCTTCCCCCTCAGCCCCAATCTGGGATAGTTGGCTGAGAAGAAGGTCAAGCATCTACCCTGTGAAAATAGAGGCCGACCAGAGAAAGTTGTGGGAGAGGTTGTATGGGAAGTAGGGAAGTAGGAGAGAAATACAGGCTGTCTGAAAGGAGAAAAGGCTAAGCTGGGGCCGGACAGGGCGCTGACCCCCCATCAGCATGGCAGCCAGGAAGGCAAATCGCCACACCCCTTACGGGGCAGAGGCAGAGGATGAGCCCTCTACTCTTCACCCTCGGAAGAGGCCTCAAGGCTGGATGAGCCAGCTTCAGCCATGTCCTCAGGGAGGAGGTCCCTGGGAGGTGGTCATGCTGCCTTAAGAGGATCTTGCATGGGGTGTGGGGGGACTTTGGTTCATGGGTATTGCTCACTGAGTCCTGGTTTACCTTCAGCGAAGACCCTACCATCTAAGACATCATTTTCACCTAAGCAGGGACTTCCAAGTGGCCCTATGCCACCCTAAGGTGTGGGGATCCCTGAGCCAACCCTGATCAGGGAAAAAATTGGGCTGGCATGCCGACCCTCCCCCAATAAGGTCAGTACACAAGTCCCCAAAATGTTAGGGAGCACAGCCCAATGGACTTCCTGCCAACCCATGCCTCTCAAAGGGTGTTTGCCCAATAGAGCAGCCCCTGGACCCCTATCAAGAGCCATCAATCATGAGTTGCCTCCATACTCCTTTCTTGGTGGGCCCCTGTGAAAGGCAAAGAGGGGCTTCTGCAAAAGTGGAGTGTTTCAAGGATGACTCCGAGGGAAGGAGGGAGGGGAAAATCCCGGAGGGCACCCTGAGAAAGCAGAGGGAAGGGCAGCCCCGAAGATGCTAAATGAGAAGTGAGTTTATGCGAGCCTAGGTTATTATTGCACATTGACTGAACTTTACCTTTTTTTCTTCATTCTGCACAAATGTAGGCTATCTCCAAATATTGGCAACATCCAAAAACAAATGAAAACCAAAACTAAACTTAAAAACTAACACCAACCAGAGCTTGCTTTACCCCAACGATCCACCACAATAACAATCGGCCAACCCCACATAAACAAAACAACCTTGTTTTAGCCTTTTTTTCAATTAAATTGACCAATCACAAAAAGAGCCTAATATTTCTCCATAATAAAATAAAGTATACCTCTCAACTTTTAAACATAATCAAGTATTTCATCTTTAACAAGCATTTCATCTTCTTTCTTACAACTAAGAAACTCACAAATATCTCCCCAAGTATAAATAATCAGGATACCCCTTTGCTGCAGACAAATGGATGTATGGAAGCCCCTTGGCTGCAGAGAAATGGATGTACAGAAGCCCCTTTGCTGCAGACAAATAGATGTACAGAAACCCCTTTGCTGCAGACAAATAGATGTACAGAAACCCCTTTGCTCCAGACAAATAGATGCACAGAAGCCCCTTTGCTGCAGACAAATAGATATATGGAAGCCCCTTTGCTGCAGACAAAGGGATGTACAGAAACCCCTTTGCTGCAGAAAAATGAATGTACGGAAACCCCTTTGCTGCAGACAAATGGATGCATGGAAGCCCCTTTGCTGCAGACAAGTGGGTGTATGGAAGCCCCTTTGCTGCAGACAAATGGATGTATAGAAATCCCTTTGCTGCAGACAAATGGATGTACGGAAACCCCTTTGCTGCAGACAAATGGATGTACGGAAGCCCCTCCACCAGTCACTGGTGGACCAGGATCAGAAGATGTTGTGGCAAACACAGGCAGGCTCCCAAGGCTTTTAGTTGCCCTGGCAACCAACAAAGCAGTAGAGCCCACCCGCCACAAGCACCTAAGGACAGCCTCAGACAGATGAGATGCCCATCATTTGGGCAGGAAAGGGATTATTGGGCCAAAACCATTCTTTCCATTAATCACAAACCAAGGCACAGGATCCCCTCAAGTCCTGGTCTCATGCAACCTGCAGGCACTAAAGACTTGTTTATAGAGGCTCCAAAGCCTCTCTTCTGACCTAGCATGAGGTAGGAAAAGGCCTGAGAGAAGAGGTGGGGTTTCAGAGCCTGGTTGAAAATGGCCAGGTGAGGAAGAGCATTCCCCAGCTTGGGAGCAACTACAGAGAAGGCACAATAACCTATGCAGTAGAGACGAGTGCAAAGAACTGAAAGCAGGAGGGCTCTTTGGTCTCTAGACACAGCAAGTATGGAGGAGTTGTGATGTTTAGGATTTTAAATGTTAAAAGGATTTTAAAAGTAATTCAAAATTTAATGGGCAGCCAGTGCAGTTTGTGGTGCAGGGGTGTAGCATGAGCAAACTGCTCTTGACGGAGAACTTGTGCAGCAAAGTTCTGGACAAGTTGTAGTGTTGGGGTCTCCAGTGAGAAGTGTGTTACAGTAATCATGGTGAGAGGTAACAAAGGCATGGATGGCTATCTTGAAACTGTTTTGGTGAAAATAGGGCCAAATATGACTGGGGTTAAAAAGAAATCAGAGACACCATTCGCTGATATTAGCAACATGCAATTTGAAATCAAGTTGAATGTCAAAGGAAAGACCCAGGTTTCTGAGGATGTCCGAGAATGCGCTTGTAGAGCCACCTAGATTGAGAGAGGGGGCACTTGGAAGGACAGGCCACACTCATCCTCCTGGTTTCAGTTGCAGCAGAGGTGGTGGGAGCACTGGCTACACCAGCCACCTTCCTGTAGGTAGAGAAAGGGTTGAGGGGATAGTTGTGGAAAAGAGGTGCTAAGAGAAACCAGTAGGAAGTACTCCAACTTCCCATCAAAGGGCTAGGAGGGTATGTTGCTCCTCCAGATACCGAGCCTAACAGGCTATACAGGGCCTCCCCCCCTCTTGTAGAGGACAGAAGTCATCAAAACCCAGACCAAAATTTATCTTAAATACTCTCCTCTTCCAATACCTGGTAGGTTAAATTTAGTTATTGTAGAAAGTGGCATTTTGATTTCAAAATTTAATGTAAAAAGTAGATATCTACTCTATTTACAGACAACTTCTGTTAATGGGTTAAAATTAATGCATTACCAGTAACTATATGATAAGCCTATTTTCTTAAGGGAAAATAGTTTTCCAAAAAATTCACGAGTCGTACTATGTAAGAAGTAGGTTCATACCCAAGTGTATACACTAATTTAATCAGTATTCACTAAAGTGAAAATACTCTCATATATGATTTAACATTGGTTATATTTTTCATCCGGATTTGCAGGTAACATAAACTTCAACCAAATTTGTGCTAAAAATTAAAAAAAAAGGAAATTACCTACCTTTTTATCAAGGTAGTTCGGTACCCCTATTTCAGTAGAAGCATTCCCTTCTGAAATTTCATCTCTGTAAGTGAATGTGTCTTCATTTTCATCAGAGAGAGGAGTTTGGTCTTCCACAAATTCTTCCTTAATCTCTTCTTTTATCAAAATCTCTCCAAACTCTTCCTAAAATATAAATTCATTTATCCATAAGGATCAAAGGACAAGTTTAGAATGACCAACATTTATGTTCTTATGCAATTTCAATTTTTTGAAAAGAACATTTTTACTTTGTTTACTGTAGGTTACCAGAGAACAGCCTCCAAAATTACAAAAATACCTATCTTTAGGCCAGATTGCTCCAAATCAAAAAGAAAAAGAAACAAAAAACAATGACAATATACAAGAGCAACAAAAAAATATCAACAAGATACTCGGGTGCTGCAGAGAAGACTGCCTCCTTCAGTGGTCAACAATTTAAATAAATACCATGGAGGACACTCAATTACACCAGATTCCAGTGTGCATGAGTCACTATCAAAGGGACTAGTTATTGACAATCAACATTTTTATTTATTTTAGAAATAGATAACGCCATATAAGCAAAAACTATACCAAGAGCTTTTGCTACTGTCATAACTTGCTTGTTTGCCTCTCTTCAGTGAGGCAGGAAGCCACCAGAAACACCACAATTGCCCCCAGGTGGGTTCACAGGCCCCTTAATGATGTAATAGTGTGTGTATTGCGTGTGAGTGTGAGATAAGGGCAATCAAGATGTTTGTGCAAGCTTTATTCTGTGTTTGTATTGTTGAAGTATAGTTGAATGACCAATTTGTATAGGTATTCACAAGTCGGGTGGGGTGAGGGGGATTTGTGCTCTGCTGAAATGTGGGGTTCCTATCATGTCTAAGTCCTTTGGTGGGTAATATGTTGGTTTCAGCATAGATGTATGGGATTGGTGTGGTTTCTGTACATCTTGTGCAATTTAGAGCTGTTTAGAGTGGGTATTTTTGAGTGTTGGGTACCAGGCTGGTGCAGCGTAGTTTAAGATTTGTTTAAATAGTATGGTGAGGGATTCCTTCTTTTGTCCAAAGGTAGTGTTGGCTAGTGTTTTGAAGGCATTAATTTTCTTTGTGGTTTTGTTTATTATGTTGGTTGTTGTATGCTTTGAAGATTATGTAAGTATCGAGTGTGATGCCTAGTGGGGTGCGGCATTTCATTCCAAATTCTTGTCCATTTAGTTTGGGGGGGCATTTGTTTCATTCATGGTTGCTGAGGGTGAATAGTATTATTGGTGATTTGCCTGTGGATGCTGTCATCCTGTGAGCCATTGTCTCAGTGTGTTAATGTAATGTTGAAGTGCATTCAAAGTGAAATTTTGTGCACTGTAGAGCACAGCTGCACATTTGTATAATATTGAGCCAACTAAAAATCAAAAGACAAAACCAGTTTGTTTGGGGAAGGGGAGGAGGGGGAATTTCAGAGTAATGTTACAACTATATATTAAAGCTTGTTTTTAAATACTGCTTTTCAACACTAGCTTGCCTCTTGCCTATCAAAGAGTAAGGTTTTACTGCTCACTTACCTTGTGGCCTCTTGAACATTTTTATTCATATACAATGTAAAAAAAAAGAATATGGGTCAAAAGAGCTACCTCAAAGGCCATAGACTATACTATACTTTTTGGCCTCCTACCTGTGAAACAAGTGGAACCCAGGAACTTTGCATCTTCTGGGTGGGTCTAGAGGCTAATTGAGGTGGAGTGGTTCATGGTTGTGCGAGGTTAGGGAAGTCAAGGATAATGTGTTTAATATCCTATGGGTCTATTTTACATCTAATGCAAGTTAGTGTTGGACCAAGGTTTATTCTGCACTTATATTTTAAGAGGAGTGCCATAGGGTCAAATCTTAGTTGGGTAAAGGTAGTGTGGTTAGATGAAGATGGTTCATTTACGATGTTTATCTATGGGTAATGGTAGCATATATAGATGAAAATGGTTCATTTACAATGTTTATCTGTGGGTAATGGTAGCATGGAGATCGTTCATTTAGGATGTTTATCTGTGGGTAATGGTAGCATGGAGATCGTTCATTTAGGATGTTTATCTGTGGGTAATGGTAGCATGGAGATACATGGAGATGGTTCATTTAGGATGTTTAAGTATGTGCAGGTAAGGTGTGGATGTGTTTCATCAGGTTATGCTTTGGAGGAGGGAAGGTAGATTGTTATTCTACTGTGCTGGGAGTAATTTTTTAGTCTGGATGGCAGTAGTTTTGTTTTGAGGTGGTTGTTGAAGTAGGATTGGTTTAGGGCTCTGTAAAAGTCGTGAATTTCTATCATGCTTAGATCTACTCCATTTTCTAGTACTTTGGTTTCTGCATGCATAGAATGAGGGTGGTTTGTATATATTCTGTAATAATTTTGAGTGCTTTTTCATGAACTGTTTATAGCTTGTCTATTATTTTTGATCTCCATAATTAATGCCAGTGTGGATGAATTGTATGTGTAGTGTGATTAGAATGCGGGAGTTTGGAGCATTGACTTTTGTTAACTTTGTTATATTAGGTACAGGACATGGTGGGTAATTTGTCACCTAACATCACTATAAACAGGTATAATTACCAAAGTTACATGTTAGAATTGATAAATGATTATACTACTTATTTTATTCAATGAGATCACTATCGACCTAAACTACAGCTTCTGGGTGTTGTCGGAACCTGCTGCAGGCATTCTCAATGCCCCCCTTTTTAACTGGAGGAAAACTGATGATCTTGGACCTAAACTCCACCTTGGTGTACTGTGACTCTGTCTCTCTCTCAATCATACCACATACAGATGTGTGGCCAAATGTTCAGGGTGATGTGGTAAAAAAAAAAAATGTCTGACACCCAAGATTGGATTCTCTTGCTTGTGTGGCATGATATAAGTCCTTCTACCATATGCACATCCTTCCACCTCCTGGAACTAGTGCAATACCAACTTCTTCAGGTACTTGGAGGGTAAGCAAAAAAAAAATTGGGGGGGAAAGTCCAATAAAACCTGGGTTTTATTTTGTTTTTTTTCCAAAAAACAAATGCTACAAGCATTAGAATAACATAGAAAAAAAATAGCCATTTCTATTTTTATATAATACCAGGCAATGGCGAAGCCATTGCCTGGTTCTGCCGTTCCTGTGTTCACACGTGCTCACTTTTGCTCTCATTACAATATATATAAAGTGTTGTTTTTAATATTTAATTATTTTCAAAATGACTTTTAAATAGAAACATTGAATCATTCTATTTTATTAACCCTTTTTGGTCGTGTTTTATATAATTATTTATCAAAAAAATCATGAATTGTTTAATATTAGTCATTTACCTGTCATCTTTCCCAGAAAATAAACCACCAATCAGAATTAGTTCCTTAAAAGTGACGTCAAAGTGACGTGGAGTTTTCTCAGCCAATCACCGACCAGTATTTTCCCACGTCACGCCGTGCCAAAGAAATCAACTAAGCAGCGATTAGTGTATCTAATTTAACCTAACCGCCAGCGCCATCTTGGATTGATACAACATAAAGGTAAGTGAGATTCGTACAGTCATAAAATATTAACAGATTCATTCTTAATTAATTTCAAAACCAAATACGCAAAATTAGAACAATCCTACTGTTTAAATCTCGATACGTAAGATTAATTTACATAAATTGGACCTCCAATAACAGAGCTCAGACAAAAACCAAAATGCCTGGAGCGCAAAGATTGAAGGCCTTTTGCTTTAAGTGCAAGAAAATTAAATGGATTGTAGATTTCCCCGAACAATGCTTCGAGAAAATTATATCACTAAGTGTATGCCTATTTTGTAAAATTGCTGAACAACATGAGAAAGAAAAGAATGATATGTTGAAGCTTATTCATGATTTGGCGAACAGAATACATGTTTTAGAAACAAAAACATGTGACTGCGCACTCGCTCAAAATCCAATAACACTTATCGATCAAAAGGTGGTAAAATTGGAACAATCTTTGCTTTTTGGGGAAAATAAGATTGAACATAATACAGTTAGAGAAGAGGAATTCATCAGTTTCTAATAAACGAAAAAATAGGCCCAAACCAAACGATAGTACTCCCATTGAACTGAAAAATAAGTATTCTGAACTAAAAGAAGAAGAGACACATTTAATTGGAGACTCATTAATCAGAAGTCAAATCGACTACTTCGGTGCGAGCAATCCTAAAAAGCATAAATTTTGGTGCTATCCAGGAGCTAATATCCAAAAGATAACCCAAGAGATAGATAACCTAACTTTAAGCAACCAAGAGTGTTCAATAATATCCAATGTCGGAAGCAATGACGTTTTCTGTAAAAATAACTATTCTGGAACAGAAAAAATAGTTGATGAATATACTAAGCTCGTTAAAACAATAAAATCCAAGACTAAAAGGGGTATGGTTATAGGCATACTACCACGAATAAATGCAAATAGAGAAGAGTTGAGTCGAGCCATTGGTGTAAATGATTGTATAAACAAAATATGTGAACGAGAAAACGTCAAATTCGTTGACTTTTGGCACAAATTTATTCACAACGAAAAATACTTCAGCCATGATGGAACACATTTTAGCCAAACAGGAAAAAAGGAATATGGGCAAATGCTACATCTAAACTTGAGAGAACTTTTAGAACAATCTTCTGAACCCCAAAATAACTTGGGAAACGACCTCAGTGTAGAATTAGAAGCAAACGGATAAGTACACTTAAAGCCATTCTATTCAATGCTAGGTCACTTCAGAACAAAGCATTAGTAGCGTTAAAAAAGCACGATATAATAGGCATTACCAAAACGTGGATCCATAGTCATATGAGGGATTATATTACCGAATTTCAACTGCAAGGTTTTAAGATGTTCCACAAAGATAGAATTGATAAGGAAGGGGGCGGTGTACTCCTATATATAACTGAGGACCTCCAGCCTACTGATTACAATATAGACTCAGAATTTGAACTTATAGGAATAAAATTGAATTTACATAAAAGTTTGCATATATACTTGGCGTATAGAAAACCATACCAATCAGCTGAGAAAGACATACAATTCTACAATTTTTTGATGAGTGTGAGTAAAGACAAAATCTCACTCATTTTTGGTGACTTTAACTGCCCCAAAATAAATTGGTCGACGAAGAAGTCAGATTCTGAAGGACAAAGAATATTAAACTGTATAGATGACAACCTGCTAACCCAATGGGTCACAGAGCCAACACAAGGAGATAATATATTAGACTTGATATTAACTTCAGATGATGAACTAATCTCAAACATAAGCGTAGGCGATCAAATTAGCAACAGCGACCACAACCTAATAAAATTTGAAGTGAATATACCTCACAAAAAAAGTGAGAGACTTGTTACAAATTTAGACTTCCGAAAAGCAAACTTCACAGAATTAAGAAAAAGTCTAAAAAATCACAAAATAACTGGTAAAGACATAAATGAAGCCTGGAATGGTTTTAAAAACTATCTCTTGATGAAGCAATCCCAATTTATTCCTGTCGTTGTCAGAGTTAGCGGAAAAAACAAAAATCCTAAATGGTTAACAAAAGAAATCAAAAGGAATATTAAAAAAAGAAATGAGGCTTATAAGATTGCCAAATCAAACAACTTGGAATCAAATAGAATCAAATATATAGAACTTAGAAGAAAAGTAAAAGCTGAAATTAATAGAGCAAAACGTAATGAGGAGATGAGGGTGGCTCTTAACTGTAAAAATAATCCCAAAGAATTCTTTGCCTTAGTTAATAGTAGAAAACCAATAAAAAATAGTATTGGACCAATCAATGATCTACATAATAATCTACAATTCACAGATAAAGATATAGCGAAGGCACTAAATGAATATTTCGCAACAGTTTACACCAACGATGCCTCAAATCTAAATATTATGCCGAATATAAAGTACACAGGCAATAAACCACTGAAAATCTTTAAGTGCACGACCAATGATGTACTAAAACGAATAGACAAAATAAATAAATTCAGATCCCTAGGACCCGATAAGATAATGCCAAAAGTGATTAAAGAAGTAAAAGAAGCAGTTGTGGAACAAATAACGTATATTTTTAACTTATCACTTGAAAGCAGTATAGTCCCCCAAGATTGGAAAGTAGCTAACGTGACGCCGATATTTAAAAAAGGACGAAAGGATCTGGCTTGCAATTATCATCCTATAAGTCTGACATCCATAATTGGTAAGATGCTTGAAAGTATAATAGCAGAAAAAATAGTAAGCCATCTAGAAACAAACAAGTTATTAAACAATACACAACATGGATTTAGGAAAAATAGATCGTGTCTTACAAATTTCTTAGAATTTTTCCATTATGTCAACACAGTTCACGACAGGGAGAGGTCTGTTGACATTCTGTATTTGGATTTTTAGAAGGCCTTCGACAAGGTGCAACACAAGAGACTAATGGTCAAAATTAGAGCTCTAGGAATAGAAGGTAACCTAGCAAAGTGGATTGAGAATTGGCTTAGTGATCATAGGCAGAGTTGTGATAAACGGATAAGAGTCGGAATGGATAACTGTCAGTAGTGGTGTTCCTCAAGGCTCTGTCCTCGGACCATTGCTCTTTATTATATATGTGAATGACATAGAATGGGATTGATTTCAAAAATCTTGAAATTCGCTGACAATTGCAAATTAGCTAAAAATATAATTACTCAGCAAGATATAACAGACTTTCAAAGAGACATTGACCTTATAGCCGATTGGTCTGAAAAATGGAAACTTCGACTGAACATAGAAAAATGCAAAGTAATGCATGTTGGTGTCAAAAATCCAAAAGCTGAATATAAACTCGTTAACAAAACAATAGTCGAAACAGAAAACCAAAAGGACCTAGGGATTTGTGTATCAAATAACCTCAAGTTCACTCAGCACTCTGTTGAAGTAGAAAAGAAAGCACTAAAGATACTGGGTTATATCAAGTGACAGATCAGTTATAAAAATGAAACGGTGCTAATAAACCTGTATAATGCCCTAGTAAGACCACAACTGGAATATTGTGCACAAGTATGGTCGCCCTCCTACAGAAAAGATATTGAAAGATTAGAAAAAGTACAAGCTAAAGCTACAAAAATGATACCTTCATTAAGAAAATATAATTATGAAACTCGATTGGAAAAATTAAACCTCTTCAAATTAGAAACAAGATGCATACGAGGTCAATTAATTGAAGTCTATAAAATCCTGAATGGAATAGAAAATGTGGATTATTCCATCTGGTTTGAGTACAATAAAAACATTACTCATAATAAAAGCAAAAAAACTCGTTCCGAAAAAATACAAACTCGATGTATGTGGAAACTACTTCTCATATAAAATTGTTAATGTATGGAATCAGTTGTCAGAAGAGGTTGTGTCAAGTCCCACCGTTAACACATTTAAGAATAGATTGGACATATACTTGAGGAATACTAGATGTTAACAATATTAAGTCCTAACTATAAAAGATATCGTAAAATTAGCAAAGTGTAGGTATTCATCTTTTCTATAAAAATTCCTGACTGTGAACTTTTATTCTACACATCAGGTATCTTTTCCAATTTCGAAACCCAAGAAATTCGGGTGGGAGAGGTGGGTGGGGGAGAGCCTTCAACTTTACTATACTGTCTCTAAAACTACTAGATAGGGTCTTCAAAAAAAAAAAGTACCTCCTCGGTATGGACAAATATAGTCTTTTGAGGTACAACCAATCATTGTAAACTCATTGTAAACACTACAGGGGGAGCTTGCACTTCGCTACTAAGATTAAAAAGGAACTCTAAACTAAATTTCCCCCCTTTCAAAATATCCTGTTGCTAAAATATAGTTATAGAAGAAGATATATAAAAATAAATTTTCTGAACTTCACCATTTGTAATTCTTTGGGTTTTAAAAATTTCACAAAATTTTGATACTTAATATTTATTTCTAAACTTCATGATTTTATTTTTCACTAACTTTATAATTTAAGAAGGGGATTTTTTTAAGTATTTGAATAATAATTTCATCTTTGTTTGGTTATGACTTATGTTTTTTTTATCAAAGTTATTTTTAATAATTCTTTTATAATATCAAAAAAATAAAATGGTGAAGTTCAGAAATAAATATAGGCCTCAAAATTTTGTGAAATTTTTAAAACCCAAAGAATTACAAATGGTGAAGTTCAGAAAATTTATTTTTATATATCTTCTATAACTATATTTTAGCAACGTGATATTTTGAAAGGGGGAAAATTTAGTTTAGAGTTCCTTTTTAAAATTAATATAATTGGCGAAGTTCAGAAAATTCATAAAAATATAACCATGGCTACTTTTTTTTAGATTTTAAATTTTAATCTTAGTAGCCAGCGAAGCCATTACTTGGTTGATATTATAAAAGAATTATTAGAAATAACTTCGATAACAATATGTCATAATCAAACTAAGATGAAATTATTATTCAAATACTAAAAAAAAATCCCATTCTTAAATTATAGAATTAGTGAATAATTACTTAGTTTAATAATTATATTATAGTAAGAAAAGACACAGTAACAGATCACTGATTAAGAATTTGGGGTACCCATGATAGCCATAACCTGCAGAAGGAGAGATGAATTATTATGAGTTGAAATTATAAATATGAATTTTGAATAAAATAATGATAAGTGGCATTTATTTCTTGAAAAAGAGTATAATTTTGAAAAAGCCCCCAAAACCCGGGTTTTATTCTAGGGTTTTTCCAAAAACAAATGCTACAAGCATTAGTAGAATAGCAATCTCTATTTTTATAATAATAATTAATTAGTTTAATTACATTAAGGTAAGAACAGATCACTAATTGAGAATTATGGGTGGGTACCCATGATAGCCATAACCTGTAGAAGGAGAGATGAATTATGAGTCAGTATCAGAGAAATAACCTTAATTTGATACATATTTGTTGAAATTATAAACATAAATAGGAATTTTGAATAAAATAATGATAGCTTTCATTTCTTGAAAAAAAGGTGTAATTTTGTAGATAACAAAAAGCCTCCTCTCCCCCCAAAAATGGTAATAAAACCCAGGTTTTTTGATTTGCCAACCCTGGGTACTTGATGAAGCTCTCTTAAGTGAGTCTGAGGCCCTCCAGGTAGATAAATAGGAGGCAGATGTCATCATGTACTAACTGCCTCATGACAGAGACTGACACTCCTATTTCCATGACTATGGACCTCAGTGCATTGTTGAGGTCATAGCCAATGATGGCCTTGATCTCTGCAACAAATTGGGGCTTCCTTTTCTATCAGAATGCTTAACGTAAGGTTCTGAGCTGCCATACCCTCATAATCACATTGTGACCCATCCAACTCTTTCATGATCAGCCGCACCATCCCAAGCACTTTGAGATCTTCGCTTTGGAGCTCTTGGCGCAAAAAAAAATTTAGCATTGAATTCAGCCATGCTATTGCTTATGTCACATATAATACAAAACTGAGTCTACTATGATAGGAGAGAGGACTGATACCAGACAACACACATCCATGTAATTCAGAGTTGCCAATGGTGACAAATTAACCACCACACCCTGTATATATGGAATGAAGGTCGTATGAATGTTGCATATGATTAGCGGGAGAATGAAGTTTTGTTTTAAAGGTAAAACTTGTACATTCAGACTGATTTTTTGTGATGAGAGGTATAACCTTATTCTATCTCCCAACTGATGCCTTTCTCACTGCCAAAAGTCCACCCTAACTAGCACAATTCTAATCCTCCATAAGTTACGGAAGAGGACTTCAGCTGACTAACTTGCCAGACACTTACCTCTCTTCTGCAAGGTGGGCAGCCCCTAGGAAGGTCACTACATTCACTGTAGGTCCCTAAGAGAGGAGATAGTGTGTGCGGTTTATATTGTTGTAGTATAGTGGAGTAGCCTGTGAAGTGCAGTGGAGTGTAATGGAATAGCCAGTGGAGTATAATGGAATGGCCAGTGGAGTATAATGGAATGGCCAGTGGAGTATAATGGAGTGGCAAGTGAAGTATAATGGAGTGGCCAGTGGAGTATAATGGAGTGGCCAGTGGAGTATAATGGAGTGGCCAGTGGAGTATAATGGAGTGGCCAGTGGAGTATAATGTAGTGACCAGTGGAGTATAATGGAGTGGCCAGTGGAGTATAATGGAGTGACCAGTGGAGTATAATGGAGTGGCCAGTGGAGTATAATGGAGTATAATGGAGTGGCCAGTGGAGTATAATGGAATAGCCAGTGGAGTATAATGGAGTAGCTTGTGAATTGTAATGGAGTAGCCTGTGAAGTGTAATGGGGTGGCCAGTGAAGTATAATGGAGTGGCCAGTGAAGTATAATGGAGTGGCCAGTGGAGTATAATGGAGTGGCCAGTGAAGTATAATGGAGTGGCCAGTGGAGTATAATGGAGTGGCCAGTGGAGTATAATGGAGTGGCTGTGGAGTATAATGGAGTGGCTGTGGAGTATAATAGAGTGTCATGACTAACTTTGTCATAAGTACCATCTCTTCATCTGTTACACTACCGAGGCAGCATTACAAAGAGTACCATTCTCACTTTCCAATCCACAAGGATTTATCAGGAACTAAAAATATAAATAATTTGTTAACACATTGACAACGATGGTTCCCAAAAGATTAACTTTTAGGGGGATTAGAAATTGGTATACAAAGTCAGTGGTAGCTGAATATAAAAGGCTCGCTAATCATGAGATAGAAACTGTTGAGGAATTATGTATGGGTGTACAACCTAATCCGTGGGTCCATACACACATAAATAGGTGGCTGAAAACTGAGAGGACACGCGTGAATGAAGAGTGGGGAGGTAGGCCTCGCTCCAGTTCAAGGGGAGGCTCAAACAAAAGAGGGCGTAAGCGAGTGAGTGAGGTTGGCCTTAAAAGGTTCGTAAAATGCCAGGATTCATTCAAGGTTATTTAAAGAGACTACCCCCAACCCCCCAAATGATTTAATTACAAAAAAAGGTAATCACAAAAATATATACACACGGGTCAAGATTGAGGTATTATGCAATTGCAATGAGCAGACCGGACATGGACTAATGCCGTAGAGAAATGAAAATGAGACTCAGTAATTAACAAATTATGGACAGTGGGGAATAACCTCCAGGGGGGGGGGATATAAAAAAATGGGTGGAAGGACGTTTACCTTAGGAGGTAGCTTCTTGGAGAAGGGAAAGGTGGTGACGGAACCAAGACTCGGATTGCATGGGAGGAGATCTTGCAATAGGTGTCGATTACCTCAAGGAAGAGCGAGGTGAGGTTGGAGTAAGATGAATTACTCATGGGCGGAGTAGTGAGGTACACTTAGGCTTGGGGGAGTGCACTCGGACGGGGTGACGTACTTTCATGAATGGGATGAGAGGAGTATGTCACACAAACTCTTCGAAGAAACCGCTTCATGAACTTGCCTATAGAGGATGGTCAAAAGTTCATGGTGGTGATCTAGCCGACAAGACCTTCAAACTTCAGGGGTTTGACTCAAAATGAAAGGGGGATGTATCTTCAGGGGATGTATCTTCAAGGGATGTGAGCTGTACTCTCTCTCTCTCGAGTAACGGGGGACCCTGAATATATATACTCAACCGGCTATGTCGCTAATAGGCCTCCAGGCACAGCTTCTGTCTCAAGGGAAATTCTGACCTCGAGGCATGGGGATGACTGGAGGCTCCTGTTTAAGCGGGATTAATTGTCTGCGGGTCATGGGGAGTCTCACCGGCTTCCATGTGATAATCTTCATTATTGTCCTTCCTTAGGATTTTTTTTGAGATAACACGGCCTCACTCGAAAAAGAGGGGGAAGGGGGCAAGGTGGTCCTCCTACAGAAGCGTTCCCAGCAGAGGTTTTTAAAAATATATTGGGTAGATGGATGAGGATGCTAGGTGGGACTGAAGTGTATGATGGGAACAGGAGCTGCCTTGTACAGGCTATTGATTATAATTAGCTTTTGCAGACTCCTTTTCTTATATTCTTCTTAGGTTAGGAACAAAGCCAGGATCTATTATTTGAGACTACCGGTATACTATATATCTCCTGACTTTTGTTAAAATATTAGCCTGGTACTACTTTGTCTTTCTTTTTAAATTTAGGGTCTCTTCTGGCAGCTGTCAAGACCAAAAGATTTAAGATTTAAGATAAGTTACCGGTGGGTTGCTGCCCAATCCAAGTGGATTCTATATGGCCGCTAGGGTGAAACGAGAAATATCATCTATAAAAGGTGGAGGAGACCACTTTGTGACAAAAATTTAAAAAACGACGGGTTAAAAGATTCCTCCGCCAATATGAATCGAAGACGGGTGTGTTGAAGAATAGTTAAAAGGGTCGGGAAACAGGACAACCGGAGAATGGTAAAATGGCTACAATCCAATAAAAGGTGGGCAACCGATTGGTCCCCACCACAAAAACGACAGCGAGGGCTGATATGGGCATCACCCAAAACAAGATGGCCGTGAGTAAGTCTCGTGTGGCCAATGCGAACTCGGCAAAGGGCCACCTCCACCGACCGCATTCTATGACGACTCGAGGGCCAAGAGCAAATAGAATTTTTTATTTTGTATAATTTGGATGATGAACAGTCATCCCATTCATTCTGCCACAGTTGAAAAATATACTTTCTTATTGAAGGAAAGTAGTCCCTAAAAGGCAGAGCAGAGTTCTCAGGGGACACAGAATGTGCTGAGCGGGCCAGCCGATCAGCCTTCTCGTTGCCCAGGACCCCCACATGCCCAGGAACCCAGCAAAAAATAATTCTATATCGGGATGCATTTTGGATCAGCCAGTTGCAAATTTCTGTGACCATGGGATGGGACGCATTAAAAGATCTAATTGATTGTAAGACACTCCGTGAGTCGGAAAAAATGACAAAATCACTAAAAGGTAAAATTTGGATGAGTCTAAAGGCTAAAAGGATTGCTGAAAGTTCAGCGGTAAAAATGGATGCTGCTGGCGGCAAAGATAAAGTTAAGAATTCTCCTCCTGGGTAGATGGCTGCGGCGCCCACGCCACCGTCCGACTTAGAGCCATCTGTGTAGAGTGGGCAGCATTGTTTGTGGGAGATCGAATGCTCTAAGAACAGGCTTTTAATGATGCGAGGGTCCATGGAGGACTTCTCCAGGCTCCACATGTTGGTACATACTGTGGGGAGAGGAGCACGCCACCTAGGGTTCAGTAAGGATGGAAGGGTAAGGACCCTTGGAGCACCCAGGTTAGAGAGATGATCACCTATGCGAAGGTTCAAAGGGCGGGGTAAAGATGGCAACTTATCATATGCCGCCGTTGATTCGGCAGCATACAGGCATCTGTAGACCTCTGATACAGGGGCTTGCTGTACTCGGCAGAGGTATCGCATGCAGATTTGAAGTCTATGGTAGGGCAAAGGGAGTACCCCACTCTCGCAGTAAAGGCTGTTGACAGGAGAAGTACGGAAGGCTCCACTAGAAAGGCGAACTCCAAGGTTTCGAATGGGGTTCAGCATTTTAAGGGCTGAAGGGAAAGCCGATGAGTAAATTTGACAGCCATAATCCAATTTGGAATGAACGAGGGCTGTGTATAATGTCCACAATGTTTGTCGGTCACTGCCCCACGAAGTGTGTGAGAGGACTTTCAAAATGTCTAGAGACCGCAGACAGCCTGTTCGAAGTCGGCGTAGGTGTGGTAACCAGGATAACTTTGGATCGAGAGTTACGCCAAGGAACCGAAACTCGGAGACAAACTCTATTTCTTCGCCTTGTAGGGATATAGATGGCGGAACAAGAACCCCTCTGCCTCGGTGAAAATACATTGCTATGGTTTTGGTCGTGGAAAAGCGGAATCCCTTAAGTTGTGCTCTTTTGGATACAGCATCGACCGCCAGTTGTAGCCGACGCGCTGCTGATGAAAGGCGAGGTGAGGAACAGTATAGTGCTAAATCATGGACAAACAGAGTTGCCGATACACCTTCTGGGAGAGACGAAATAATATCATTGATGGCAATTATAAAACATAAGACACTTAAAACACTGCCCTGAGGAACTCCCTCCTCTTGGGGCTGCAGGTCAGAGTATGTGTCTCCAACACGTACCTTGAAGGATCGAGATGCTAAAAAACTTTGAATAAATGAGGGTAAAAGGCCTCTCATCCCCCAGACGTATAACTGCTTCAAGATGCCGTATCTCCATGTTGTGTCGTAGGCTTTCTCAATATCGAAAAATATGGCTAGGACTCGGTGCTTTAATGAGAAAGCTTTCCGGACTGATCCCTCGAAACGTACTAGTAGGTCAAGGGTACTATGACCTTTGCGGAAGCCACATTGAAATGGAGAGAGAAGGTGATTGGCTTCTAGGAACCAGTTTAGGCGCTCCAATATCATTTTTTCCAGCAACTTACTCAAACAGCTGGTGAGAGCTATAGGGCGGTAGTGATCTGCATTCAACCCGTCCCTGCCCGGTTTGACAAAGGGAAGGATGATCCCAATGCGCCATGATGACGGGTAAAAACCCTTCACCCATATAAGGTTGTACAAATCAAGCAGGAAGAGAGTAGAGTGTGGATGTAGGTGCCGAATCATGTCGAAATGGATCTCATCAAGGCCAGGGGAAGTAGATCTGCAAAGGGACAAAGCGTTTTGCAGCTCATAGATGCTGAATAGAGCGTTATACGGAAGGTTAGATTTTGTTGTGAAGTTGAGAGAATGAGATTCTTCCTTTGATTTGTAGGATTGAAAAGCCTTATCGTAACGGCTGACACTGCTGACGGCGCGGAAATGGTCAGCAAAAGCATTGCTGACCGCCAGGCCGTCATTCTCCAAGGAACCGTCTAAGTTGAGTGTGGGGGTATGATGATTAGCATAACGGCCCCTGATCTTATTAATCCTCTTCCAGATCTTAGCAGTAGGTGTCATAGAGGAGATCGATGAAACGTATCTGCGCCATGAATTTCGGCGAGCTTGACGAAGGGTTCTTTGGCGAAGCGCACGAGCTCGGTTTCGGTCGACCTTGTTGCACAAAGTTGGGTTCTTTCGGAATCGGGCATGGGCTAACTTGTAATTTTTGATAGCTGTTGCACACATCAAAGTCCACCAGGGCACGGTTGAGCGGCCCGTGACAGGTCGCCTCCGTGGGATGGTTTGTGTTGCTGCATTGTAGATAGTCGATGTAAAGTATTTTACTGCCACGTCCACTCCATTGAAGGTCCCCAAAGATGCATTTGTGAAGGACGCCTCTTGGAAACCTTCCCAATCTGCATGACCTAAGTCCCACTTAAGGGGCATGGTTGTATGAGGGCTAACTTGAAGGGCCGACAAGACAATGGGGAAGTGGTCACTCCCATGGAGATCGTCAAGAATTGACCATTGAAATCCTGTGAAGCAATCAGGGGAACAAACAGACAGGTCAACACAGCTAAAAGAGTCTGTCTGGACATGATAAGAGGTAAAATCGCCAGTGTTTAAAACACAAAGAAGGTCAGATAATAAAAGAGACTCTAAAACACTGCCTTTGGCATTTCGAGTGATGTCACCCCAGTATGGGTGACAGGCGTTAAAATCTCCTAGTAATAAGAATGGGGAGGGCAACTGTTCTATAAGTTCTAAAAGGTCGGATCTTGACAATGATAAACAAGGGGGTAGGTAAATAGAGCAAATGGTAAAAAGCTTAGTAAGAAAAACCCTCACAGCAACAGCTTGGAGGGTAGTATGTAGGGAGATGAGAGAAACATGGTAGGATGAAGATACCATGATTGACACCCCTCCATGAGAGGGGCTTCCAGCAGGAGCAATAGAGTTGAAAGTGAGAAAACCGGGTACCAGCGGAAAGGGCCGTATACCCAGTTTATTCTCCTGGAGACAAATAACAGCGGGGTGGATAGTCGTCAAAAGAATTTTGAGTTCTTCCCACTTTGGAAGAACTCCTTGACAATTCCATTGTAAAATGGAAGATATTATGTGTGACGATTAGATATCACTGTGGATATCTTTTTCTCTTTTGAGGCCGATAATGTATTTGAGGTTCTTCCCAAAGAAATTGGGAGACGGAGAGCTGATTTTGAGGATCCTGCTTTTGCAGGGGGAGAAATCCTAGATGGAGTAGTAACTGAGGTTTTTTTCGTGGGTTTTGGAGAACCGACCGAGGCCCTTGATTGTAATTCGGGCTCGCAACCTGGCGGAAAAGGAAGATCAAGAAGGGATTTTCGGCCGGTAGATCCGGATTCATGGGTCGAGGGTATTTTAGGTGTCTGAGGAGTTGGTCCAACCGCCGCAGTTGGTGATGTTGGAGTATCAACTGCTTCAATCGGATCTTGGTTTGAAGGGTGAGCGGGACGAACAGGTGATCTGAGCGAGGTGTGTGGAGCTGGGTGTATTTCTGCCATCGTTTGGATCAGGATGGGGCCTACGTCCTGTGAAGGGCGAGACGGACTTAAGGGCAGAGAATGTTCAACATAGGGGAGGAGTCCATTGGAGATTCTCGGGGTTCGGCCGAGTCGGCTCCAGAGGCTGCCCGCTTATTGGTGGTCGATGACCCAGGTGAGGAATCCTTTCTCTTATCACTGGGCTTTGAGTCTCGTGGCCGGGTGGATGAACCTTCACTGGTCGATGTTGAGGATTCTTTCAAATAGCGCCTGATGTCTTCAAGCGTCTCACCCTGAGCGTCTCTCCCAGCTAGAGCTGCTGGAGAGAGGGGGGCTACATTAATTATCTCGGTATGAGAGCGATGCTTCGACTGCATATTCTGAATATTTTCGACGCTGCGAGTAGATCTAGGGTGAAGTGCTTCAGGCTGGTCGGAACTCGCGTGTGATGGTCGGTTTCGTCCAGCATCACATAAAACGTCAGAGAAGAGCCGGCCGAGTGGCGAGGTTTGTGCTCGGGCACGCTGGCGGGCCTCTCTTATATCTAGACGTAGGGAGTTGCGCAAAGCGAGAACTTCCTTTTCATATAAAAATATAGAGCAGAGTTTCGACGCAGCACTGTGGGTACCTCGGCAGTTGGCACAGTGGGGCGTTTTGGTGCATTCGGGGCCATGGTAGTCAGAGCTACAATTCACGCAGGAGCGAGGGTGCCGACAAGCTCGGCCAACATGTCCAAATTGATTGCAATTGAAGCAGCGTCTGGGTAGTTCGATGTAGGGACTTACCGGGACACGAAGGTACCCAGCTTTAATATACTGCGGCAGTTCTTGTCGTTCAAATGTTAAAATCAGTGTGGCGGTTGGAACTTTAGTGGAGCCTAATGTTTTAGTTACCCTGTGTACGTGTGTGACACATTGGGTACTGAGCTTACTCTGAAGGCGGGTGGGGTCGTAGTCCTTTAGTTCGTTTGAACGGACGACACCTTTGACGAAATTCAGACGCGGATGGGGCGAGACAGTTATTGGAATTTCAGCTATCGAAGATAGATTTCGCACAAGGTTGTGTTGAGAGTGGGATGACACCTCGACTACGACATCACCCCTTCCTCTTGACCACATCCGGCGGGGTTCACCACAGCGGGACTCAAAAGATTCATTGACGTCAAACACATCGACTTTTGCAAGTGGGGTGTCGGATGATGAATTCATGTCAATAAAGCGAGGATAATCTAGATCTGGGTCTACTTCGTTGGAATAGGGGTCCAACGAGCGAGGAAAGGCTGAAAGGGAAGCTAAGGAACGTTTGGCACGAGAACCCTTACGAGAAGGGGAGGTTTTAGGTTTATGGCTAGCCATTGCAAAAAGAAAAAAACTTTGCATTCTCCCTCGGGGCTCCCCACCATGGAGGCCTACAAAGGCCCGGCACTACTGCAACTATGCAATCAGTTACGTCCGGTATGTCCTCTTGGAGAATGGATACGGATCCACCACACCATCTTTGTAACCCTAAGAGGCTGCCCAAGTTCTCCTACGCACGGAGAAAAGGGGCCAACGATGGGTTTCTCCTTGGGCATTCGGTAGACGAAGGCGGTGGAGATGCCCAGCCTCTTTCACCTTCATGAAAGAACAATTCAGAATCAATCCATTAAACGAGCAGAGGTCGGGTATTGATAAGGACCACTAGATAGGTAAAGGAAGAGGGGGAAATAAAGGGCAATGGAAGATCGTAATAGAGGAGGAAAGAAAGAGGGTTATGTTAAAAGTCTTGTTGGCAGCACCATGGGTCCCCTAGGGGGCCCAGGGCTGACCCCCCTCGCCACGAGAAGGCCAGAGCCTCTCTGGGAACAACCCCTGGAGAAAAGATCCCAGAGAGGGAGGGGGTCAAGACCAAAAACAAGCCTATTTCTGGGCTATTTTAAAACCAAAGCCATAAGAAAAATAGAGAATAAAAAGGCATGCACAGGTACCAGGGGCTTAAGCATGCACCCAAACCAGTCCAAGATCCTCCACACTCACACATTCAAAGAATCAGAGGTAGGGTAGCAAGCAGCCATCAGAGTATGGTTGAGAATTTACTACCTCACTAGAACCACTGCTACCTGGATGGGTGACACAGTCCCAAGTGCCAGCACCTCAGGTTGTTCCAAACTAGATTCAGAGAACCTGGGCATTATCTCTCAGCTATTTTCACTTTACCCCCCGCCCCTTTTTTACCCCTATTTACCAACTTCTAACCTTCATTCTCTATGCAATGGGGTGGAGATTGTAGCAAAGGCTAAGCCACTACTGCACTGAAGACTGGAGTGGTGGCCCAACATACTAACCCGAGCATCTTTAAAGGGGCTTTTACTCATTTTAGATGCCACATTTTCATTTTAGCTTTATTACTTTCTTTCCAAACCTCTTCCTACCAACCTTCTGCATGATACAACCTCTTTGCTATTGTACTAGAATTTTGAAAAAATCAGGGTATGTGCGCTATCTTTGCTTTTCACTTATACTTTCTAGATAAATATTGATCTTTATTACAAAAACACTAAGCATTTTTTTATAGCACCCATCTGGTGATTGCCTGGTTTAGCCTCTACTAAGCCACATTAAAAAACAAACAAAACAAACCAAAGTAAAAACAACAAAAGCAAGAAGCATACTCAGGTGTCTAGAGGTGGCCCAGAACCAACAAGTAATCGTCCTATTTAGTTACAGCATTGAATATTTAAAACCCTGTAATTGAATAGACAAATCCAGTAGGGGTTGCAAGATAGCTGCTATTGATACTGAGTTATCAAGTGATACGCAAAGGAAAAACTTATAATTACCTCTTTGAGCAGGCCATCGTGGGTCATTATTTCATAAGAACATCCAACTCTTTCTTGACTAAATTCATATTCATTTCCATCACATAAATCCAAAGACTCTTCCTTAATCTTTGTGCCTAAGCTTTCTTCACAATCATCCTTATATAAAAATAAACAGTTATATTTTAAAACCATTCAATTAAAAATAACTAGATATGAGCCAATAACAAGTTAATAACCTGGAAATAATTGGATAACTAGGGGCAGTTAGTTATAAGCTTCACTTACCTTTTTATCATCAAAGTCACCCAAAAGTGGATCTTCACAGAATTTATCCTTGATTATTCTTTCTCCAGAAGCACCCTGTAAGGGATTTCTTTATAATTACAGTGAACTCATCTGGTAGGCACCAATAAGGATACAGCTGCTAAAATATCAGACACAAGCCTAGCCTTAGGCTACTATGAAAGACAAATTTTAAAAAATCAACCATAAACTAAAGCTGACTGAAAAAATTATAAAACTTAGAAAAAATGGGTGCCATCAGGGTTCTCTCTATATACAAATACTAGGCTGAAGGCACAGGTACTGGTCACAAAACTTTCCCAGGACATTCAAAGCATTGGGGGGGTAGGTCCACAGGAAAATTTAGGACACAATGGCATACAACTTTAAAATTTGGTCTGCCATTACACACCTTTGCCATGCTGAGTATGGGAGAACAAAACACTGGTTGGTCCAGTCACTGTTTATACATTCTGGTGCCCACATGAGCAACCTCATTTCCTACAACCCTTAAATGGCAATGAACTGGGCTGGACAATCTTGACATTAGCCTGACTCGGGTCAGTCATGGCATCACGGATACAGTACACTATAAGAAGAGGAGATTCAAGTATCTCAAAGGTATTTAGCACACAATGTTGGTTACTATGCAATACAAATCAGTCTATGAACCAAGTAGGGTGCATGAGCTCTTGTAGTGGAGCAGTGAATTACAACCAGCTCAACCATCAAGACAGACACGTCACCCACCCAGAAGAGCCTTGCTTGCTTCAAACATGTGGGAGATAACATGGAAGCAACACAAACACCCCTCTCTTTGGATTTTGAGCCATCTGTGTACACTGGGGCTGACCAAAAATGTACCCCAAGAAATATAAATGCAATAGTCTTTGTGTAATAAAAAAATTTTTAGCTTCCATGGTGGCTGCCTAGAAGAGCATAAATTGCCATAATTACCTAATGCTAGGCTAGATAAAAATTTTTAAATAGAAGCCTGCTTTGGCATTAGAGGAAGGACTGCCTCCCATGGCATGGGTACATGCGACTGATACCAAAGAGTAAAATAAAATGGAGGATGCCAGCCTCCTCTAAGCAGCCAATGAGTTCACAAGTATGTGTGCATATTTGTTGTGAGTACAAGGGGCAAAGACTAGTAACCCCGCTTCTGGTAACGTGTGTGGAGATCACCTAGAGTGAGACAATGCTGTCATTACAGTAAGGTGTAGTGGAGCAGTCCATCAAATGCAGTGCATCCAATTCAAAAGCGACCTTGAAGTCGGTGCAGCATTATATTGTAGAAGCTTAGAGGCAACAAACATGGACAGGTGGAGTCCTCTGAGGTGATATCTTGAGCAGAACCAACAGGATATCTAGCCTGAGGGGTTACATCAAGATTTCTAAGAAGTTTGATAGCCCCTGTGCAGAACAGTCTGGTGGAGAATGCAGTCTTCACAATATGGCACAGCCAAGCGCTCCTTCAAATTGTGGCGTCCCTGAGTGTGTTCAATTTAGAGATGACAGAAAGCAACCTGAAGCCCTCAAGGCATTAGGAGGTAGGTCCATGAGAACAGTCATGGCACAATGGCACGCAACTTTAAGTTCCCCTCGATGTCTCCCATCTTCTTTGCCAAGCAACCCATATCCCTGCCATGCAATTGGTGTGAGGAATAGTCAAACGCTGGTATGGTAGCCCAATCCTCACAGACTCTTTAGCACCTCATCGGCGCTCTCAATCCTCACATGTCCAGGAATCAAGCAAAAGATAATCTCGACATTCGCCCATATCGTCATGCAGTATCATAGGCCTTGTCCAGATCGAAAAACACAGTGGTATAGTGCTGTCTACGAAGAAAGGCCTCGTAAACGGCAGCATTTTCCAATCAGAGCAGAGCATCCGACAGGGAGTAGAACTTGCAGAAGCTGCACTGTTCAGAAGACAGATGGCCTACGTTGTACAGAAAAAAAAAGCTAATCTAATATTTATAAATTTCTCCATCAACTTGCACATGCAGGAGGTTAAAGATTGGGCAAAACCAGCTGGGGCAGAGTAATCTCTCTCCAGTTTGCAAGAAGCGAGCACAGTAGCGCGATTCACCAGGAATCTGGCAGGATACCCTCTACCCAGATCCTGTTGAACAAATCTAACAGAAAGGCCATACCTCGCTCACCCAAGTGTCGAAGCATGGCGTACAGGATGTCATCCGGACCATGGGCAGTGTCCATGCATGAAGCGAGAGTGGAACGCAACTTAATCAGAGTAAACCTGTCATTGAAGGGTTCTTCGCCTCTAGAGGTAAAGTCCAGTCAGCGGCCTACATGACATCACAATACGCACTAAATACTGGGGAGTGCATCCTGGCTAGAGAATAGAGAGAAAGCAGTCACGAAGGATTCCACCAGGGAAGCGGGGTCCGAGATTGCAGTCTCATTATCCTGGAGAACAGGAGGGGTGGCCTGTGAGAAGTTACCGTGAATCCTTTTTGACTCACTTCTACACCTCTGCTAGAGGGTTCTTCCTGTTAAGTGAAGACATGTATGCCCGCCAAGAAGAGCGGTGAGCGTGCTCCGAAATATACCGGAACCCAGCCCGACCAAATTCACAGACAGTGAATTCATTCAGGCACCGCTTATAGCGCATGTAGGCAAAATGCTTCTGTTTCGGGGCTGTCTCACACTCGGCTGACCACCACAGGAGTGGTCGATGTGCAAAATGGCCAGACCTTCCTAGGAATAGTATGTAGGCTCACAGGGATGAGGTTGCCAGGGAAGAACTGAACAGCCTCATCTACCGACCTAAACTCCTTGAATGGTACAGAGAAATCAGTCATTTCCTGAAATGCAGACCACTGTGCCGCATCAAGCACCACCGGGGCGAGCTCTCTGGCAGCAGCGGCCCAGAAAATGATATTTGAATGGGAAAGTGATCACTACCATGGAGGTCATCAACCACCCCCCACCCCCAAAAAGGCTGTGCATCTGGAGAGCACAAAGATAGATTGAGGCAGGAAAATGAAGTGGGTCTCGGGCAGTGATGCATAAACTCATCCACATTTAAGACACCTATCTACCTATCTCCAGCCCATCGATCAGGTCGGCAAGGGCTTGATCCCGGGTTTTAATCGAGTAGTCTTCCCAGAGTGGGTATCTATCGTTCAGATGTCCGAGCTGCATAGCTACTGCCTGAAAAGAGGTACCAAAGCAAAAGAAGAATAGAGAGATTATGCCAGATGTAAATTGAGCATCCTCTCGCCCAGCCCCATTCCGTGGTGGTGGGGTCGCAAAACCCTTATACCCCGGGGATTGTGGGCAGGGTGCACACCCCCAGCATGGTCCTGCCAGCTGGCCCGGAGTCTGCTGCAATTCCATTGAAGGAATATCCCTCCAGGCCTAGCTCGGAGATGCGAGGGCTCTCTTCGAAGAGAAGACCCTAGGCTTCGTGGAGGCAGCACTCCGGCCGCTGTTGGTCATCTATGCGCTGTCACCTTCGAGGACTTATCGGGCAAGGTTGGGCTCACCATGCGAGTCTTTTCCTCACTCCACCTCAAAACCTTAGGGGAGTAGGGCGGCTTCTGAGGAGGGGGCCCTCTTTTCGAGGATCCACCATCTCCAAGCCACCCAGTCTACCACTGGGTATGGGCAAATGATCCGAAGCTCCTTTAGTGCTGTCCTTTCGGAGGGAAGCATTAGGAACCCTGGAAGATGGCCTCATGACCCTCTTCAGGGTTGTGGCCTCCAGTGAGTCTAACCACTAAATGGAGGCGCATGCGGCCATTTTGCCTTACGCCAAACGGTCACACTGGGGGAAGGGAGCCCTCATTTTTGCAGGGGCTGGGTATGAACCCTTTGTGCCATCAGTTCTACAAGGGAAGTGTCCGGGGTGGGTAGAACCCGCAGAAGTGTTCCGAATGGCGTGGAAATGACTGTGCTCGTATGCCTGGATGTGCCAGGAGAAGAGGGTATCTTTCTCAACATTGAGGCATAGGAGGTACCAGGCAGCGCTGGGCGTGTCAGGACCAAGTCCTTAGCTTTGCGGAATGAGAGACGTTCCTGAGTGGACACAGGTACTGTGCTTGGCACCAAGCCCAGGTTTGACTCCATGGAAGATCCCCCTGTCTGAGGTGGGGTCACCTCAGGGACCTTGTCCAAGTCCATCTCAGGAGGATGGGGCCTCCATGTGGACAGTGGACATCACCCCCACCCCCCAGAGAATATTTGAGGTACCCTTTTTACCTAATGCCTGCAAACCAGCATCATTCGAGGAAGCGAGGGGCCATGTACAGTGTCCCCCTGTAGGCTCTTAGCGCTCGAGTGTAGGATATTAGGAGACAAGGAGCGATGGGTCCTGCCCTTCTTTCACCCCATGAGGGGGTTGGCCCTATCGACGTATTCTAACATGGAGCGGTCAATTTTCAGCTGCCTGTATGCTTTCTTGGCAGTCACTTATGAAAGAAAAGGAGGGACAGCCACTGGGAAGAGGGCGGCACCCAAGGGTGCCTCCAGAGAAGTGGGTGAGGGGTTGTTTTTTTTTTCTAAGGGGCTATCTGGCAACTGCCCATTGGGCATAAGTCACCGCAAACAAACAGCTTAGTTCTAGGCTACTTTAAAATAACAATTTGAAAAGAAAACAATGATAAAAAGAGATGACAATCAGGAAGCAAGCTCCGGCGTTGGGGGGAGGTCCCCCTCCATCCGGTGTAGGAGCATGCCACTTAGAAAGGAAACAATAAAAAAAGAAACTAGTTAAATAAAAGGGAGAAGGCCGGCCTCCCCCCAAAAGTCTATCAGTCCACCAGTCAAGGTACACGCATTCGTCCCGAGTACAAGGGACAGGCAGTAGCGACCCCGCAAATCCTGGTACCGGGACAGGTAACGTGCGCCAAGATCACCCAGACTGGGACATTCGACAAGAATGTGCCAAACAGTCTGGGGGACAACACAGTCATCACATTAGAGCGCAAGTGAGTGCTCCATCAAATAGCGATGCGTCACACAAGTATGTCCGATTCGGAGACAACAGAAAGCGACCTGAAGCCGTCATGGCATTGGGGGATAGTTCCATGGGAACAGTCTGGGTGCAATGGCATGCAACTTTAAGTTCCCTTCGACCATCTCCCATCTTCTTTGCCAAGCGGTCTGAATAGCTGCCCGTATTCCTCCCATATAGTCGGTGTGAGGAAGAGCGAAACGCTGGTCCGGTCACAGAGTCCTCGCGGACTCTTTGGCGCCCTCATTCCCCGCAATTCCTACATGTCCAGGAACCCAGCAGAAGATAATTTCGACATCTGCCCGGCTCGCCAAAACCGTGGCATCACGGATTTCGCGAACCAGGGGATGCGGAGATTCCAATGCCCCGAGAGCACTCAGTGCGCTTTGTGAGTCGCTATAAATCACAATCCGGTCTCCGAACCGGGCACGTCGCGTAATCTCCCGTACCGAGTGGTGTATTGCCACCAGCTCGGCCGTGAAGACAGACGCAGCGCCTAGTAGAGCCCCGCGGACTTCAAACAGAGGGGATACGGCGTGGAAGCCGACCCCCTCTTCGGACTTGGAGCCATCCGTATACAGGGGGGTGAGGGTGAGTCCCCTACACCTGTAGGCAAAGGAGATAAATAAGCCTCCTCTCCGGTAGAAGAAATTTGGAGGGTCCCCTGAGAAAGCACAGGGGGTGAGACGCAAACGCTCATCACCCTACGCAGTAGCCCGCTCTGTGAGGGGTGAGTACAGCCAGCTGCCGCCAATTAAAATTACTCTTCCCGCCTAGTAGCCTGGCTGCCCATCAGCATTGCTGTTAATAACACACCACCCCAAACCAGAGCTCAGGGGTGAGGGGACCCCACCTCAGCCCCAATCTGGGATAGTTGGGTGAGAGGAAGCTGGTCAGCATCAACCCAATGAAATTAGAGGCTGACCAGAGAAAGTTGTGGGAGAAGTTGTAGGGAGAGTGAGGAAGTAGAGTAAAAATGCAGGCTGTTAGAAAGAAGAAGCTAAGCTGGGGCCAGACGGGGCACTGAGTCCCATCAGCACAGTGGCAAGGCAGGTAAATTGCTGTGCCTCTTATGGGGGATGAAATGCTGAGCCTGTGCATAATGAGCACAGGATGCTCTCTACAAGGGATGTATGGAAGGTACCAGTCAACAAGCAGAGACGGGTTTGGTCAATCAAATCCACCTGCAACAGATGAAAAGATCCTTTTTGCACTATGATAGAAATCATCCTAGACCCAGCCTTTCTCTACTGGGCAAACTTATTACAGACTCCAGTTTAGCCATAATACTTTCCATTCAAAACCTTATTGGTCATAGAAACCAGGATTTAAAGGACGCTTGAGATCAGATATATGCTCCCCCAGCATGTGGATCATGCCTAGTATGTACACAATTTTCCACATCTCAATGCCTAGTTCATATTGTAGAATTGGGGTTAAAGCAATCTATTCTGACAATGCCTCCGAAATTACTTGGATTTGATTATAATAAAGTGATTCCACATCAAGATTTAGGCGTGTTATGAAACACCTAGCAATAAAAATAAAATATTCCAAGATCCCCCTCTTTCAAAATACTAGTCAATCTGGTACCAGTCCTTCAAACTTAAAGTTAATTTTCATTATTCACCAATTATTTGCATCATTTAATGCAATCATTCATGACCAATTGATGGCACAATATACAGCAACACAAGAGCAACAATCAACTTATGAAGTGAGGAATTAGTCAGCCTTGCTTAAACACATTAAATATCTCAAAATTAACAAGTAACTCACCCTTTTATTTTCCAATATTTCATCAGCAAATATATTCTGTTCATTAATCTTGTCTCCATCCATAATTGCTTGAAGATTCTTATGTGGATATAATATAAATTCACTAAAGTTTCTGGTGGATAAATTTCTCCTTTAACTTCAATAATATATTATACTTTATTTTCAGTTGTTTTACAAATAACCTTAGGAAGAGAGAAAGATTGTTTTAGTCTAATTCAACTATTATTTGCAGTAATTTCTTTTCCTAAACACTTTCAAAATGACATGTAACCATTAAGTGGCAGTATTAGTAAACAAAGTTAAAACACTGCACAGTTAGGGTTCACAGATCTGATAATGAATGTTTAAGATGAAGACAGACATACAAACTGGAATATATTTTTATAAATGTTCAAATATACAGTTCAATTTACAATCCTAAATACGTACAATTTGTTGATACGCTTTGTATATAATACAACATTGAGAAGTGAAATAACAAATTCCAAAATATAATATAAATATCAAGAGAGAATAAATGTAAACCATTCATGGGTAACTCTTAGGACACACATTGATTCTGTTTTCTTTCATTAACAGTCTCCAGTTTTATCCAGCATTTGAGACAAGGCAGGTGTTTAGACTAACTTTCTCTCTCTGTTATTCCAGGAGTTATATAGACCTATGCCTTAAGCCACTTGTTATTCCAGAAGTATATAGACTTATGCCTTAAGCCACTTGTTATTCCAGAAGTTATATAGACCTATGCCTTAAGCCACTTGTTATTCCAGAAGTATATAGACTTATGCCTTAAGTCCCTTGTTACTCCAGAAGTTATATAGACCTATGCCTTAAGTCACTTGTTATTCCAGAAGTTATATAGACCTATGCCTTAAGCCACTTGTTATTCCAGAAGTATATAGACTTATGCCTTAAGTCCCTAGTTACTCCGGAAGTTATATAGACCTATGCCTTAAGTCACTTGTTATTCCAGAAGTTATATAGACCTATGCCTTAAGCCACTTGTTATTCCAGAAGTATATAGACTTATGCCTTAAGTCCCTTGTTACTCCGGAAGTTATATAGACCTATCTATGCCTTAAGTCACTTGTTATTTCAGAAGTTATAGAGACCTATGGCTTAAGCCACTATTGTAATTTTGATGTGTGAAATACAGCACCTGCCCACCTTGGAGGTAGGATGCGTGTTATTATTTGTATTGTTATTATATATAACCTCTTTTTTACATGGTGCATTCTTTACATTCCCTGTTGTAATGTTTAATTATTTCTCTTTCTAGTTAATTAAAACAAAATGTTGCTTGGAGTTTTCTTAACCTCTCAACAGTCATGGCAGCAAGATACCCAAGTATTGGAGCAAGAAAATCTATATATACTAAACTGAAACCTAATTTATTTAGAAATAATAACTTACAATTCAGGATTTTTTTTTTAAGTTTTACATATTTACACAATCCCTAAGCCCATCAGAGAGACCCAACATCATCTTTCTCACACTATCTCATCATTTCTTTGGATCTCCTCCAAAGTCATAGAGCACCTCATCCTATACCATTCCATCTATAGATTCCCTTAACACCTAGATATTGATTTAGACCACTACACTCAACAACTCCACTTCTTACAGAATTCACACAAAAAATCTATAATGGCATCAATCATGAACAACCACACTCGTTTTAATAAATGATATCAGTGAAGCTTTTAATGCCATCCCCCCACTACAACCTCACAGACAAAATATACACCCGCAACACAAAAAGATTGCTGGCCATCTATGCGGGGGTAGAACCACCCTTGTGATATTTGCTCACCAGTCATTAAACATCAAGAACTGCACAAAAGTCTCCCTAAAGGGTTTATACTCTCATCTACGCTCTTTAACCTCTACATACATGACATAACAATCCCCCGCTCACCCTAAATACACAGTTATATCATTGAAGCTAACATACACATACCAAGACAATGACACAGCTAATCACTACTCTCTTATAACCCTACATACGCATGGTTCAACACAGTCAAAATGGCCCCTTCTATGGGGACAAAAAACTAGATACCACACAGCCAAAATGCTTGTCATAACATAATCAATGACATTCTAACATGTTATAAAAACAGAACACAAATGCAAACCAAGACAATGCTGTTTTTTTGTTGTTTTTTTTAATCTAAGAGGTGGATCCCACCTGGTGACTGCCAATGAAGACAAAGGATTTTTATAGTGCAATATGCCAAGTGCCACAAATGCTATTATAAGTTGCAATAATTACTTTTCAGCCTCATACTAGGCTAGGTTATAAAAAAAACAATAAAAAGAACAAAAACCCAAACTAACAAAAAATAAAAGAAAACAAGAAGGAAGCACACTTCGGTATAGGGGGAGGGGGGCTCTACTACCCCCAAGAACAGGAGCAAGCAGGCAACATCAAGTCAAATAAAATGGATACCGACCTCCTCAAAGAAGTCAATATGTGCACGAACTCATCCCAAGTACAAGAAACAAGTGCTAGCAACCCTGCTCATCCCAGTACCGGAACAAGTAATTTGCCTGAAAATCACCCAGACTAGGACATTCAAACAAGAATGTGCCGAACAGTTTGGGAGACAACAGTTTTGCCGTACGGTGCATGGGATCACTTGATCAAATGGAGGTGTGTCCAGCGAGTGTACCTGATTTAAAAACCATGGAAAGTGACCTGAAGCCATTGCAGCAGGATGGGGGGAGGGGGGTAGGTCCATGGAAACAGTTGCAGCATGGTGGCTGCAACTTTAAGTTCCCACTCCCATCTGATTCCTGTCATGTAGTGTGTGAGAAAGAGCGAAATGTTGATCTGGTTGCCCAGTCATCACACTCTTTGGAGGGGGGGAGGTTGCTTGATTGATTCTCTCTTATTTATTTAGGTAAAATTTTGTTTGGTGATAGGACTGCTTATGTTGATTGTGTATATATTGTAATTGTAAATATATCTATCTCATACTTTTTTGTGTTCGTGTATATATAAGTAACGAGATCTCAAATATAATTACCTCATATTTTGGGGGTAAATAAAGGACTGTATATACAATCCATTTTATTTCTCCCTCGATTTATCACACCCAACTTAGTGTAGGAAGCGGGTTGGATAGATTGGGGTTAGAGTGTAGGTTCGGTGGGTGCCCACTACAATGTACACAGCCATGTCTCCTTACAGGAAACACTCATGCGGGGGGAGGGAGGAAGGAGCTCTGGTTTTAGCCAATGCTGGGTTTAAGCCCTTTGCACTACCAGCTCTACTAGGAAAAGAAGGGTACTGAATTGGCATTGAAGTGATCGTGCTTGTAGGTCTGGATGGGGCAAGGAGCAGAGGGTTCCTTTTTTTTTTTAAATTGAGGAGCAAGACATTGCAGGAGGTGCTGGGGACACCAGAACCAAATCTTTAGCCTAATGAAAGGAGAGATGATCTGCAGCCTAAAGAGTCATACACAATAAGATCATGTATGGGCTGTGGAGCAACTTGCAGAGTTAGGGTAAACCCGAATTTATACGTCTACATTATCATTTCATATGACCGAAGTGGTGGCAGTAATAGCACCTCTGCCACAGTGGCACAAATGCCTTCATGGGGTAGCGATACCAACCAGCATGCACAAACTCAGGGAGCCTAAGATGATCAAACATGACAAAGAGTGTAAGGGTGGATATTGAGGCCCTTCCCTCATTTCTCATCATACATTCGATTTTGACTGCTCCTAGGTCAGCCAGCTCTTCGGTGATGTCTTCTAAAGAGTAGTTACAAGTTCCCTCCCATGAACCACTCTTTTCATGAAATTCATGGTAGAGTCTAAGTGTCACATTTACTGGTGAGCCATTAAGTGTACGAAGGGCACTAATAATGGCCACCTCAGAAAGGCTCCCAGCCGAGAACCAGGATCACCTTAGGTTCTCTACCAGGCAATCCAGCTAATGCTCTCCTCTGATCAGGGTGGGCAAATAAAAAAAAAACCCAGCTCTAAAAAAATTGGGTTTTATTCCTAGGGTTTTGGGGGCTTTTTCAAGTGAAATTTGAAAAAGCCCGGGTTTGGGGGGGGGGGTTTATGAATTACATTTTTTTTCAAGAAATAAATGCTACTTATCATTATTTTATTCAAAATTTATATTTATGTTTATAATTTCAACAAATATGTATCAAATTAAGGTTATTTCTCTGATACTGACTCATAATTCATCTCTCCATCTACAGGTTATGGCTATCATGGGTACCCATAATTCTCAATCAGTGATCTATTCTTACCTTAATATAATTATTAAACTAAGTAATTATTAATATTATATTAAAAAACCCAGGTTTTATTGGGCTTTTTCAAAATTTGGGGTTTTTTGCTAACCCTGCCTCTGATGGAGCATGTTGCCATTGGCCAGCTTGCTTGAACCCAACAGGCTCAAAAATATTAGGCAATCTCTGAATGAGGGTCCCCCTATGTAATTGAGGCTCCACTCACTGAACTTGTGACTTTAGTCTTAGTCTTGTTCCGGGCCCCACTGCCTGAGGGCACCTCAGTGCAGGAGATGGCAGTCTGACCAGTCTTACTAGACCCATCCATCCCCGAATCCCCTGTGGAAGGAGAGGAGGGCAGGCAGTGAACACATTTCTTACCTCCCTCGGAAGGGGCTTGAGCAGAAGGCAGGACTTAATAGCCTCAGACCTATCTTGGGATCTCTCCTCAAGTTGCAAGTCTTCGGGGGTCTGTGCTGCCTGTGGAGTGGCTTGCACAGGAACAGACTCAGGTTCGGTGTCTGGTGTAAGACCATGCCATCTGGGGTGAGGTCACCTCCAGGAACATCTCCACCTCAGGATGGGCCCCAACTGGCCAGCCTCCCTAAGGTACCAGGTATCTCAACCAGGCGCTCAGGGCATATGACCCATTACTGGGGCAGGCATGCCCACCCCCATGGGCAGGCTGGCTCCCATCAGCTCAACAAACCTTGGATCAATGAGGTGGGTGGAGATGAGCCTCTGCAGCTCCTCCTAAATGGCCCAGAGTCTGCAGCTCAGAGGAGATGGAGTGGGACCCCTTCAAAGAGGTCCCACTCCTAGAGCAGAGGAACAATTCCAGGCACTGTCACCCTCAAGGACTTATCAGGAGATTGGGCTGACTAAGAGTCTTTTCCTACCTCTACCTCAGAACCTTTTGTAGACAGGGGTTCTGCATCTCTCACTTGCCCGGTCCAGCCTTGGGTGGGGGCATATGTGCCTCCCATGAGTGTAGCGAGATGGTGGAGGCCAGTGGCAAATGGCAAATCGCCGCGCCCCTTATGGGGTCCATAGTCCAAGCGGTTCTGGATGTAAGAAGAATAAAAGTGGAGGAGGGTATTCCTGTCCGCACCCCACTTGACACTTGCAAGGGACTTCATGAGGTTAAGCCTCTTGAGGCATGAGGTCTTCAGGTATTGTATATGGTGGCCCCAGGTTAGGCGAGGGCCAGCTAATATTAAACCGAGGAATTTGTAGTGTTTTGATGGGGATTGTGATCCCATTGATGGTGATCACTGGGGTGTTGGGGATGCATCTTTGGGTGAAGCACAGGAGGCTAGATTTCTTGGCATTCACTGTCAGACCTCAGCGCAGTGTCCAGGAGTGGACATCATCAAGCCCAAGCTGAAGATTGATCTGAGCCTCTTGGATAGTGGGAGCAGAGCAGGGAGATGTCATCAGTGTACAGGAGCGCTTATGTGTGTGGCAAGGAGAGAAAGTCAGAGAGTAAGACATTGAAGAGGAGAGGGCTGAGAGGGAAACCTTGTGGGACACCTCTGGTGACAGGATGATATCTAGAGTAGGTATCGCCTATCACCATGGAGAAGGATCTGGAAGATAGGAAGGACTTAACCCAGTTAAGGAGGTAACCTCTGATTCCCAAGCAGGCAAGTTTTGTTATAATAGAGTTATATGAAACGGAGTCAAAAGCTCCTTTAAGGTCGAGAAATGCTCCTAGAGTGAATTGTTTATTGTTAAATCCTTCATAAATGTGGTGTTCCAGGTGGAGTAGGGCATCCAGTGTGCCCCTGTGGCGATGAAACCCGTACATGTATGTGGGAAGGAGGTGTTTGTGTTCTAGCCACCATGTCAGTCTGTTCTGTACAATGTGTTCTAGTGTTTTCTCAAGATTGGAAAGGAGGATAATGGGTCTGTATGAGGAAGCCTTTGAGGGGTCCTTGCCAGGTTTGGGATAGGAAGTGTTGTAGTAGTTTGGTTGTCCGCCTCCCCTCCCCTATGTCTAATCTCTTTCTTCTTTTGCAGAATGTGTGTGGGTGTGGATCGTGTGATCACCGTCTTTACTTTGTGTGGGGGGACTCGATGGATCTCTATCGTGCTCCCCCATTCATCTCCTGTTTTCTTTTTAGGCGGATCCTTTCAGCATATATTTTTCTTTAGAAAGTGTAGGTAAAAGTTTGGGAGTAAAGTTTGTGACTGAGGAAGGAAGAGCCGCCTGGACGGAAGATAGGTGAGTGAAGATTGTGTGAGAGTGGATATGGTTGAATGAGTTAGAAGTAAAGATGTTTGAGTGTGGCAGTGAATAGGTGACTGAATGTGCCTTCTCTTTTCCAGTTCCGTGGTACCGATTGTCGCCGACATCTGGCTTTTGGAGACGGCTGAAGCCAATCTTGACTCTCGTGTGGCAGAAAAGGTGTGCATCAATTGGGGCCTGAGCCCTCACACTTTCCGCTCTGACTGGAGCCACCACTTCCTCATCCTTGAGTGCGAATCATTCGCCTTGGCTGAAGTTGAACTTCCAGTCCCTTAAGAAAAGGGAACCTCTCTTCCCTCAAGAAAGCGGGCCCGCCTCCCTTTCCCTCCCCCACCCCTCCCATACCGGTAATAGTGCTCCCAGAGCTGAAGAAAGTAGAACAGACTCACATGGTGGCACTGGGCAATCTGGTTGTGAAGCCCTAAACATTTCCTTATTTGCGTGTGTGTGGCCAGGGTAAAGTTGTAAGGCCCACTATATCATTATATATATATAAATATCTTTGGTTGTGGTTTAAGATAGATAATATTTTGGAAATTGGGTAAATTTACATTTTTGTTTTCTGGGGTTGTGGTTAATTTCTTTTTTTGTGTGTAAATTAAATTTAGAAAATACTCTCTCTCCTCAATACCCTCTTCTTGAACCACCGAGCGGACCTTGTCAGGGCGGCGGGAACTTTTGGCTGGGGACTCGCGATCCAGTCGCTACATATTTTTGGCGCCCGAATAGGGACTGCCCGGTGGTTTGAGGAAGGAGAGGAGTGAGAGCCTGTGTCTTTTGTCCCTAATGGAGGAGGAACAGATTGGGACCATGGAGTTGGAGATGAGAAGACTAAATGAGTTAGTGCGGCAGAAAGACAGAGAAAATGCGCATTTGAGAGAAGAGAATGATAGTTTGAAAAGGAAAATGAGGGAGATGGAAGTGAGAATGGAAGAGAGGATTAAAGACAGTGAGGTGCGAATGGAGGAAAGATTGATGCGAATGCTGAATGAGAAAATGGGAGAATCAGGTGCAATTGGTGGGGGTGTGGCCTCGACTCCACTTGGAATTGACATGACTGATAAAAAGGGATTGACAGGCATAAAGGAACCTCTGCAAATGACTAGGCATCGAAAAAAGAAGACCCCAAAGACTAGATGCCCAGACCGACAGGAAAGGACCCGACTGGCTAGTATTGACTCATTATATTTCAGCTCGAATGAAGGCATGAGTGAAAGTGGGAGAGAAGTGAGTGATAGTGAAAGTGATGCTGAGGTTCATCGGAGTATACTGATCAGAGAAGTGCCAAAGTTAAGTAAGTTTATAGTGGAAGGAGCAAAAGATGTGAAAGTGTTTTTGAAAGAGTAAGAAAATTATTGTAAGGAAAAATTTGGAGAGAATAATAGGTTTTGGGTGAAAGAGTTGTGCGAGTTTCTGGATGGGCGTATGAAGGATTTTTACCGGACAATTATGAGTGTGGGTGAGCTTAAGTGGGAGGTTATGAAAGAGAGAATAATAGAGCACTGTAAGCGGATGAAGACAAGTGTGAAATATAAGAAAACAAATGGGTTTGAGGAAGCGAGAATGGGGAAGAATGAGGATGTGAATTCTTATGCGCATCGCTTAGAGTCCTTGGCACGAATGAGATTTGGAGATGACGGAATAAATGGGAATAAGGAGCTGATGAAGAAGTTTTTAAATACGGTTCCGAATGAAGTGAGTGAGTATGTGACGTATAAGAGGAAAGAGAAGATGAAATGGGCTGGTGAAAGATTGCTATGGAAGGATGTACTGGAGATGTTAGAGGACCGTGAATTTGAGGATTATGGAAGGGAGGAGGCCTCGATTCACACTGTGCGCAACTCAAGTATCAGTAAGTTGCCCCAGTTCCGGTCATATCGGGACGCATTGACAGAGAACCCAATCGAAGTGATGTCTAGATTTTTGGAAAATTATTACAGCGGGCAGAATGAACAACAGAGTGTGTATGTTGGCCGCCAACCCAGAGGGAGTAAAAGTAGGAGTGAGAGTCGGAATGGGTGGAGTAGGGTTCAGAATGGTCGGAATAGTGGTCGCACAAATGGTAGGAATGACAGTAGATCTAGAGTAAATGAGCCTAGGTGTCTGAGGTGCAAGAAAGTTGGGCATATGAGGGTTGACTGTTGCTGGTCACAAGGAAGTTGCTTTGGCTGTGGACAAATGGGGCACATGATAAAAGATTGTAGTCGTGCGAGGGAAAGAGCGTGTTATGGATGTGGAAGAATGGGCCACTTGGTACGAGATTGCAGGGAAGGTGGTCGAGTAAATATGAGTGGACCTGGAGTGTGTGGTAATTGTGGGCAGATAGGGCATTATGCCAGGATGTGTGCCAGTCCAAGAGCTACCTGTGGTAAATGCGGAATGGTAGGTCATGCAACAAGGTTGTGTAGGACCGGAGAAAGATGCATGAATGAAAGAATGGATGGGAATGATGCAAGTAATCGAGAGGATACGACTCAGGGAAACTAAGGAATGAGAGGGTTCCTTCTGGGGAATTCTCTAGAGTGCAAGTGATGAATGTGAGAGAAGGATTGTCAAATCGTGGAGTGAATTGGGGTCAGAGAGTGAATAGGTGTATGTGTGTTAAAATTAAGTGTGGAGAACGAGAAGTTAGTGCATTGATTGATACAGGATGTAAGGTGAATGTGGTGTACTATGAAGCATTTGTAGGAATGAAAGTAAGTGAAGTTAAGGATCGTGGATATCATTTGACTGGATTAGGTGAACAGGATGTGCCGATTGTTGCAAGGTTTAGAGAAAGTGTTTTGATTGCCGGTGTCCGGATGAATGAAGATGAATTTTGTGTTGTAGAAGGTGCAAACAAGAAGTATGACATGCTATTAGGTTATAAGTTTTTGAAAGCGAATGGTATTGTGATTCACCCTGATTTAGAGATGATTGAATGTAAGAAGGATGGAAGTATGAAGTGTCAATGGTATGTGAATCCAGATGGAAGTGTGAGAGTGAACATCATGAAAGGTCTGGAGGTATATGCGATTGAGAGTGTGCCTGTCAAGCAGAATGAAACATTGAGTGTAAGGATTGGATGGAATTCGGATGTTGAGATAAATGAGAATGATGGGAATATTTATGTCTTGGATGGTAGTGCTGCGAACTATCGATTAAGGCGAGTGGTGCATGTGTTTGATGGTATAATTGATATGAAAGATCCGTGTGTCTGCATGCAAGTTTGGCCTGATCTGCGAAGGAAGAGTCTTAGAGGAGTGCAAGTGGGAGATAAATTGGGTGTGTTAAATACAGTGGTGAATATGGAGAATGATATGCATGTGGTGAATGCAAATGTGTTTTCCGTGAGTGTAACGTCGAATGTTTGGAAGTATGAAGATTTGATTGAGCAAGTGAAATTGGAAGAAAAGTTGAGTGAATGTGAGAAGCAAAAAGTTTACAGGATGTTGTGGAATAGGAGAGGTGCTTTGAGTCAAGGGGATGAGGACTTTGGCAACGCTCGCTTGCCTGAGTTCAAAATAATTTTGAGCGACGATATGCCAATATATCAAAGGCCTCGTCATTTCCCTGCCCCTGTGGTTCAAGAGATTGAGGAACAGTGTGAGGAATTAGAGAGAATTGGCGTGATTGAGCCGAGTGTGAGTGCCTGGAATAGTCCGATTGTACCTGTACGAAAGCCAGATGGACGTTTGCGACTGTGTATTGACTATAGAAGAGTGAATGAACGAACGTTGAAAGACAAGTTTCCTATGAGTGTTGTGTCTGAATGTGTGTACAGTAGGTATGGAATGAAAGTGTTTTCTAAGATGGATCTGGTACGTGGATACTACCAGATGCCTGTGGCTGAAGAGAGTAGACCTATTACGGCGTTCTCTACCTCAAAGCGCCATTATCAGTTTAGAAACCTGAGCTTTGGGTTGGCGAACGCCCCAGCTGCTTTTCAGCGTGCTATGAATGTAGAGTTGAGTGGTTTTCCGTGTAAGAATGTACGAGTGTTTTTGGATGATATTTTGGTGATGAGTGAGAACATGGAAGAACATATGACCTTGGTGAATGATGTTTTAAGAAAGTTGGAAGAGGTTGGTGTCAAAGTGAAGTTGTCTAAATGTGTATGGTTTGGTAGTGAAGTTGAGTTTTTAGGACATAAGGTGAGTGCGGTTGGATTGCGTAAATCGGAGAAGTTCGTGGGAAAGGTTAGGAATTTCCCTAAGCCTACCACAGTGAGAGAGCTGCGTGGATTTCTTGGTTTAGTTGAGTTTGGAAGAAAGTTTATGAAAGATTGTTCAGGTGTAATGAAACCGTTGAGTGTATGGACTGGGAAAAAGAAGAGTGCTGTGATTAAGTGGAATGACTCTATGAATGCAGCGTTTGAAAAGTTAAAAGCGGAAGTTGCAAAAGATGTGGAACTTGCATATCCAGCATATGGAACAAATGCAGGAATGCTTGAAGTGTATACGGATGCAAGTGGTCATTCGATGGGTGGATGTTTGATGCAAGATCAAGTTGTGAATGGAGTTGAAAGAAAGCGAGTAATTGCGTATGTTTCCAAGGCGTTTAGTGTGGCAGAGCATGCATATTCAACGATTGAAAGAGAGCTGGCTGCGTTAAGATTCTGTCTCAAGTCGTTACGACCATTTCTGTATGGAGTACGGTTTGTAGTGAGAACAGATCACCAGCCACTAGTGTATTTGCAGCGTATGAGGTTAGTTGATAGTAGGCTTGCAAGGACGATAGAGGATTTGAGTGATTTTGATTTTGTGGTTGAGTATTTGCCAGGTGAAAGGAATGTGATTGCTGATTTGATGTCACGTTTGCCTTGTAGTTTGAATGAGAGCGAGACTGTAAGCATAAATCCTGAGTATTTGCCAGCAGGTGTAGTTGTTGGAAGAAAATGTAAGGGTGGAGGTGATTCTATGTTCGAAAGTGTGTTGTATGGTTTACGAGACTTGGTGAAAGATGGATTGCTTGAAAAGGTGCCAGAAAGTGTGAATGCATTACGAAAGGTGGTTATGGAAGAAGCGTGTAAGAGACCAGAGCAATTGGGAATGGAAAATTCAAGTAGGTTAAGAAAAGAGTTAAGAAGTATGTGTATGCCAGGAGTGATGATGTTTCAGGAAGTGTTAGCGATAGTGAGTAAGCTGTTTGGTGTGAGAGTATATGTGCATTATGGTGTGGAGAAGCCAGTGATGTATCGTGGTAAAGGTGTAGACCGAGTGAATGGGTGTGAGTTGCATCTGCAATGTTTGAGTGGTGTGCATTATAATTGGCTGATTGAGAAGAAGAATTATGTAAGAAGAGAGATTGACTACGTTTGCGAAGGAACTGTTCCTGTTAGTGAAGATGAAGGTTTGGATGCTGCAGAAGTGTTTGTGGAACAGACCGAAGTGTTGAATATAATGTGTGAACATGGACTTGAAGAGAGAGTGCAAGTTACCTTGACTATAAATGGGAAGAGCTATTGTGGAATGATTGACACAGGTGCGCAAATTTCCTTGGTGAATGCAAAGGTTGTGCAAGATGCTGACAATATGAGTTTGAATGTTTCTAGAAAAGGTGTGACAGTTTCGATAAGTGGACTCGGAAGTGGACGTATTATGGCATGGGAGGAAGTGAGTTTGTCTGTAAGCATGGGGAAGTTGAATGATATATTGCATGAATTTGTTGTGCTAAGCGAGAATGAGTTACCTTATTGTTTTCTGTTTGGGATTGATTTTCTGCGTAAGAATAGGATTTCTGTGGATGTATGTAATGAATGTTTATTGAAAGATGGTGTAACAGTTGGGAAGTTGCAGAGTGAGCTTGTAGGCTCAACTGGATTTGTAGGAGTGGCAGGTGTCAATTTGAGTGAAGAGCTGTTGACTGCTGAAGATATAGAGAGCATGCAAGAGTCATGTCTGATGGTGCGTGAATTGAAAGATAGCGTGATGACCAGTGTTCCTGTGAATGAATGGAGTTGCATATTAAGAGAGTTTAGAAGGTTTGCTGGAAAGTTTGTAGTGTGCAAGGGTTTAGTGTATTTTGTGCAATGTATAGATGATGAGGATGTATATATTCCGGTGTTTTCCGTGTGTGGCACGATTGGAATGGTGAAGATTGTGCATGATAGGTTTGGACATATGGGTAAGAATAAATTGTGGGAATGTATGAAAGGATGTATATTTAGTCCCTTTTTGAGAAAGATTTGCGTGGATGTAGCGACTACGTGTGAAGTATGCCAGAAGAGAAAGTATCAGAGAGTGTATGCCGCCCCACCTGTATTAAAGTTGAGTGTGAATGAACCCTTTGAAATGATAGCGATTGATTGCGTGTCTTTTCCGAGGACTGCAAGAGGGTATGTAGGGATGATTGTGATGGTGGATCATAAGAGCAAATTTGCGTATGCTGCACCTGTGACAAATAAATCTTCATTGACTGTTGCTAGAGAAGTGAGTGAGAGAATGCTGCCTATGTGCATGTGTAAGCCTGTGCGAATGTGGAGTGACAATGGACCTGAGTTTGTAGGACGTGCTTTTGAGGAGATGTTGAGTGAATGGGGAATAGATCATGTGCGAACAACGCCGTATATGCCTAGTGCGAATGGTTTGGCTGAAAGAACGATAAGAACTTTGAGTGAGATGTTACGATTGATGGTGAAAGATGGGAAAGAATGGGATGAATGTTTGGGAAGAGTGCTTTGGGCGTATAACATGACAGTGCATAAGGCGATTGGAATGTCACCATGTAAGTATTTGATGAACTTTGAACGAATGATTAGGCCACATATGGGACTTAGTGAGAAGGATCGTGAGTTGTGGAGAAAAGGGAATGAAAGGTTTGAGAGTTTTTCTGTGGGTGATAAAGTACTAAAGGAGATTGAGACAAAAGGTAGGCTGAATGTGGATAAGTTGAAAGAGAAATTTGAAGGTCCGTTTGTAGTAAGAAAGGTTTGGTCGAATGGGGTAAGTTATGTGATAGTTCGTGAAAGAGAGGATGGAAGTTTGGATGAATGTAGAGCGCATCAAGGTGAGTTGCGAAAGTGGCGTGAACCTCCTGAATATTTGGTGCAACATCCGGTGAATGAATATCTGTCTGAAAGAATGGAAGACTGTGAAATGGTGGATGATATAGCTAGTGCTTTAGAGGGGAAGCAGTTAGTGTTAGTTGAACATCGAAGGGGGAAGCGTAAGAGTAAATGGTTGAGAAAGGATGAATGGATGGAACAGTTTGGTGAGAGTGATGTGAGAGAGTTTTCTGGGTTTGTGCAAGATCGAGATGGAGTATATGATAGAACGTACAGTATTTGTAAGTTTCCGTTGAATGAGTGAGTCTATGCTAGAGAGTATAAATGGGATAAGTACGAAATTGGAACAAGAGTCAATAAATGCTATGAAAGAATGGGAAGGTTTGATGGATGTAGTAGAGAGGTTAGTTGAGGATTTGAGTGGGATTGGTCAGGGAATGTCGGATGTGTGTGTGGATGAAGTACATAGAGAAGGGGCCATGGACAGACATGAGGAGACATTACGACAGATGACAGAGACAGTTGATGGACCTGTGACTAGGAGGAGAGGCAGAGTGAAAGAGTATGACTGGGTGATGTCGAAAGCATTGTGAATGAATGAAGATGGGGATTGAGACATGGTGAGGTGAGGCGAATTTAGCTGGGAGGGATGTAGTAGTTTGGTTGTCCGCCTCCCCTCCCCTATGTCTAATCTCTTTCTTCTTTTGCAGAATGTGTGTGGGTGTGGATCGTGTGATCACCGTCTTTACTTTGTGTGGGAGGACTCGATGGATCTCTATCGTGCTCCCCCATTCATCTCCTGTTTTCTTTTTAGGCGGATCCTTTCAGCATATATTTTTCTTTAGAAAGTGTAGGTAAAAGTTTGGGAGTAAAGTTTGTGACTGAGGAAGGAAGAGCCGCCTGGACGGAAGATAGGTGAGTGAAGATTGTGTGAGAGTGGATATGGTTGAATGAGTTAGAAGTAAAGATGTTTGAGTGTGGCAGTGAATAGGTGACTGAATGTGCCTTCTCTTTTCCAGTTCCGTGGTACCGATTGTCACCGACATCTGGCTTTTGGAGACGGCTGAAGCCAATCTTGACTCTCGTGTGGCAGAAAAGGTGCGCATCAATTGGGGCCTGAGCCCTCACACTTTCCGCTCTGACTGGAGCCACCACTTCCTCATCCTTGAGTGCGAATCATTCGCCTTGGCTGAAGTTGAACTTCCAGTCCCTTAAGAAAAGGGAACCTCTCTTCCCTCAAGAAAGCGGGCCCGCCTCCCTTTCCCTCCCCCACCCCTCCCATACCGGTAATAGTGCTCCCAGAGCTGAAGAAAGTAGAACAGACTCACATGGTGGCACTGGGCAATCTGGTTGTGAAGCCCTAAACATTTCCTTATTTGCGTGTGTGTGGCCAGGGTAAAGTTGTAAGGCCCACTATATATATATATATATATATAAATATCTTTGGTTGTGGTTTAAGATAGATAATATTTTGGAAATTGGGTAAATTTACATTTTTGTTTTCTGGGGTTTGTGTGTAAATTAAATTTAGAAAATACTCTCTCTCCTCAATACCCTCTTCTTGAACCACCGAGCGGACCTTGTCAGGGCGGCGGGAACTTTTGGCTGGGGACTCGCGATCCCGCCGCTACAGTGTGACTGCTTGTCACCACACTGAAGGGAATGTCTCTGACAGCCAGCTGTCAGTAAAGATGTTCAGGAGGAGGTGAGCCAGAGGTTCTGAGAGGTATCAGAGGAATTCATTGGGGACATTGTCCACCCTGGTGGCCTTCCCCACAGACAGTGATTGTAAGGTTGAGGAAAGCTCCTGTGGTGTGATAGCTGTGCTGATTGTGTGGTCCATGTGTGATGGAGGTATGTTGGGGGCCGGTACAGGTTTGGGGGAGCTAAGTGTGGTGTGAATGTGGGAGGCAAGACACTTGGCTTTCTGGGCGTTTGTGGTGACGAGGGCACCATTATTAGTTAGCGGGAAGGTGAGTGGGGGTTGAGGGTGGACCATCTTTCTGAAGAAATAAAGGATAGGGAGGTACAAAATGAAGCTCAAGGATAACACGCTTGCACCGGGCCTCTAGGAGACGGAAGTGGGTGCAAAGGTGGAGGATGTGGTTCTCACGCCATGCTTTAAAGGCATGCTGTTTGGCCTGAAGGGCTGCCACGCACTTCTGGGACCACCAGGGAACCCTGAAGGTGCGGGTTGGGGGAGAGGTGACAAAGTGAAAGTGATGGGATCCCACATCAAGCTGGGTATCTGTGAGATACTGAATTTGGTCTTGTGACAAGAGAGAAGTGGGCAGGGTAACTGATTTTAGTTCTATTTGAAAGGTGCCCCAGTCTCCTTTTTTAAAAGACCAATGAGGTTTGTGTGAGAAGGGGAAGGTGGTGGCACTGATGGGAAGGAAATGACTACAGGAAGATGGTCACTTCGCATGTAAGGGCCAGTAGTGATAGTGGTGTGGAAGAGGGGGCCATTTCCCAGGCATAGGTCCAAGGTAGAGGTTCCCTGAAACTGGATCAATCCTGGTAGGGAGGCCAGGGGGGGGGGGAGTGATAAGAGAGTAGGAGTCACTCTCTGCTAAGAAGTCCCCTGAATGGTTCCTCCGGCTCCTGGGGAGGGCTGGTTCTCAGAAGTTGTGATGGGCATTAAAATTGCCCATTATTAGTGTTGGGGAGGAGAGATGATAAGATAAGAATTTAAGCTCATGAAAGGAGATATCCATACATGGATTATATATTAATAGGATCTTAAAAGGCCCAGAATCAAAGGTCACTCCCAGATGCTCTAATCCACCCCCGGGGAAGGAAGTTATAGTGAGAGGGCTAGAAGGGAGGGATTGGTGGACCAGCAGCAGCAGGCCACCTCCTGCTCTGCCAGCCATCCTGTCCAACCTATACGAAACATATCCAGGAAAGGAGGGGAAGAATGCTTCAGTGAGCCAGGTCACAACGATGCCAACAACTAGAGCTGAATAGGAAGAAAGTGTGGTTTTAAAAATTGGAAGTTTCTGGTATAGAGACCGGGTATTCCAGAGTATAAAGTGGGGAGACGAAGGAGTCATTGCGTGAGTGACATAAGGAAGGTCAGAAAGTCTGGCAGACACCTCTTGAAGGCTCTCTCTAAGGCTGCTATCTGAAAGGAGGTTAATGAAGGTCAGTGTAATGGGTGCAATTCCCCTGATGAAGGCAGAGAGGGAGAGGTCTGAAGTAAGCTGGGTTTGAGAGGTGTCTGTAAGTCCAAGGCATGCACTACCAAGCGCAGGCAGAGGGAAGCCAAGGTGGGGGACGTGGGGATGGTGAGGGCTGGAGTGTAGGGTGAGGAAGCAGAGGTGTAGGTAGGGAGAATAGGGGTAGGGGTAGTTCCAGCTGGGAGGCAGCCCCCTTAGGGGTCTTCTCACATTGATTTTTAGGCCATGGAACAGGGTGTGAAGAGGTATTATTTTAGGTGGATTTAGGAGAGCGGTGTTTCTTTTGGGGTCTGGGAGTTTGTAGGGGGGGGGCAAGGATTGGGCGAGAAGGGGTGGTTCAGCAGCCGTTTGAATAACAGTAATTTATGAACTTAGAGGGTATGGTGGAGCTGTAAAGTAAGCTTGTATGGGGGAGAAGCCTGGACAGTAGCAGAGTGTTGAGCCTTAGATGACTTAGGGCAGAAAGACCCAGGCTTTATGGTGCATAATTTATTTTTAATACCTTTGAGGGAGTGATTGGCTTCATGTTGCAGCTGCTGGATTTGGGTTGCCTGGAGGTATGCTGGGCACTGTCTGGTAGTGGTCAGCCCCAAAGAAAAGGCAGGAAGCGGACTGTGTGCACCCATCGGCATCGTGGAACCACTACATCTCCCAGAGCACGTTTTTCCATTGCAGGAGACATTTCCGTGGCTGAACAGAAGGCATTGAGTGCACCGGGGGACAGGGAGAGTGTGTGGTCTGACCCGGTAGGCAGCCGAGTGCAGAGCAACCCTTTCAGGGAGGGGGCCTCTGAATTTGAGATGGATGGCCATGTTGGTCATTGTTTTTCCATCCCTAACAAATTTGGGAAGGCAAAAGGCATCAAATACTTGAGTCAAGTGTCCGTCTAGGACAGTCAGTTTGTCTAAGATGTTCAGGTTAGTCATGTCTGGGGAGACCAGGAAAATCCTTCCAAAAGTGTAGATTGGGTCATCATTGGCTGCAGCCCAGTACTTCACAGACCACTCCCCCAACCTGGTAATGGTAACTGACTCAAGAGGCTAAGACAGGTTATCAAGGTTGGCCACCTCAAACTTAATTCGCCAGCCCCCTCCACTGATACTGATGGTTTGTTGTATTAATCTTTTGGCAAATATAAAGGCAAAAAGGGCTTTTGTCACCTTATCTGGGTGGATGAAGCATCGGTGACCTCCTGTGATCTGATGAGTATCAGTTGTCGGATTGAGGACTGGTGGGGCTGAAGGCGGGGAGGGGGTCCAGCTCCAGCATGGGGTGAGGGAGGGGAAGCAGCTATCGATGGGTAAGAGAGAGTCATGCAGGGTTTGCTGGATTTGGCCAGCAGAATTGGTGGTAAACATGAAGATCGGTAGCGCGCCCGAAAAAGTGGAGGGTTTTTTTGCATGTATGTTTCAGTCGGTAAACCTGAAGATCAGCGATGCGAACGATAGGACACAAAATATTTTATCTTTGTTCCAATATGTTTCACCATTTGGGGCTAAATTCAAGGGGACTGCTCGTGGGGGGTTTATCACTGTAGGGGACCCCCCTACAATGATCCTGAGTTTCAAACAATTGGGGGGGGGGGTCTGGGGGACACAACCCCCAAGATATAATGATAATTGTTTATAGAATAATGTTCTAACATTTTTAAAAAGTTTTTATTTAACCAAACGTGCATGAATATGCATGCACAGGTAGATGAAACATACATGCAAAAATAATACAGTTTTCCAGGCACGCTGCCAATCTTCATGTTTACCTTTCGTTCACCCATGCATGTTAGAAAATTATTCTATAAACAATTATGATTATATACTGGGGCTGTGCCTCCCAGATTCCCTCCCCCCTAATTGATTGAAACTCAAGATCATCTTCGGGGGAAGCCTCCTGCAGTGATAAACCCCCCCATGAGCAGTCCCCTTGAATTACTCCAAAAAGGGAAAACAATGGAACAGAGACATAATATGGTAATTGTGTAGAGTATAGCTGGATCTGAGTCATAGGTTATTTTGGGCTATTTTTCCTAGCTACTTATTCTGCGCTGAAATCTATGTGGAGGAAGTTTATGGTGATTTCAGATTATATACTGGGGGGCTATACCCCACATACCCCCCCCCCAAATAATTGAAATCTCAGAATCATTGTAGGCCCATCCCCCTGATGAGCCAACCCTCTAAATGGTAATACTTCAGATTAGGGGCGTACAGTAGGTGGCGCTGTTAGTAGGCTTCAATTTTGGGCTACAATATATATCTTATGATGTCAGACAGTAGCTTCAGAAATGACCAATCACGGCATTATATTTTTTTGTTGTTTTGGGAGTTTGTAACCTTTATTCTGTATTATTTACTAAATATCTGCGCCTCTGCTCGTTTATAGTTTTTTCTAAGTTAGGTAAGCTTTCTTGAGGTCTTTTATTATTTTTTCCTATTTTTTTTTTTCATATTTTTTGTTTCACTGCGAATGATAACAGCTTTTTACTGGCAATGTCGTAGTTATAAATAGGACCTGCTGCTAAAATGTTTTTGTTCATCATAGCTTCTGTACATTCTAGTTGTGCTTCTTTGTTATTCGAATTTGGGTATATTTTGCATAACCGTGAAAAACTTTTAATTTTTTATAGGCGCATAAACTAATCGAGAAAACTATAAAATGCCCAAAATGCAGTGCAAATTTAAATTTTTCAGAAAATTTAATGTTTCATTGCGATAAAATATATATAAATGAAAACAGTAAACAATCGGCGCATAGGGGTACATTTTCTGCAGGTTTCCATTAAAGTTTAAAAGATATTGTTCAAATTTCATATTTTTTTATAATTAATCATTTTACGTAAGTAAGTATTATTTGTCATTAGGTTACCAGGTTTTTTCGGCCAGTAAAAAGGTGTTGTCATTTGCAGCGAAACAAAAAATATGAAAAAAAACAGTAAATTCATGGGACTGCTTGTGGGAAAGATATCACTGCAGGGGGACCACCCTATGATGATCTTGAGTTTCAATCAATGGGGGGGGGAGTCTGGAGGGCATAGCCCCCCACTATATATCCATATACAAAAAAATATAACGCTGTGATTGGTCACATCTGACACTACCGTCTGATGTCATGACATATATCGTAGCCCAAAAGTGTAGCCTATAAACAGCGCCACCTACCGTGCACCCATGAACTGAAGTGTTACCCTCAAAATAAGCTAGAATCGCATCCGCCCAAACTCCCAACATTTAGCCAAAATGTTTTGCGTACCATCGTTGGCGCCGCCAATCTTCATGTTTACCGAATTGGTACCTAACCAGTGGATGACAAGGAAGAGCAGGACCACTTGAAGGCAGCTGTAGAGCAGTGCATGTAGCAGAGGAAGCCAGCTGGTGGCTTTCTTTTCCTGGTGGAATTAAGATGCCGTTCAAATCTTGGTCGGGAAAGGTTCACAATGGCAGTTTTTAAAAGATTTGACGCGACTTGCAATATGTTATAAAGTACGCTCTAAAGTATTCAGGACACAACATCAACGACGAAAAATGTAGTTTCAACCTAGATTATTTATTCACCTTTTCTTCCAGTTCTCTGTTTTGGATTTGATCAATTGACAGCTTTGCGTAATGATGTGTTAAAAAATAAATATATTTTTTCAAACCATGTAAAAGAGGTTCCCAACGACCCTAATCTACCTTTTACCTTATTAATTTATAATTTTTGTTTGGTATTATTCTAGCTGTAGTCACACCACTAATCGAAGGAAAGTTGTTAAATATCTATAACATCGATATATATATATATATATATATATATATATATATATATATATATATATATATATATATATATATATATATATATATATATATATATATACATACTTGCCAATCTCTTCCATTAGGTCGATTACATACTTGCTATTCTTTTGCATTAGGTTGATCACATACTTGCCATCTTTAATTCAAGAAGTACCATTTCTAAAGTCGCAAAACGCGACATTTGTACTTTCAAAAACACCAAAATCAGCGACCCAGAAACAGTTCAAATCTACAGGCAATTTTTGATTCTAAGAACAGCATACAAATAATACAGGGCCAAAACCATAACCGGCAGACTACCATTAACCATCGACTGAAATTAACCAGTGAAAGAGGCAGGACCAAGAAGTAACACCACCATCTTTAGACTGTTATGGTAGCGAACTACTGAACCCGAGAGACGGGTCTCTTTCGTATGGCGTTCTTGGGGTGGGAAGGAGCCTTGGATCCACTCAACAGGAGACACCTCTCAGAGACTACAGAACTGCTGTAGCGAGACTTCCTTGAACCACACTCCTACCACTACAGGAACCTAACCTCTCCCCCAACAAAGATCTATCGAGAAAGCGGTGAAGTTGGAAGAAGTGAAAATGTGTGAAGGATATATAGCCGCGGATTCACCTGCCGGTGGTATTCGGACCTGGAGGGAAAACTCTTCCCGTTGGGGCTGGAAGGGCACACATCTTCCACCCCCCGCACACAGTCAGAGGCAGGAAGGGGCCAAAGCTATAGTTGAGCTCAGCTTGGAGGTTAAAGAAAATGGACCTCAATACGGATGAAATGGGGGAGGAAGATCAAGAATATTACAGACTCATTAATGACGTTAGACGTCAGGTTTGCGAAGGAAGGATTTCATTTTATCGATCGACGACTCTAGTTTCCAGAAGGCCAAGATGTATGACCATAAGAGAAGAATATGTTAAGAAGGAGAAAAGGAAGAGAATTAGGAACATCTTTGCATTCTGGCTTTGTTGTTTACGGAGGAAAAGGAGAAAAGGGAGCCATCACTTGTTACACCATCCACCCATCAGGTGATGGGTGGTGTTACGATGCCCCAACTACGACTGAAACCCAGAGGGGCAGCAGGTTCTCCCGACCCAACTGCCCCAAGAAAACCTGATGTTCCTGACTCGCTCGGATCGTCTTTTTAACCTCTTTTCTCTCTCCCACTTTATTTGGCGCGCCTCTATAGACCCAATCTAAAAGGAAAGATGGCGTTAAACGTTCTAAAATAAAATGGACTTGCCATCCATTCTCATTTCAATATTTGCTATTAATTTTAAGGAGATTTTCTCACATTAAAACGAAGAGTGTTGAAATTCTTGATAGGACTGCCCCCCTGCCTTCCTAAAGGCCAAAGCCGATTCCCTCCTTCTATTTTCTTCTCAACTATTTTGTCGAATCAGAGAAGGCAACTTAAAGGTCTCAAAATAGTAGACTATTATGATAGTGTAGAGCCCGCAAGAGGCTAAAATAAATTATACCCACTACCCTCTTCCCCCGACCTCTGAAACCATTACAGTGCATACATTGATTTAGTCATTTTGGTTTCACAAGTTCATTCAATACTTAAACAAAAGAAACTTGAGGGCCTATTTGAGGTTCACAGTATTATGAACACATTAAGTATCTTGCGAATATTGCTAACATCCCTGTTACTACTGCTGGCAATGAGCGATTTTTTTCCGTTCTTAAAAGAGTAAAACAACTACTCGAGAACAACAACCGGAGATCACCGCCTATGTACCTTGATTGATGTTAATGGCCACTGGAGCTGGTAGATGACTCTGCTCCTCTGACTGAATCCTTGTCGCTACCCTTTATTGCTCTGGATGGGCTACAAGGGCCAAACCAGTTACTGGATTATCCTATTTTTAATGTATATGCGAGATTAAATTACCTGAATTACACGTTTACTTTAATATGATGTAATTATAGATTTTTCGGTGAGGAATCCTTTAGTATTAGTAAATGGTTTTCTTTCTTCGGTTTAAATTTTTCTTAACTAAATAATGTTGGATCTATTTATCATTTATACTCATTACTGTGTAAGCATATGTATATTAATGATGATGGTAATTAAAAGGACGCACGTGTACAGTATCTTTTTCCTTGGGATTGTTTGGAATGATTATAGATAATTTTATATATATATATATATATATATATATATATATATATATATATATATATATATTATGAAGGCGAAAGAATTGAGATCAAAGTGTGGTTGCTCGCTGCTTTAGTGTGCACGGTCAAATCGCAGAATCCCACCCCTATACAGAATCTTTGCGAATTAGGAAATAACATTGCGAAGAGAAATTATCCTGTTTTTCTGTTTCTTGCAGTTTGCATGTAACATCAGACCTGAGATTAGTCAGTTTTGATGTTACCTCATCATTCACTAAAGTGCCCGTTGATGCCTTATTGGATTTCCTAGCTGGTATTCTCAATTCTTCGGATTTGCCTTTACCGTCCATCTCGATCATTCAACTCCTTTGTTTATGCCTTAAAATATATAATTTTAGTTTCAATGGCAAGTTCTACGAACGAGTGGTTGGTATGGCTACCGATAATCCCTTATCTCTCTTATTGTCAAATATATATATGTGGATTATTTTGAAACAAAGCTGATTCCACTGGTTTCGTCAACTCAAATTGTTTGGTACCACTATGTAGACCATGTCCTTGGAATTCTAAAGGAAGATTTTGACCTCGATGGTTTTCTTTTATTTATTAATTCATTAGTTCCATCAATTAAATTTACCTATAGAAAAAGAAGAAAATAATAGCCTTTTTCCTAGACGTTCTAATAATTAGACAACGAGACAGGTTTAAGTTTTCAACTTTCAGGAAACCGACAAATAATTTATCCTATGTCCATTTATATTCAGGTCATTCTAAAAATATTAAAACAGTATTATCTTCCATGTATCTTGGGCACTCAGAATATCTAATCCTGACTCTATAGTTCAAAAATTGACAAAAATTGAAGAGATTGCCTTCAATCTGTGTTACCCGAAATACTTTGGGGATAACTGCAGGTATATAAGCGCAAGTTAAGGGAAACATAACATTTACACAACATATTACTTTTACCTTACCGTGATAATTTCTTGTATGTAGTACCAATGTTAAAACAACTTGATATAAATGTAATTTTTAAATACAATTATACATTAAAAAATATGTTAATAAATCAAGGCCCAAGGAACGATAATAATGTAGTATATAGTATATCTTGTTTAGATTTTAAATTAATTATGTGTAGGTCAAACTTCTAAAAATCTCTGCAAGAATTAAGCAACGTCAAAATGCAGTATCTAAGGGATATACAAATAATATCTTGATCCGTCCACAGGCTTAAGATGGGTCACCAGATTAACTGGTCAAAAGCAGATACGAAAAAGCATAGAAATGATTTTATTAGCAGAAATATCTTTGATTCGTTCCTAATCTCCAGCACAAAAGAGAGAAGTGTAAATATTAGCCCCGTGTGATAGAACGGTCTGAGGCCGCTTAAATTCAGCCGCTATCACATATTTAGAAACACATGCTACCCACGTGCATCTGCGAGAGGGAGCAGAGCGCGTTATCGCCCACCATAGCCAATATTTAATCAAGGAGGTTCATTCCCCCGTTTTGCCTCCATACGTCGATCTCACCAGATTGAGTTAGGCTTATGGGCAGATAAGGTATTTTCCAAGGCGTGACCCGGGCATTCCCCCGAAGTCCCCCACTCAATTATCCCCAACGCCATGGAGACGGCTACGGGTACTTATATATAGCTTTTCCCGATTGAAGCAGATCAGATCCTGATTATCTTCGCGAGGCATCACGCCGATCCAGTCTCCAAGGTGCACCTAGGAACTCTCTACCTCGAGAACCCCCTTATTGTCCAGAAAAGGACAATATCCCTTGAGTGCCAAGGTTTGTGCCCTTCGCGACGCCAACTCAACAAGGCCTCCCCCTATTATTCAGAAAGAGAACAACGTTAGAACAGCCATTGTTCTTTGAGCCCGTTTGACAAGAGACAGTTCTCACCTCCCCCACCCCCACCCACCCCTGCTGTTCAGAAAGAGAATGTTAGAACAGCCATTGTTCTTCAAGCCCGTTCGTCAAGAAACGGTTCTCGTTCCCAAGACATCACGTCAGGATAATTTAATTTCCCTCCTTTTTAACGTTCTTCAAGAGAACGCTTGATTTCAACAATAACCTCCATTGTTCATCTAGAACATCCCCGATTTGCTTTCACAAAGATAGCTCGTACTTCCGAGACTCACTTCGCTCTCACTCTTCAAAGACAGTCCTTCCCCTTCGCTAAGGACAACCCCCCGAAGAACCCTTCTGCTGGAAATCGCCAGTGGACCGAAGATTCCTTCGCATCGTCTTCCTCTGTACGACAACTTTTTAATTACGTAAGCTGAGCATTATGTTTATTCATCTAACCTTTTGTCAACGCTACCCTGTGCTTTAAATGGTTTAGCGAACCACTCCCCCCCCCCCTTTGATTTTTTATTTGTTTATCTTTTTAAATCTCTCCAAATCTTACTCCTCGGATTAGTCAGATATTCCCACGACCCTTTCCATTCGCCATTTATGTAGACATTTTTTTGTGTGTTGTGGATAGTTTAATTAATACAACTCTATTTTATTAATGAGGGCCATATTATTATCCTTGTGCTCCGTTCCACTTCTTAAGCATATTGAAGATAAATAAGCCTCTCCAGGCCACCTTCCCTTTTGGACTAACCTCGGTCAATCAGATTACCACGCACTCGAAATATTAGAATAATTCCCTCAACGAACAGTTATATATGGTATATCGTCGAGAGCCTATTCTACGATATATATATATATATATATATATATATATATATATATATATATATATATATATATATATATATATATATATATATATATACACTATTTAAATTTGGTATCAAGTGCGTAAGGTTTAACGCTATATCTTTGCAAACACTGTTCTCAGTCGAGTGAAGCATAGTGTTATTCGCTATTAGAATAGAGTATAGTAGTTCCCTTTTGTTTTAACGATTGCTATCCCCTTTTTGAAACTTAAGAAGCTAGGGTAGCTCAAGGAACTCTTATAATTATTTGTTTGTGTTTGTTTGTGTGTTATTTTAGTCATTGGTTATCTAGGTCAAGAAACCAATTACGAATAGGTCAGTGCCCATATTTAGGTAGGCTAATTCTCTAGAAGGCATAATTCTTATTGCAAGGAATTTAGTTGGTTGACTATTGCGCCCCCAAGTGCAAATATGACTCAGTTTGAAATCTTCAAAGCACAAGGAGAATCCTTGGGACTTTCCGGAAGAGAATTGATTGAGTACGTTCAAGAGGAGCAACTAACAGAAAGAGAAAAGTTAAGAGAAAAAAGGCAAAGAGAAGGAGAAATCCAACGAGAAGAAAGAGAAAGAGAAATCCAACGAGAAGAAAGAGAAATAAAAATCCAACGAGAAGAAAGAGAAAGAGAAATCCAACGAGAAGAAAGAGAGGAATGGAAAAGACAAGCTGAGCTTCACTATCAGCTTAAAATGGCTCGAGTACAGGTTGAAATACAATCAGTCACTTCACGTTGACAAGCCTCGCCCAATCTCCCACTTGAGCTCCCCCATTTGAGGGATGGAGAGGATTTTAGGGCAATTTTAGCACACTTCGAAAATATCCTCGAGATCAATAACCTGGATTTGGAGGCTGAAGAAGTAGTAAGATTACTTCCCCTTTTAAATTGTAAATTGCGCGACATTTTCATATCTTTACCATCTGAATGTACAATTGACTACAGCACCTTAAAAGCTGAGTTATTGGCCGCTCATAATATGACTCCCGATTTCTACCGACAAGAATTTCGAGGAGGTCGTATTAAACCCGGACAGACGTTCCGTCAATTCGGATACATTCTTCAGAGGAATTTTAAATTCTGGTTAGAATCCTCAAAGATTGATCCTAACTACGAGTCCTCCCAAGACTTCGTGTGGCGGGATCAATTTTTGGCGTCTATCCGGACGGAGAACGGCGCGTTCGTCAAGGATCGTTGTGGTGGAGCGAATGTGAGTGTGTGTAAAAAGGGCCATTCTCCCACCCCTTTTCTCAGTACCCTCTCCCTCCCTCTGTAAGAATGTGTGTGTGAATGGAAATAGGTTTGGTTTTTGTTTGTTTGTTTATTTATTGATAGCATGTTATTTAAGATGTGTTTTTTTCTTTCCAGGCGCCATAATTTGGAAAGATAAAAAAAGGCAAGCACTTGTAAATTACCCCTGTAATTGAAGCTGACTATAACTATTGATTATTATTAATACCAAAGGCCATTAGTATAGGATAAGGACGGCTTATTAGAGCCACACAACTCTAACAAGGTTACCTATCTTAGTCCAAGCTCGGAGGCGCTAGTTTTGAATACAAAAATCTTGTTGTAACACGTGAGGCCATCTTTTGTTGTTCATTGACTGTAGTAACCCAAATTTTATTGGGGTTGTTTTATTTTTATTGTTCTTAGGATCGATTAATAATATTTATAAGTGGGACTTATTTATTTTTTCTGATTTCATATATATATATATAGGATTTTTTTTTGTATTTTTTGTGAAAAGTAACGAGATCTCCAATATAATCGCCCCTCTCTATTGTAGATATTTTGTACATTTTTTTGTAAGTAAAGGGACTGTATATACAATCCGTTTCATTCTCCTTCGATTTCTCACGTCCGGATAGTGTAGGAAGCAGGTTGGATCGATTGGGATTAGAGATATATTTTCGGCCCGCTACATTTGGCACCCGAATAGGGACGTGAGACTTTGAAACCGGGAGCGTGACGGGATTGGATTGCAGTCCATACCCAATTAGCGTGACAAGTAGTTTGATTGATTTTTCCCTCCTCCTATTTTTTTACTAACTTGGGAACAATGGCTGTAGCGGAAACTTTGAATGAAGAAGTAGTGCGATTGATACTGGAGTTGAGAAAAAAAGAAGAGGAGTGTGAAATGTTGCGGGGAATGATTGAGGGAATAAAGAATGAAATGAAAGGGATGAATGAAAAGACTGATAGGATGAAGAAGGAAATGGGAGACCGACAGGATCAGACGGACCGACGGATACAGGACCTATATAACATGATGACAGGGGCTGGATCAGCCCCAGGACCTACAACCCTGACCCCTGCTCCTACTGAACGGACTCCGCTAAATGGAATGGATGGCAGTGTGATTGAGTCTAAAGAAGATACTGTGAGTGGTAGGAAAGGGGGTGAATGGAAGAGAGTGGAAAGTAAGAGAGGAAGTAAGCATGGTTCTAATGTTAAGGATAGGAAGGCGAGAGGGAAGAGTGTGGATTCGCTATATTCAGATGAGGGAGAGAGTGATCATATGATTGGAATGAGTGAGACTGAGAGTAGCTCTTCGGAGAGTGAAGTGAATGTGGGGAAAGGAATTTTGATTAGGGAAGTGCCAAGGATTGATAAGTTTAGATTGCATGGGCGAAAGAGTATGGATGAGTTCTTCGGGGATTTTGAGCGGTACTGCAAGCTCAAGTACCCGCAGAACAAGGGTCACTGGGTGAGTGTTCTGGAAGATTGTTTGGATGGGAAAGTGGTGGAGTTCTTGCGAGTGATAACGAGTGTGGGAGAGCCAAAGTACGATGTAGTGAAGAAGCGGATGATTGGACAGGTAAAACGAATGAAAGAGTGTGAAATATAAGAGAGTGAATGAATTTGAGAAGGCGCGTATGGGTAAGAACGAAGGGGGGAATATGTATGCACATAGGCTTGAGAGTATGGCAAGAACGAGGTATGGTGATGATGATGTAAATGAATGTAAACCACTCATGAGGAAGTTTTTGGACACGATCCCGCGAAAGGTGAGTGAATGGCTGAGTGGAAAGAGAAAGGAGAGAGTGAGACTGACAGGTGAACGGTTGATGTGGGAGGATGTGTTGGAGCTGTTGGAAGATGGACGATTTGATGGTGAAAGCAATCTAGAAGAGGATGGATGGTACAGTGTGAATGTTGGGGGTAAGAAGCCCAGGAGCTGTTATCCCCCCCAGCAGTTTGTCAGCTACAGGGATGCCCTGAAGGCTGCACCAGCTGGAGTGATGTCGAACTTCCTGGGCCGGCAGAATGGATGGGTAAATGGAGGGTGGTCAAATAGAAGGAAGCAGAGGAATTTCAAGCGTGGGAATGGATATATGAGAGAGAAACCGAGGTATGTCCAAGCAAACGAGGGACCGAATGGTGGGAGAAAGATTGTGGAATGTCGTCCGTGTGGAAAGAAAGGTCATATGTTGGCAAAATGTAGGTGGACATCTGGTGCATGTTTTGGGTGTGGTAAGAAAGGGCATGTGATAAAGGATTGCCAGGAAAGTGTGAAAGAGTGCTTCGAGTGTAAAGAAATAGGCCATTTGAAGAAAGATTGTCCAAGGTTGATTGGTGGAGCAACTGCTGGGGAAAGTATGAAATATGCATGTGGTAATTGTGGAAAGGCTGGTCATTATGCAAAGATGTGTCGTGACCAGAGGAATGTATGTGGCTATTGTGCGATGAAAGGACATTGGAGTGAAAAGTGTTGGATTAGACTGAGAGTGCAAGGTGTGAATGGAAAGTCTGAAGCAGGAAACTGAATGGTAAGAGGGTACCTGGTGAAGTATCCTCTGGGTGCATGAGTGTGAGTAATGTGTTGATAAGTCTGTCTAGTGTGAAAGTGCTGTCTGGTAGGAAGTATGAGTGTGAAGGTGGAATTGAATGGAATTGAGTGTTTGGCTTTAATAGATTCTGGATGCAAGGTGAGCTTGGTGTATAAAGATGTGTATGACAAGGTTAGCGAGAAAGTTTTCCTGTCTGAGTGCAAGGGTAGTTTGGTAGGTATTGGTAATAGGTCAGCTGTTCGAATGCATGGTATGATGATGCATGAATGTGAATTTTCTGTGATTGATAAGGTGAGTAGTGAGTATGGTGTGATTTGGGGGTATGATTTTATGAAAATGAATCGTATGGTTGTGCATCCTGCGAGTGATCAGATTAATAGAAAGATTGGTAAAAATGGGGTGTATAAGTTGTATGTAGGTAAAGATGGTAGCGTTTTGAGGAGTGTGTTTACTGGTATTGAGGTGACTGCTATGGAGAATGTAAGGCTTGTAAAGGGTGAAAGGGTGTCTGTTAGAGTGAGTTGGAGTAAGGATGTTAGTTTGAATGTGGGTGAGAACACTGTGATATTGGATGGAAAGGATGCGTGTTATAAGGTAAGGCGTGTTGCTTGTGTGTTTGATGGCTTGATGAGAATGAATGATCCTTTTGTATGTATGCAGGCGGACCCCAGTGTGAAAGGGCAGGTGAGGGGAATCCAAGTCGGTGATGTACTGGGTCACCTCTCCACTGTCAATGAGGTAGGTATGGATGATAGTACGGATGTCAGGATGAATGTTGCAGGTGAAAGGACGTGTGAATGGACGTATAATGAAGTGAAGAGCATGGTGGAATTGGATGGATGTTTAACTGAGTATGAAAGGGAGGATGTGTATCGAATGATATTTGAACGAAAGGGAGCCCTCAGTAAGGGTGATCTGGATTTCGGGGTTGCGAAGCTCCCGGAATTCAAGATTGTCCTGAAGGAGGACTCCCCAATCTATAAGCGGCCAAGGCATTTCCCACGTCCGGTTGCTGATGAGATTGAGGAGCAGTGCTTGGAATTGGTGGAGCAATTGGGGGTGATTGAAGAGAGCGAGAGTGCATGGAATAGTCCAATTGTAGCTGTACGTAAGCCGGATGAAAGATTGCGTCTGATGTGGGTTATCGAAAGGGGAATGAAAGGATTGTGAAAGAAAGGTTTCCGATGTGTGTGGTATCTGAGTGTGTGTATAGTATGCATGGGATGGAGTGGTTTACAAAGCTGGATCTGGTACGGGGTATTACCAGATGCCAATTGCCGAGGAGAGCCGGCCGTTAACTGCCTTCTCTTCCTCAAAGAGGCATTACCAGTTCCGGAACCTCAGCTTTGGGTTGGCTAATGCTCCCGGAGCCTTCCAGCGGGCAATGAATGTTGTGTTGAGTAAGTTTGCCGGTAAGAATGTGATTGCGTTTATAGATGATATTTTGATTATGACTGAGACTTTTGAGGAGCATATGAGATTGGTGAATGATGTGTTGAGAACATTGGAGAGTGTTGGTGTGAAGGTGAAAGTGGCGAAGTGTGAATGGTTTGCGAAAGAAGTGGAATTCCTTGGGCATATGGTGAGTGAGAATGGATTGCGAAAATCACCGAAGTATGTTGAGAAGGTGCGAATGTTTCCTAAACCGGTGACTGTGAAGCAACTGAAGTCGTTTTGGGGTTTGATTGAGTTCCAGCGAAAGTTTATACGTGATTGTTCTGGTGTGAGTAAGCCTCTGACTGAGTGGATGGGCAAGAAAGGTAGTACGGTTGTCAAGTGGAATAATAAGATGAATGAGGCGTATGAGAGACTGAAAGAGGCAGCGGCTGAAGATGTTGAATTGGCTTACCCAGATTATAGTGTAAATGCTAAAATGCTTGAATTATATACAGATGCGAGTGTGTATTGTATGGGGGGTTTTCTGATGCAAGAGCAGCGTTTGAATGGAGAGAATGTCAAGCGAATAATAGGGTATGTATCCAAGGCTATGAATGTTGCAGAACGAAAGTATTCGACTGTAGAACGAGAGTTGGCTGCGATAAGATATTGTTTGAAAGTGTTGCGTCCGTTTTTGTATGGTGTGAGGTTTGTGATCAAAACAGATCATCAACCTCTTGTGTATCTGCAGCGTATGAAGTGGGCTGATAGTAGGATTGCAAGGACTTTGTAAGATTTGAGTGACTTTGACTATGTGATTGAATATGTGCCTGGTGAACGGAACGGAGTGGCTGATTTGATTTTAAGGTATCCTGGTACGAATGATGAAAATGTGTGTGGAGTGAGTGATCCTGAGTATTTGCCGAAAGCGGTTATGAATGGAAAAGAGAGTAAGGGTGGTGGTGATTCCTTGTTTGAGAGTGTATGGAATGGTTTGCAAGATTTGAAGAGTGATGGAGTAGACGTGAGAGTGCCCGATAGTGTGGATAATTTAAGGAAGGAGGTAATGAATGAAGTATGTAGGAAGCCTGAAAGCATTGGTATGGCAAAGGTGCGGAACTTCATGAAAGAATTGAGAGCGATGTGTATGCAAGGGGTCCCGCCATTTCAGGAAGTGTTGATTGTAGTGATTGTTTATGTGCACTTTGGTGGTGAGAGGCCGATTGTGTACAAGGATGAGAAGATGAAGGGTTGAATCCTAATGTGGTACATCTGCAATGTTTGAGCGGTGTGCACTACAATTGGATGATTGAAAAGTGTTCATATATAAGAGAGAAGAATGATTGTCTGGATGAAGATGAGCGTGTGGTGAGTGATGATATGGGAGTTAATGACAGTGTGGATATCAGTGCTGATGTTGGTGTGCTTGTTCCTTCGGTGTATTGCGAACATGGTGGACCTGATATGATTGAAGCGAGAGTGAAAGTTAGTGAAAGGTTCTTCTGTGGTTTGATTGATACTGGAGCGCACGTGTCTTTAGTGAATCAGAGGATTCTGAGTAAGTATGATGAGTTTAAATTTTGCGAGCATAAACCTGTGAAGTTACGAATAAGTGGATTAGGGAATAGCATGATAGTGGCATGGGAACAGGTTGGTCTGAAAGTGAGTTTGGGTAATGGCGTGAATGTAAAGCATGACTTTGTGATTCTGAAAGATTAGCAAATGCCATCTTGTTTTTTGCTTGGTGTAGACTTTATGAGATTGAATGATTTGTCTTTGGATGCTGATAAGGATTGTCTTATGAAAGGCGAATGTGAGGTGATTAGGTTGAATGAGTGTGCAAAGAATGTTGTCAAGTTTTGCGGTATGATTGAGTTGGTCATGGAGGATGAGAATGAGATTTGAAGTGATGATGATATTCTAGAGATGCAAGAGATGTGTCCTTTTGTTAGTGAGTTGAATAGGTGTGTAATGACGCGTGTTGATTTGAATGAATGACCAGAGTGTTTAAGTGATTTTAAAAGGTATGCTAAGTATTTTGTTGTTTGTATGGATGTTGTATATTTTGTGAGGCATGTGAAGGGTGGTGATGATATATATGTACCTGTGATGTCCTTAGTTGGTATGATTGGTCTTGTGAAGGTTGTGCATGATAATTATGGGCATATGGGTAAGTTTAAGCTGTAGGAAGGAATGAAGGAGCGTGTGTTCCACCCGTTTCTGAGAACTGTTGTGAATGATGTTTCAACTACGTGTGAAAGGTGTCAGAAGCGAAAGGTGCAAGGTGTGCAAGTGAAACCACCGGTGTTGAAAGTTGATGCGAAAGAACCGTTTGAATTGGTAGTGATTGATTGTGTGTCTTTGCCGCGTACGAGTGCTGGGAATGTTGGTATGGTTGTTATGGTTGATCATAAAAGTAAGTTTGTGTATGCAGCGCCTGTGAGAGATAAAAGGAGTGTGACTGTTGCGCGTGTGGTTGAGCAGTTGTTTTTTCCTATGTGTGTATGGAAGCTTAGAAGATGTCTGAGTGATAATGGGCCTGAATTAGTAGGAGAAGTGTTTGAGCAAATGTTGAGAGAGAATGGTGTGGAGCATGTGAGAACAACTCCGTATGTACCGTCTTCAAATAGATTGGTTGAACGTACTATAAGAACCTTGTGTGAGATGTTGAGAATGATGAGTACGACAGTGAATGACTGGGATGTATGTCTGGGGAGAGTGTTGTGGGCGTATAATTCAATTGTGCATAGTGCAACTGGAATGTCCTCATGACAGTTTGTGATGAATTTTGAAAGGCGAGTGAAAGATAGGTTTCGTTTGCGTGAAAGTGAGCAGAGTGTATGGCATGAGACACATGAAAAGTTCTGTTTATTTGAATTAGGTGCAAAAGTATTGAAAGTGAAAGAAGTGAAGGGTAGGTTGAATGTGTCAAAGATGAGTGAGAAGTTTGATGGACCTTATAGAGTTGTGAGAGTTTGGGAAAATGGAGTGACGTATGTTTTAGAGAGTTTGAATAACGGTATGACTGAGAGAGTGCGGGCTCATCAGAGTTAGTTAAGGAGATGGAGAGAGCCTCCTGACTACCTGGTGAGCCATCCGGTGTATGGACTGTGTAGAGAGAGAGGTAAATTGCATGATGATGAGATTGAATGTGATAGTATGATCTGTCTGGGAAAGAGCTAGTCTTAGTCTCGAGGAGTAGAAAGCGTACAAAGAAGAGTGAAAGGAAGAATGCAAGTACGAATGAAAGTAAGTCTGAGCAGAGTCTTTCTGGTATGGGGGATCTTGAAAGGGAGATTGAGTTTTTACGTAAACAGGTGAGTGATTTGGCTGGTATAAGTAGAAGAGTGAGTGAGCTGCTTATGCCTGATTTTTCTGGTTTTGGGAACAGTATGAATGATAGTGTGTTTGGGCAGAATGAACCAAGTGTGGCTGATTTTTCGGGTTTTGTGAATGGTAATAGTAGGGGTGAGTTTGATGTAGTGAATGATGAAGTGGCTGATTTTTCAGGTTTTACGAATGGTAATAGTAGGGATGAGTTTGATGTAGTGAATGATGAAGTGGCTGATTTTTCAGGTTTCTGGTGGGAACCAGTCGAAGGGGTTTCTGGTATGCGTGTTGAGAATACAGGGAAGGTGAGTGACCTGTCTGTTTCGCAAGAATGTACCTTGAGTTGGATGAGAGCTGTGAGTGAGGAGCTGATGAATGGGGGTATGAAGAGTGAAGGTTCTGAACGGAAGAGTATGAAAGAATTCTGTCGTGAGATGGGAGAACTGGTAATGAGGGCTAAGAGTATGGTTGACGAGATGATCAATAGTGACGATGAGACTGACAGGACGACTCACAAACAACCCCGACTAATTGCTACGCGTAGCCAGGGACCAGTAGAAGAGTGTGAATGGGTGCAGAAGGGTGCGATTGAGCACAAGTGGTACCGTGAAGAGTGATTGAAAGGGTTTTGTGAGTGACTGGTCGAATAGCTTAAGGAAGGAGGGGTGTGGTGGAGCGAATGTGAGTGTGTGTAAAAAGGGCCATTCTCCCACCCCTTTTCTCAGTACCCTCTCCCTCCCTCTGTAAGAATGTGTGTATGAATGGAAATAGGTTTGGTTTTTGTTTTTTGTTTTTTATTGATTAGCATGTTATTTAAGATGTTTGTTTTCTTTCCAGGCGCCATAATTTGGAAAGATAAAAAAGGCAGGCACTTGTAAATTACCCCTGTAATTGAAGCTGACTATAACTATTGATTATTATTAATACCAAAGGTCATTAGTATAGGATAAGAATTCCAGGCCATGTTATGTCCTATTTGATTGAGTATAAAATAGTTTAGCTTTAACGAAGGACGGCTTATTAGAGCCACACAACTCTAACAAGGTTACCTATCTTAGTCCAAGCTCGGAGGCGCTAGTTTTGAATACAAAAATCTTGTTGTAACACGTGAGGCCATCTTTTGTTGTTCATTGACTGTAGTAACCCAAATTTTATTGGGGTTGTTTGATTTTTATTGTTCTTAGGATCGATTAATAATATTTATAAGTGGGACTTATTTATTTTTTCTGATTTCATATATATATATATATAGGATTTTTTTTTGTATTTTTTGTGAAAAGTAACGAGATCTCCAATATAATCGCCCCTCTCTATTGTAGATATTTTGTACATTTTTTTGTAAGTAAAGGGACTGTATATACAATCCGTTTCATTCTCCTTCGATTTCTCACGTCCGGATAGTGTAAGAAGCGGGTTGGATCTTTTGGGATTATAGATATATTTTCGGCCCGCTACATCTTCAGTGCCAGACCTTTAAAGACTGTACCGAAGAAGCAGATGTCTATGCCGCAAGCCATAATTTATACCCCGAGGAGAATCGAACTTCTCACCAATCCCCCTACCAGGAAAGAAGGAAGGATTCGCCCCTCTTCCCAGGAAAGCCGACGAAGTTTCCTGGCCCCTAAAACCCAAAACTTCTTCCCCCAAACCAACAACGGGACACCAAACTTCCCGTTAAGATTTTTCCTCCATCACTCTTCCCGAAGCGACCAATCATATGTTTCAGCTGCGGTGTAGAAAACCACATGAGCTAGAATTGCCCCCAAAATTCTAGGCTTAAAAGCGGACCAGCCCACCAAGTTCACCAGATTAATGCCACCCCGGCGGTGCAGACCCAAGCATTAAATTCTCCCCTTCCGTCAGGCCACCAGGTAAATTTTATTTTTTGATAAAAGTTCCCCGGGAACTTTGAAATTTGAGGAGGGCAGCGTGAACGGCTCCCGTGTATCTACTCTCGTCAGGGACACAGGGTGCACGTGTTTCATCGTGTCCGACGAGCTCCTCTCCCCAGTGGACCCTAACCACGAAAAATTTGCGGTGGTACGTGACTACCTTGGCCGGCGAACCGATTCCCCGTCGTTAGATGTTACCTGCAGTGTCAGTATTATGATAAGTGGGTTGAAGTCATTTCAGAACCCGTACAATTTTGTTCCGTACTTATAGGACAGAGCCCTCAAGTAAGCGCCGACCCTGTGTCCCAGGCCGCCCTTACTCGAGGCCAGGCCTAGAAGGAAGCCCAGGAGCCCATCCCCCTCAGAACCCCGATACCGTCCGAATTCTCGGAGATCCTTAACCAGGATTTTAGGTCCGAAGATCAGAAATTTAAGCCCGGTGATGAAGTACTCCTGCTCCTTCCCACGGAGAGTAATAAATTACTGAGCCAATGGAAATGTTCCTACTCGGTCCGCGAGGTACGAGGACCGGTAGATTACCTCATTGGTACCCCAGCAGGCGATAAGCTCTACCACGTCAACTTGTTGAAAAAGTACCACCGACGCGCCCATGGAGATACCTTCGTAGCACTGGACGAAACATCAGAGCTTGAAGAGGATTACCCCGTGGAGTCCCTTAATGTCATACAGACAGTGTGCATCCAACCTGATGCCGATTACCCTCTTCCTTCCCTGCCAGGCGAGTCTTTTGAACCCTCTGACCTGGATATCGACGCGCAGCTGACCACATCAAAAGAGTCAGATACAAGAATTATTATGTCAGTTCGACGACGTTATTTCAGAGAAGCCTGGATGCGCTACTAGTTTCAAGCATGATATTAAATTAACGACCTTAGAACCTGTCCGTTCAAAACCACATCCCATGCCGATTCATTTACGCCAAGCTTTTAACGCCTAAGTCGATAATTTGATTGGTTTAGATATAATAGAACCTTCCACCTCTAGTTATTGTTCCCCAATCGTCATGGTCAAGAAACGTGATGGCTCTTATCGGATGTGAATCGACTTCCGGAAGTTAAATTCGGTAACTGTGTTCGAGGCCAATCCAATCCCGTTGGTAGATCAAAACCTCCACCTTTTTGAAGACGCCAAGTTCATCTCAGAACTTAATTTGTGCAAGGCGTATTACCAAATTCCCCTCCGGCCCGATGTGAAAGCATATACCGTCTTTGCAACTGAGAAAGGCTTAATGCAATTTAAGCGCCTTCCTTTTGGCCTCGTGACCGCTTGTAGTAACTATAACCGTCTCATGAGAAGGTTGTTAGATGGACTTTCAAATGTCTCCTTTTACTTCAATAAAGTCTACGTTGCTACTCGTGAATGGAGTCATCATTTAACCACCCCATTAGCTCTCTTCGAGTGACTGCGCGAAAATGGCCTCACCATTGGCCCCAGCAAATGCCATTTTGCCCACGAAACCATAAAATACTTGGGTTTTAAAATAGGACAAAGCCAGTTAGGTCCACAGGAGGACACGATTAAGGCAATCGCCGACATGCCCCTCCCGAATACTAAGAAGCAATTAAGATCATTCCTAGGATCATCTTCTTACTATCGGCGATTTGTCCCGAATTTCGCTGCAATTTCGACGCCCCTCAGCACCCTTTTAAAAAAGAATTCCCCCAATCGACTACATTGGAATGATGTCGCTGTTTCTCATTTTAATCAGCTCAAGAGTAAGCTCATTTCTGCCCCCATTTCGAAGTTGCCCAACCCGGAAAAATCCTTTGAGATTAAGACCGACGCGAGCAACGAGGGCATTGGAGGTGTACTCCTTCAATATGAGGATGACGGAACGAGTCATCCAGTTGCATATGCTAGTCGCCAGTTATTACCCCGCGAAAAGAGATACGCCACTCTAGAGAAGGAAGCTCTAGCGATTATTTGGGTTATTGACAAGTTTAAAATGTATTTGATAGGAAAAGAATTTCAGATAGGAACTGACCACCGTCCGTTGGCCTATATTCGGTATGTACGACACTCCAATGGCCGAATTATGCGCTGGAGTCTACTCTTGCAAGAGTACCAATTTAAGATAAATTACATAAAAGGTTCCGATAATCAGGTCGCTGATGCACTCAGTAGGAATGCGTTACCAAATAGTGTAGATTAAGTTGTAATTCGTAGGATTAGGATCTCCATGTATGTATATACCGTCTTGTACGACTTAAATTCGATTCTCTTTTAATATAATTAGTTAATGTATATGTCTGAATTTTGTGGCTCAATGTCTAATTTTTTTTCTCGTATGTGTATATATTTGTACCCATTAAATTACGTATAAATTCTTTTGTCCCATATGTACTAATTTTATATTATTTCATTGTTCCATGTCTCTTTTATGGTTAAGTTTGTATTAAAGGTTAGTTTTCCCTATAATCAAATGATCAACATAATCATATGTATTGAGGTAATACTAGATAGGTGCATGAAGGTACGGTCGATGCAAGAAAGTGAGTTCTCCAAGCGGAGCTCTGTGGTTGTCCCTTCATTTTCTTTTTTCGAAGTGACAACTTCCCCTGGAATGGAGGAGTGTGATAGAACGGTCTGGGACCGCTTAAATTCAGCCGCTATCACATATTTAGAAACACATGCTACCCACGTGCATCTGCGAGAGGAAGCAGAGCGCGTTATCGCCCACCATAGCCAATATTTAATCAAGGAGGTTTATTCCCTCATTTTGCCTCCATACGTCGATCTCGCTAGATTGAGTTAGGCTTATGGGCAGATAAGGTATTTTCCAAGGCGCGACCGGGGCATTCCCCCGAAGTCCCCCACTCAATTATCCCCAACGCAATGGAGACGGCCGCGGGTACTTATATATAGCTTTTCCCGATTGAAGCAGATCAGATCCTGATTATCTTCGTGAGGCATCACGCCGATCCGGTCTCCAAGGTGCACCTAGGAACTCTCTACCTCGAGAATCCCCTTATTGTCCAGAAGAGGACAATATCCCTTGAGTGCCAAGGTTTGTGCCCTTCGCGACGCCCTTGCGCCTCGTTCCACTTCTTAAGCATATTGAAGATTAATAAGCCTCTCCAGGCCCCCCATCCCCTTTGGACTAACCTCGGTTAATCAGATTACCACGCACTCGAAATATTAGAATAATTCCCTCAACGAATAGTTATATATGGTATATCGTTGAGAGCCTATTCTACGACACCCAGGTCTGTTTTCTTTAGATCCAGTCCTATTTTTCTTCCGCAAATCAAACTTATCAGAGGTCATAAAAAATCTGACCATCTGATTTTATAGGGAAAACATTGCTTTGTATAAATACAGTGTCTCTCTATTTCAGAAACCATTGTGATTATGAAAATGTTATTAAAATAACGAAAGTACTAGCTCCAATCAATCTTTTTTCCCTAAGTGGTACAACCCAATATATATATATATATATATATATATATATATATATATATATATATATATATATATATATATATATATATATATATATATATATATATATATATATATATTGTGGTATAATGCCCCCCCTTTTTGTTCTAAAGGTGCTAATATATTGATATCTTAATATCTTAAAGAAGAGAGCCGTTGGAAACACGTAAGGATATAAAGAAACGCACAATAATTCCCAAAATAAACTCATATTTTAACTTTAACAAATGAATACTCAAAATTTAAACATAAACCACAGCAATTCTCCGAATATTATCATACACTAGAATTAATTCAATTAAAAAATTGGTTAATTTCGCTACACACCTCAATAATATAAGATTTAGGCTTACGGACTCTACTGAAGTTTAAATCCCTCAGGAATGTTATTGTCTCGCGACGCGTGCCGCCTGGCCAGATGTCGGTGGGCGGAATCACGAGGTCCTTTTGGCGTGGGTAGCGGCTGGCGGGTCCACACGGTATTCAGGGGGGGGGGTCTTCAAGGACTAGAACAATCAAGGTGCTTTATGCAGAACCACGGTAGTCGTGGTCTCTCTGGCGAGTGACTCGAACTAGGTTCTTAAACCAAGTTAACTTAGAGTGCGGTGTGACCACCGAGTAACGAGCTCGAGGGGGAGCTTTTCTCCTTCGTTCCCAAATTCCTCATGAGCGAGGACTGAACTCGGGGAGGGTCTTCTTCAAGGGCGAGGATAGCGGAGGGGGGTTTCTCTGGCTAGCAATAAGTAGAACTTGAAGGTCGGTTTGGTAACCAGGAACTAGCTCGAGCATGAGCTTCTTCTTATTCCAGTCTTCCTCAAGGGCGAGGATAACGGAGGGGGATTTCTCTGACAAGAATAAGTTGAACTTGGTTCCTCAACCAAGTTAACTTATGAGTTGGGTGTGGCCATCGAGTAACGGGCTCGAGGGGGAGCCTTTTCCTTCTTATTTTCTTAATTCCTCAGGGACGAGGAATACCCCTGGTGTTTAAGATGCACCGGGATATGAAGAGTCTCTCTGGCAAGAGTAAGTTGAACTTAATAGAGTTAACTTAGCGTTCGGTTTGATAACCAGGGACTAGCTTGAGGATGAGCTGCTTCTTAGCTCCTTAAGGTAGATAGCCCTGCCTCTCTTGCAGGGTATTTCTTGGTCTGGCGAGCCAAGTAAACTGCCAATCCAGTCTAGGTAGCTCGGTTTTAATCCGAGGACTTCGTCACCTGGAGACTGACGTATTCCACCTGCGATTTTCCTCAGTGTTCCTCATTTATACCTAATCACCCCGTTGGGGGAGTAGTAAGAGGGTGAGGGGCTTGAGGACGGCCCAGGAGGGTTTTTATGCCAAACGGTTTTTCTCACCAAGTCTTACATCGGCTCCTCGTTAGCCTTCGAGCTTGGGAGAACACGTCTCCAATTTCTTATTTGACATGAAATTGAATCTCGCTCTCCTGGGGGAGATCTTGCATTTTAACCTTCAGGTCTTTCATGGCGCCGAGTGGTGCGGCGCTGCGGTTGCGCGCTTGACCCGCCAGTGCCTGGGGCCGTATGTCTTTGCGTTAACCGCCTCGTGACTCCACCGTGAGAGAATGGGGGGGGGGCAATTCCCCTACACACCTCCCATCGAAGAAATTAATGGGGGGTGGGGGACTCCAGGGAACTCAAAACAACTAACTCTTCCTAGTCGAGATTAGCAAAGTTGTATTTCTTTGAGCCCTCTCTGACATTAAGTTTCCTTACACATGAGCGCCCTCGCACGCGTTTACACACGCAATGTGTCGAACTAGACCTACTCGCAATACAATTTTACATGAAAACAATAAAACTTTAATTCGTCGATTACCCGCATAAAAAAACAACAAAACAAGCTACTTCCTTACATTTCTAAGCTTTTGAGAACTTAAATCCTACCGATAAATATTAACAAGAAAAACAAATGAAAACATGGTTTCACGCTTATTAGGTACTGAAATAACCCTCAATGCTATTTCGTCTCCGCCTATAGAGCAGCGGTACTTTATCGGCTCCTTTGATGTAGCTGATACTAAAATGGTGCTCTAAGACCAATACTTTACCGCGCCTGAGTCGGCCGTTCGGATTATTGAGTCTACCCAAGTATGTTACTAAATGGTAGCGGTATTTCAACCTACTCGAATTACCCTTCTTATGGTACTTGACTACCTTTAAACTGAACATTATGGCTAGAGCGGCCTGTTGCGGCGGGGCATAATTTATGAAAACTTCAGTCCCATAATCCTTCTTTATCAAGGTACACTGTAAGATCAAGTGTGTGTCCGATCTTTGGGGGTCGAAAAAAACTTTTCTCTGCGAGGTCGTTAATGGGCGTGGCGCTCACTACGACTTGGCGATTTAGCGGTAACTCCGTGGACGTTCCGTTCGGGAAGGAGACTACTAGGGGTAGGGGATACTCATCCGTGTCTACCATTTGATTAGTCTTACCTGGGTGTATTTCAATAACACCTCTTTCATCCTTCCTTGTCAACTCATTTGACTCGGTTCTCTTCGTAGGTAGTTCCTCAGGTACACCTGCTCGTACCTCTACCCTACCTTCTACTTCTTCCCTGATAACCCCATTTGGCTGGGTTCTCCTCGTGGGTTCTCCCTTTGGTACTCCTGCCGTTACCTCATCCCTACTTTCTACTTCTTCCATCGTTACCCCATTTGGCTGGGTTTCACTCAATGGTCCTTTCTTAGGTCCAGGCCGAGCTACATCTTCCTCGACCTCTATCAGATTCTCGATAGGTGCTCTTTCGAGTGCGAGCAATCTTTCCTTTTCTCCTCCTCTCTCTTCTCTTTCAGCTTGAGCAAGTTCTTTTTCCCTCTCTATTCTTCTTTCATCAATTTCTTTTTGAATCTTTATTCTCCTCTCTTTCGACTCTTTTTTCCTCTTCATTCTCCTTTCCTCGGCAGCTTTTTCTGCTTTCGCTATTTCGTTTTCGCGTCGGGTTCTTCTTGCTTCATCTTCCCTTTCTATCCTTATTCTGAATTCTTTTGCTTCTCTTTTCAACTCTCTTATTCTTTCGTTTATTTTATTTCCGCTTGAGAATCTTCTTTCCTCTATTTCGATTTTCCGCTGTATTCGGTCTTCTTCCCTTTTTCGGTTCATGCGTATTTCCATTGATTCACATTCTCTTTTATCCTCTCTTATTATATCCTCTGTTTCTCTATCAAACTTTATTAATTCTTGTTCTTCTTCTCTATCCAAAACTCTTTTCTCTTCTTCACAATCTATTCTTAGTTCTGCCATGACGTAGTCATGCATCTCTGTGCCTTCAAGTCCCAGACTTTGGGCTTGTTGATAAAATCTTTCGACCGGATCCATTTTGTGTTTGTCCGTCGATTTTTCCTTTTTGTATTCTCAGGTAATTATGCCACCACTCACCAGGTAGCGCTCAGCATAACTTACCCTTAATCCCACTACTATGTTGATTGAAGTACCACTCCGACAACAAATTTACCACTTGGCATAAGAATTACCTTCAGATTGTTTCCACCCCTAACTCTACCAATTTTCCTCTCGTCAATTATTCTCTTATTCCTGATATTCCTTTACGTGTTAGCTCTCCCTTAATTTGACACTGCTGAGTTCTTTCTAATATAAAACCTACAAACCTGACACCCCTTTTGAAATGTCGTAGAATGCCCCCCCCTTTTTTTGATCACTCCACACCTGATACCACTTTTATGTAGGAGAATGTCCCTTTTTCATCTTTCTACACACAATCCGCTGTTGTCGTGGTATTCTTTGGGTAATGATATACTTCTTTGATGAAGTAGGCTTTGTTCTAAGAGTGCTAATATTGTTATTTTAAAGAAGAGACGTTGGAAAAACGTAAGGATATAGAGAAACGCACAATAATTCCCCAAATAAACTTATATTTTAACTTTAACAATTTAATACACAAAAATTCACCATTAACCACAGAAATACTCCGAATATTATAATACACAATAATTATTTTAATTAACTTGCCCCTCAAAAATTGGTTAAATTCGCTAGGCACTTCAATATACAAGATTTAAGCTTATTGACTCTGACTCTACTGGAGTTTAAATACCTCAAGAATGTTATTGGCTCCACGACGCGTGCCGACCGGCCGGATGGAGGTGGTCGAGATCACGAGGTACTTTTGGTGAGGGTAGCAGATGGGGGTCAACACGGTATTCATGGGGGTTGTTGTTCAAGGACAAGAACAATCAAGGTGCTTTAGGCGGCACCAAGGTAGGCGTGGTCTCTCTGGCGAGAGTAAGTCGAACTTGGTTCTTAAACCAAGTTAACTTGGAGTTATGTGTGACCACCGAGTAACGAGCTTGAGGGGGAGCTTTTCTCCTTCGTTACTTAATTCCTCATGGGCAAGGACTGAACTCGGGGAGGGTCTTCTTCAAGAGCGAGGATAGCGGAGGGGGGTTTCTCTGGCGAGAATAAGTAGAACTTGAAGGTCGGTTTGGTAACCAGGAACTAGCTGGAGGATGAGCTTCTTCTTATTTCCAGCCTTCCTCAAGGGCAAGGATAACGGAGGGGGGTTTCTCTGACGAGAATAAATTGAACTTGGTTCCTCAACCAAGTTAACTTATGAGTTTGGTGTGGACACCGAGTAACGGGCTCGAGAAGGAGCCTTTTCCTTTTCTTAATTCCTCAAGGACGAGGAATACCCCTGGTGTTTAAGATGCACCAGGATATGAGGAGTCTCTCTGACGAGAGTAAGTTGAACTTGAACAAGTTAACTTAACGTTCGGTTTCATAACCAGGGCCTAGCTCGAAGATGAGCTGCTTCTTAGCCCCTTAAGGTAGGTAGCCCTGCCTCTCTTGCAGGGTACTTCTTGGACTGGCGAGCCAAGTAATCTACTTGTCCAGTCTCGGTAGCTCGATCTTAATCCGGGGACTTCGTCACCTGGAGACTGACGTATTCTACCTATCCAGTATCGGTAGCCCGGGGTCTTAATCCGAGGACTTCGTCACCTGGAGACTGACGTATTCTACCACGATTTTCCTCAGTGTTTCTTATTTATACCTCGTCACCCAACTGGGGAAGGGGTATGATGAAGGGAGAGTCTTGGGGATGGGCCCAGGAGGGTTCTTATTCCAAACGGGTTTTCTCACCAAGTCTTACATCGGCTCCTCGTTAGCCTTCGAACTTGAGAGAAACGCGTCTTCAATTTTTTATTTGACGTGAAATTGAATCTCACTCTCCTGGGGGAGATCTTGCATTTTAACCTTTAGGTCTTTCATAGCGACGAGTGGTGCGGCGTTGCGGTTACGCGCTTGACCCGACGATGCCTGGGGCCGGATGTCTTTGCGGTAACCGCCTCGTGACTCCACCACGAGAGAACGGGGGGGGGGACGATTCTTCTACACTGTCGATCCTATTTTTAAAAACCCAAGTGAATGACTATTATCCACCTCTCTAGGCAAATCATACCAAAAATCTACCACTCTCTGGCTGTAAAAAGGTTTTACTAATATTTAACCTAGACCTCTTTAGTAGTAGTTTCCTGTCATGAACCCATGTTACCCTCACACCTGACCTTTCAAAAGAATCCGAAAGAGTATCCTGCTCACATTATCTAAATATCTTATAGGTATGAACATATCACCCCTAAGAAACCTACGCCTAATAGAAAACATGTGTAACTCCTTCAATCTTTCGTCATACCTCCTCCTACTGAGTCCTGGAATAAGCTTGGTAGCTCTTCGTCGAACCCCCTCAACCATGTCCAAACCCTACACTTGATAAGGGGCCCAAGCATGAGGGCAATATTCAATGTGTTGCCTAACATATGAATTATACAGATTACTTCCCTGCTTTTATAGCTCACATTCCTCCTGATTATTCCCCCCAACATTTTATTACCCCGGTTCCTTGCCTCAAGACATTGTTTGTGAACCTTAGCATCACTAGAGATAATTACTCCCAAGTCTTTTTCCTCGGAAAGTTCTTTTAGCCAGCTACCATTAAGATCATAACAAAATGTCTTATTCTTCTTATCTCCTGCCACAGAGGATACGAAGCTTCCTTACTAAGATTTGGTCATCTATATGATAATCCTATGACAAGTTTATCCTTTCCCGTTTTAACATCTAGCCATAATGTTATAGTCTGTTTTGATTGTAGTGTTTTGCTACACTGGAGATTAATATAAATAACCACCCCTCTTCCTTTCCTATCTGTATGAAACATATAACCATCAATCTGAACCTCAGATATAATTTTCTTTCGTCCGTTGTGGCAATAACACCAAAATTCAACCTGGCGTTTGTGTGTGTAGGATTGAGGTAACTAGAATTTTGGAGGGAATTAGGTAGAAGGTTACGATAAACGAGGATTGCTAGGAAGGTTAGGGTGAGATTATTTCCGCTTTCTAATTAAAATTTGATTGAATTATATAATGAATTGAGTCTTTTGAAGAAAGTATCGAAATTTTGGTTTTCGGGCCCGAGTAGAAATTTATTATTTTTGTATCGGAGATGCTTTACCCGAATGAGACATTAAAAACACCGAAAAACGACAAAACTAACCGAATCATGAGCCATTGAAACATTAACCTGATTAACCGAAATAAGAGGAAAATAAAACCGAAAAAAGATTAACTAAAGAAAAGGAACATTTAAGATTAAAAAAACAGATACAAGAAGAAACATGCAACACACTGCCTTCTTCCTTACAGTTCTTTCTAATACATTTAACGCTATCTATTCCTCTGGCCAAACATTAGAACAGGGGACAGCAAATAACACAATGAAATTGGGCTAAAAAACAACAACAGTAAAACACATGGGTACGGATTCCACGTTAAAATGTAGGTGCATCTATCACCTAGGTGAACTGTTTCCTGCTATAGGAGGACCATGGCTGGGAGTTGAGGGCGAGGCACGGCCATCTATATTAGAGAAATATAGGATACTGAAGGAAATACAGAGGGAAATGGAGAGAGAAAGAAATAAATTGTAATATGAGACTATAATAGACACATTTGGCATGGAGAGAATAATGGAAGAATGCTCGTGGAGTTTGTGAAGTAGTGTGACCTCTTTATAAGAAGCTAGGAAAAGAAAGATACATGGCAAAATAGTGATTGATTATATTATAGGAAGCAGAGGAGTAGGAAACGGGGAAGTCTGGTGGAAAAGGGGAGGATTGGGGATTCACAGAGCACAATAAAGAGAGAAAACCCAAGCGAGAAAAGGCGTGGAAGGTGGCGATTTCGGAAAGGGGATTCAGATAACTGTATGGCAGTGCGAGATGGGAAAATGCAATGCACAAAAGAGACAGCAATAGATGGATTAGAAGGAGAGATAAAGGGATGCTTCAAGGATATGTAACCTCAGGAAGATACCAGAGGCGAGAGGAGGAAGACTAAATGGATGGTGGAATGACGAAGTGATAAAACAAAGGAAGGATACAAGATCCAGATGAATTGGAGACAGAAATGGAATAATGAAGTGTAGCAAAGGGAACTCGACTGATAAGTGGGGAGAATACAAGGAACAGAAAAGAATAGCCGGGGAGATAGTGAAAATAAAAATGGGACATAGAGAAAACTAGACAGCTCCTATCCCTAGGAAGAGGGAAAAGACAAGGCAACAAGGAACGAAGTGGGGGAGACAAGATATAATAATAAAATGAGCAGGAATGGTGTTAAAAAGAGAGAATCAAATTAAGGAAAAATATTACATGGGAACATGAATGCAAATATCGAAATGGTGTTCAGGAATAGAAAGAAAATGAAGGAAGGGGAAAATTACATGATAGATATAGAAAATGCAGACAAAAATTAAGATAAAGGATGTAAGATGGGATGAAATATATGGGGAACAAATTAAGAATATGGGAGAGCAAGGATTATGTCAGTATTCAGAAAGGTATGGGAGGAAGAAAAGTCCCAAAGGAGTAGAAGGAAAGCGTGGTAGTCCTGGTAGATAAAGGTGGTGGAAATTGAACAATACATCAGTGGATAGAGGAAGGTGGGAGTCCTAAGGGAAGAACAAGGTGGGCTTCGAAAAGAAACAGAAAGAATTTACATAATAAAGGAAATAAAAGAGTAGAAATAAGAAGAAGGATAAGAGATGGCATAGGATGACAGAGGAAGCGTAGGATTCATTAAATCGAAGTTAGTTGAGCTTCTAAAGAGGGTTGGGGTCAGTACTAAAGAAGAACATCCTTAGGATATCCTTTATCCTTAAGGATATGGGTCAGGGAAATCGATGCAAATTCAGAATTGGACATATAGAGACAGGATGTGGGAAAAGAATACTATTGGAGGGTGTGTGGTATCACCAACCAATAGTGTCAAACCAAATAATGGTGGGTAGTTGATGATATAAAATAAGTTTGTCCAAGCACATTACCCTACGGGAGCAGCTTTTCAAAGGACCGGCGATGAAGGGCGGTCCCGCGGGTTTGAGCAAGGAGGTAGGGTCCCTTCACCAGCGTTCCCGCGGGTTTGAGGAAGGAGGTCCGGTCCCTTCACCAACGTTCCCCGGGGTTCCAAAATGTCTCTCAAATTTACGTGTTCCGTGAGTGCACCATGAACGTATAACCCTTAGGAAATTTCCTTTCGTTTTAACACTTTTACAGGTGAAGCAGAACACTTGAACCAGGAATCGAAGAAAAGCGCTGAAGGTTAACTTCACCGAGTAGCAGTGAGGGTGTGACTGACCCGGGCGACCTGAGCAATCAATCACCTTAAGAGGCAACCAAAGTTTCCTGCCACCAAATTTATCAGTCAGGTTAAATAACCACAACAAAATAAATAAGTTCGGTAATTTGGCTCATTCCCGCACAAGAACATAAATCAACTTAATTCAGCCAATAATAATAATAATATTTTAATAATATTAATGATAGTAATATTATCAGGCGGCTTGTCCGTCTAATATATACCCCGTCCCCAAGTTGTGGGGGGGCGGATTTGTAAGAAAGTTGATGAGTGATGGTGTAGTATCCGGTTGGTAGACTGTGTGTGTGTGTGTGCGACTCGAACCAGCGATCATAAAACCTTCGTGACCATAGCGGAAACACCCGTTCCGAGTCAGGGGGGTATGCGGATGGTGTGTACCCACAAAGAGAAACACAAGTACTCCACATTAGGCGTGTGTTGATATTGAGAGTACTTCCATAGGGCATATCAGTACTCCGTCGTCGGCAGTGCTCCGAATTCGATTTTTAAACAGACGTAATGTCCACTGGTTAAATTAAAACGCAATAACAACGAAGCTGAATCCCGCACACAACCCCCAAAGGAGCAAATAGGGTCGTTTGGCCCCCCCTCTCCAGTCCCCATGTGCAAGCCATAATTGTATACAAGTGTCGGACGTTGCATGAAAACGTTGTAACAGGAACTTTGTATTCATAAGCTGTGCTTAACGGACATGGTAATGGAGGAAACTAATGGACAGGATAATGGAAGAGGATTTCTGAAGAGGCGCAATCGACGTTTCGAATGGAATCGACAATTTCGACTAATAGAGCAGCAGCTCTTCCTGTTATGGGGCCGCCCGGAAGGGGGTGGAGCGATTTCCACAATCGCCTCTTTAAACTCTTCTTTATTGTGCAGCTGGAATGTCGGGACGGCTGACGCTGCTGTCAACGTTGTAACGGAGTACTAAATAGGAGAGGGGTTCGGAGGGGAGGCTAAAAACATCTAGGGTCTCAAGAGGAGGGTCAGCCCTGGTAGTCACAGTTGTGTACTATTTAATCTCTTCACAACCATTGGGAGAGAAAGTCTCTGTTTTCTATTCTTATTTTCCTCTTTAATACTGCAAATCAGTTAACATTTTCCTGCCCTTAGCTTCTTCCCTTGATTTTTTCCTTCTTATTGTGTATAGGACACACAAGTACTCCACATTATGTTGGTATCAGAGTACTTCCATAGGGGGTATCAGTACTCCATCGGCTCAATTTTTTACACAGACCTAATGACCACTGGTGAATTTAAAAGGCAATAGCAACGAGGCCGAATCACGCCCACTACCCCAACCGGAGCCAAGAGGGACGAAGTGTAAACCAGCCCCCCCCCCCCTCCCAGTCTCCTGGGCCAAGGGAGATTTGTATTTAGTTGTTTTATGTTGCTGAAAACGGCGTCACCGAGTACAAAATATGAGAGTACTAAATATGAAGGGGGTTCGGAGGGGAGGCTCCAAAGATAGGGTCTCAAGTGGAGGGTCAGCCCTGGTAGTTACAGTTGTGTATAACTCTGTGGGAGTTGCAGACAAAAGGGAGAGTGAAAGGACAATGGAGGAATTAATGAACATGATAAGAAAGGGAGAGAAATGTGGCTAATTCTTGGAGATAGGAGGAAGAGATAGAGGAGAAGTGGAAAGGAGGGAACATCAACACACACATACTTTTCTCCCCATAACCACTCTCTTATCTCTCTCACACACACACACATACTTTATCTGGGTATGTATTAGAATATCAAGTCAAGCTCCGCGTAGTCAAGCCAAAATGTACTGTGTGCCAGAGATCCATAAGGCCCATATTCCTTCGCGGCCGATCATAGCTCCATTCCCGAGTCATAAATGAACCAAGTTTGTTGTCAAACTGTTTTCCCCGATTAAATGTAATTGATTTACGATAAGCAACTCCTATGAATCTCAAAAAGATATTCTAGGACAAAGATGCCCCAAGAAACAGCTAGTTTTGATATAAAATCCCTTATTGCTAAAGTAGCTGTTAACCAAACTATTTAAATAATTATTAACCAAAGATTCTCTGATCCACAGATATTCCAAATATTTTCGATCTTTCCCTTTAAACAACCTTTACAACTTCTTTTAAGTCATATTTCAACTTAACATAACATAATTTCACGGATGACAAAAGCCACAAGGGCCTATCAAAGGTGATCCACACCTGTTTTTTAATTTTTAAGTGGTGACCCCTAGTCCTATAACATAAGTTGCTAAAATCCAACTTATATACCCGAGAACAGATTTTAAAAAGCTCAATCATATCTCCCCAGTACATGGTGAAGTTGGAGTGGAAATATCCGTTTGATATCATAGGATGCACATAATCAGTTAAGGATTAACTTAAGTACATAAAAGCCCATGTTCCATTTTGAATACTGTATTGAGATGTTGTTTACAAGAATGGTTACAAAATCTACCACTCGGGAGGGATTCATAAGTAATCAAAGAAAATGGCCAATATTGGGTGACTAAATAATTTCATTTACTCTGCTACTTTCCTGTATTAAGAAAACATTAAAATACTGTTATATATAATAACTCTTTAATTATTCTAACACCCCCTCTTCCTTAAAGATTGATTAACATTATCCTCTTATGTATTAAAACAATTCTTATTTATTCTGAGATGCTGGTTTTGTGAATATATCAGCCACATTCTCCTGAGATGAAATATAGAATAGATTAACATTTCCTTTGTGCACTTTATCCCTTATAAAATGGTATCGAATATCAATCTGTTTTGATCTTTGGTGATTAATGGGGTTATTAGCAAGTTCGATAGCACTCTGATTGTCAACACCAAAGCTTACAGATTAATTTATATTTTAACTATGCCAGTTAACTGTGTATTAAAGGGTGGTTAGTTTATATAATGTATTTAAATTGTTTGCTTTTTGTTGTATGTGCGAACTCTTGAATTACACTAAATGGTCTAAAATACAGGCCATTCCTGTGTATGGTTAGAATTGTATATTGTAGATGTATGATCGGACACAATCCTACGGATGCATTTTGTGGGTGGGTTTTGACAGATGCGGATGACCTTTGATAGACCCTTGTGGCTTTTGTCATCCGTGAAATTATGTTAACTCCGGGCAAACAATTTCCCCATAGTGAAAATCCTTAAGGATCCGGAGTCATCAAAGATCTTCGGCCTGGCAATAAACAAGGACGCCTATTTCATTTTGTTTGTCTTATTTCGTCTCTCGGGTGATTAAATCTATCAGGACTTCGCATGATGGGAGGAAGGGGGGGGAGTTCCTCAGAAACCAAAGGTCCCTCAGCTGGTCCTCTTTCATCTAAGGGTCTTCTTGCTTTAGAGAGTGGCATTTTATTATATAGCTTTCGTTTCCTTTACACGGTTTAGCCATGGAATGTGAAAATGATGATGGTATATTCACTCTTAGAAAAATTTGGATAGTAGTAGATAAAAGTAGGTGAAAATTTTTAAAGTGGGGGGAAGGGGGTTGCCCTAGTAGGAGGGCATCGCAGTCTTTTTACTTTTGGAAATTTTTATTTACTTATTTGTTGTATGTAGTGTCTATTATGTATTGGTTTATTTACGTGTAGCAGGCGTGTTCTTCTTATTGTTCGTGTTTCAATTGTAGTTGTACTTATTTTCAGTTAAATTTTTGACCATTCAAAGCTTTTGGCTCGGCAATTTATTTACCTGTTTTGTTATCATGTTTGGTTTTATGGATACTCTGTGTTTGTTTCGTTTCGATTGTGATGTTTGTTGGGTATCTGTTATGTGTACATTGATGTAATGTTTCCTTGTGTACAGTGTTTGGTGCTTGGGAATCGGTTACGACGTGTGATATTCCCACGCAGTCGTGCAGGAATGCCAATTCTGCCACCTGTTCCCTGTAATTCCGGAATGACATCATTTGTAAGAGTTAACCGCACCCTTCTTCCCAATTTCTGGGCCAAGATGTTAATTGGGTTCAGTTTCTTCCTTGTGTGGAGTTTCCTCTGACGGTGTTGGTCCCGCCTTCTGACCTTGTTGATCAGTAGGGATGTAGTGTTCTGTATTCGCTGCTTTTTTCTCATTGAGGTTTTGTTTGCCGCTTGAGTCACTACTGCGGGATAGATGAGCTTAGCCCGGACGTACATCAGGCACATCTTCCTGATGTTGGCCGAGCTAAGGTCTCTAAAATGATGGTCTCTGCTCTGCTCAAAAAGGCTTGGCGGAGACGATAAACAACAAATGTGCCTGAAAGAAGCGTCGAACCTTTCAGCAAGGAAAAGTAAAGGAGAGGTATTAGGGAAAGAAAGAAAGGCATGCGATGGATGGACTGCATCTGAGTTGTGATGGGGGTGTATATAATGTGAAAGGAGTATGATCGTGTTATTAAGTCTATAGAGGCAGGGAACTAAGCAATGATAGTGGTCGGGTGAGTGAAATTAGATTTTAATTTTGGGCTCCTTATTGGGTCCGTTTGAAATTTTGGAAAGTTTTCAGGATGGATGGATGCGTCTTCCCCGTAGGGTGATAAAAAGAACTAAGCCCCTTCCCCCCGGGGAAATAATCTTCTCCCTGGTTTAAGCGGATGACGAAGCGATACCTAAATCCCAGGATAAATGGACTGACCCCGATTCATTAACAGATCCCGATTCATTAAAAGACCCCGATTCATTAAAAGACCCCGATTCATTAACAGACCCCGATTCATTAACAGACCCCGATTCATTAACAGACCCCGATTCATTAACAGACCCCGATTCATTGAAAAACCCTGATTCATTAAAAGACCCCGATTCATTAAACGACCAAGATTCTTTAAAAGACCAAGATTCTTTAAAAGACCAAGATTCTTTAAAAGACCCCGATTAGAAGATGACAACGGTCAAATAAAAACAAGACTAAATTGAATAGAATGAAAGAAGACAAATAGAGTGAAAACATGGAAAGGACGTGTCTGAACTACCAAGTTGACAAGGGAGCTAAATAGAAGCCATTTTGGCAAGCTCCGACTTTCGAGGCGGAGATAGACAAGTGCCCCCTCCCCCCCCCCCCATCATGGAAGAAAAGAGATCCATCGACGATAGGAGGAATGTCTCATAATGCAAAATTAAGTAAACAAGAGATGTTACAGCACAAAAAAGATTACATCCGAAAAGAAACCCGAGGAAAAAAAACAACACATACTTCTGCGCTGAATGGCAATAGCAACGAGGCCCTCACTCTACAATTCAATAAATCCCCGAGAATAAAGAGACAGGCTAATAAATAGGACGGTAAAGCCAAAATAACCCATTTCGCAACACGCGAAAGGAGTAATCGACAACTAGATTTCAAGGAGCACAATTAACAACCCGCAGGAAAACTTTGATAGCGTCAAAATCGAAGCCTTCAGCATAATTAACGGCACGGAGCTTCCCATTCCACACCAATCCTATTTATTTGAGACACGACATTTTATCCCGGGTGACGCCTGGTACTTATGCTAGTTCCTGATCTACCCCATTCCTCTCTATCTGGGGGTTAACTTCCGCCTCATTGGCATCACATTTCCTGACCTTTCCTCACTCGCTATTACCAAAACAACCATCTCCAGGCACATCCTCTGACTATTATTATCTTTTCTAAGTCCTTGATTTCATCCTCATTTTAACCCCGATCCATTTTAACTTAAATCTACTTTCGCAATGGTCGCTATTTCTCAAATTTCCCCCAATCACTGTATTGCTAATACCTTCTTCCCTATTTGTTAGAATTCAATCCAATATAGCATCGCCCCTAGTGGCTTTGTTTATATCCTGTCTAAGTAAATGATCCGGCACCTTCTCAAAAACCTCCGGATCACCTACAAGAGCTTTCCAGTTTATATTTCTAGAATTAAAACCACCCAGTATACACACATATTTACTTAGGAACATAAGAGAAGGAAGGACCACTAAAACCCACTGGGGCCTGTCTAGGTGGACCTTTATGAGTCAATAAACCCATTACAATTACAGCACTATTTCATTCAAAGGATGATGTGAATATTTACAATTATTTACACAATTTATAGACTATAGAGTCCATGTCAATGTGCTAAGCAATATTTACAAATCACAATGTTCCAACTATGTAGACCAAACAGTCCATGTCAAATAATTCCCAAACTATCCACATATCTGTCCATCCTATTTTTAAAAATCCCAAGTGAATGACTATTATCCACCTCTCTAGGCAAATCATACCAAAAAACTACCACTCTCTGCCTAAAAAAGGTTTTACTAATATTTAGCCTAGACCTCTTTTGTAGTAGTTTCCTGTCATGATCCCATGTTACCCTCACACCTGACCTTTCAAAAGAATCCGAAAGAGTATCCTGCTCACATTATCTAAATATCTTATAGGTATGAACATATCACCCCTAAGAAACCTACGCCTAACAGAAAACATGTGTAACTCCTTCAATCTTTCGTCATACCTCCTCCTACTGAGTCCTGGAACAAGCTTGGTAGCTCTTCGTTGAATACCATCAACCATGTCCAAATCCTGCACTTGATAAGGGGCCCAAGCCTGAGCGCAATATTGCATGTGTTGCCTAACATAGGAATTATACACATTACTTCCCTGCTTTTATAGCTCACATTCCTCCTGATGATTCCTTCCAACCCAACATATTATTACCCCGGTTCCTTGCCTCAAGACATTGTTTGTGAACCTTAGCATCACTAGAGATAATTACTTCCAAGTCTTTTTCCTCGGAAAGTTCTTTTAGCCAGCTACCATTAAGATCATAACAAAATGTCTTATTCTTCTTATCTCCTGCCACAGAGGATACGAAGCTTCCTTACTAACATTTGGTCATCTATATAATAATCCTATGACAAGTTTATCCTTTCCCGCGTTAACATCTAGCCATAATGACTGTGTTATCGTCTGTTTTGATTGTAGTGTTTTGCTACACTGGAGATTAATATAAATAACCACCCCTCTTCCTTTCCTATCTGTATGAAACATATAACCATCAATCTGAACCTCAGATATAATTTTCTTTCGTCCGTTGTGGCAATAACACCAAAATTCAACCTGGCGTTTGTGTGTGTAGGATTGAGGTAACTAGAATTTTGGAGGGAATTAGGTAGAAGGTTACGATGAACGAGGATTGCTAGCAAGGTTAGGGTGAGATTATTTCCGCTTTCTAATTAAAATTTGATTGAATTATATAATGAATTGAGTCTTTTGAAGAAAGTATCGAAATTTTGGTTTTCGGGCCCGAGTAGAAATTTATTATTTTTGTATCGGAGATGCTTTACCCGAATGAGACATTAAAAACACCGAAAAACGACAAAACTAACCGAATCATGAGCCATTGAAACATTAACCTGATTAACCGAAATAAGAGGAAAATAAAACCGAAAAAAGATTAACTAAAGAAAAGGAACATTTAAGATTAAAAAAACAGATACAAGAAGAAACATGCAACACTTTGCCTTCTTCCTTACAGTTCTTTCTAATACATTTAACGCTATCTATTCCTCTGGCCAAACATTAGAACAGGGGACAGCAAATAACACAATGAAATTGGGCTAAAAAACAACAACAGTAAAACACATGGGTACGGATTCCACGTTAAAATGTAGGTGCATATATCACCTAGGTGAACTGTTTCCTGCTATAGGAGGACCATGGCTGGGAGTTGAGGGCGAGGCACGGCCATCTATATTAGAGAAATATAGGATACTGAAGGAAATACAGAGGGAAATGGAGAGAGAAAGAAATAAATTGTAATATGAGACTATAATAGACACATTTGGCATGGAGAGAATAATGGAAGAATGCTCGTGGAGTTTGTGAAGTAGTGTGACCTCTTTATAAGAAGCTAGGAAAAGAAAGATACATGGCAAAATAGTGATTGATTATATTATAGGAAGCAGAGGAGTAGGAAACGGGGAAGTCTGGTGGAAAAGGGGAGGATTGGGGATTCACAGAACACAATAAAGAGAGAAAACCCAAGCGAGAAAAGGCGTGGAAGGTGCGATTTCGGAAAGGGGATTCAGATAACTGTATGGCAGTGCGAGATGGGAAAATGCAATGCACAAAAGAGACAGCAATAGATGGATTAGAAGGAGAGATAAAGGGATGCCTCAAGGATATGTAACCTCAGGAAGATACCAGAGGCGAGAGGAGGAAGACTAAATGGATGGTGGAATGACGAAGTGAAAGAACAAAGGAAGGATACAAGATCCAGATGAATTGGAGACAGAAATGGAATAATGAAGTGTAGCAAAGGGAACTCGACTGATAAGTGGGGAGAATACAAGGAACAGAAAAGAATAGCCGGGGAGATAGTGAAAATAAAAATGGGACATAGAGAAAACTAGACAGCTCCTATCCCTAGGAAGAGGGAAAAGACAAGGCAACAAGGAACGAAGTGGGGGAGACAAGATATAATAATAAAATGAGCAGGAATGGTGTTAAAAAGAGAGAATCAAATTAAGGAAAAATATTACATGGGAACATGAATGCAAATATCGAAATGGTGTTCAGGAATAGAAAGAAAATGAAGGAAGGGGAAAATTACATGATAGATATAGAAAATGCAGACAAAAATTAAGATAAAGGATGTAAGATGGGATGAAATATATGGGGAACAAATTAAGAATATGGGAGAGCAAGGATTATGTCAGTATTCAGAAAGGTATGGGAGGAAGAAAAGTCCCAAAGGAGTAGAAGGAAAGCGTGGTAGTCCTGGTAGATAAAGGTGGTGGAAATTGAACAATACATCAGTGGATAGAGGAAGGTGGGAGTCCTAAGGGAAAAACAAGGTGGGCTTCGAAAAGAAACAGAAAGAATTTACATAATAAAGGAAATAAAAGAGTAGAAATAAGAAGAAGGATAAGAGATGGCATAGGATGACAGAGGAAGCGTAGGATTCATTAAATCGAAGTTAGTTGAGCTTCTAAAGAGGGTTGGGGTCAGTACTAAAGAAGAACATCCTTAGGATATCCTTTATCCTTAAGGATATGGGTCAGGGAAATCGATGCAAATTCAGAATTGGACATATAGAGAGAGGATGTGGGAAAAGAATACTATTGGAGGGTGTGTGGTATCACCAACCAGTAGTGTCAAACCAAATAATGGTGGGTAGTTGATGATATAAAATAAGTTTGTCCAAGCACATTACCCTACGGGAGCAGCTTTTCAAAGGACCGGCGATGAAGGGCGGTCCCGCGGGTTTGAGCAAGGAGGTAGGGTCCCTTCACCAGCGTTCCCGCGGGTTTGAGGAAGGGGGTCCGGTCCCTTCACCAACGTTCCCCGGGGTTCCAAAATGTCTCTCAAATTTACGTGTTCCGTGAGTGCACCATGAACGTATAACCCTTAGGAAATTTCCTTTCGTTTTAACACTTTTACAGGTGAAGCAGAACACTTGAACCAGGAATCGAAGAAAAGCGCTGAAGGTTAACTTCACCGAGTAGCAGTGAGGGTGTGACTGACCCGGGCGACCTGAGCAATCAATCACCTTAAGAGGCAACCAAAGTTTCCTGCCACCAAATTTATCAGTCAGGTTAAATAACCACAACAAAATAAATAAGTTCGGTAATTTGGCTCATTCCCGCACAAGAACATAAATCAACTTAATTCAGCCAATAATAATAATAATATTTAATAATATTAATGATAGTAATATTATCAGGCGGCTTGTCCGTCTAATATATACCCCGTCCCCAAGTTGTGGGGGGGCGGATTTGTAAGAAAGTTGATGAGTGATGGTGTAGTATCCGGTTGGTAGACTGTGTGTGTGTGTGTGCGACTCGAACCAGCGATCATAAAACCTTCGTGACCATAGCGGAAACACCCGTTCCGAGTCAGGGGGGTATGCGGATGGTGTGTACCCACAAAGAGAAACACAAGTACTCCACATTAGGCGTGTGTTGATATTGAGAGTACTTCCATAGGGCATATCAGTACTCCGTCGTCGGCAGTGCTCCGAATTCGATTTTTAAACAGACGTAATGTCCACTGGTTAAATTAAAACGCAATAACAACGAAGCTGAATCCCGCACACAACCCCCAAAGGAGCAAATAGGGTCGTTTGGCCCCCCCTCTCCAGTCCCCATGTGCAAGCCATAATTGTATAAAAGTGTCGGACGTTGCATGAAAACGTTGTAACAGGAACTTTGTATTCATAAGCTGTGCTTAACGGACATGGTAATGGAGGAAACTAATGGACAGGATAATGGAAGAGGATTTCTGAAGAGGCGCAATCGACGTTTCGAATGGAATCGACAATTTCGACTAATAGAGCAGCAGCTCTTCCTGTTATGGGGCCGCCCGGAAGGGGGTGGAGCGATTTCCACAATCGCCTCTTTAAACTCTTCTTTATTGTGCAGCTGGAATGTCGGGACGGCTGACGCTGCTGTCAACGTTGTAACGGAGTACTAAATAGGAGAGGGGTTCGGAGGGGAGGCTAAAAACATCTAGGGTCTCAAGAGGAGGGTCAGCCCTGGTAGTCACAGTTGTGTACTATTTAATCTCTTCACAACCATTGGGAGAGAAAGTCTCTGTTTTCTATTCTTATTTTCCTCTTTAATACTGCAAATCAGTTAACATTTTCCTGCCCTTAGCTTCTTCCCTTGATTTTTTCCTTCTTATTGTGTATAGGACACACAAGTACTCCACATTATGTTGGTATCAGAGTACTTCCATAGGGGGTATCAGTACTCCATCGGCTCAATTTTTTACACAGACCTAATGACCACTGGTGAATTTAAAAGGCAATAGCAACGAGGCCGAATCACGCCCACTACCCCAACCGGAGCCAAGAGGGACGAAGTGTAAACCAGCCCCCCCCCCCCCCTCCCAGTCTCCTGGGCCAAGGGAGATTTGTATTTAGTTGTTTTATGTTGCTGAAAACGGCGTCACCGAGTACAAAATATGAGAGTACTAAATATGAAGGGGGTTCGGAGGGGAGGCTCCAAAGATAGGGTCTCAAGTGGAGGGTCAGCCCTGGTAGTTACAGTTGTGTATAACTCTGTGGGAGTTGCAGACAAAAGGGAGAGTGAAAGGACAATGGAGGAATTAATGAACATGATAAGAAAGGGAGAGAAATGTGGCTAATTCTTGGAGATAGGAGGAAGAGATAGAGGAGAAGTGGAAAGGAGGGAACATCAACACACACATACTTTTCTCCCCATAACCACTCTCTTATCTCTCTCACACACACACACATACTTTATCTGGGTATGTATTAGAATATCAAGTCAAGCTCCGCGTAGTCAAGCCAAAATGTACTGTGTGCCAGAGATCCATAAGGCCCATATTCCTTCGCGGCCGATCATAGCTCCATTCCCGAGTCATAAATGAACCAAGTTTGTTGTCAAACTGTTTTCCCCGATTAAATGTAATTGATTTACGATAAGCAACTCCTATGAATCTCAAAAAGATATTCTAGGACAAAGATGCCCCAAGAAACAGCTAGTTTTGATATAAAATCCCTTATTGCTAAAGTAGCTGTTAACCAAACTATTTAAATAATTATTAACCAAAGATTCTCTGATCCACAGATATTCCAAATATTTTCGATCTTTCCCTTTAAACAACCTTTACAACTTCTTTTAAGTCATATTTCAACTTAACATAACATAATTTCACGGATGACAAAAGCCACAAGGGCCTATCAAAGGTGATCCACACCTGTTTTTTAATTTTTAAGTGGTGACCCCTAGTCCTATAACATAAGTTGCTAAAATCCAACTTATATACCCGAGAACAGATTTTAAAAAGCTCAATCATATCTCCCCAGTACATGGTGAAGTTGGAGTGGAAATATCCGTTTGATATCATAGGATGCACATAATCAGTTAAGGATTAACTAAGGCTAAGTACATAAAAGCCCATGTTCCGTTTTGAATACTGTATTGAGATGTTGTTTACAAGAATGGTTACAAAATCTACCACTCGGGAGGGATTCATAAGTAATCAAAGAAAATGGCCAATATTGGGTGACTAAATAATTTCATTTACTCTGCTACTTTCCTGTATTAAGAAAACATTAAAATACTGTTATATATAATAACTCTTTAATTATTCTAACACCCCCTCTTCCTTAAAGATTGATTAACATTATCCTCTTATGTATTAAAACAATTCTTATTTATTCTGAGATGCTGGTTTTGTGAATATATTAGCCACATTCTCCTGAGATGAAATATAGAATAGATTAACATTTCCTTTGTGCACTTTATCCCTTATAAAATGGTATCGAATATCAATCTGTTTTGATCTTTGGTGATTAATGGGGTTATTAGCAAGTTCGATAGCACTCTGATTGTCAACACCAAAGCTTACAGATTAATTTATATTTTAACTATGCCAGTTAACTGTGTATTAAAGGGTGGTTAGTTTATATAATGTATTTAAATTGTTTGCTTTTTGTTGTATGTGCGAACTCTTGAATTACACTAAATGGTCTAAAATACAGGCCATTCCTGTGTATGGTTAGAATTGTATATTGTAGATGTATGATCGGACACAATCCTACGGATGCATTTTGTGGGTGGGTTTTGACAGATGCGGATGACCTTTGATAGACCCTTGTGGCTTTTGTCATCCGTGAAATTATGTTAACTCCGGGCAAACAATTTCCCCATAGTGAAAATCCCTAAGGATCCGGAGTCATCAAAGATCTTCGGCCTGGCAATAAACAAGGACGCCTATTTCATTTTGTTTGTCTTATTTCGTCTCTCGGGTGATTAAATCTATCAGGACTTCGCATGATGGGAGGAAGGGGGGGGGAGTTCCTCAGAAACCAAAGGTCCCTCAGCTGGTCCTCTTTCATCTAAGGGTCTTCTTGCTTTAGAGAGTGGCATTTTATTATATAGCTTTCGTTTCCTTTACACGGTTTAGCCATGGAATGTGAAAATGATGATGGTATATTCACTCTTAGAAAAATTTGGATAGTAGTAGATAAAAGTAGGTGAAAATTTTTAAAGTGGGGGGAAGGGGGTTGCCCTAGTAGGAGGGCATCGCAGTCTTTTTACTTTTGGAAATTTTTATTTACTTATTTGTTGTATGTAGTGTCTATTATGTATTGGTTTATTTACGTGTAGCAGGCGTGTTCTTCTTATTGTTCGTGTTTCAATTGTAGTTGTACTTATTTTCAGTTAAATTTTTGACCATTCAAAGCTTTTGGCTCGGCAATTTATTTACCTGTTTTGTTATCATGTTTGGTTTTATGGATACTCTGTGTTTGTTTCGTTTCGATTGTGATGTTTGTTGGGTATCTGTTATGTGTACATTGATGTAATGTTTCCTTGTGTACAGTGTTTGGTGCTTGGGAATCGGTTACGACGTGTGATATTCCCACGCAGTCGTGCAGGAATGCCAATTCTGCCACCTGTTCCCTGTAATTCCGGAATGACATCATTTGTAAGAGTTAACCGCACCCTTCTTCCCAATTTCTGGGCCAAGATGTTAATTGGGTTCAGTTTCTTCCTTGTGTGGAGTTCCCTCTGACGGTGTTGGTCCCGCCTTCTGACCTTGTTGATCTGTAGGGATGTAGTGTTCTGTATTCGCTGCTTTTTTCTCATTGAGGTTTTGTTTGCCGCTTGAGTCACTACTGCGGGATAGATGAGCTTAGCCCGGACGTACATCAGGCACATCTTCCTGATGTTGGCCGAGCTAAGGTCTCTAAAATGATGGTCTCTGCTCTGCTCAAAAAGGCTTGGCGGAGACGATAAACAACAAATGTGCCTGAAAGAAGCGTCGAACCTTTCAGCAAGGAAAAGTAAAGGAGAGGTATTAGGGAAAGAAAGAAAGGCATGCGATGGATGGACTGCATCTGAGTTGTGATGGGGGTGTATATAATGTGAAAGGAGTATGATCGTGTTATTAAGTCTATAGAGGCAGGGAACTAAGCAATGATAGTGGTCGGGTGAGTGAAATTAGATTTTAATTTTGGGCTCCTTATTGGGTCCGTTTGAAATTTTGGAAAGTTTTCAGGATGGATGGATGCGTCTTCCCCGTAGGGTGATAAAAAGAACTAAGCCCCCCCCCTCCCCCAGAGAAATAATCTTCTCCCTGGTTTAAGCGGATGACGAAGCGATACCTAAATCCCAGGATAAATGGACTGACCCCGATTCATTAACAGATCCCGATTCATTAAAAGACCCCGATTTATTAAAAGACCCCGATTCATTAACAGACCCCGATTCATCAACAGACCCCGATTCATTAAAAGACCCCGATTCATTAAACGACCAAGATTCTTTAAAAGACCAAGATTCTTTAAAAGACCCCGATTAGACGATGACAACGGTCAAATACAAACAAGACTAAATTGAATAGAATGAAAGAAGACAAATAGAGTGAAAACATGGAAAGGACGTGTCTGAACTACCAAGTTAACAAGGGAGCTAAATAGAAGCCATTTTGGCAAGCTCCGACTTTCGAGGCGGAGATAGACAAGTGCCCCCTCCCCCCCCATCATGGAAGAAAAGAGATCCATCGACGATAGGAGGAATGTCTCATAATGCAAAATTAAGTAAACAAGAGATGTTACAGCACAAAAAAGATTACATCCGAAAAGAAACCCGAGGAAAAAAAACAACACATACTTCTGCGCTGAATGGCAATAGCAACGAGGCCCTCACTCTACAATTCAATAAATCCCCGAGAATAAAGAGACAGGCTAATAAATAGGACGGTAAAGCCAAAATAACCCATTTCGCAACACGCGAAAGGAGTAATCGAGAACTAGATTTCAAGGAGCACAATTAACAACCCGCAGGAAAACTTTGATAGCGTCAAAATCGAAGCCTTCAGCATAATTAACGGCACGGAGCTTCCCATTCCACACCAATCCTATTTATTTGAGACACGACATTTTATCCCGGGTGACGCCTGGTACTTATGCTAGTTCCTGATCTACCCCATTCCTCTCTATCTGGGGGTTAACTTCCGCCTCATTGGCATCACATTTCCTGACCTTTCCTCACTCGCTATTACCAAAACAACCATCTCCAGGCACATCCTCTGACTATTATTATCTTTTCTAAGTCCTTGATTTCATCCTCATTTTAACCCCGATCCATTTTAACTTAAATCTACTTTCGCAATGGTCGCTATTTCTCAAATTTCCCCCAATCACTGTATTGCTAATACCTTCTTCCCTATTTGTTAGAATTCAATCCAATATAGCATCGCCCCTAGTGGCTTTGTTTATATCCTGTCTAAGTAAATGATCCGGCACCTTCTCAAAAACCTCCGGATCACCTACAAGAGCTTTCCAGTTTATATTTCTAGAATTAAAACCACCCAGTATACACACATATTTACTTAGGAACATAAGAGAAGGAAGGACCACTAAAACCCACTGGGGCCTGTCTAGGTGGACCTTTATGAGTCAATAAACCCATTACAATTACAGCACTATTTCATTCAAAGGATGATGTGAATATTTACAATTATTTACACAATTTATAGACTATAGAGTCCATGTCAATGTGCTAAGCAATATTTACAAATCACAATGTTCCAACTATGTAGACCAAACAGTCCATGTCAAATAATTCCCAAACTATCCACATATCTGTCCATCCTATTTTTAAAAATCCCAAGTGAATGACTATTATCCACCTCTCTAGGCAAATCATACCAAAAAACTACCACTCTCTGCCTAAAAAAGGTTTTACTAATATTTAGCCTAGACCTCTTTTGTAGTAGTTTCCTGTCATGATCCCATGTTACCCTCACACCTGACCTTTCAAAAGAATCCGAAAGAGTATCCTGCTCACATTATCTAAATATCTTATAGGTATGAACATATTACCCCTAAAAAACCTACGCCTAACAGAAAACATGTGTAACTCCTTTAATCTTTCGTCATACCTCCTTCTACTGAGTCCTGGAATAAGCTTGATAGCTCTTCGTTGAATACCATCAACCATGTCCAAATCCTGCACTTGATAAGGGGCCCAAGCCTGAGGGCAATATTCCATGTGTTGCCTAACATAGGAATTATACACATTATTTCCCTGCTTTTATAGCTCACATTCCTCCTGATTTCCCCCCCCCCCCCAACATTTTATTACCCCGGTTCCTTGCCTCAAGACATTGTTTGTGAAGCTTAGCTTGTAACCTGCCGCGAACCACACCGGCAGCATCTTATTACCATTCAACGCCCAGCATCATCAAGTAGCGGACCTCGGAGACATGCTTACCGAAGCTTGCAGTGCGGTCCTTCTGCTTGTTGATGACCGGATCGACCGCAAAGGATTTTTGATCTGAAGAAATTATAATTCGATTGCAATGACTCTTCAAGTCGATTAGAAAACGACGATGGCGTTCCCAACGTTGTTCTCGGATACGGTCGGTGAGCTGAGACCTTTCCTCTACCCCAAGCTCTTGTCCCCCCCCCCCCCTTGACATTGGTGGCCACCAAGATGTTCTTGTCATTTTTGAGATTCAGAGCACTTTCAAAGGACTTTCTCACAACCAAACAGTTAACAACTTTTAGTCTGTCTGAACGAGGCCGATCTTTAAGGTGTTCCTCGTTCTTGAGCCTTTACACGAGTCTTGGGCGGTCATCCGGTGACGCTAAGCCGCTTGTCGATGTCGGACTTGTTGTGGTCCGTGCTCAGGAGAGCGGAGATCTCAATTCTTTTCACTTTCATCTCGCCACACCTTTACACAATGGAAAAGAAGTTTAAGTGACACGTGCTGGAAAAGTAGAACTTTAAGTTTTTTTGATGGAACTTGTGGTTCTATCACACAGGTAAACCTCTCTAAAGATAAAAAAAACAAGTGTAACGTAACTTTTGAAATCCTGGTAGGGTAAGAGCGCTAAACTCGATATACCTACTATTGGCAGGTGATGTGCGAAAATCACTGGTGGATAGCACCCCTAGATTTCGAATGGGGGCCAATAACCTTAAGGTCAATGGATAGGCCAAGGAGTATACTAGGCACCCATAATCTAAACAAGGGCGGTGTACAGCTTCCACAGTGTGCATCTGTGGATGCACAGTACGGGATAAAACTTTTATGAGATCAAGGGCTTCCAGGCATTTGACCTTAATGTTGTGCAAGTGGGTAGTCAGGTCAATAGAGAGTTGCACCCAGAAATTTAAGGGTTTCGACGAGAATGTGCGGTCTGCTGATATTAGGACACAATACTCTCGAGATCCATATCTAGGTTATACCCTTTAAAAGTTGTTTGTTTTTTGCATGTGCGTTAACCCATAGGGTCATAGTCACATCCTTTGATGTGTCTTTGGAGTCGCAAAATGCTATTCCCAATGATTCTGAACGCGACCCTTTACAAGCTCGTACTTGTAAAGGCGCAGCTAAAGCTCTCAGATGCAGTTCTTTGGGCGGGAACGCGTTGAATTTATTAGTTCAAATTCCACACTTATATAATTCTTGCCAGTGCAGCGAAAAGCGCCAGGTCCATCACCCGTTTTTAAGCTTAAATTCGAAAGTTAAGTCTGTGTGGCTGTTCAGGCGGGACTCTGCTTTTGACTATCAATCGGTGCCAGTGTCCCTTTATTAATTAGTGTACTAACTAAATACTTGGGAGTATCGGTGAGAACTGGGTTCTCATAGAAATGGTGGAGTGTCTACAAATTTGCGATTGATCTCCCCGCAGGGATAAGTAGCCCGCTGGCTTAAAACAAAAAATTCTTGGTAGCGAATGACTCGTGAAAACCCAGCAGCCACACACGTGGCTTTTTCCTAGGGCAAACCCCACATTCTTCTCAATAAGCCAGTGTGGCACAATAGGGTCGGAATGACTGACCGTAAACAAGCTTCCTTATATATTTGCTAATTCTATATGGGTTTATTTTTCTCTTAGTAATACAAGAAGATTGGGCCCTAGCATATTTGTCATTAAATTAAGGTTTATTCAAACTGTCCCTTTTTAATAGGATTTAATCAACTATATTCATAATACATCTAGTAAAGAAAAAACAACAACAACAACAAAATATTAGAAACATATATAAATGAATAAGTGAAACATATATCAGTCACTCCCACCAAAAAGAATTCATTCTTTTTCAAAATTACAAAATATACAATGCACTGGATAAAGAAAGTTAAAGTAAGGCATCAAAATGAATTAGAAATTCGGATCTTTTATTCTTTTGTAGTTGTTCTATTTTAATATTGTTTACTTTGGTTCCCTGTCCCTTGTATATGTTTTAGGGGCCAGTCATTGCAAAGAATAAAATAATTTCAGGATAAAACTGTAGTTGTACATTTACTTCGTGTATATATTTGAGTAGAAAGCTCTTTGATTCGGTGTGGGGGTAACTAATTTATTTATATTTACTTTACCACTATGTGCACAAGCGAGATCAAGTTATAGGAAGCGCTCGCTATTAATAATTAGCTTTGCGCAGTGGCAATATCGTAACCAATGAGGTTTTACCGAGGTGCGATTATTGCTAGTTGAAAACTTTTCCCAATACCCCGCCTGGTTGTTGTGAAATACCAGCGATTAAGGCAATTTTTAAAAGCTCTTATTTAAGGGCTTTCTAATTATCCAACTCAATCTATCTTTATTTCTGTATTAATGGCACCTTCCTTTCCAGAGCGGTTTATTTCTTGACAATGCATTTAGGTTGGGTAAATAGTTCTGCAGCCTCGTTTCAATTACTTTGCTCGTTCTTATATTACACCGAAATTAACATTCGCTTATTACACTAAGTAATAAATTGCTATGAAAATTTTGTTTCCATTATTTTTTTATAGTGGTTTTTAATACTGTATTTTGCGCTGTTTCAAATATGTCCATACTTTTTCTCTACCATCGACCGTTTGATAGATATAACAAATTATGCTAATATATGGAAATGTATGGGGTACGGGTAAAGCACACTTATATTTGTCGCTAATTTATTTATTTTATTTTTTCATGTTTATGATAAATATTGACTTTCTTGATTATGGCTACAAGAGGATGCAGAAATTGACCAGATTCGTTCTGTTTTGTGTGTGGTTTCTATGTTGGACCTAAGCATGTATCACATAAAATTGTGAAAGGGGCAAAGTAGTGAATTGGTATAGACTGTACTTTGGAATGAGTATGGGTGACCAAGAAAAACCATGGGCCCCTCATGTGATATGTGGTAGTTGTAGATCAAATTTAGATGCATGGCTGAGAGGTGCAAGAAAAGCAATGACATTTGCTGTGACGTTGATCTCCTTATTAGGGACTCCATTCGGTCCCTCAGAATGGAATGGCTGCATCGGTACCCATTCCCTTAAGCCCTCGGTTTTACCCTGGGCTCTGAACCTCGCCGAACCTGCCCCCCCCCCACACACGGGCATTTAATGAGTACCCATGGGCCCCCCCCCACACACACCCTGTCCGATCGTTTCCCATATCAGTAGTCATCTTTTGGTCAATTGCCAGCCCCTGTCTGCCATACGTATGGAATGCTTCCTCTCTCTTTTACCCGTCCCATGTAACGACCGACTACGCTTCCTCTTAGCTGAGGGGCCCCTCTTTTAGCACCAATTCCCTCTTCCCATACATTTTGCTCCTCTCTTTTACAGCTTGTAAATACACCTTTTTAATTATCTAGAAATGGAAATATTAGTAAACGCGCCTCATTCGCTTATGGCCATTTTCATCCTTTTCTTTTAACCTTCCAACTTTGTGTCCTTTTATGTCCGGCCGCTCCATCCCCTTTGGATTTGAGGGGCGGACACACGGCTCCAAATAATAAGTATTGCTTCAATTATTGTAGTTTTTAATGTTAATAAATGGTACATGAATGTTGCAATCTTAATAAATTTGTACTGTTGGAATGTGGGTCTCATTCCGAATGGGGGTTATGGCCACTGTCCACTTCAATGGTCGCACCAAATGAGGGCGCCGCCGCTAGAAGAACCCTTTTACAATGAGTGCCCGAATACCCCGGCTGGGGACGGGGGTTGGAAGACCTTACTTGGGGGCTTTCTTCCCAGGGATGAACTCATGAATGGACCAGATGCTACACCACATAGCCTCTCCCGCCCATCCCCTATGAAGGGCCATTAAGTGTGCACAAAATGATGGGGGCCCGTAGTTTTTAGCGGCTATGATGAGCGCCGACCTCTTTGTGGGAAAGCCGTCGATGGGTTTTGTGGCAACACCGTTCCCACGTTAATCCACATTGGGTGTGTTTTTTTTTTGTTTTTTTTTTAATTAAGGGGCTATCTGGCGACTGCCGACTAAGGCATAAGTTGCTGTAAACAAACAGCCTAGTTTTAGGCTACTTTAAAAAATTAAACAGAAAACAATAAAAAGAAATAACAATAACAATAACAAAGCAATAACAAAACAATTACAAAAACAACAACAACAATTAAATCGGGTTAAATAAAAGGGAGAAGGCCGGCCTCCCCCAAAAAGTCAATAAGTCCACCAGTCAAAGTACACGCACTCGTCCCGAGCACAAGGGACAGGCGGTAGCGACCCCGCCCATCCCGGTACCGGGACAGGTGTCGTGCGCGAAGATCACCCAGACTGGGACATTCGACAAGAATGTGCCGAACAGTCTGGGGGACGACGCAGTCGTTGCAATAGGGCGCAGGCGAGCGCTCCATCAGATAGCGATGCGTCACACGAGTGTGTCCGATTCGGAGACGACAGAAAGCAACCTGAAGCCGCCGCGGCATTGGGGGATAGGTCCATGGGAACAGTCGCGGCGCAATGGCACGCAACTTTAAGTTCCCTTCGACCGTCTCCCATCTTCTTTGCCAAGCAGTCCGAAGAGCTGCCCGTATTCCTGCCATGTAGTCGGTGTGAGGAAGAGCGAAACGCTGGTCCGGTCGCAGAGTCCTCGCGGACTCTTTGGCGCCCTCATCGGCGCGCTCATTCCCCGCAATTCCTACATGTCCAGGAACCCAGCAGAAGATAATCTCGACATCTGCCCGGCTCGCCAAAACCGTGGCGTCACGGATATCGCGAACCAGGGGATGCGGAGATTCCAATGCCCTGAGAGCACTCAGGGCGCTTTGTGAGTCGCTATAGATCACAATCCGGTCTCCGAACCGGGCACGTCGCGTAATCTCCCGTACCGAGTGGTGTATTGCCACCAGCTCGGCCGTGAAGACAGACGCAGCGCCTGGTAGAGCCCCGCTGACTTCAAACAGAGGGGATACGGCGTGGAAGCCGACCCCCTCTTGGGACTTGGAGCCATCCGTATACACTGGCACGGTACCAGCGTGACACGATGTGTGCTCCAAAAAGGTCGAACGCAATACTCCCGGCGCAGTACAAGCTTTGGGAGCAGAGGCGTGGCGACAAATAGCCAAATGTGGTACCCTCCAGGGTGGCGTCCTGGGCAGAACCAGGGGCGCCACCGGCCCGAGAGCTATATCTACCTCTCGAAGGAGTTTCCTGGCCCTAAACCCTAAGGGCTTAGGGTATGACTGGCGTCTCTCGGTGGCATAGGTACCATCGAGATCAGCTGCGGATGCAGTGAGAGCTGTTGGCGACTGAGGGAGGCGCCGGGCTCGCGCGTACAGGCGAGTGATGCACTGCACGCGGCGCAGAGCGAGTGGCATCTCCCCAGCATCGACCAACAGGCTCTCAATGGAAGGCACCGGTCGCAAGGCGAAGGCCGGTGTGGTGGATCGAATCCACCTTCCGCAATAAACGCTCGGCTGCGCATGCATAAAACTCGCATCCGTAGTCGAGCTTCGAGCGAACAAAGGATCGATAAAAAAGTAAGGCGGTAGCCCTATCAGCGCCCCAAGCGCTGAACGTCACGGAACGGAGAATGTCCATGGCGCGGGTACAAGAGACCCTAAGGCTGTGAATATGAGCCTCCCAGGTGAGGCGTCGGTCGAATACAAGACCAAGGAAACGGTGCGACTCAAGCACATCCAGGCGCACCCCATTAAGAAACAAATCTGGTTCGGGGTGAAGCCGTGGATGGCGGCAGAAGTGCACCACCTTAGTCTTGGCCAAAGAAAACCGAAACCTGTGCGCTTCGGCATAGCGAGAGACGCGGTTCAATGCCTGTTGGAGTCGACGCTCCAGAGTTGGCATCTGGGCCGCGCCAAAAGAGATCGAAAGGTCGTCCACGTAGAGCGTAGCGAGAACATCTTCTGGCAGCACCGAGGTGATGCCGTTGATGCTCAAGGCAAAGAGTGTGACACTGAGGACACTTCCCTGCGGGACACCCTCTTCCTGCTCCTTTGGGGCAGAGAGGGCTCCCCCCACCCGTACGCGGAATCGACGATCTCGCAAAAATTCAGATATAAACATTGGGAGGCGTCCCCTCGCCCCCATCGTGTGCAGAGTCTCCATGATACCGTATCGCCATGCGGTATCATAGGCCTTCTCCAGATCAAAAAACACCGTGGCGTAGTGCTGTCTACGAAGGAAAGCCTCGCAGACGGCATTTTCCAGTCGGAGCAGAGCATCCGACGTGGAGTGAAACTTACGGAAGCCGCACTGTGCAGAAGACAGATGGCCTCCGCTGTCCAGGAAATAGGCTAATCTAACATTTACGAATTTCTCCATCAACTTGCACACGCAAGAGGTTAGAGAGATTAGGCGGAAACCGGTCGGAGTAGAGTGATCTCTCCCCGGCTTGCGAAAGGCGAGCACAGTAGCGATTCGCCAGGAGTCTGGGAGAAGACCTTCCACCCAGATCCTGTTGAACAGATCTAACAGAAAGGCCATGCCTCGCTCACCCAGGTGTCGAAGCATGGCGTACGGGACATCGTCCGGACCATGGGCGGTGTCCGCGCACGAAGCGAGAGCGGAACGCAACTCACTCACAGTAAACTTGTCGTTGAAGGGTTCTCCGCCTCTGGAGGTAAAGTCCAGCCGGCGGCCTTCCGCGACATCACGACGTGCATTGAATGCTGGCGGAGCAGCATCACGGCTAGAGAATGCGGAGAAAGCGGTCGCTAAGGATTCCGCCACGGACGCGGGGTCCGAGATTGCGGTCCCATTCTCCTGGAGAACGGGAGGGGGGTCCTGCGAGAACTTGCCCCGAATCCTTTTGACTCGCTTCCACACCTCAGCTAAAGGGGTCTTCCCGTTAAGTGAAGACACGTATGCCCGCCAAGAAGAGCGGCGGGCGTGCTTCGAAATATACCGGAACCTAGCCCGAGCCCGACGAAATTCAGCGACAGTGAAATCGTTCGGGCGGCGCTTATAGCGCATGTAGGCATAACGCTTCTGTTTGAGGGCCGTCTCACACTCGGCCGACCACCATGGGAGTGGTCGGCGTACAAAACAGCCAGACGTCCTAGGAATAGTAGTCAGGCCCACGGCGATAAGGTTGCCGGAGAAGAACTCAACGGCCTCATCTACCGACCTAAACTCCTCGACTGAGATAGAGAATTCAGTCTTTTCCTGAAATGCAGGCTACCGCGCCCGCGCCAAGCACCACCGAGGTGGTCTCTCAGGCGGCAGTTGCCCTGAAAAGGATATTTGAATGGGAAAGTGATCACTACCATGGAGGTCATCGACCACCCCCCAATCAAAATCAAGCTGTGCATCCGAAGAGCACAAAGATAGGTCAAGACAAGAAAATGAAGCGGTTCTCGGACAGTGATGCGTAAACTCATCCACGTTTAGGACACCCATCTCAAGCTCTTCGATCAGTTCGGTAATGACTTGTCCCCTGGGATTTATGGAGTAATCTCCCCAAAGAGGATGCCTGCCGTTCAGATCTCCAAGCAAGAGATAGGGCCTCGGCAACCGTGCCACGACGCTGCGGAAGTCCCCCGCGTCGAAGTCAGCTGACGGTGGAATGTACGCAGAAATGATAGTATACCTCCTATCCAGGTGCAGCTGCACAGCCACTGCCTGAAAGGAGGTATCTAAAGAGAAAGGAAGAACGGAGACATCATGCCGGGTGTAAACCGCGCATCCCCCAGCCCGGCCGTCCCGCGGTGGTGGGGTCGCAAGACCCTTATACCCCGGGAGGGCAGGCAGTGGGCACGCGCCTAGCATGGTCTCCTGCAAAAAATAGCTAACGGGGAACGGGACGAGGCGAGCCTCCGCAGCTCCTCCCAGTTGGCCCGGAGTTCACGGCAATTCCATTGAAGGAATATGCCCTCCAGGCCATTGGGTGTGGTTAGTGGCTGGATGGAACCTCATTTCAGGGCGACTCTACAGGACTGTAGGCAACCCAGCGTCTCCGCACAGGGTACAGTCACCTTCTACGACGCGCCACTCGCATCACGATGGCAGGATTCTCAGCGCCATCACGAAACGAAGATAAAAACAAAGATATTTAATGCTAACTACAATAATAAGACTCAATAAAGAGCTATTAAAAATATTAAGAGAAAGATTGTAGACAATTGTACAAATGATTGAAATTACCTCTTTCATCGGATACCAAATTTAAGTAAAGAATTTAAAAGAATTGAAGTCTAAAAGTAAATCTATTATAAAATAGTTCTTTGATATTATATCCTAATTTATAAATTTCCCCCCAAATTTAATTCTGTATACAAGAACCAGTTTTGAAGGGGTAACATTTATTTAAAAGAAATTGAGGTTAATTTTAATGAGGAAAGAGCGAGAAAAGGCACACTAGTTTATTTTGTTAATAATTATAGGAAAATCTCTAAATTGCTCTAATGTATAGACGACACCGATCAAGACCTATGTGGGGACAGCTGCTCTAAGAAGCTTAAGCGACAATGGAAGTAAAGCCGCTTGTCTTCCCCAAATTCTTCTTAACCAAATTGAATTTATTGCATTTTTCTCGTTCTTGTATTTCATTAACAAAATAGCGGATAGTGCGGATTTGGACTATTGTCTCTTGATGTGTTTTCTTCAAATACTATTAGCGTAAGAACAATATTTTGGAGGTAATTGTTGATTACTTGTGGGCGAGGTTTTCTGTCTGGTTTCACGGAAACTCACTCGAAATGGCGTCTTCCCTCATTAACGCTGTTTTAACTGGCATTCATCATTTTTGTACCATACAAAGTAGGGTAATACTTCAGATTAGGGGCGCACGGTACGTGGTGCTGTTAGTAGGCTACAATTTTGGGCTATAATATATGTCTTATGACGTCAGACGGTAGCTTCAGATGTGACCAATCACGGCGTTATATTTTTTTTAAGAACATAAGAAAAGAAGGAGACTGCAAAAGAGCATTCATGGCCTACACTTGGCAGCTCCTGTTCCATTCAACACACAAAAGATTTCTTACCAGAGAAAAGTCATCAACATTGTCACCCTTTACAGGAGTTCATCAGATCTAATCTACAATATACATAAAATGCATCCAGAGGATTATGTCCATTCATGCAACCGCAAAATAACATAACATAACATAATTTCACGGATGACAAAAGCCACAAGGGCCTATCAAAGGTCATCCGTATCCATCAAATCCCACCCATAGGATTTTGTCAGATCATGCATCTACAATATACAATTTACCAATCCATAGGAATGTCCAACCATGCATCTACAATATATAATTTAAAGCCTCCATAGGAGTCTGTCAAAAACAAAATCAAAGTCCCCCAAAATATACAATAAAAAGAAACTGCATCCACAGGAATGAGTCAAGAAACATATCCACATACCAAAAAGTAAGAAATTAACCCTACATCCCCATATAATCATCCAATCTACGCTTGAAAACATTCAAATTTGGGCTGTCTATTAGTTATGGTATTATATGAAGATACACCCGCAAAGGAAAAGTGATAAACGATTCCAAGCGCTTTCGTCTTTATTATCAAAGATCTTTTCAAGGAATGAACAGGAGGCTGGACATATATTGCATTAAATAGTGGAATCCCGGCACAACACACACACACACACACACACTCTCTGTTCCAAGGAGTCCTGCCGACGGGTATCTATATCTACATACCTCTAACCCGGAATAGGTCCCTCTGCCCCGGGGCGACGAAGGTTCCGCCTGAACGCTGTTTGGTGCCAAAAACATAATACTTCCTGGCACCTCTGCCTAAAGATGACCAGCTCCTGGTGCCCTCGGGCCGACCAGCGATTGTCATATTGACCCTTTATGTAGATTTACCTTATCCGGTCGGGGATCCTCCTGGATCAAGGAAGAATTGGCGTCGACTAACTAACATGAAAACTACTCTTGCAATATTTTTGTGCATTCTGGTATGTTTGATAGTGTGTCAAATAAAACGGGATTTTAGAAAAAGTCACACCTACAAATTCCATCGCTTTTTTCTTAATTTTTAAGGATCCACATGGCTCATGGAGCTATAAAAATGGCAAAGAATACAGAGAAACTTAAAAATTGGAAAGTCCTGATTTAGACTCATTATAAAACAAGGCTTGTAGCAACGGCATCACTTTTAAGTAACTTCTTATATACTTTGCTTGACTCATGCTTAAGCTAATATTTGTCTATATTTTTATATGCTTCTATATTTAACTGTTTTTGTCATTCAAAAAGGGGATGGGACATCGTTTGGGGTCCCTCTCTAATGGGGGCCTGGGGGAACTTTTAAATTTGTACCCCCCCCCCCATTAGCTACGCCACTGGTACCACACAAACTGAGCATGGCGAATCAGCAACACCGGTGAGTCATTGCTTTCACGACACCTTCAAGCACCATTTTGGGGAAGGTTTGTTACTGATGATGACAAATGGACCGTTTATCATAACATTAAACGCCGCCGTTTGTGCATCAGTCGAGGAAGTAGAATTTCTCCACAACCGAAAGGAAGACGTCATCGAGAAAAGATCATGTTGGATGTAAAGTGAGATATTGAATGATATGTCAATTACAAACTGTTAGACAATAATTAATGCTAATTTCTACCGCAATCAACTTCGTCGTTTGAAAGCCACTTTAGGCCAAAACAACCCTCCTTAGTCAACCGAAGGGGTGTCATCCTCCATCAGGATAATGCCCGTCCTCACAGAGCTCGAATGACCAAAAATCTCTTGGAGGAGCTGGGCTGAGAAATATTGCTTCATCCTCCTGATCTTGATACTTCTGATTAATTATCACTTGTCTAGGGGATAGCAGAACCATTTGGATGGTCCTAGGTTGACATCGAGGGAAGAGGTTGAAAACGAGCTGGATTCATATTTTGAATAAAAAACTAAAGCATTTTACAAGCGATACATTTATAAGCTTATTGGCAGATGGAATAATGTCCTAGGAAGCAATGCTTAAATATTTTCATTATCATGTTTTGTTTTCATTTTTACTTTCGTTCGAACCTGATTAAATAGATAATAGCACTCGGGCGTAAAATAACGTTCAACTTATTTCCAAAATCGAAATGAAATGAAAATGAAAGTGGAAGAAAAAGAAACAGATCGGCCGATCCCTGTCCCCCATCCTCACTCGGGCGCTCACGAGTGCCAAGGTCAAGCAGGAGGGCGAGGGCCCGGTACTCCCTTGTAGTTCCCCGAGTCCCCTACGCCCGAGTGTGGGACTCGGAGTGGGGAGAACTCGGGGTGGGAGTGAGAGGGAGAGGAAGAAGAAAGGTTAAGGATAGAACAGCGGGAAATATAGTCTGAGACAATATAGGTGACCTAGGCAGTCATTGGCCCTACAGCTTAACGTGGCATCCGAACCACGGTGTGCATCTTCTTTTCTTTTTTTTATCTCGGTCTATTCATTATTTTCTTAGGTCCCCTGTCCCTTGTGTAAGTTGTAGGCCAGGTATGTGTGTGTGTTTTGATAGAGTGAAAGTTCTTAGGTTGAAATGGAAGGAAGTAAGAGGTTTGTTTAGGGTTGTAATGTTGCCTGGTGGTCAGGTTAATCTCTGGCAGTTTGAGTAACTATTTAAGTTAGAATTTGTGCGAGTAGGTTTTGCTTATAGAATTGTTTTTGAGTCTGCTTAAAAGTTTCATGTTGTTCTTTTGTCTAATTGTCATGGCGTTCAAACCGTTTGTAGCTTTAATAAATTGCTATTGTTACGTATTCTCTTTATAGTACATACTTTTCTTTCGTATCTTTTTATTTTGTTTCCAATTTAAAAAAAAAAAATAAAGATCTACTTTACCTGTTTTATTCCTATTTTTATCTACTTTTGGTCAGCTTATTGTTTGTAAATTTCCACTTACGTGTATAATTCTTCCATTTCTCTTTCCAATATGTCAAAGTTACTTGGAAATAGTCGATGTGCTCTCCATCCTTCTAGGTGATCTAGTTGATTGGGGAGTTCTTCTGCCATCTCCTCTTGGGTTTTCCGTATCATTGCCTGACCATGGGGTAGATGATAGATCATGTAGTCCGTCAAAGTACGTACATATTGTTCAAATACATGAGGAGAACGGGCCTCGGCAACATGCCCAGACACGGTGGAAGAATGTCTCATTTGGTTATGATCCCATCCTTCGAACGGATGACCAACCATCGCTTGAAACTTGCCTGCTCAAAGAAGTGGTATAGCGTCTGAATGAGGGTCCAGGTTGTTATTGAGGCTCCACTCTGCTCACTATTCTTTACGGAATCAGAGTTCTTTCCACCTCCGCCTGAGGTTGGATTTGCTCTGCCAAATCGGGTGGGGAACCATTCATCCACAGAAATATAGGATCGATTTGTTAGTTTTCTTCTCTTTCCAGTTCGGGGAGGTGTGGTGTACCATTTTATTCCCACTCTAGAAGAGGGCTGCACGGACCCTCACCAAGATGGAGAAAGATCGGTCCATCCTCGCATCCACCTCTCAACAAATGAGGGTGACGAGATGTGAGCATTTCCAGCAGACAAATGGGTTTGCGGAGTCCTCCTCTTCCCCAAAACAACCACAGTTGGGGGAAGTACTTTTTTTTTCTTTCAATCTTACTTTAGCGGTGTGCGCTCCTCCTTACTCCTGCGCACCATATTGTAGTGATAAAAGTTTAAGTGCAGGCAAGCCACCTCAACACTACTTTAAATTGCCGGTATTGCGCTTACGTTTAAAGCAAAAGGAGTATGGAAGAAAAGGGGAGGGAAGAAAGCAGTAGTGTGTGAAGAGATGCGAGCCAATAGACTCCGCATGGCCGATGCAATTGACAAACGCCCGAAACCACTCGGTTGTCCTAAAGCTAAACAAAAAAACTACCTCCAAACTGAGCAAATAGATTCCATCTCACTGCGCTACCCCTCTGTCCCTTTCCTAGAAGTAGAGCGTATTTCCCTTCGAACAACGCTTGGGACCTTCACAACTTAGGCGGAATGCTCCACAGGATCCAATTTCACTCCATCTCTAGAAACGCGGTTCGTATTGTTGGAAGCGTCTGATAAGCTCGGTTGAACGCAGCTTCAAAGATGTCGCAGAGAAGAGTGGTCTAGGCTGTTTGTCAATTCTTTTAGGTGACGCCGAGTCTATTAGTTCGCATCTCACTACTTCTTTTCCAACCTACCCCCTTTCCCGCTTCAAGACACACAAGGTAAGGACATCTACTTCCGTAGCCAATATAAACCAGAACAAATCCGACACATTAACAACATGCCCGACAGGCACAACTTTTTTTTAAGTAAAATTACCCGATCTCCCATTTCTTTGATACCCTACAAAGCGAAAACCAACTCATAATTTTGTAATATCGATGAAGGCGATGTTTTGCTTGAATGTAGGGCAGAAAGAATACTTATATCAATGTTGTAAAACCCAACTATACCTGGAGAGGGGGTATATACCTCTTCTCCTGAGAAGCCAGGCACCGGAAAGTTTATTTTGTGCAGGCGCGTTATGCAGTGTGTAATGCGCGGGGCTGTCGCGAACAGCACTCTATAACTCCAGCTACGGCAAAACCTATAAATACAAACAGTGCTGGAGATCTGAGAGTACCAGGGACGGTCTGCGGAGTTCGTCGAGGCTGCCAGGCTAAGGTATAAATCTAAAAAAAAACACAACTATTATTATATAGGTTAGGAAATAAAACGATGTCAAATGACACCCTTTACTGTGAGGGGGCAAGGGAGGTTAACAAGTGTTGAGGGGCGGGAGGGAGCATGCTCAGAGATGTGCATTTACAGCAAAATTCCATATTGGTGACGGTTTGCTAATGAAGGCGACTTCTAGAGCCAAGAGCAAAGATCGGGCAGGCTCGTCTGGTTGATTACGTCTCGAATACAAATCCTCGTTCCCGATGGGATAGGGCCGGATCAGTGATGGGGGCTGAATATTTTTTCTTTTTCTAGAGTCACCATTGATGGCGAAAGAGGGAAATGATGTGACTTTGTTATGAAGGCAAGCCTTGGCAGTCCGAAACAGCCTGTTTCTGAGCATCGGAAATTACAGGAAGGGGTGACGATGGTACGGTTGGAGACTGTAACAAGTACCCCTTCAGTTAAAAAAGTGGTGATGGGACCATAGGAGGGGAAGATAGGTGAAGAGCTTTGAAGAAAATCTGATGACCATGAATCATAGATTTAACCGGTTGCAGGTTGCATAACCAAGGGCAGGGGGCAGTAATTTAATTCTGATGAGGGGCAGAAAAGGAGGAAACGTTCAGAGAAGACAGTACCAAATAAATATATTTAATGTCTCATAATTAGCTACAGAGAGGGTGGGCTTCTTTAGGCCAACAGCCGCGTTGGGAGGTCATGTTTAAGTGTTGTATTAAATGTCTTTAAGAGCATATATGAACTTGGACTGATAATACACAAAATGCATTTGAATTTTTTTAATTCTTCCGTGATTAAATGCTGTTCAAGATTACTTCTTAATACTGATCGATAGGGACATGAACTACATTTGAAAGGCTCAGCCATGTGGGTTCTTTTATGTTTCTGAAGATGCCCCATATCTGCTTAACTATATGGACAGGAACTACATTTGAAAAACTTTTTCGCTAGTGTGAGTTCTTTCATGTTTCTTAAGATGGCTAATTTGAGTTGCTTGATAGGGACAAGAACTACATGTGAAAGGCTTCTCACCCGTGTGGGTTCTTTCATGTCTCCGAAGACTCCACCCATCTTTTGCTTGATAGTGACAAGAACTGCATTTGAAAGGCTTTTCACATGTGTGGGTTCTTTCATGTTTCTGAACATTTCCCATTTGCACTGATTGATAGGGACAAAAACTACATTTAAAAGGCTTTTCACCTGTGTGGGTTCGTTTATGGATTCGAAGACTCCCAGGCTCTGATGCTTGATAGGGACAGAAAGAGCACTTAAATGGCTTTTCACCTGTATGGGTTCTTTCATGTCTCTGAAGAGTCCCACGTTCTGCTGCTTGATAGGGACAAGAAGTGCATTTAAAAGGCTTTTCACCCGTATGGGATCTTTCATGTCTCTGAAGACGCCATCTATTTGCTGCTTGATAAGGACAATAACCGCATTTCAAAGGCTTTTCACCACTGTGGGTTCTTTCATGTTTCTGAAGATTTCTCATTTGCGCTGTTTGATAGGGACAGAAACAGCATTCAAAATGTTTTTCACTTTTGTGGTTTCTTTCATGCTTCTGAAGACTACCACTGACTGATGCTTGAGTGGGAGAGAAACTGGACTTGAAAGGCTTTTCACCTGTATGAGTTCTTTCATGTCGATGAAGATTCGCCACTCGTACTGTTTGATACTGACAGAAACTGCATTTGAAATGCTTCTCAACCATTATCATTTTCTTTTCAAGGTAACTTCTTCTCTCATATATGACATTTGAAGGTGGAGAGTCAATCTGTAAATAAACTATGTTATTTTTTTTTATCAAGTGATCAGCGCTTGGACTACATTTTTCTCCCAGTATTTTCCTACTTTCGCATCCTTCAAAAATTGACATAAAATCATTATACGTTCATAGGCAGCTAATAAGGTATGGGGTGGGTAATTGAGACGTCAATAAAGTTGCCCATGTCCAGATGCATGATCAAAGATCTTTATTTACTCAAGCATATGATCAAAAGCAACAAGGGTGGTGTAGAATGACTTGTTAAGTAATCTCAGATGATACCAGCAAATATATTTTTTTGCGCGAGTAGAGATTGATAATTGCGGATTGATGCTAGCGGGTACCGCTCATTGAAAACATGTTATTGGAAAATGAAGGGCACGATTTTTTTTAACAGCGCTTATCTGGCAACTGCCACCCATGGCATAACATGCCCCCTCCACCTCCCTCGCCAAAATTTGTAGTATAATTTTATGCTATTTAACATCAACAAGAAACAATACAAGCAACTAAAAAAACAAAAAAATAAAGGCATGTACCGGCATCGGAAGGAAACCCACTTGTTTCCGAACCCTCCGAAAGGTAATAAAACAAAATGGAGGATAATAACTTCCTCCAAAATATCAGATAATCCACAAATGTGTGTACACGAACACGTCCCGAGGACAAGGCACAGGCAATAGCGATCCCGCTTGCCGCAATCACCCAGACTAGGATATTCAACAAGAATGTGATGAGCAGTCTCAGGGATAACGCAGTCATCGCGGTAAAGTGCAGGGGAGCGCCCCATAAATTGGTGCTACGTCCTGCAAGTGTGCTCAATTTGAAAACGATAGAAAGCAACCTGAAGCCTTCGCAGCATCGGGTGTAGATCCATGGGAAGAGACGCGGTGCAATAGAACGCAACTTTAAGTTCCCCACAGTAATTTCCACATTGCCAGGAACGAGGAAGAAGATACTCTCGAAATCCATCAGGTTCACGGAAGCCGTAGCGTCAAGGATACCGCGAAGTAGGGGATATGGAGATTCCAAAGCCCCAACAACCCTCAGGGCACTTTGTGAGTAGCTAAAGATCCCAATCCGGTCTCAGAAACGGGCACGACTAGATATCTCCCATACCGAGCGGTGTATTGCGAAGAGTTCGGCCTTGAAGACAAACGCAGTACTTGGTAGAGACCCATTGACTTCAAACAGAGAGGTTACTGCGTGGAAACCAATTCCCTCCTAGGACATGGAGCCATCTATATACACAGGGCGGATCCAGTGTGACACGAAGTGCGCTCCATAAAGGTCGAACGCAAATTGCCCGGTGCTGTGGAAGCTTTGTGAGTAGAGGCGTCGCGACAAATAGTCAAAGGTGGTACCGTCCAGGGCAAAAGAAGACTTACGAGAGCTATACCAAACTATCGGAGTTTCCTATTATTAAATCCAATGGACTTAGGGTATACCTCGCATCTATCGGTGACATAGGCACCGTCGAGATCGGTAGCGAATAGAGTGAGAGCCATTGGCGACTAAGGGAGGCACCGGGCTCACGCGTGGAATCGAATAATGCACGGTGCATGGCGCAGAGCGAATAACATCTCTGCAGTATCGACAAGTATGCTCTCAATGGGGGACGGGCGAAAGGCACCGGTGTGGTGGATGGATCGAGTCCACCTTTCGCAATACACGCTCGGCTGCGGATACTTAAGGCTCGGATCGGTAGTCAAGCACACATCCCTGAGGGGCACTCTTACTCCTCAATTGGTTCAGAGACTGTTCCTCCACAATTATTATCTGATCAGGGTAGGCACCTAAAGATTTAATTGGGTGCCAACCTCCTAAATATTTAATTGGGTGCCAACCTCCTAAAGATTTAATTGGGTGCCAACCTCCTAAAGATTTAATTGGGTGCCAACCTCCCAAAGTAGTAAACATTTATCCAGTTTTATAATAGAGGAAGAGAGACTAACTTGGCTTAATTTTTTTTATTATTATTATTTTGAGAGACCACTTGGGAACTGCCTACTAGGGCAAAAATCGCCGTACTCAGACCACAGTCTACTACTACGCTATATTTAAAAACAAATATCAAGGATAAAAAAGGACAAAGACTAAGACACAGGTGAAAAAAAAAACAAAAAAGAGAAGAAGGTAAAGGGATGGCAGCGAGCGGTGGCGTCGGGGCAGGCCTGCCTCTCCCCGGCACAGGAGCCTGCGAAAAAAAGTTACGGAGCACTTGAACCGCTAAGGGCTATATCGTGCTGAATCGTGTCAGGACGTATTGGAGCATGTTCTTCGGGTACTCTCTCTCTCTCTCTCTCTCTCTCTCTCTCTCTCTCTCTCTCTCTGCGAACCAAACTTGAAATGGGTAATTCAACTTTGTGGGGGGGGCAGAGAATATGCATTTAGCTGATGGTTTAATATACCTTGTTTATACCTTCAGATTCAGATAATGCCCATTGGCCTAAAAGATAATATCCATTTATCTCATGATCTAATAGACGTAGACTTATAAACGGGGCATAATCCACACCCTGACTTTATTATAGACTAGAAATATGAGTAAAGTAGATAGGTTACAAACTTTGTCTATATAAATTTCTATGCTATACTTTCAAATATGCTATAGGTTAGGGCTTTTCCAAAATAGTACCTCCACGGCATGGTTAGCGGCGTCTTTTGAGTTATTACTATTCCTTATGACCACTTGTGACTGACTTTCTCTCTCTCTCTGCTTATTAACAGACTCGGACCACATAATCGGACTATTTCAACAGACTCGGACTATTTCAACAGACTCGGACTATTTCAACAGACTCGGACTATTTCAACAGACTCGGACTATTTCAACAGACTCGGACTATTTCAACAGACTCGGACTATTTCAACAGACTCGGACTATTTCAACAGACTCGGACTATTTCAACAGACTCGGACTATTTCAACAGACTCGGACTATTTCAACAGACTCGGACTATTTCAACAGACTCGGACTATTTCAACAGACTCGGACTATTTCAACAGACTCGGACTATTTCAACAGACTCGGACTATTTCAACAGACTCGGACTATTTCAACAGACTCGGACTATTTCAACAGACTCGGACTATTTCAACAGACTCGGACTATTTCAACAGACTCGGACTATTTCAACAGACTCGGACTATTTCAACAGACTCGGACTATTTCAACAGACTCGGACTATTTCAACAGACTCGGACTATTTCAACAGACTCGGACTATTTCAACAGACTCGGACTATTTCAACAGACTCTGACTATTTCAACAGACTCTGACTATTTCAACAGACTCGGACTATTTCAACAGACTCGGACTATTTCAACAGACTCGGACTATTTCAACAGACTCGGACTATTTCAACAGACTCGGACTATTTCAACAGACTCGGACTATTTCAACAGACTCGGACTATTTCAACAGACTCGGACTATTTCAACAGACTCGGACTATTTCAACAGACTCGGACTATTTCAACAGACTCGGACTATTTCAACAGACTCGGACTATTTCAACAGACTCGGACTATTTCAACAGACTCGGACTATTTCAACAGACTCGGACTATTTCAACAGACTCGGACTATTTCAACAGACTCGGACTATTTCAACAGACTCGGACTATTTCAACAGACTCGGACTATTTCAACAGACTCGGACTATTTCAACAGACTCGGACTATTTCAACAGACTCTGACTATTTCAACAGACTCTGACTATTTCAACAGACTCGGACTATTTCAACAGACTCAGGCTATTTCAACAGACTCGGACTATTTCAACAGACTCGGACTATTTCAACAAACTCGGACTATTTCAACAAACTCGGACTATTTCAACAGACTCGGACTATTAAGTCCTAATTTCAAAACAAGTCCTAATTTCAAAACAAGTCCTAATTTCAAAACAAGTCCTAATTTCAAAACAAGTCCTAATTTCAAAACAAGTCCTAATTTCAAAACAAGTCCTAATTTCAAAACAAGTCCTAATTTCAAAACAAGTCCTAGTTTCAAAACAAGTTCTAATTTCAAAACAAGTCCTAATTTCAAAACAAGTCCTAATTTCAAAACAAGTCCTAATTTCAAAACAAGTCCTAATTTCAAAACAAGTCCTAATTTCAAAACAATTTTATTTTTTATAACAAGCCCTAATTTCAAAAACAAATCCTCGGACTTTTTAACATCCTCGGACTTTTTGACAGACTCGGACTTTTTGACAGACTCGGACTTTTTGACAGACTCGGACTTTTTGACAGACTCGGACTTTTTGACAGACTCGGACTTTTTGACAGACTCGGACTTTTTGACAGACTCGGACTTTTTGACAGACTCGGACTTTTTGACAGACTCGGACTTTTGACAGACTCGGACTTTTGACAGACTCGGACTTTTGACAGACTCGGACTTTTGACAGACTCGGACTATTTATAAACAGACTCGGACTATTTATAAACAGACTCGGACTATTTATAAACAGACTCGGACTACTTTACTTTGTCATAACAAGTCCTATTTCAACAGACTTGGACTATTTTAGTATTGCATAACAAATCCTATTTCAACAGACTCGAACCACTTATCAGACTCGGACTACTTAACAGACTAGGACTAATTTAATAATAATAAATCCTAATTTCAAAACAAGTCTTAATTTCAAAACAAGTCTTAATTTCAAAACAAGTCCTAATTTCAAAACAAGTCCTAATTTCATATCAAGTCCTAATTTCATATCAAGTCCTAATTTCAAAACAAGTCCTAATTTCATATCAAGTCCTAATTTCATATCAAGTCCTAATTTCATATCAAGTCCTAATTTCATATCAAGTCCTAATTTCATATCAAGTCCTAATTTCATATCAAGTCCTAATTTCATATCAAGTCCTAATTTCATATCAAGTCCTAATTTCATATCAAGTCCTAATTTCATATCAAGTCCTAATTTCATATCAAGTCCTAATTTCATATCAAGTCCTAATTTCATATCAAGTCCTAATTTCATATCAAGTCCTAATTTCATATCAAGTCCTAATTTCATATCGTCTTAATTTCATATCGTCTTAATTTTATTAAAAGTACTAATTTATAACAACAGACTGCGACTATTTGAACAGACTGCGACTATTTGAACAGACTGCGACTATTTGAACAGACTGCGACTATTTGAACAGACTGCGACTATTTGAACACACTAGGACTATTTGAACACACTAGGACTATTTGAACACACTAGGACTATTTGAACACACTAGGACTATTTGAACACACTAGGACTATTTGAACACACTAGGACTATTTGAACACACTAGGACTATTTGAACACACTAGGACTATTTGAATAGCCTCGGACTATTTATTAACAGACTCGGACTATTTATTAACAGACTCGGACTATTTATTAACAGACTCGGACTATTTATTAACAGACTCGGACTATTTATTAACAGACTCGGACTATTTATTAACAGACTCGGACTATTTATTAACAGACCCGGACTATTTATTAACAGACTCGGACTATTTATTAACAGACTCGGACTATTTATTAACAGACTCGGACTATTTATTAACAGACTCGGACTATTTATTACCAGACTCGGACTATTTATTAACAGGCTCGGACTATTTATTAACAGGCTCGGACTATTTATTAACAGGCTCGGACTATTTATTAACAGGCTCGGACTATTTTGGTATGTCATAACAAGTCTTAACAGACTCGGACAATTTATGTCATAACAAGTCGTATTTCACCAGACTCGGACAACTTTATCAGACTGGGGCAACTTTGACAGACTCGGGCAACTTTGACAAACTCGGGCAACTTTGACAAACTCGGGCAACTTTGACAGACTCGGGCAACTTTGACAGACTCGGGCAACTTTAACAGACTCGGGCAACTTTAACAGACTCGGGCAACTTTAACAGACTCGGGCAACTTTAACAGACTCGGGCAACTTTAACAGACTCGGGCAACTTTAACAGACTCGGACTATTTCAACAGACTCGGACTATTTCAACAGACTCGGACTATTTCAACAGACTCGGACTATTTCAACAGACTCGGACTATTTCAACAGACTCAGGCTATTTCAACAGACTCAGGCTATTTCAACAGACTCGGACTATTTTAGTATGTCATAACAAGTCATATTTCAACTGACTCGGAATACTTAACAGCTCGGACCAATTTAAAAACAAGTCCTAAATTCGAAGTCTTAATTACAAAACAAGTCTTAACTTGACTCATTAACAGACTCGACTCATTAACTTAAAAAACAAGTCTTAATTAGAGAACAAGTCCGAATTGGAGAACAAGTCCGAATTGGAGAACAAGTCCGAATTGGAGAACAAGTCCTAATTGGAGAACAAGTCCTAATTGGAGAACAAGTCCTAATTGGAGAACAAGTCCTAATTGGAGAACAAGTCCGAATTTCTAAATAAAAACTAGTGCAAAATAACCATAATTTAATATAAAACACGAATTTAATATAAAATCCCTAAATTGATATCAAAACCCAAAGTAATATTCAAACCCCAAAGTAATAGTCAAACCCCAACTTAATAGTCAAACCCCAACTTAATAGTCAAACCCCAACTTAATAGTCAAACCCCAACTTAATAGTCAAACCCCAACTTAATAGTCAAACCCCAACTTAATAGTCAAACCCCAACTTAATAGTCAAACCCCAACTTAATAGTCAAACCCAAATAAATTTTCAAACCCCAACTTAATAGTCAAACCCCAAATTAATAGACCAACCCAAATATTGATATTCAAACCCCGAATCAATATTCAAACCCCAATTTAATATTCAAACCCCAATTTAATATCCAACCCTGATTTAATATCCAACCCTGATTTAATATCAAACCCTGATTTAATATCAAACCCTGATTTAATATAAATGTTACTATAATATCAAATGCTAAATTAATATCAAACCCTATTTAAATACCAAAGGCTAATTTAATAGCAAACCCTAATTTAATAGCATACCATAATTTAATAGCAAAGCTAAATTAATATCAAACCCTAAATTAATTAAAACGCTAATTTAATATCCAACCTAATTTAATATTATCCACGTTTAATATTAAACCCTAATTTACAATTAAACCCTAATTTAAAATCCAAACCACATTTAATATCAAACCATAAATTAATATTGAAACCCCAAATTAATATTGAAACCCCAAATTAATATTGAAACCCCAAATTAATATTGAAACCCCAAATTAATATTGAAACCCCAAATTAATATTGAAACCCCAAATTAATATTGAAACCCCAAATTAATATTGAAACCCCAAATTAATATTGAAAACCCAAATTAATATTGAAAACCAAAATTAAAATCAAACCCAAAATTAAAATCAAACCCTAAATTAAAATCAAACCCTAAATTAAAATCAAACCCTAAATTAAAATCAAACCCTAAATTAAAATCAAACCCTAAATTAAAATCAAACCCTAAATTAAAATCAAACCCTAAATTAAAATCAAACCCTAAATTAAAATCAAATACTAAATTAAAATCAAACACTAAATTAAAATCAAACACTAAATTAAAATCAAACACTAAATTAAAATCAAACACTAAATTAAAATCAAACACTAAATTAATATCAAATCCTAAATTAATATCAAACCCTAAATTAATATCAAACCCTAAATTAATATCAAACCAAAATTAAATATCAGAACCAAAATAAATATTCAAACCCAAATTAATATTCAAAACCCAAATTAATATTGAAACCCCAAATTAATATTGAAACCCCAAATTAATATTGAAACCCAAAATTAATATTGAAACCCCAAATTAATATTGAAACCCCAAATTAATATTGAAACCCCAAATTAATATTGAAACCTCAAATTAATATTGAAACACAAAATTAATATTGAAACCTAAAATTGATATTGAAAAACTAATTTAAAATTCAAACCTTAAATTAGCAACAATTCCAAAATTTAAAGACAAATCCTAATTTAATATACAACTGTAATTTAATATCAAACCTTAATTTAATATACAACTGTAATTTAATATCAAACCTTAATTTAATATACAACTGTAATTTAATATCAAACCCTAATTTAGTATTCAATAGCTAATTTAATCCATAATTTAACACTGGCCTATTATAAACACTGGCCTATTATAAACACTGGCCTATTATAAACACTGGCCTATTATAAACACTGGCCTATTATAAACACTGGCCTATTATAAACACTGGCCTATTATAAACACTGGCCTATTATAAACACTTGCCTATTATAAACACTTGCCTATTATAAACACTTGCCTATTATTAACACTTGCCTATTATAAACACTTGCCTATTATAAACACTTGCCTATTATAAACACTTGCCTATTATAAACACTTGCCTATTATAAACACTTGCCTATTATAAACACTTGCCTATTATAAACACGTGCCTATTATAAACACTTGCCTATTATAAACACTTGCCTATTATAAACACTTGCCTATTATAAACACTTGCCTATTATAAACACTTGCCTATTATAAACACTTGCCTATTATAAACACTTGCCTATTATAAACACTTGCCTATTATAAACACTTGCCTATTATAAACACTTGCCTATTATAAACACTTGCCTATTATAAACACTGGCCTATTATAAACAGTGGCCTATTATAAACAGTGGCCTATTATAAACAGTGGCCTATTATAAACAGTGGCCTATTATAAACAGTGGCCTATTATAAACAGTGGCCTATTATAAACACTTGCCTATTATAAACACTTGCCTATTATAAACACTTGCCTATTATAAACACTTGCCTATTATAAACACTTGCCTATTATAAACACTTGCCTATTATAAACATTGCCTATTATAAACACTTGCCTATTATAAACACTTGCCTATTATAAACACTTGCCTATTTAAACACTTGCCTATTATAAACACTTGCCTATTATAAACACTTGCCTATTATAAACACTTGCCTAGTATAAACGCCTTGCCTATTATAAACACTTGCCTATTATAAACACTTGCCTATTATAAACACTTGCCTATTATAAACACTTGCCTATTATAAACACTTGCCTATTATAAACATTGCCTATTATAAACACTTGCCTATTATAAACACTTGCCTATTTAAACACTTGCCTATTATAAACACTTGCCTATTATAAACACTTGCCTATTATAAACACTTGCCTATTATAAACGCCTTGCCTAGTATAAACGCCTTGCCTATTATAAACACTTGCCTATTATAAACACTTGCCTATTATAAACACTTGCCTATTACAAACACTTGCCTATTATAAACACTTGCCTATTATAAACACTTGCCTATTGTAAACACTTGCCTATTGTAAACACTTGCCTATTATAAACACTTGCCTATTATAAACACTTGCCTATTATAAACACTTGCCTATTATAAACACTTGCCTATTATAAACACTTGCCTATTATAAACACTTGCCTATTATAAACACTTGCCTATTATTAACACTTGCCTATTATAAACACTTGCCTATTATAAACACTTGCCTATTATAAACACTTGCCTATTATAAACACTTGCCTATTATAAACACGTGCCTATTATAAACACTTGCCTATTATTAACACTTGCCTATTATAAACACTTGCCTATTATAAACACTTGCCTAGTATAAACACTTGCCTAGTATAAACACTTGCCTAGTATAAACACTTGCCTATTGTAAACACTTGCCTATTGTAAACACTTGCCTATTATAAACACTTGCCTAGTATAAACACTTGCCTAGTATAAACACTTGCCTAGTATAAACACTTGCCTATTGTAAACACTTGCCTATTATAAACACTGGCCTATTATAAACACTGGCCTATTATAAACACTTGCCTATTATAAACACTTGCCTATTATAAACACTTGCCTATTATAAACACTTGCCTATTATAAACACTTGCCTATTATAAACACGTGCCTGGTATAAACAATTGCCTATTATAAACAATTGCCTATTATAAACACTTGCCTATTATAAACACTTGCCTATTATAAACACTTGCCTATTATAAACACTTGCCTAGTATAAACACTTGCCTAGTATAAACACTTGCCTAGTATAAACACTTGCCTAGTATAAACACTTGCCTATTGTAAACACTTGCCTATTATAAACACTTGCCTAGTATAAACACTTGCCTAGTATAAACACTTGCCTATTATAAACACTTGCCTATTATAAACACTTGCCTATTATAAACACTTGCCTATTATAAACACTTGCCTATTATAAACACTTGCCTATTATAAACACTTGCCTATTATAAACACTTGCCTATTGTAAACACTTGCCTATTGTAAACACTTGCCTATTATAAACACTGGCCTATTATAAACACTGGCCTATTATAAACACATGCCTATTATAAACACTTGCCTATTATAAACACTTGCCTATTATAAACACTTGCCTATTATAAACACTTGCCTATTATAAACACTTGCCTAGTATAAACACTTGTCTAGTATAAACACTTGCCTAGTATAAACACGTGCCTGGTATAAACACGTGCCTGGTAAAAACAATTGCCTATTCATAAACAAGTCCCTATTCAATAACACTTTCCTATTCAGTAACACTACCATATTCAAAAACACAGACACTAAAATAAAAAAGTCAAAGATACCAAAAACACAAAGGTAATAAAGACAAATATGAAAGGCAGAAAGATAAAGACCCTGAAATAAAAAAGACCCTGAAATAAAAAAGACCCTGAAATAAAAAAGACCCTGAAATAAAAAAGACCCTGAAATAAAAAAGACCCTGAAATAAAAAAGACCCTGAAATAAAAAAGACCCTGAAATAAAAAAGACCCTGAAATAAAAAAGACCCTGAAATAAAAAAGACCCTGAAATAAAAAAGACTCTGAAATGACAAAGACCCTGAAATGACAAAGACCCTGAAATGAAAAAGACCCTGAAATGAAAAAGACCCTGAAATGAAAAAGACCCTGAAATGAAAAAGACCCTGAAATGAAAAAGACCCTGAAATGAAAAAGACCCTGAAATGAAAAAGACCCTGAAATGAAAAAGACCCTGAAATGAAAAAGACCCTGAAATGAAAAAGACCCTGAAATGAAAAAGACCCTGAAATGAAAAAGACCCTGAAATGAAAAAGACCCTGAAATGACAAAGATAATGATATGACAAAGATAATGATATGACAAAGATAATGATATGACAAAGATAATGATATGACAAAGATAATGATATGACAAAGATAATGATATGACAAAGATAATGATATGACAAAGATAATGATATGACAAAGATAATGATATGACAAAGATAATGATATGACAAAATACTGAAATAACAAGACCCCGAAATAACAAGACCCCGAAATAACAAGACTCCGAAATAACAAGACCCCGAAATAACAAGACCCCGAAATAACAAAGACCCCGAAATAACAAAGACCCCGAAATAACAAAGACCCCGAAATAACAAAGACCCCGAAATAACAAAGACCCCGAAATAACAAAGACGGTTAAATAACAAAGGCCGTTAAATAAAAATGGAACGAAGCTAACGAAGAACGAGATAGCGAAGCGACACCAAAGGAATTATGGGCAATTATCCGAAGAATGAAAGGAAGGACTCACAATTAAAATAAATGTGTAATTAGAAGACGCCAACGGTCAATTAATTCTCAGAAGAAGGCGAACAAATCTTCAGAATCAGCGAAGAAGAAAACGAAGATTTCGACTTAGAATTGAAAAATAAAGTGATAAAAGAACTTAAAGAAAAGATGGAAAGGACGTGTCTCCGAACCCCCGAGTGAACAGGGCAAACCAAATAGACGAAAGAGTGACGCCATTAAGTTTAGCCCCACCTCGCCCCCTACCCTCCAAAAGAAGAAAATTGAGCGACGACAAGAGGAAGAATTCAAGGGAAAGGGAGATCGGAAGGACCCCCCCCCACCCCCCGCCATGAATGACTCAATCCCCCACATCTCAAGGAAATGCCGAACAGCTACGAAGGAGTAGCCTGGCACCTCCTCCTTTTGAGCTTCACTACTTGACTAGGAAATTGCGGTCCCTCCCCCTCTGACCCCCACTGTCATCATGGATTCTAAAAATAAAGTTTATGGAAGAAGAAAAGCAAAAATAGGCAATGAAAGCCTCGAAGATATTGAAGACGTGCCCCCCCCCCCTCACCATCAAGGAGGTTATCAAACCTCTCAAAGGGTCAAGAGGGACAAGATTGTCAGAATGGAAAACAAAAATAACAAAGTACATCTGCCCTGAATGGCAATAGCAACGAGGCCCTCACTCTACCAGTGAAAATAAATACCCGAGAACAAGGAGAGAGGCTCAGAAATACGACGGTAAATCCAGTCACACACAATCCAACTTTGCCACGGATAAATGACCAGAGTCTCGAATATAGCAAGGGGGATTCCAAAATAGCCCCCTCACACGGATCCGAAACGACTGGGAGACCGCGAAAGGGGCAATCGAGTACGCGATTTCAAGGGGCACAATTAACACCCCGCAGGAAAGCTTTGATAGACTCAAAATCGAAGCCTTTAACATAATAAACGGCAAGAAGCGCCACATTCCAGACCAATATGCATAGAATTACTAACAACAAACTAAAAATAGTAGAAATTAACGATATTACGATTGGAACAAGAAAAACGCTATTGAATACAATGCGACGAGAAGATGCGGAGATTATAATCATCTGCGAGGATGAACAGCCATCGAGAACCAGATCCTACGAATATCTACAGACACGACTGTAGCAATAATGTATAATACCTGCTCATATGCACAAGGTGAGGAATAATAAACAGATGAGAATAAAGAGGACACCGAGGAAATAAATTGAAGGGGTCAGAGCAAGCCCCCCGAAACACTTAGAAACGCCCCACTCACGAAACAGAGATAAAACCTTCATAGAGAAAAGATGGCGACAATTGAGAAATAAATGGACGAGGAAAATGAAAAACTTATACATAAGAAGTACTCAAACGAAGACAGGAAAAAAGGAGCAAAAAATAAGAAAGAAACTAAAATAATAAAGAGCCACAAAACAACAAACCTACCCAAATACCAAAGATTCAAAATTAACAAAGACAACTAAACAACAAAGACCCCAAATAACACACTCAAAATTTACAAAGACCCAAAATAAAAATCAATAAAATAAAAAGACGTTAAAGCCAACCCCTGAAAACTACCTAAATTAAAAAATAGCACCAAAAATAACCAAGAACATTAAATAATGAAACAAAACAAATAAAAAAACCCCCCAGAAAATAAAGAAGATAATATACAAAGAGACTAAAATAATAACAGGCATAAAATATCAAAGACCCTAACATAAAAAAAGCTAAGCTAAAATAAATAAATAGCCAAAGGATAAAAGAGACCAAAAATTAAGAGAAAGATATTTCACAATAAACGAAGATAAAGTCACACTAGACAAAGATAATGAGTCACTAGACAAAAATAAAAGCACAATAGACAAAAATAAAGGCAAAATAGATAAAGTCACATGAGAACATACACACAGAGATCGACGTGCACAAAGAGAGAGACACGTACTTACTCGGGATAGCTAGATGGATGAAGGTGATTGATGGCGAAGACCATGTTGAGGGAAATACACGGGTTATAATCTAACCCTGGGGCACAGCCTTTCTCCCCGAGTAGTCTCCTCGCTATTACGGTGGAATTATCACAGATTCTAGTATCTCTTCCCCTATCCACACCATTTCACGTACCAATTGGAATCAAAGAAACACCGATTGAATTGACTAGCCATCGTTTCCTGTCACCAATTTATGAGTCGAAATTGACTCAGTGTCAATTCACCAAAGTCATTTCGAAAACCGGATCGCCTGAAAGAGTGACAACACCTAAACCACCCCACGGATCGACTGCCAACTCGAAACTGTTGCATCCTTTTCATTTTCGCACTATTCATAAATCACGACCGGAAGAGCGGGGGAGGGCCCTGCCTCCAAAATATGCCCATCTTCCACCCCAAATTCCAGTTCCGGGGGATGGGGGGAGAGTGGTACCGTGAAATTTCGGCTTTTACAAAGGGCAACTATGACAAATGGGAGGATGTGGGACGGGAAGAGGTAATAAAGATGAAGCAAATCTAATAATTTTATGCGATAATGTAAAATCCAAAAAGTCTTCCTAATTAAGATTCTGACGAGGATTCGAGGGATTTGCCTGGAATCATTTCGGAAAAACATAAAGAAACCACAGACGGAAGGACCAGGGACGCAAACAAGGACTACAAAGAGAAAATCCAAGACGCCTCGCCCTCACTAGAAGAACCGAGTCCCTGGTCACAAGGAAAATGTTAACCAGGCAACCACAAAAGAGAACTATAACAAGGGCAAATTGGAATAAGTACGAGCGTTTACTAAGAAATTATATACCAACAGACTTAGATGAATTAACGGAGGAAGAAAAGGGCGAGGGAATGAAATGGTTGGAGAACCAGCAGTTGATAGGAGCAGAGAGAGAGAGAGGAAGAGAGAGAATCTTTCACACATTCCACTTCCAAAACAAGATCTGCGTCCAAATGGACCGAATATATATCAAATGTTCATCAAGGCGGGCGATCGTTACCTAATACAAGGCACCGACCACGTCACGTAGAGGAAGAATTAAAAATACTAGTAAATGAACAAGAATCAATTAAATGGAAAGAAGAATGAGATAGCGAAAGGGGTAATTAACAACTGGAAGGAAAACTTTGATGCCGTCAAAATCGAAGCCTTTAACATAATTAACGGCACGGAGCTCCCCATTCCACACTAAGTTTGTTGTCAGAATTACTAACAACAAACTAAAAATTAATATTAACGATTTGAAGAAGAAAAACCGGTAATATCTTCAATATTATAAGATAAGAAGATGCGAAGATTATAATGATCTGTGAGGATGAACAGCCAACTGGAACCAGATCCTACAAACATCTACACACACCACTGAAGCGATAATGTGTAATAAATAATAATTGTTCCTATCCAGAACTGAATGCTGAGCGAAAAGGGAGGAAGAGGAGGAGAAAACGAAAAGAGGATAACCGAACAGAGGAAAATAAAGAGGACACCGATGGAAGGAAGACATTTATGGAGTCAGAGCACGACCCCAAAGCACTTAGAAACGCCGACACATAAGTAGTACTCAACATGTTAATATTCATAGAACAAAGATGAGAATCAACACCAATGAGTGGACACGGAAAAGATATTTAGAGAAATAGAGGCGGATGAAATTTTACCCTTATCAGAACACGTGAGTAGCTCTGAGGTATGATACGATACCAACCCTAAATACCCAACTATTCCCATACCCATCTTCCGCAAGAGGAGACCAATATTATCCTTAGGGGACATCAATGAAATAATGATTTAGCGACAAAAGTTAATTTCAAAACAAGATCTCCCGATAGAGTGACAACACAAAAACCACCACACGGTTCAAAGGCAGAGTCGAAACTGTTTTTACACGCGGTGTGGGTGGGGCGCACGCCTCCAAAATGAGTCCCTCTTTCACTCTCAACCCAAGTCGATTGAGTTGTAATCGGTAAGAGACGAAGCAAATCTGATAATTTTGAGGGTGTAGTGTAGAATCCAAAATATCCCCCCCGTCATTTCAGGAATTCCTCGGAGCCTCGATAACTTCATCCCATCTTCACCCTTTTCCTCCTCTCCCCCACGGGGGAATCTTCGGGACATCTTTACCTTCATAGTTTAATCAGGACCGAAAACATACATGAAGTATAGGAAGAAGAATTATGAATGCTAAGAAATGAACAAGAAGCAGACGAATGGAACGAAGCTAACGAAGAACGAGATAGCGAAGCGACACCAAAGGAATTATGGGCAATTATCCGAAGAATGAAAGGAAGGAAGGACTCACAATTAAAATAAATGTGTAATTAGAAGACGCCAACGGTCAATTAATTCTCAGAAGAAGGCGAACAAATCTTCAGAATCAGCGAAGAAGAAAACGAAGATTTCGACTTAGAATTGAAAAATAAAGTGATAAAAGAACTTAAAGAAAAGATGGAAAGGACGTGTCTCCGAACCCCCGAGTGAACAGGGCAAACCAAATAGACGAAAGAGTGACGCCATTAAGTTTAGCCCCACCTCGCCCCCTACCCTCCAAAAGAAGAAAATTGAGCGACGACGAGAGGAAGAATTCAAGGGAAAGGGAGATCGGAAGGCCCCCCCCCAACCCCCCGCCATGAATGACTCAATCCCCCACATCTCAAGGAAATGCCGAGCAGCTACGAAGGAGTAGCCTGGCACCTCCTCCTTTTGAGCTTCACTACTTGACTAGGAAATTGCGGTCCCTCCCCCTCTGACCCCCACTGTCATCATGGATTCTAAAAATAAAGTTTATGGAAGAAGAAAAGCAAAAATAGGCAATGGAAGCCCCGAAGATATTGAAAACGTGCCCCTTCCCCCCATCTAGGAGGTTATCAAACCTCTCAAAGGGTCAAGAGGGACAAGATTGTCAGAATGGAAAACACAAATAACAAAGTACATCTGCCCTGAATGGCAATAGCAACGAGGCCCTCAACCTACCAGTGAAAATAAATACCCGAGAACAAGGAGAGAGGCTCAGAAATACGACGGTAAATCCAGTCACACAAAATCGAAGTCTTTAATATAATAAAGGGCAACAGAGCAAACCCCCTGAGACACTTAGAAACACCCCACCATCGAAAGAGAGGAAAAACCTTCTTAGAGAAAAGATGCGACAATTGAGAAAAAACTGGACGAGGAAAATGAAAAACCTACACAAAAGAAGTACTCAAACGAAGACACTAAACACAGACCTTAAATAAGAAAGACACTAAAATAACAAACAGCCCAAAAAACAGAGCCCAAACCAACAAAGGCCCCCCAAATAACAAGGACTCATATTTAACAAAGACCACTAAACAACAGAAAACCCTTAAACAACAAAGACCTCCAAATAACAAAAACTAAAAATTAACACAGATTCCAAAATAAGACATAAAATTTAAAAAAATAAAAAGACCTTAAAGCTAATCCTTGAAAAAAGACCTAAAATAAAAAAATAGCGCCTAAAATAACAAAAGAAAATAAACAAAACCAGAAATTAAACAAAGACACTAAAATAACAACGGCCATAAAATATTAAAGACCTATACATAAAAAAAACTAAAATAAATAAATAGCCAAAGGATAAAAGAGACGAAAAAATAAAGAGACAAAGAAATATATAAAGGCAGGTAAAAATACATATATAAAGAGAGAAAATAGCAGAGACCGATAGAGACAAAGATCATGTCACAAAATCCCAAGAAGAGAAAGAAAGATAGTCACAAGTGGCAAAGATAAAGTCAGAAGTGGCAAAGATAAAGTCACAATAGACAATGATAAAGTCATAAGATAAAGAGCGACAAGAGAACATACACACAGAGATCGACGGGCACAAAGAGAGAGTCACGTACTTACTCGGGATAGCTAGCTGGATGAAGGTGATTAATGGCGAAGACCATGTTGAGGGAAATACACGGGTTATAATCTAACCCTGGGGCACAGCCTTTCTCCCCGAGTAGTCTCCTCGCTATTACGGTGGAATTATCTCAACTTCATGAGACCAACGAGGGAAATATAGGATACTGAAGGAAATACAGAGGGGCTTGGAGAGAGAAAGAAATGAATTGTAATGGGAGACTTTAATGGACGCATTTGGCATAAAAAAAGGGAGAAGTAAACAATAATGGAAGAATGGTGACCACACTATAAGAAACTGGGGGCCGAAAGATACAGGTAGAATTATGGAGGCAGAAACAGTGATTGCTTATATTATAACAAGCAGAGGCAATGAATGATAAATTTCAAATATAAAATAAGTTGGTCCAGGCACATTACCTTACGGGAGTAGCTTTTCAAAGGACCGGCGAGGAAGGGCGGTTCCGGGGGTTCGAGGAAGCGGGTCTGGTCCCTTCACCAGCGATCTAAAATGTCACTGAAATTTACGTGTTCCATAAGTGAACCACGAGCGAATCAATTTTGGGAAATTTATTCCCGTTTTAACACTTTTACGGGTCAAGCACAACAGTTTTATTGTGAGATAGAAGAAAAGCACTGAAGGATCACTTCACCAATTAGCAATGAGGGTGTGAATGAGCCGGGCAACCTGAGCAATCACCACAAGACGGAACCAAACTTTCTTGCCACCAAATTGATCAGAGTCAAGTTAAATTAACTAAAATTAATTAAATGAGCTCGGTAATTTTCCTCGGGTAAAAGAGCATAAATTAACTTACCCTTAATTCACAAACACTTCAATAATAATAATATTATAAAGAAGAAAATTCGATCGCTTCCAAGATTGTCCACACCGAAATGAGCGCAGGGGTCGAACGCTGCTTGAAGCAGTGAAGGTTTGGAGTCTAGTGTTTGACATTAGTAACCCGCTTACTATATACTCCCCTCCCCCCAACCCAAGTTGGGGTAGGGGGATCATAACGCCATTAAGAGACTATTTACAAGAATGGGAGGGGGGGGGGGTCCAAACACTTGTTCCCCCCTCATCAAAAGGTTCAAAATATGAAAATATTCGAATCATAAAATTAGGAGGCCCTGTGTGGAACCGAACCCCCCGCAGGTTTAATTGCTGCAAAAAGGCCCTAAATACACCCCCTCATAAACAACTTCCACGCTAACAAATCCTCCACTTCCTCCTCGGTGAGACCCTTCTCTCTCAAACACTCCCCCGGAATCTCCCCCCCTTCCTTCCCGATTATGGAGTAGTAAGAATGAGAGAGGGAGAAGCAGATTATGGAATAATGAGTCGAGACAGGGAGACAGAAAGGAGAGACCAACGGGGGGGGGGTATAGTAGGATACTGAAGGAAGATGTAACTCACTAGAAGGAGATGGGGGAGGAACGAAATGGAAACTCCAAATGGGGGAGGGGGTATCTGTGTGGTAGAGTGTGTGGGTGTGTGTGGGGTGACTCGAACCAGCAATCACAAATCATTCGTGACCATAGCGGAACCATCCGTTCTGAGTCAGGGGGTATGGGGATTTGTGTACTCCATCTAAGACACACAAGTACTCCCCATTAATGGTATGTTGGCATGAGTACTTCTATATGAGTCCTCCATTGGCGGAAGTGTTCGGTTTTTACACAGACCTAATGACCACTGGAGAACTTAAAACGCAATAGCAACGAGGCCGAATCACGCACACTCCCCCCAGCGGAGCCAAGAGGGCCGAAGTGTGAGCCCCCTCCCCCCCCCCTCCCAGTCTCCAGGGCCAAGCGAGACTTGTATTTAGTTGTTTTATGTTGCCGCAAACGTCGTCACCGAGTACAAAATATGAGAGTACTAATCTTTAAGGGGTTCGGAGGGGAGGCTACAAAGATAGGTGGACAAATTCGGCAACAAGGGCAAATTGGAATAAGTACGAGCGTTTACTAAGAAATTATATACCAACAGACTTAGATGAATTAACGGAGGAAGAAAAGGGCGAGGGAATGAAATGGTTGGAGAACCAGCAGTTGATAGGAGCAGAGAGAGAGAGAGGAAGAGAGAGAATCTTTCCCACATTCCACTTCCAAAACAAGATCTGCGTCCAAATGGACCGAATATATATCAAATGTTCATCAAGGCGGGCGATCGTTACCTAATACAAGGCACCGACCACGTCACGTAGAGGAAGAATTAAAAATACTAGTAAATGAACAAGAATCAATTAAATGGAAAGAAGAATGAGATAGCGAAAGGGGTAATTAACAACTGGAAGGAAAACTTTGATGCCGTCAAAATCGAAGCCTTTAACATAATTAACGGCACGGAGCTCCCCATTCCACACTAAGTTTGTTGTCAGAATTACTAACAACAAACTAAAAATTAATATTAACGATTTGAAGAAGAAAAACCGGTAATATCTTCAATATTATAAGATAAGAAGATGCGAAGATTATAATGATCTGTGAGGATGAACAGCCAACTGGAACCAGATCCTACAAACATCTACACACACCACTGAAGCGATAATGTGTAATAAATAATAATTGTTCCTATCCAGAACTGAATGCTGAGCGAAAAGGGAGGAAGAGGAGGAGAAAACGAAAAGAGGATAACCGAACAGATGAAAATAAAGAGGACACCGATGGAAGGAAGACATTTATGGAGTCAGAGCACGACCCCAAAGCACTTAGAAACGCCGACACATAAGTAGTACTCAACATGTTAATATTCATAGAACAAAGATGAGAATCAACACCAATGAGTGGACACGGAAAAGATATTTAGAGAAATAGAGGCGGATGAAATTTTACCCTTATCAGAACACGTGAGTAGCTCTGAGGTATGATACGATACCAACCCTAAATACCCAACTATTCCCATACCCATCTTCCGCAAGAGGAGACCAATATTATCCTTAGGGGACATCAATGAAATAATGATTTAGCGACAAAAGTTAATTTCAAAACAAGATCTCCCGATAGAGTGACAACACAAAAACCACCACACGGTTCAAAGGCAGAGTCGAAACTGTTTTTACACGCGGTGTGGGTGGGGCGCACGCCTCCAAAATGAGTCCCTCTTTCACTCTCAACCCAAGTCGATTGAGTTGTAATCGGTAAGAGACGAAGCAAATCTGATAATTTTGAGGGTGTAGTGTAGAATCCAAAATATCCCCCCCGTCATTTCAGGAATTCCTCGGAGCCTCGATAACTTCATCCCATCTTCACCCTTTTCCTCCTCTCCCCCACGGGGGAATCTTCGGGACATCTTTACCTTCATAGTTTAATCAGGACCGAAAACATACATGAAGTATAGGAAGAAGAATTATGAATGCTAAGAAATGAACAAGAAGCAGACGAATGGAACGAAGCTAACGAAGAACGAGATAGCGAAGCGACACCAAAGGAATTATGGGCAATTATCCGAAGAATGAAAGGAAGGACTCACAATTAAAATAAATGTGTAATTAGAAGACGCCAACGGTCAATTAATTCTCAGAAGAAGGCGAACAAATCTTCAGAATCAGCGAAGAAGAAAACGAAGATTTCGACTTAGAATTGAAAAATAAAGTGATAAAAGAACTTAAAGAAAAGATGGAAAGGACGTGTCTCCGAACCCCCGAGTGAACAGGGCAAACCAAATAGACGAAAGAGTGACGCCATTAAGTTTAGCCCCACCTCGCCCCCTACCCTCCAAAAGAAGAAAATTGAGCGACGACGAGAGGAAGAATTCAAGGGAAAGGGAGATCGGAAGGCCCCCCCCCAACCCCCCGCCATGAATGACTCAATCCCCCACATCTCAAGGAAATGCCGAGCAGCTACGAAGGAGTAGCCTGGCACCTCCTCCTTTTGAGCTTCACTACTTGACTAGGAAATTGCGGTCCCTCCCCCTCTGACCCCCACTGTCATCATGGATTCTAAAAATAAAGTTTATGGAAGAAGAAAAGCAAAAATAGGCAATGGAAGCCCCGAAGATATTGAAAACGTGCCCCTTCCCCCCATCTAGGAGGTTATCAAACCTCTCAAAGGGTCAAGAGGGACAAGATTGTCAGAATGGAAAACACAAATAACAAAGTACATCTGCCCTGAATGGCAATAGCAACGAGGCCCTCAACCTACCAGTGAAAATAAATACCCGAGAACAAGGAGAGAGGCTCAGAAATACGACGGTAAATCCAGTCACACAAAATCGAAGTCTTTAATATAATAAAGGGCAACAGAGCAAACCCCCTGAGACACTTAGAAACACCCCACCATCGAAAGAGAGGAAAAACCTTCTTAGAGAAAAGATGCGACAATTGAGAAAAAACTGGACGAGGAAAATGAAAAACCTACACAAAAGAAGTACTCAAACGAAGACACTAAACACAGACCTTAAATAAGAAAGACACTAAAATAACAAACAGCCCAAAAAACAGAGCCCAAACCAACAAAGGCCCCCCAAATAACAAGGACTCATATTTAACAAAGACCACTAAACAACAGAAAACCCTTAAACAACAAAGACCTCCAAATAACAAAAACTAAAAATTAACACAGATTCCAAAATACGACATAAAATTTAAAAAAATAAAAAGACCTTAAAGCTAATCCTTGAAAAAAGACCTAAAATAAAAAAATAGCGCCTAAAATAACAAAAGAAAATAAACAAAACCAGAAATTAAACAAAGACACTAAAATAACAACGGCCATAAAATATTAAAGACCTATACATAAAAAAAACTAAAATAAATAAATAGCCAAAGGATAAAAGAGACGAAAAAATAAAGAGACAAAGAAATATATAAAGGCAGGTAAAAATACATATATAAAGAGAGAAAATAGCAGAGACCGATAGAGACAAAGATCATGTCACAAAATCCCAAGAAGAGAAAGAAAGATAGTCACAAGTGGCAAAGATAAAGTCAGAAGTGGCAAAGATAAAGTCACAATAGACAATGATAAAGTCATAAGATAAAGAGCGACAAGAGAACATACACACAGAGATCGACGGGCACAAAGAGAGAGTCACGTACTTACTCGGGATAGCTAGCTGGATGAAGGTGATTAATGGCGAAGACCATGTTGAGGGAAATACACGGGTTATAATCTAACCCTGGGGCACAGCCTTTCTCCCCGAGTAGTCTCCTCGCTATTACGGTGGAATTATCTCAACTTCATGAGACCAACGAGGGAAATATAGGATACTGAAGGAAATACAGAGGGGCTTGGAGAGAGAAAGAAATGAATTGTAATGGGAGACTTTAATGGACGCATTTGGCATAAAAAAAGGGAGAAGTAAACAATAATGGAAGAATGGTGACCACACTATAAGAAACTGGGGGCCGAAAGATACAGGTAGAATTATGGAGGCAGAAACAGTGATTGCTTATATTATAACAAGCAGAGGCAATGAATGATAAATTTCAAATATAAAATAAGTTGGTCCAGGCACATTACCTTACGGGAGTAGCTTTTCAAAGGACCGGCGAGGAAGGGCGGTTCCGGGGGTTCGAGGAAGCGGGTCTGGTCCCTTCACCAGCGATCTAAAATGTCACTGAAATTTACGTGTTCCATAAGTGAACCACGAGCGAATCAATTTTGGGAAATTTATTCCCGTTTTAACACTTTTACGGGTCAAGCACAACAGTTTTATTGTGAGATAGAAGAAAAGCACTGAAGGATCACTTCACCAATTAGCAATGAGGGTGTGAATGAGCCGGGCAACCTGAGCAATCACCACAAGACGGAACCAAACTTTCTTGCCACCAAATTGATCAGAGTCAAGTTAAATTAACTAAAATTAATTAAATGAGCTCGGTAATTTTCCTCGGGTAAAAGAGCATAAATTAACTTACCCTTAATTCACAAACACTTCAATAATAATAATATTATAAAGAAGAAAATTCGATCGCTTCCAAGATTGTCCACACCGAAATGAGCGCAGGGGTCGAACGCTGCTTGAAGCAGTGAAGGTTTGGAGTCTAGTGTTTGACATTAGTAACCCGCTTACTATATACTCCCCTCCCCCCAACCCAAGTTGGGGTAGGGGGATCATAACGCCATTAAGAGACTATTTACAAGAATGGGAGGGGGGGGGGTCCAAACACTTGTTCCCCCCTCATCAAAAGGTTCAAAATATGAAAATATTCGAATCATAAAATTAGGAGGCCCTGTGTGGAACCGAACCCCCCGCAGGTTTAATTGCTGCAAAAAGGCCCTAAATACACCCCCTCATAAACAACTTCCACGCTAACAAATCCTCCACTTCCTCCTCGGTGAGACCCTTCTCTCTCAAACACTCCCCCGGAATCTCCCCCCCTTCCTTCCCGATTATGGAGTAGTAAGAATGAGAGAGGGAGAAGCAGATTATGGAATAATGAGTCGAGACAGGGAGACAGAAAGGAGAGACCAACGGGGGGGGGGTATAGTAGGATACTGAAGGAAGATGTAACTCACTAGAAGGAGATGGGGGAGGAACGAAATGGAAACTCCAAATGGGGGAGGGGGTATCTGTGTGGTAGAGTGTGTGGGTGTGTGTGGGGTGACTCGAACCAGCAATCACAAATCATTCGTGACCATAGCGGAACCATCCGTTCTGAGTCAGGGGGTATGGGGATTTGTGTACTCCATCTAAGACACACAAGTACTCCCCATTAATGGTATGTTGGCATGAGTACTTCTATATGAGTCCTCCATTGGCGGAAGTGTTCGGTTTTTACACAGACCTAATGACCACTGGAGAACTTAAAACGCAATAGCAACGAGGCCGAATCACGCACACTCCCCCCAGCGGAGCCAAGAGGGCCGAAGTGTGAGCCCCCTCCCCCCCCCCTCCCAGTCTCCAGGGCCAAGCGAGACTTGTATTTAGTTGTTTTATGTTGCCGCAAACGTCGTCACCGAGTACAAAATATGAGAGTACTAATCTTTAAGGGGTTCGGAGGGGAGGCTACAAAGATAGGTGGACAAATTCGGCAACAAGGGCAAATTGGAATAAGTACGAGCGTTTACTAAGAAATTATATACCAACAGACTTAGATGAATTAACGGAGGAAGAAAAGGGCGAGGGAATGAAATGGTTGGAGAACCAGCAGTTGATAGGAGCAGAGAGAGAGAGAGGAAGAGAGAGAATCTTTCCCACATTCCACTTCCAAAACAAGATCTGCGTCCAAATGGACCGAATATATATCAAATGTTCATCAAGGCGGGCGATCGTTACCTAATACAAGGCACCGACCACGTCACGTAGAGGAAGAATTAAAAATACTAGTAAATGAACAAGAATCAATTAAATGGAAAGAAGAATGAGATAGCGAAAGGGGTAATTAACAACTGGAAGGAAAACTTTGATGCCGTCAAAATCGAAGCCTTTAACATAATTAACGGCACGGAGCTCCCCATTCCACACTAAGTTTGTTGTCAGAATTACTAACAACAAACTAAAAATTAATATTAACGATTTGAAGAAGAAAAACCGGTAATATCTTCAATATTATAAGATAAGAAGATGCGAAGATTATAATGATCTGTGAGGATGAACAGCCAACTGGAACCAGATCCTACAAACATCTACACACACCACTGAAGCGATAATGTGTAATAAATAATAATTGTTCCTATCCAGAACTGAATGCTGAGCGAAAAGGGAGGAAGAGGAGGAGAAAACGAAAAGAGGATAACCGAACAGATGAAAATAAAGAGGACACCGATGGAAGGAAGACATTTATGGAGTCAGAGCACGACCCCAAAGCACTTAGAAACGCCGACACATAAGTAGTACTCAACATGTTAATATTCATAGAACAAAGATGAGAATCAACACCAATGAGTGGACACGGAAAAGATATTTAGAGAAATAGAGGCGGATGAAATTTTACCCTTATCAGAACACGTGAGTAGCTCTGAGGTATGATACGATACCAACCCTAAATACCCAACTATTCCCATACCCATCTTCCGCAAGAGGAGACCAATATTATCCTTAGGGGACATCAATGAAATAATGATTTAGCGACAAAAGTTAATTTCAAAACAAGATCTCCCGATAGAGTGACAACACAAAAACCACCACACGGTTCAAAGGCAGAGTCGAAACTGTTTTTACACGCGGTGTGGGTGGGGCGCACGCCTCCAAAATGAGTCCCTCTTTCACTCTCAACCCAAGTCGATTGAGTTGTAATCGGTAAGAGACGAAGCAAATCTGATAATTTTGAGGGTGTAGTGTAGAATCCAAAATATCCCCCCCGTCATTTCAGGAATTCCTCGGAGCCTCGATAACTTCATCCCATCTTCACCCTTTTCCTCCTCTCCCCCACGGGGGAATCTTCGGGACATCTTTACCTTCATAGTTTAATCAGGACCGAAAACATACATGAAGTATAGGAAGAAGAATTATGAATGCTAAGAAATGAACAAGAAGCAGACGAATGGAACGAAGCTAACGAAGAACGAGATAGCGAAGCGACACCAAAGGAATTATGGGCAATTATCCGAAGAATGAAAGGAAGGACTCACAATTAAAATAAATGTGTAATTAGAAGACGCCAACGGTCAATTAATTCTCAGAAGAAGGCGAACAAATCTTCAGAATCAGCGAAGAAGAAAACGAAGATTTCGACTTAGAATTGAAAAATAAAGTGATAAAAGAACTTAAAGAAAAGATGGAAAGGACGTGTCTCCGAACCCCCGAGTGAACAGGGCAAACCAAATAGTCGAAAGAGTGACGCCATTAAGTTTAGCCCCACCTCGCCCCCTACCCTCCAAAAGAAGAAAATTGAGCGACGACAAGAGGAAGAATTCAAGGGAAAGGGAGATCGGAAGGCCCCCCCCACCCCCCGCCATGAATGACTCAATCCCCCACATCTCAAGGAAATGCCGAACAGCTACGAAGGAGTAGCCTGGCACCTCCTCCTTTTGAGCTTCACTACTTGACTAGGAAATTGCGGTCCCTCCCCCTCTGACCCCCACTGTCATCATGGATTCTAAAAATAAAGTTTATGGAAGAAGAAAAGCAAAAATAGGCAATGAAAGCCTCGAAGATATTGAAGACGTGCCCCCCCCCTCACCATCAAGGAGGTTATCAAACCTCTCAAAGGGTCAAGAGGGACAAGATTGTCAGAATGGAAAACAAAAATAACAAAGTACATCTGCCCTGAATGGCAATAGCAACGAGGCCCTCACTCTACCAGTGAAAATAAATACCCGAGAACAAGGAGAGAGGCTCAGAAATACGACGGTAAATCCAGTCACACAAAATCGAAGTCTTTAATATAATAAAGGGCAACAGAGCAAACCCCCTGAGACACTTAGAAACACCCCACCATCGAAAGAGAGAAAAAACCTTCTTAGAGAAAAGATGCGACAATTGAGAAAAAACTGGACGAGGAAAATGAAAAACCTACACAAAAGAAGTACTCAAACGCAGACACTAAACACAGACCTTAAATAAGAAAGACACTAAAATAACAAACAGCCCAAAAAACAGAGCCCAAACCAACAAAGGCCTCCCAAATAACAAGGACTCATATTTAACAAAGACCACTAAACAACAGAAAACCCTTAAACAACAAAGACCTCCAAATAAAAAAAACTAAAAATTAACACAGATTCCAAAATAAGACATAAAATTTAAAAAAATAAAAAGACCTTAAAGCTAATCCTTGAAAAAAGACCTAAAATAAAAAAATAGCGCCTAAAATAACAAAAGAAAATAAACAAAACCAGAAATTAAACAAAGACACTAAAATAACAACGGCCATAAAATATTAAAGACCTATACATAAAAAAAACTAAAATAAATAAATAGCCAAAGGATAAAAGAGACGAAAAAATAAAGAGACAAAGAAATATATAAAGGCAGGTAAAAATACATATATAAAGAGAGAAAATAGCAGAGACCGATAGAGACAAAGATCATGTCACAAAATCCCAAGAAGAGAAAGAAAGATAGTCACAAGTGGCAAAGATAAAGTCAGAAGTGGCAAAGATAAAGTCACAATAGACAATGATAAAGTCATAAGATAAAGAGCGACAAGAGAACATACACACAGAGATCGACGGGCACAAAGAGAGAGTCACGTACTTACTCGGGATAGCTAGCTGGATGAAGGTGATTAATGGCGAAGACCATGTTGAGGGAAATACACGGGTTATAATCTAACCCTGGGGCACAGCCTTTCTCCCCGAGTAGTCTCCTCGCTATTACGGTGGAATTATCACAGATTCTAGTATCTCTTTCCCTATCCACACCATTTCACGTACCAATTGGAATCAAAGAAACACCGATTGAATTGACTAGCCATCGATTCCTGCCACCAATTTATAAGCCGAAATTGAATCAGCGTCAATTCACTAAAGTCATTTCGAAAACGGGATCTCTTGAAAGAGTGACAACACCTAAACCACCCCACGGATCGACTGCCAACTCGAAACTGTTGCATCCTTTTCATTTTCGCACTATTCATAAATCACGACCGGAAGAGCGGGGGAGGGCCCTGCCTCCAAAATATGCCCCTCTTCCACCCCAAATTCCAGTTCCAGTTCCGGGGGAGGGGGGTAGAGTCGCACCGTGTAATTTCGGCTTTTACAAAGGGCCACCATGAAAAATATGAGGATGTGGGACGGGAAGAGGTAATAAAGATGAAGCAAATCTAATAATTTTATGGGATAATGTAAAATCCAAAAAGTCCCCCTAATTAAGATTCTGACGAGGAAACCACAGGCGGAAGGACCAGGGACGAGAACAAGGACAACAAAGAGAAAATCCGAGACGCCTCGTCTTTCCTCGAAGAACCGAGCCCCTGGTCACAAGAAAAATGTTAACCAGGCCACCACAATAGAGAACTATAACAAGGGCAAATTGGAATAAGTACGAGCGTTTACTAAGAAATTATATACCAACAGACTTAGATGAATTAACGGAGGAAGAAAAGGGCGAGGGAATGAAACGGCTAGAGGACCAGCAGTTGATAGGAGCAGAGAGAGAGAGAGGAAGAGAGAGAATCTTTCCCACATTCCACTTCCAAAACAAGATCTGCGTCCAAATGGACCGAATATATATCAAATGTTCATCAAGGCGGGCGATCGTTACCTAATACAAGGCACCGACCAAGGCACGTAGAGGAAGAATTAAAAATACTAGTAAATGAACAAGAATCAATTAAATGGAAAGAAGAACGAGATAGCGAAAGGGGTAATTAACAACTGGAAGGAAAACTTTGATGCCGTCAAAATCGAAGCCTTTAACATAATTAACGGCACGGAGCTCCCCATTCCACACTAAGTTTGTTGTCAGAATTACTAACAACAAACTAAAAATTAATATTAACGATTTGATCAAGAAAACCCGCTAATATCTTTAATATTATAAGATAAGAAGATGCAAAGATTATAATGATCTGTGAGGATGAACAGCCAACTGGAACCAGATCCTACAAACATCTACACACACCACTGAAGCGATAATGTGTAATAAATAATACATGTTGATATCCAGAATCAGGCAGTTATGAGAGATCACTAAATTTGATGCTGAGAGAAAACAGAGGAAGAGGGGGAGAACACGAAAAAGAGGATAACCAAACAGAAGGTGAGGAAGAACAAACAGATGAAAACAAAGAGGACACCACTGGAAGACAATCATCGAGTCAGAGCAAGACCCCAAAGCACTTAGAAACACCCCACTGTCGAAAGAGAAAAGCCTTCTTCGAGAAAAGACGGCGAGAAAAATGGCAGACTCGAAACTGAGGTGGTTGTTTTTACACCCCACCAGAGGAGCGGTGGGGGGTGGGACATGCACGCCTCCAAAATGCTTCCCTTGCACCCGAAACCCAAGTCGAGGGGGCGGGGGGCGAGTCGTAATCGGTAAGAGATGAAGCAAATCTAATCATTTTGAGGGTGTATTGTAAAATCCAAAATATCCCCCCGACATTAAGTTTTAGAAGGGGACCCGGGGGTTTTCCGGGGACCATTTCGAAAAGAAACAATACCAGTATCGGGACAAGAGAGCTAAATCTCGGGACACAATCCAACCCTAGAATCGATTCTAGCAGATGATCCTAAAACAAAAGGCCACCTCCTCCGATCTGCCCTGAAAGAAGCAAAGTTCTACCAAAGAATTTACACTTTGTAAATGAACACCGCCTGCTTAGATCCAAATTTGGTGGAAAGAGGAAATTAAACACCGATTAAAAAAGTGTGCTCTAAAAGTCATCCTCATATTCTACCGCATTTAGCCAATGCCCATCCATTTCATAGTTTATTTCTCTATTATCTTTTCTTCCCATGTTAATTAATTTATCACTATGGTGCCCAACTTATTTAAGTCACTTTAAAGTTCACCTCAACTTCACTTGTGTGTCATCAGCGGGAACTTGCAAAGAACCGTCCATGTAAAGTAAAGAAAGAATTATAAATGCTGATAAATGAACGAGAAACAGACGAATGGAACGGAGCTATCGATGAGCGAGATAGAGAATTAGGGACGAATTAAGGAATTAGGGTCGGTAATCAGGAGGAAAGGAATGACGCCGCACAATTAGAATAAAGGTGTAATTAGAAGATGACAACGGTGAAACGAGATTGAGTGACGTCATCTTATAACAAAAGAATAAAAACAACTATAATCTTTGTACTCACAATCAGTTCTTAATTTTACAACCAAAATTCACCCTGGTAGGCGATGAGGTGGAGGGGGGAAGGTATAGCCATAATTACATATTTGTTGTGGAGGGCAAATTACCTGGTGCCACATAGTCCCCGACCAAACTATAAAGAACTAACCTACCTAAACCCATTCTTTTGGTGGTTTAAGACAACCTATAATTCAAAAGATGGCGGACCAATTTATTTGTCTTCATAAGTAGAAATTTGTGCGTCATTCCTCGAACCAGGAATGAGTACTGCGTTAACATACAGTTGGCCAGTGAAGATGACGCCCGGAGTACAAACAAAGAACTTGAACGATTATGATGAAATAAAAATGGGAGATAAAACCAGAGGAGATAAATTAAAAATAAAAGCCAAGTATGGAAAAAATCTTGTCCGACGGCAAGCGATACAAATAGAAGACAGAAGGCTAGATTTTGGAGCTAACAACCACAATAAATGGTAACAAGAAAAATGTAACTGAAAGAATAAAGAGAGGGAAGGGTAGAATGAGATCATTTTACAAACTAAGAAACTTGATTTTGAAAAAGGAAGAAAGAAAAGGAAATACCAAGTAAGGAACCGGCGTACATTAGTGTACACTAGAATTGCAATGTACACAAGATCCAGATGAGGCAATCTGATTAAATTGCAACAAAACAATGTTATCAATCACGAATACGAAACAAACAGAAAGAAAACAAAAATATACAGAACAAAATAAGAACGGAACCATCAAATAAAAGGGAAAGAAAATTGTTAAAAAAAGGCAGGAAGAAAGGACAGGAACTTAAGAGCCAAAGAGCAGCAGGTTGGAGAGCACAGGTGCTGTTTCCGAGTACTACGAACAAAGCGGACGAAAGGGACGGGGAGGACATTTACGCAGAAACCCCGATTAGGAAGACCCGAAAACTTCGTTCTTCCTTCCATTTCCTTCTATTACTTTTAACGCAATCTATTCCAATGGCCAAACATTAACAGACGGGACAGGGCAAAGCATGAAATAGGACGACAACAAAACCACATGGGTTCGGATTCCACGTTAAAATTTAGGGCCATCTATCACCTAGGTAAACTGTTTCCTCGAGGAGGACCAGGGCGGGGAGAGGAGGGAGGGGTACGGCAATCTATTATAACTTTATCTCCCCCTTTTTCCCCTTTCATTCAACTTCATGAGGCCAACGAGGGAAATATAGGTTACTGAAGGAAATACAGAGGGGCCTGGAAAGAGAAAGAAATGAATTGTAATGGGAGACTTTGATGGACGCATTTGGCATAAAAGAAGGGAGAAGTAAACAATAATGAAAGAATGTTGACCCCACTATAAGAAACTGGGGGCCGAAAGATACAGGGAGAATTATGGAGGCAGAATCAGTGATTGCTTATATTATAACAAGCAGAGGGTTGGTAATGAATGATAAATTACAGATATAAAATAAGTTGGTCGAGGCACATTACCTTACGGGAGGAGCTTTTCAAGGACAGACGAGGAAGGGTGGTCCCGGGGGTTCGAGGAAGCGGGTCTGGCCCTTTCACCAGTGTTCGAAATGTCACTGAAATTTACGTGTTCCATGAGTGAACCACGAGCGAATCAATTTTTGGAAATTTACTCCCGTTTTAACACTTTTACGGGTCAAGCACAACACTTCAAACGTGAGAGAGAAGAAAAGCACTAAAGGTTCACTTCACCAATTAGCAGTGAGGGTGTGAATGAGCCGGGCAACCTGAGCAATCACCAAAAGACGGAACCAAACTTTCTTGCCACGAAATTTATCAGTCAAGTTAAACTAACCACAAAATAAATGAGCTCGGTAATTTCCCTCCGATAAAAGAGCATAAATTAACTTACCCTTAATTCCCAAACACTTGCATAATAATAATAATAATACTATTATAGATACGAAATTATTTTTCAAGAATAGTTGATCGGTTCCAAGATTGTCCACACCAAATCACCGCAGGGGTCGAACAGTGCTTCAGGCAGCGGCCGTTTGGACTCTAGTGTTTAACATTAGTAACCCGCTTAATAGATACTCCGCCCCTTCCCCCAAACCCACGTTGGGGTGGGGGATTGGAATACCATTAAGAGACTATTTACAAGGGGGGGGGGAATTCCTAACACGTCTCCCTCCCTCAGCAAAAGGTTCAAAATATGAAAATATTCGAATCATAAAATTAGGAGGCCATGTTGTGGAACTGAACCCCCCGCAGGTTTAATTGCTTCAAAAAGCTGGAGGCAATGGACTTCACCGAAGGAGAAATAAAGAAAAAGATCGCTGACCTAAAGACGAATAAGTCCCCTGGACCGGACGGGTTTCTACCTAAAGTGTTGAAGGAAGTGTGCGATGAAGTATCACGACATCTGTACGCTATCTTTAACATGTCAATCCGGACCAAATGCGTTCCTAGAGACTGGCGTGAGGCGGAGGTGACTCCTATCTTCAAGAAAGGAGACCGTAACCAACCGTCGAACTACCGACCTATCAGTCTGACTTCGATAGTCGGTAAACTCATGGAAAGCATCATGGTGGACAAAGCGACGTCGTATTTAGAGTCAAACCTGCTACTGAGGAGTTCCCAGCACGGCTTCCGAAGGCAACGGTCATGCCTGACGAACCTTGTAGAATTCTTCCACTTCGTTTTCAGTGAGCACGATCGGGACAAGGCGGTGGATGTGGTCTACCTAGACTTTGAGAAAGCCTTTGATAAGGTACCACACCGCCGCCTTCTCCGGAAAGTGCGAGCGCTTGGCATAGACGGAAAGGTAGCCGGCTGGATCGAGAACTGGCTAAGTGGCAGACGGCAACGGGTGGTGGTAAATGGACAGTCTTCTGAGTGGGTGCCCGTTACTAGCGGGGTGCCTCAAGGTTCTGTCCTGGGACCACTACTATTCATCATCTACGTCAACGACATGGACGGTGACATGGTTGCCAAGATTTCCAAATTTGCCGACGATACCAAGCTTGGTATGAACGTTGCAAAGGATGGAAATACTGCCCGCCTGCAGGAAGAACTTGGGAAGATTGGGGAGTGGTCGGACACGTGGCAAATGCCTTTTAACGTGGGCAAATGCAAAGTGATGCATATCGGCCACAGAAACCCCCAATCTCAGTATATCCTTAAGGGCACTGCTATGGAATCCACCGACACTGAGAAGGACTTGGGTGTAACAATCACTAGTGACCTCAAGTTCTCGAAACAGTGTATTGAGGCGGAGAAAAAGGCCCAAAGGATGCTAGGCTATATTAAGCGCCAGTTTGGTTATCGGAACCCGGAGATTGTACTGTGCCTGTACAACTCACTTGTCCGACCGCACCTGGAGTATGCCGTACAATTTTGGAGTCCTTCATTGCGAAAGGACATCGCGAGATTGGAACGCGTACAAGCCAGGGCAACCAAGCTGATTCCCTCTATCCGACATAAAAGTTATGAGGATAGACTAAGGGAATTAGATCTGTTCTCGCTGGAAACCCGTAGACAGCGTGGTCAGCTTATCGAAGTTTTCAAAATACTTCGAGGGTTCGACCATGTTGACTACCGGGATATTTTCACACTGAGTGAGAACAGAACGCGCAATCACAGCTTCAAACTTGAACTGAAGCGTTACAACCGCAATCTGTGTGGAAATTTTTTCACCTACAGTATCTGCGGTAAGTGGAACGCACTTCCAGTGGAAGTTGTCAACAGTGAATCTGTTGACCAGTTCAAGTCAAGACTAGACAAAGTCTTGAAAAGTGGCCGTTTAGGGACGCAAAACAATTGAGCAGCCATGTGCCCGCTCGATTGCTAGCCTAAAGGTACCCTCTTTGAATGGACCGTAAGGTCTCCTAGGGCACTAACTTTCCTTGTTACTCCTTGTTACTCTCTCTCTCTCTCTCTCTCTCAAACATACTTTATCTCATCATTTATTGGAAAAGGAAATGAAGCTCCCCGTAGTCAAGCCAAAATGTACTGTTTGCCGGAGATCCATAAGGCCCATGTTCCTTTGCGCCCGATCATAGCTCCATTCCCGAGTCATAAATAAACCAAGTTTGTTGTCAAACGGTTTTCCACAATTAAATGTAATAGAATTACGATAAACAACTCCTATAAATCTCAAAAAGATATTCTGGGACAAAAGGTCACAAAATAACACCTATTTTGTATGTTTTGATCTAAAATTCCTTATTGCTAAAGTAGCTGTAAACCAAATTATTTAAATAATTACTAACAAAAGTTTCTCTGATCCACAGATATTTCATCAATTTTCGATCTTTCTTTTTAAACAACTTCTTTTAAGTCATCTTTCACCTTCATATCGGCTGAATTTATCACTAATTATTCACATGTAATTTTACATCAGTGTATCGACTACTGTAAACCATTTTGGGGCCGTTCTTTCGTTGATCATTGCTTTTCTGCTTTTGATGCACCTATTCAAGCTCGGCGGTGTCTTGGTTGCATTAAAACTCTGCATCCAAATATTCATTACCATTGAAACTGAAATAGTACCACCTTTTATGATATTTTAGTCCCGACAGAAAATGGTAATATCTCAGTTCTTCAATTTATTGAAAACCAATTTCTAATACCTTCTTCCCTATTTGTTAGAATTAAATCCAATATAGCATCGGCCCTAGTGGCGTGGTTGTCTAAGTAAATTATCCGGCACCATCTCGAAAACTTCTTGATCACCTACAAGAGCTTCCCAGTCTATATTTCAGTATATACACATGTATATTGTAGATGCATGATCTGACACAATCCTATGGATGCATTTTGTGGGTGGGTTTTGACAGATGCGGATGACCTTTGGTAGGCCCTTGTGGCTTTTGTGAAATTATGTTATGTTATGTAACACCCTCAACCATGTCCAAATCCACGTTAAAATGTAGGTCCATCTAGGTGAACTGTTTCCTGCTATAGGAGGACCAGGGCGGGGAGAGGCATGGCTATCTATAAGAGGAGAAATATAGGAGACTGAAGGAAATACAGAGGGGAATTGAGAGAGAAAGAAATAAATTGTAACAGCAGACTATAATGGACACATTTGGCCTGAAAAGAATAAAAGTCACGAATAATGGAAGAATGCTCTTGGAGTTTGTAAAGTAGGGTGGCCTCTCTATAAGAAACTGGCAGAAGAAAGATACATGGCAAAATAGAGAGACCCAATTAGTGATTGATTATATTATAGGAAGCAGAGGGGTAGGAAACGGGAAAGTCTGGTGGAAAGGAGGAGGATTGAGGATTCACAGAGCACAATAAAGAGAGAAAACCCAAGCGAGAAAAGGCGTGGAAGGTGGCGATTTCGGAAAGGGGATTCAGATAACTGTATGGCAGTGCGAGATTGGAAAATGGAATGCATAGAAGAGACAGCACTAGATGGATTAGAAGGAGAGATAAAGGGATGCTTCAAGGATATGTAACCTCAGGAAGGTACCAGATGCGAGAGGACGCAGACTAAAGGGATAATGAAATGAAAGAAGAAAGGAAGCAAACAAGATCCAGAGCGACTGGAGACATAAATAGAATAATGAAGTGTAGCGAAAGGAACTGAACTGACGAATACAGGACACACAAAAGAAAAGCCGGGGAGATGGTGAAAATAAAAATGAGACGTAGAGAAACATAGCGTGGTAGATAAAGGTGGTGGAGATTGAACAATAAATGAGTGGATGGAGGAAGGTAAGGGAACAAAAAGAATTTACATAATAAAGGAAATAATAGAGAGTAGAAATAAAGCGTAGGAATCATTAAATAAACACAAGTTATTTGAGCTTCTAAAGAGGGTTGGGGTCAGTAATAAAGAAGAACATCCTTAGGGATCTCCATTATCCTCAGGGATAGGGATCAGGGAAATCGAAGCAAATACAGAGACAGGGTATGGGCAAAGAATACTATTGGAGGGTATGTGGTATCACCAACCAGTAGCTTCAAACCAAATAATGGTAGGCAATATAAAATGAGTTTGTCCACGCACATTACCTTAGGGGAGGAGCTTTTCAAAGGACCGGCGAAGAAGGCGGTCCCGGGGGTTCCAGGAAGCCGGTCCGATCCCTTCACCACCGTTCCAAAATGGCACTGAAATTTACGTGTTCCGTGAGTTCACCACGAGCGTATCACTTTTTGCAAATTTACTTCCCTTTCAACACTTTTACAGGTCAAGTACATCACTGAAACCATGAGATAGAAGAAAAACAATGAAAGAAGTTCACTTCACCACGTAGCAGTGAGGGTGTGAGTGAGCCGGGCAAGGATCACAAAACCTTCGTGACCATAGCGGAAACACCCGTTTCGAGTCGAGGAGTATGCGGATGTGTGTACCCAATTTTGGACACACAAGTACTCCACATTAGGCGTGTGTTCATATGAGAGTACTTCCAAAGGGGATTTCAATACTCCATCAGCAGGAGTGCTCCGCCGATGGTTAATTTAAAACGCAATAACAACGAGGCTGAATCACGCCAACATCCCCAAAAGAGGGCGGTTTGAACCAGACCCCCCGCCCTCCTTCGTTATCCAGCGTAATGGACAGGATAATGGAAGAGGATTTATAAAGAGTCGGATTCCGACGTTTCGAATGGAATCGAAAATGTCGACTAATCTAACAGCAGCGCTTCCTGTTATCGGCCGTCTGGAGCCATTTCCACAATGGCCTCTCTTCTTTATTGTGCAGCTGGAGGAATGTCGGGCCGGCACACGTTGTAACAGAGTAGTATTAAATAGGAGAGGGGTTCGGAGGGGAGGCTACAAATATATAGGGTCTTCAGAGGAAGGTCAGCCCTGGAAGTCGCAGTATGTACAAGAAGGTGCAAATAGAGGAACGTGACAACGAAGGGACGATGAAAATGGATCGTTCTTTTAATGTACATTTGGGACTAAAGAGAATTGAGGAGATCAAGGGGGGGGGGGACCGGAATAACCTTTCTCGCTTCCCTCTCACCCATACTTTCTCTCTTTCTCTCTCTTTCTCATACTTTATATAAGTGAATCTCGTCCATAGAGAGAGGCCAAAATGTAGTTTGCCGGAGGAGATCCCTAAGGCCCCATATTCCTGTGCGTCGATCATATCTTGATTATCGATTTATAAATTAACCAAGTTTATTATTAAATGTTGTCCCTTTTTAAATGTAATAGATTTACGATAAGAGACTCCTATGATTGTCGAAAGGGGTATTATTCTAGGCCCCCAAATTCACCCAGAAACACTGGTTTGTATAGTTTGATTTCAAAACCCTATTTACTAATGTAAACCGAACTATTTAAATGATCATTAACAAACGACGTTTCTCCATATCAAAGATATTCGATAGATTTTCGACTTCTTTAAATGAGTATTCTTTTAGTACCCTGAATGGCAATAGCAACGAGGCCCTCGCTCTACTATTGAATAAATTCCCGAGAACAAAGACGATCCAACTTTGCCCCTGACAAAAACCCCAAGGCTCGACGGGCAATCCCAAATAAGCCCTTCATACGACGACGACGAGGACTCGGAGACCACGAAAGGGGTAATCGAGAACCAGATTTTGAGGGGCACAATTAACAGCCCGCAGGAAAAGTTGGATGGAGTCAAAATCGAAGCCTTTAACATAATTAAAGGCCCCACATTCCACCCCCAAGATGCATAGAATTACTAACAACAAACTAAAAATAGTAGAAATGAAGGATTGGAACCAGAACAAAATTGTAAATTTACTACAAGAAGATGCGGTGATTATAATCATGTGCGAGAATGAACAACCATCAAGAACCAGATGCTAAAAAATCTCTACAGACACCAACCACTGTAGCAATGATGGGTAAGAAATAATAGATGCACAACCTGACGAATCCACGCACTTAAGAGAGATAACTAACCTCAATAATGAGATAAAAGGGAGGAAGGATGGTAGAAAACGAAGAGGAGGATAACCAAACAAAAGGCGAGGAAGAACAAATAGATGAGAATAAAAAGTACAACAATGGAGCCACGCCTCCAAAATGCGCCCCTCTTTTACCCCAAACTCAAGTCGAGGGGGGGGGGGAGGGAGTCGTAATCGATAAAAGACGAAGCAAATCTAATAATTTGGGGGGTGGGGGTTTATTGTAAAATTCGAAAAGGCCCCCTTTTATGAGGGTGTCCCCCGGGGAGTTTCGGGGAACCCTTTCGAAAAGAAACAACCAAACATGGAGTCAAAAAAGGTAAATCTTTGGAAATAATAATAATAATAATCCGACCCTAGAATCGATTCTAACAGATGATCCTAAAACAAATGGCGACCTCCTCCGATCCTACCTGAAAGAAGCAAAGTTCTTCTATCAAAGAATTTAAAGGAACACCGCCTGCTTAGACCCAACTATGATGGATAGAGGGCATTAAACGCTGATTAAAACAAGGGACTAAAAAGTCGCCTGCCCTCACTTTATAGAATATTATTGCATAGCATCGCACATCATAGTATAACATAATAGTATAGCATAGTCTAGCCTAAAATAGAATAGTATAGACACATACTTTAGCATAGCATAATAGAGAATAGCCTATTGTAGTGTTGTCTAGCATAGCCTAGCCTAAACTTGCCTAGTATAGCATAATGTAGTATAAGCTACTCGGTTTTAGCCTAGTACATAGGATAGCCTACCCTATACTAGAATAGCCTAGCTGTGCCGGGCCTAACCTAGCATAGCTTAGTATAATCTAGCTAGTGTAGTATAACCTAGGATAGTACTTATCCTACCTTAGCTTACTTAGTATAGCCTAGCTTGGTAGACGCTAGTCTAACCTAGAATATTATAGTGTAGCTTTGCTTAGCGTAGCCTAGATTACTATAGCCTAGCCTAACCAGGTCTGGCTTAGCAATTCATGCCAGAGGCTAGCCTAGCCAAGCTAGAATAGGCTCCTATAGCTTAGCCCATATATCCTTGCATACGAAAACCTAGCCTAGCATAATATAGACTAGCTTGGTATAGCCTATCCTAGCATAATATAGACTAGCTTGGTATAGCCTATCCTAGCGTAACCACACATAATATAATATCACAAAGCCTAGTATACCCTAGACAGGAATCACCTTGCCTAGCTTAGCCTTGGTTAGCTAGCCTAACATAGCCTATTATCCCTTAGCCTACCTGAGCATAGCCATGTCTAGCTTAGCCTAACCTAGCCTAGAATGAAAGGAATGAGGCACAATTAAAATAAAGGTGTAATTAGAAAATGGCAGCGGTGAAACGAGGTGACGAAAGTGACGTCATCAATGAAATAAAAACAACCCTAATCTTTTACTCACAATCAGTTCTTATTTGCAAACTTCACCGTGGGGGGGGGGGGCGAGGGGGATGTTTAGCCATAATTACATATTTGTTATAGAGGGCAAATTACCTGCTGCCCCTTCTTAATACACCCAAATTAATAATATTAATACCTAAGAAATTATTATGAAGCCAAGTGGATCGCTTCAAATATTGTCCCCACCGAACTCACGGCAGGGGTCGAACGCTGCTTCAAGCAGTCACGGTTACACATTAGTTACCCGCCGTAGGATTACAAGATAAGGGTAACTCCGAATGGGGGAGGAGGGGGATCGTTAGGGGGGGGGGGAAAGGTGAGTATCCGGGTGATCGTGCGTATGTGTGCGTGCGCGACTCCAACCAGCGATCATCAAAGCTTCGTGGAGGTATGCGGATATGTGTACCTCATATAAGACACACAAGTACTCCACATTATTGGTATGAGTACTTCCATAGGAGTACTCTATCGAAGCCAAGACGGAGTCGTGAATCACCCCCCCCCCTCCTCCAGATACGTCGTATCTGAGTACTAAGTATGAGAGTACTAAATATGAGACGGGATCGTATGGGAGGCTACAAACATAAGTCTCAAGAGGAAGGTCAGCCCTGGTAGTCACAGTTGTGTAGAAGGTGCAAATAGAAGAAAGAGTGAATGGCTAATAGAGGAATTAATGAACATGCCATGACAGGGAGAGATAAAAATGGATCATTCTTGATGAAAGCGAGGGATAGGGGATAGATAGAGGAGAACTGGAATAACCTTTCTCGCTTCTCTATCACACAAACACACACACATATTCAGATTACCATTGAAACTCAAAACCGAAATAGGTCCCCCTTTCCAGATAGTTTAGGCTCGAAACAAAATGGTAGTATCTACTTTTTTGAGGGGTAACTTTTATAATTTCTGTGATTTTTAATCCTTAACTCTATAATTACACCGGGTGAATTTTTGAAAATTTTGATTTTTTTTTTGCTTAGTGGACAAGTAACCTTTCATGTTTTTGAGTTTAGGTTTATTTGAAACTTTTATTCGAAGCGATGTTTGTTTCGAGCTTTTATAAAAGTTCTTTCTAAGAATTCAGAAAAAAATAAATAGAATTATCGAATGATTTGGAATGAAAAAACGTACAAATCGTCAAGTTCAAAAAATGTATTAAAATTAGGGTTTTGGCGCTTTTTTACTATCATTTCGTATATGAAACAAATTTAGATGAAAAACAGAGATCTGACGAAGGTTTTTCTATATATCAAACCGGGTGAAATAACTTAAAGGTTTCACGGTGTCTATCTTGAAAAAAGGGTTTCGAAATTTCTCAACTATATATAAATCTTCAAGGGATAAAGACAATATAATAAAAGGTGAACTAACTTTAAAAAAATGTTTCAAGGTATCTATGTTTAAAAAGGTGTTCGGGGTGTTAAAATAAAGAGTCTATAAAGGGGATTAAAAAAAGCGGTTTAGAATAGCAAATAGGCCGTAGGCCACACGCCCAAGGAGTGCCTGTGAAACCAAGTTCTTTCTGTAAGAAAGAATACGAAGTATGGCTTGTCTATTCAAAAAGTACTAATTCCTGTGATTTCCAAAATATTTAAGAAAGACTAAAGGAATATTGATATAGATATAGCCACTCCTTGTTAGATAACATGTGGAGTATTCTGTTGGCTTGGTCACAGATCAATCAAAAGGATGTTAACAATTTAGAAAAAAAAGAATAAACTTGTCCCGTAACTTCGTGACGTGTCCTTCTACCATCTAAGTCTTGCTGCACTCGGACTAACTACACTTGAGGAGGGGGGCGGATCATGATAAAAGTTTATAAATGGTCATGAGGACATTGAAAGTAGGCCCTTATTTCAATGAGTAAAGGAAGAAGGCCAGTCTTTAGTGAGGAGAAGACAGCCTTCAGAAACTTCAAAGCAAAATTTAGGACACCGAAAAGGAATAAATTAAAGCACGCGAATGTGGTCAAAAGGGAAATGAATTGAAAAAAATAGCTATAACCTTTATCAGACTGAACTTACGAGAAGATGCAGTCTATGTGAGTTATTACTGCGCTATGCAATATTTACAAATCACAATGTTCCAACTATGTAGACCAAACAGTCCATGTCAAATAATTCCCAAACTATCCACATATCTGTCCATCCTATTTTTAAAAATCCCAAGTGAATGACTATTATCCACCTCTCTAGGCAAATCATACCAAAAAACTACCACTCTCTGCCTAAAAAAGGTTTTACTAATATTTAGCCTAGACCTCTTTTGTAGTAGTTTCCTGTCATGACCCCATGTTACCCTCACACCTGACCTTTCAAAAGAATCCGAAAGAGTATCCTGCTCACATTATCTAAATATCTTATAGGTATGAACATATCACCCCTAAGAAACCTACGCCTAACAGAAAACATGTGTAACTCCTTCAATCTTTCGTCATACCTCCTCCTACTGAGTCCTGGAACAAGCTTGGTAGCTCTTCGTTGAATACCATCAACCATGTCCAAATCCTGCACTTGATAAGGGGCCCAAGCCTGAGCGCAATATTGCATGTGTTGCCTAACATAGGAATTATACACATTACTTCCCTGCTTTTATAGCTCACATTCCTCCTGATGATTCCTTCCAACCCAACATATTATTACCCCGGTTCCTTGCCTCAAGACATTGTTTGTGAACCTTAGCATCACTAGGGATAATTACTTCCAAGTCTTTTTCCTCGGAAAGTTCTTTCAGCCAGCTACCATTAAGATCATAACAAAATGTCTTATTCTTCTTATCTCCTGCCACAGAGGATACGAAGCTTCCTTACTAACATTTGGTCATCTATATGATAATCCTATGACAAGTTTATCCTTTCCCGTTTTAACATCTAGCCATAATGTTATAGTCTGTTTTGATTGTAGTGTTTTTCTACACTGGAGATTAATATAAATAACCACCCCTCTTCCTTTCCTATCTGTATGAAACATATAACCATCAATCTGAACCTCAGATATAATTTTCTTTCGTCCGTTGTGGCAATAACACCAAAATTCAACCTGGCGTTTGTGTGTGTAGGATTGAGGTAACTAGAATTTTGGAGGGAATTAGGTAGAAGGTTACGATAAACGAGGATTGCTAGGAAGGTTAGGGTGAGATTATTTCCGCTTTCTAATTAAAATTTGATTGAATTATATAATGAATTGAGTCTTTTGAAGAAAGTATCGAAATTTTGGTTTTCGGGCCCGAGTAGAAATTTATTATTTTTGTATCGGAGATGCTTTACCCGAATGAGACATTAAAAACGCCGAAAAACGACAAAACTAACCGAATCATGAGCCATTGAAACATTAACCTGATTAACCGAAATAAGAGGAAAATAAAACCGAAAAAAGATTAACTAAAGAAAAGGAACATTTAAGATTAAAAAAACAGATACAAGAAGAAACATGCAACACTTTGCCTTCTTCCTTACAGTTCTTTCTAATACATTTAACGCTATCTATTCCTCTGGCCAAACATTAGAACAGGGGACAGCAAATAACACAATGAAATTGGGCTAAAAAACAACAACAGTAAAACACATGGGTACGGATTCCACGTTAAAATGTAGGTGCATATATCACCTAGGTGAACTGTTTCCTGCTATAGGAGGACCATGGCTGGGAGTTGAGGGCGAGGCACGGCCATCTATATTAGAGAAATATAGGATACTGAAGGAAATACAGAGGGAAATGGAGAGAGAAAGAAATAAATTGTAATATGAGACTATAATAGACACATTTGGCATGGAGAGAATAATGGAAGAATGCTCGTGGAGTTTGTGAAGTAGTGTGACCTCTTTATAAGAAGCTAGGAGAAGAAAGATACATGGCAAAATAGTGATTGATTATATTATAGGAAGCAGAGGAGTAGGAAACGGGGAAGTCTGGTGGAAAAGGGGAGGATTGGGGATTCACAGAACACAATAAAGAGAGAAAACCCAAGCGAGAAAAGGCGTGGAAGGTGCGATTTCGGAAAGGGGATTCAGATAACTGTATGGCAGTGCGAGATGGGAAAATGCAATGCACAAAAGAGACAGCAATAGATGGATTAGAAGGAGAGATAAAGGGATGCTTCAAGGATATGTAACCTCAGGAAGATACCAGAGGCGAGAGGAGGAAGACTAAATGGATGGTGGAATGACGAAGTGATAGAACAAAGGAAGGATACAAGATCCAGATGAATTGGAGACAGAAATGGAATAATGAAGTGTAGCAAAGGGAACTCGACTGATAAGTGGGGAGAATACAAGGAACAGAAAAGAATAGCCGGGGAGATAGTGAAAATAAAAATGGGACATAGAGAAAACTAGACAGCTCCTATCCCTAGGAAGAGGGAAAAGACAAGGCAACAAGGAACGAAGTGGGGGAGACAAGATATAATAATAAAATGAGCAGGAATGGTGTTAAAAAGAGAGAATCAAATTAAGGAAAAATATTACATGGGAACATGAATGCAAATATCGAAATGGTGTTCAGGAATAGAAAGAAAATGAAGGAAGGGGAAAATTACATGATAGATATAGAAAAGGCAGACAAAAATTAAGATAAAGGATGTAAGATGGGATGAAATATATGGGGAACAAATTAAGAATATGGGAGAGCAAGGATTATGTCAGTATTCAGAAAGGTATGGGAGGAAGAAAAGTCCCAAAGGAGTAGAAGGAAAGCGTGGTAGTCCTGGTAGATAAAGGTGGTGGAAATTGAACAATACATCAGTGGATAGAGGAAGGTGGGAGTCCTAAGGGGAAAAGAACAAGGTGGGCTTCGAAAAGAAACAGAAAGAATTTACATAATAAAGGAAATAAAAGAGTAGAAATAAGAAGAAGGATAAGAGATGGCATAGGATGACAGAGGAAGCGTAGGATTCATTAAATCGAAGTTAGTTGAGCTTCTAAAGAGGGTTGGGGTCAGTACTAAAGAAGAACATCCTTAGGATATCCTTTATCCTTAAGGATATGGGTCAGGGAAATCGATGCAAATTCAGAATTGGACATATAGAGACAGGATGTGGGAAAAGAATACTATTGGAGGGTGTGTGGTATCACCAACCAGTAGTGTCAAACCAAATAATGGTGGGTAGTTGATGATATAAAATAAGTTTGTCCAAGCACATTACCCTACGGGAGCAGCTTTTCAAAGGACCGGCGATGAAGGGCGGTCCCGCGGGTTTGAGCAAGGAGGTAGGGTCCCTTCACCAGCGTTCCCGCGGGTTTGAGGAAGGAGGTCCGGTCCCTTCACCAACGTTCCCCGGGGTTCCAAAATGTCTCTCAAATTTACGTGTTCCGTGAGTGCACCATGAACGTATAACCCTTAGGAAATTTCCTTTCGTTTTAACACTTTTACAGGTGAAGCAGAACACTTGAACCAGGAATCGAAGAAAAGCGCTGAAGGTTAACTTCACCGAGTACCAGTGAGGGTGTGACTGACCCGGGCGACCTGAGCAATCAATCACCTTAAGAGGCAACCAAAGTTTCCTGCCACCAAATTTATCAGTCAGGTTAAATAACCACAACAAAATAAATAAGTTCGGTAATTTGGCTCATTCCCGCACAAGAACATAAATCAACTTAATTCAGCCAATAATAATAATAATATTTTAATAATATTAATGATAGTAATATTATCAGGCGGCTTGTCCGTCTAATATATACCCCGTCCCCAAGTTGTGGGGGGAGCGGATTTGTAAGAAAGTTGATGAGTGATGGTGTAGTTTCCGGTTGGTAGACTGTGTGTGTGTGTGTGCGACTCGAACCAGCGATCATAAAACCTTCGTGACCATAGCGGAAACACCCGTTCCGAGTCAGGGGGGTATGCGGATGGTGTGTACCCACAAAGAGAAACACAAGTACTCCACATTAGGCGTGTGTTGATATTGAGAGTACTTCCATAGGGCATATCAGTACTCCGTCGTCGGCAGTGCTCCGAATTCGATTTTTAAACAGACGTAATGTCCACTGGTTAAATTAAAACGCAATAACAACGAAGCTGAATCCCGCACACAACCCCCAAAGGAGCAAATAGGGTCGTTTGGCCCCCCCTCTCCAGTCCCCATGTGCAAGCCATAATTGTATACAAGTGTCGGACGTTGCATGAAAACGTTGTAACAGGAACTTTGTATTCATAAGCTGTGCTTAACGGACATGGTAATGGAGGAAACTAATGGACAGGATAATGGAAGAGGATTTCTGAAGAGGCGCAATCGACGTTTCGAATGGAATCGAAAATTTCGACTAATAGAGCAGCAGCTCTTCCTGTTATGGGGCCGCCCGGAAGGGGGTGGAGCGATTTCCACAATCGCCTCTTTAAACTCTTCTTTAGTGTGCAGCTGGAATGTCGGGACGGCTGACGCTGCTGTCAACGTTGTAACGGAGTACTAAATAGGAGAGGGGTTCGGAGGGGAGGCTAAAAACATCTAGGGTCTCAAGAGGAGGGTCAGCCCTGGTAGTCACAGTTGTGTACTATTTAATCTCTTCACAACCATTGGGAGAGAAAGTCTCTGTTTTCTATTCTTATTTTCCTCTTTAATACTGCAAATCAGTTAACATTTTCCTGCCCTTAGCTTCTTCCCTTGATTTTTTCCTTCTTATTGTGTATAGGACACACAAGTACTCCACATTATGTTGGTATCAGAGTACTTCCATAGGGGGTATCAGTACTCCATCGGCTCAATTTTTTACACAGACCTAATGACCACTGGTGAATTAAAAAGGCAATAGCAACGAGGCCGAATCACGCCCACTACCCCAACCGGAGCCAAGAGGGACGAAGTGTAAACCAGCCCCCCCCCCCCCCTCCCAGTCTCCTGGGCCAAGGGAGATTTGTATTTAGTTGTTTTATGTTGCTGAAAACGGCGTCACCGAGTACAAAATATGAGAGTACTAAATATGAAGGGGGTTCGGAGGGGAGGCTCCAAAGATAGGGTCTCAAGTGGAGGGTCAGCCCTGGTAGTTACAGTTGTGTATAACTCTGTGGGAGTTGCAGACAAAAGGGAGAGTGAAAGGACAATGGAGGAATTAATGAACATGATAAGAAAGGGAGAGAAATGTGGCTAATTCTTGGAGATAGGAGGAAGAGATAGAGGAGAAGTGGAAAGGAGGGAACATCAACACACACATACTTTTCTCCCCATAACCACTCTCTTATCTCTCTCACACACACACACATACTCTATCTGGGTATGTATTAGAATATCAAGTCAAGCTCCGCGTAGTCAAGCCAAAATGTACTGTGTGCCAGAGATCCATAAGGCCCATATTCCTTCGCGGCCGATCATAGCTCCATTCCCGAGTCATAAATGAACCAAGTTTGTTGTCAAACTGTTTTCCCCGATTAAATGTAATTGATTTACGATAAGCAACTCCTATGGATCTCAAAAAGATATTCTAGGACAAAGATGCCCCAAGAAACAGCTAGTTTTGATATAAAATCCCTTATTGCTAAAGTAGCTGTTAACCAAACTATTTAAATAATTATTAACCAAAGATTCTCTGATCCACAGATATTCCAAATATTTTCGATCTTTCCCTTTAAACAACCTTTACAACTTCTTTTAAGTCATATTTCAACTTAACATAACATAATTTCACGGATGACAAAAGCCACAAGGGCCTATCAAAGGTGATCCACACCTGTTTTTTAATTTTTAAGTGGTGACCCCTAGTCCTATAACATAAGTTGCTAAAATCCAACTTATATACCCGAGAACAGATTTTAAAAAGCTCAATCATATCTCCCCAGTACATGGTGAAGTTGGAGTGGAAATATCCGTTTGATATCATAGGATGCACATAATCAGTTAAGGATTAACTAAGGCTAAGTACATAAAAGCCCATGTTCCGTTTTGAATACTGTATTGAGATGTTGTTTACAAGAATGGTTACAAAATCTACCACTCGGGAGGGATTCATAAGTAATCAAAGAAAATGGCCAATATTGGGTGACTAAATAATTTCATTTACTCTGCTACTTTCCTGTATTAAGAAAACATTAAAATACTGTTATATATAATAACTCTTTAATTATTCTAACACCCCCTCTTCCTTAAAGATTGATTAACATTATCCTCTTATGTATTAAAACAATTCTTATTTATTCTGAGATGCTGGTTTTGTGAATATATTAGCCACATTCTCCTGAGATGAAATATAGAATAGATTAACATTTCCTTTGTGCACTTTATCCCTTATAAAATGGTATCGAATATCAATCTGTTTTGATCTTTGGTGATTAATGGGGTTATTAGCAAGTTCGATAGCACTCTGATTGTCAACACCAAAGCTTACAGATTAATTTATATTTTAACTATGCCAGTTAACTGTGTATTAAAGGGTGGTTAGTTTATATAATGTATTTAAATTGTTTGCTTTTTGTTGTATGTGCGAACTCTTGAATTACACTAAATGGTCTAAAATACAGGCCATTCCTGTGTATGGTTAGAATTGTATATTGTAGATGTATGATCGGACACAATCCTACGGATGCATTTTGTGGGTGGGTTTTGACAGATGCGGATGACCTTTGATAGACCCTTGTGGCTTTTGTCATCCGTGAAATTATGTTAACTCCGGGCAAACAATTTCCCCATAGTGAAAATCCCTAAGGATCCGGAGTCATCAAAGATCTTCGGCCTGGCAATAAACAAGGACGCCTATTTCATTTTGTTTGTCTTATTTCGTCTCTCGGGTGATTAAATCTATCAGGACTTCGCATGATGGGAGGAAGGGGGGGGGAGTTCCTCAGAAACCAAAGGTCCCTCAGCTGGTCCTCTTTCATCTAAGGGTCTTCTTGCTTTAGAGAGTGGCATTTTATTATATAGCTTTCGTTTCCTTTACACGGTTTAGCCATGGAATGTGAAAATGATGATGGTATATTCACTCTTAGAAAAATTTGGATAGTAGTAGATAAAAGTAGGTGAAAATTTTTAAAGTGGGGGGAAGGGGGTTGCCCTAGTAGGAGGGCATCGCAGTCTTTTTACTTTTTTGAAATTTTTATTTACTTATTTGTTGTATGTAGTGTCTATTATGTATTGGTTTATTTACGTGTAGCAGGCGTGTTCTTCTTATTGTTCGTGTTTCAATTGTAGTTGTACTTATTTTCAGTTAAATTTTTGACCATTCAAAGCTTTTGGCTCGGCAATTTATTTACCTGTTTTGTTATCATGTTTGGTTTTATGGATACTCTGTGTTTGTTTCGTTTCGATTGTGATGTTTGTTGGGTATCTGTTATGTGTACATTGATGTAATGTTTTCTTGTGTACAGTGTTTGGTGCTTGGGAATCGGTTACGACGTGTGATATTCCCACGCAGTCGTGCAGGAATGCCAATTCTGCCACCTGTTCCCTGTAATTCCGGAATGACATCATTTGTAAGAGTTAACCGCACCCTTCTTCCCAATTTCTGGGCCAAGATGTTAATTGGGTTCAGTTTCTTCCTTGTGTGGAGTTTCCTCTGACGGTGTTGGTCCCGCCTTCTGACCTTGTTGATCAGTAGGGATGTAGTGTTCTGTATTCGCTGCTTTTTTCTCATTGAGGTTTTGTTTGCCGCTTGAGTCACTACTGCGGGATAGATGAGCTTAGCCCGGACGTACATCAGGCACATCTTCCTGATGTTGGCCGAGCTAAGGTCTCTAAAATGATGGTCTCTGCTCTGCTCAAAAAGGCTTGGTGGAGACGATAAACAACAAATGTGCCTGAAAGAAGCGTCGAACCTTTCAGCAAGGAAAAGTAAAGGAGAGGTATTAGGGAAAGAAAGAAAGGTATGCGATGGATGGACTGCCGCTGAGTTGTGATGGGGGTGTATATAATGTGAAAGGAGTATGATCGTGTTATTAAGTCTATAGAGGCAGGGAACTAAGCAATGATAGTGGTCGGGTGAGTGAAATTAGATTTTAATTTTGGGCTCCTTATTGGGTCCGTTTGAAATTTTGGAAAGTTTTCAGGATGGATGGATGCGTCTTCCCCGTAGGGTGATAAAAAGAACTAAGCCCCCCCCCTCCCCCAGAGAAATAATCTTCTCCCTGGTTTAAGCGGATGACGAAGCGATACCTAAATCCCAGGATAAATGGACTGACCCCGATTCATTAACAGATCCCGATTCATTAAAAGACCCCGATTTATTAAAAGACCCCGATTCATTAACAGACCCCGATTCATCAACAGACCCCGATTCATTAAAAGACCCCGATTCATTAAACGACCAAGATTCTTTAAAAGACCAAGATTCTTTAAAAGACCCCGATTAGACGATGACAACGGTCAAATACAAACAAGACTAAATTGAATAGAATGAAAGAAGACAAATAGAGTGAAAACATGGAAAGGACGTGTCTGAACTACCAAGTTAACAAGGGAGCTAAATAGAAGCCATTTTGGCAAGCTCCGACTTTCGAGGCGGAGATAGACAAGTGCCCCCTCCCCCCCCATCATGGAAGAAAAGAGATCCATCGACGATAGGAGGAATGTCTCATAATGCAAAATTAAGTAAACAAGAGATGTTACAGCACAAAAAAGATTACATCCGAAAAGAAACCCGAGGAAAAAAAACAACACATACTTCTGCGCTGAATGGCAATAGCAACGAGGCCCTCACTCTACAATTCAATAAATCCCCGAGAATAAAGAGACAGGCTAATAAATAGGACGGTAAAGCCAAAATAACCCATTTCGCAACACGCGAAAGGAGTAATCGAGAACTAGATTTCAAGGAGCACAATTAACAACCCGCAGGAAAACTTTGATAGCGTCAAAATCGAAGCCTTCAGCATAATTAACGGCACGGAGCTTCCCATTCCACACCAATCCTATTTATTTGAGACACGACATTTTATCCCGGGTGACGCCTGGTACTTATGCTAGTTCCTGATCTACCCCATTCCTCTCTATCTGGGGGTTAACTTCCGCCTCATTGGCATCACATTTCCTGACCTTTCCTCACTCGCTATTACCAAAACAACCATCTCCAGGCACATCCTCTGACTATTATTATCTTTTCTAAGTCCTTGATTTCATCCTCATTTTAACCCCGATCCATTTTAACTTAAATCTACTTTCGCAATGGTCGCTATTTCTCAAATTTCCCCCAATCACTGTATTGCTAATACCTTCTTCCCTATTTGTTAGAATTCAATCCAATATAGCATCGCCCCTAGTGGCTTTGTTTATATCCTGTCTAAGTAAATGATCCGGCACCTTCTCAAAAACCTCCGGATCACCTACAAGAGCTTTCCAGTTTATATTTCTAGAATTAAAACCACCCAGTATACACACATATTTACTTAGGAACATAAGAGAAGGAAGGACCACTAAAACCCACTGGGGCCTGTCTAGGTGGACCTTTATGAGTCAATAAACCCATTACAATTACAGCACTATTTCATTCAAAGGATGATGTGAATATTTACAATTATTTACACAATTTATAGACTATAGAGTCCATGTCAATGTGCTAAGCAATATTTACAAATCACAATGTTCCAACTATGTAGACCAAACAGTCCATGTCAAATAATTCCCAAACTATCCACATATCTGTCCATCCTATTTTTAAAAATCCCAAGTGAATGACTATTATCCACCTCTCTAGGCAAATCATACCAAAAAACTACCACTCTCTGCCTAAAAAAGGTTTTACTAATATTTAGCCTAGACCTCTTTTGTAGTAGTTTCCTGTCATGATCCCATGTTACCCTCACACCTGACCTTTCAAAAGAATCCGAAAGAGTATCCTGCTCACATTATCTAAATATCTTATAGGTATGAACATATTACCCCTAAAAAACCTACGCCTAACAGAAAACATGTGTAACTCCTTTAATCTTTCGTCATACCTCCTTCTACTGAGTCCTGGAATAAGCTTGATAGCTCTTCGTTGAATACCATCAACCATGTCCAAATCCTGCACTTGATAAGGGGCCCAAGCCTGAGGGCAATATTCCATGTGTTGCCTAACATAGGAATTATACACATTATTTCCCTGCTTTTATAGCTCACATTCCTCCTGATTTCCCCCCCCCCCCCAACATTTTATTACCCCGGTTCCTTGCCTCAAGACATTGTTTGTGAAGCTTAGCTTGTAACCTGCCGCGAACCACACCGGCAGCATCTTATTACCATTCAACGCCCAGCATCATCAAGTAGCGGACCTCGGAGACATGCTTACCGAAGCTTGCAGTGCGGTCCTTCTGCTTGTTGATGACCGGATCGACCGCAAAGGATTTTTGATCTGAAGAAATTATAATTCGATTGCAATGACTCTTCAAGTCGATTAGAAAACGACGATGGCGTTCCCAACGTTGTTCTCGGATACGGTCGGTGAGCTGAGACCTTTCCTCTACCCCAAGCTCTTGTCCCCCCCCCCCCCTTGACATTGGTGGCCACCAAGATGTTCTTGTCATTTTTGAGATTCAGAGCACTTTCAAAGGACTTTCTCACAACCAAACAGTTAACAACTTTTAGTCTGTCTGAACGAGGCCGATCTTTAAGGTGTTCCTCGTTCTTGAGCCTTTACACGAGTCTTGGGCGGTCATCCGGTGACGCTAAGCCGCTTGTCGATGTCGGACTTGTTGTGGTCCGTGCTCAGGAGAGCGGAGATCTCAATTCTTTTCACTTTCATCTCGCCACACCTTTACACAATGGAAAAGAAGTTTAAGTGACACGTGCTGGAAAAGTAGAACTTTAAGTTTTTTTGATGGAACTTGTGGTTCTATCACACAGGTAAACCTCTCTAAAGATAAAAAAAACAAGTGTAACGTAACTTTTGAAATCCTGGTAGGGTAAGAGCGCTAAACTCGATATACCTACTATTGGCAGGTGATGTGCGAAAATCACTGGTGGATAGCACCCCTAGATTTCGAATGGGGGCCAATAACCTTAAGGTCAATGGATAGGCCAAGGAGTATACTAGGCACCCATAATCTAAACAAGGGCGGTGTACAGCTTCCACAGTGTGCATCTGTGGATGCACAGTACGGGATAAAACTTTTATGAGATCAAGGGCTTCCAGGCATTTGACCTTAATGTTGTGCAAGTGGGTAGTCAGGTCAATAGAGAGTTGCACCCAGAAATTTAAGGGTTTCGACGAGAATGTGCGGTCTACTGATATTAGGACACAATACTCTCGAGATCCATATCTAGGTTATACCCTTTAAAAGTTGTTTGTTTTTTGCATGTGCGTTAACCCATAGGGTCATAGTCACATCCTTTGATGTGTCTTTGGAGTCGCAAAATGCTATTCCCAATGATTCTGAACGCGACCCTTTACAAGCTCGTACTTGTAAAGGCGCAGCTAAAGCTCTCAGATGCAGTTCTTTGGGCGGGAACGCGTTGAATTTATTAGTTCAAATTCCACACTTATATAATTCTTGCCAGTGCAGCGAAAAGCGCCAGGTCCATCACCCGTTTTTAAGCTTAAATTCGAAAGTTAAGTCTGTGTGGCTGTTCAGGCGGGACTCTGCTTTTGACTATCAATCGGTGCCAGTGTCCCTTTATTAATTAGTGTACTAACTAAATACTTGGGAGTATCGGTGAGAACTGGGTTCTCATAGAAATGGTGGAGTGTCTACAAATTTGCGATTGATCTCCCCGCAGGGATAAGTAGCCCGCTGGCTTAAAACAAAAAATTCTTGGTAGCGAATGACTCGTGAAAACCCAGCAGCCACACACGTGGCTTTTTCCTAGGGCAAACCCCACATTCTTCTCAATAAGCCAGTGTGGCACAATAGGGTCGGAATGACTGACCGTAAACAAGCTTCCTTATATATTTGCTAATTCTATATGGGTTTATTTTTCTCTTAGTAATACAAGAAGATTGGGCCCTAGCATATTTGTCATTAAATTAAGGTTTATTCAAACTGTCCCTTTTTAATAGGATTTAATCAACTATATTCATAATACATCTAGTAAAGAAAAAACAACAACAACAACAAAATATTAGAAACATATATAAATGAATAAGTGAAACATATATCAGTCACTCCCACCAAAAAGAATTCATTCTTTTTCAAAATTACAAAATATACAATGCACTGGATAAAGAAAGTTAAAGTAAGGCATCAAAATGAATTAGAAATTCGGATCTTTTATTCTTTTGTAGTTGTTCTATTTTAATATTGTTTACTTTGGTTCCCTGTCCCTTGTATATGTTTTAGGGGCCAGTCATTGCAAAGAATAAAATAATTTCAGGATAAAACTGTAGTTGTACATTTACTTCGTGTATATATTTGAGTAGAAAGCTCTTTGATTCGGTGTGGGGGTAACTAATTTATTTATATTTACTTTACCACTATGTGCACAAGCGAGATCAAGTTATAGGAAGCGCTCGCTATTAATAATTAGCTTTGCGCAGTGGCAATATCGTAACCAATGAGGTTTTACCGAGGTGCGATTATTGCTAGTTGAAAACTTTTCCCAATACCCCGCCTGGTTGTTGTGAAATACCAGCGATTAAGGCAATTTTTAAAAGCTCTTATTTAAGGGCTTTCTAATTATCCAACTCAATCTATCTTTATCTCTGTATTAATGGCACCTTCCTTTCCAGAGCGGTTTATTTCTTGACAATGCATTTAGGTTGGGTAAATAGTTCTGCAGCCTCGTTTCAATTACTTTGCTCGTTCTTATATTACACCGAAATTAACATTCGCTTATTACACTAAGTAATAAATTGCTATGAAAATTTTGTTTCCATTATTTTTTTTATAGTGGTTTTTAATACTGTATTTTGCGCTGTTTCAAATATGTCCATACTTTTTCTCTACCATCGACCGTTTGATAGATATAACAAATTATGCTAATATATGGAAATGTATGGGGTACGGGTAAAGCACACTTATATTTGTCGCTAATTTATTTATTTTATTTTTTCATGTTTATGATAAATATTGACTTTCTTGATTATGGCTACAAGAGGATGCAGAAATTGACCAGATTCGTTCTGTTTTGTGTGTGGTTTCTATGTTGGACCTAAGCATGTATCACATAAAATTGTGAAAGGGGCAAAGTAGTGAATTGGTATAGACTGTACTTTGGAATGAGTATGGGTGACCAAGAAAAACCATGGGCCCCTCATGTGATATGTGGTAGTTGTAGATCAAATTTAGATGCATGGCTGAGAGGTGCAAGAAAAGCAATGACATTTGCTGTGACGTTGATCTCCTTATTAGGGACTCCATTCGGTCCCTCAGAATGGAATGGCTGCATCGGTACCCATTCCCTTAAGCCCTCGGTTTTACCCTGGGCTCTGAACCTCGCCGAACCTGCCCCCCCCCACACACGGGCATTTAATGAGTACCCATGGGCCCCCACACACACACACCCTGTCCGATCGTTTCCCATATCAGTAGTCATCTTTTGGTCAATTGCCAGCCCCTGTCTGCCATACGTATGGAATGCTTCCTCTCTCTTTTACCCGTCCCATGTAACGACCGACTACGCTTCCTCTTAGCTGAGGGGCCCCTCTTTTAGCACCAATTCCCTCTTCCCATACATTTTGCTCCTCTCTTTTACAGCTTGTAAATACACCTTTTTAATTATCTAGAAATGGAAATATTAGTAAACGCGCCTCATTCGCTTATGGCCATTTTCATCCTTTTCTTTTAACCTTCCAACTTTGTGTCCTTTTATGTCCGGCCGCTCCATCCCCTTTGGATTTGAGGGGCGGACACACGGCTCCAAATAATAAGTATTGCTTCAATTATTGTAGTTTTTAATGTTAATAAATGGTACATGAATGTTGCAATCTTAATAAATTTGTACTGTTGGAATGTGGGTCTCATTCCGAATGGGGGTTATGGCCACTGTCCACTTCAATGGTCGCACCAAATGAGGGCGCCGCCGCTAGAAGAACCCTTTTACAATGAGTGCCCGAATACCCCGGCTGGGGACGGGGGTTGGAAGACCTTACTTGGGGGCTTTCTTCCCAGGGATGAACTCATGAATGGACCAGATGCTACACCACATAGCCTCTCCCGCCCATCCCCTATGAAGGGCCATTAAGTGTGCACAAAATGATGGGGGCCCGTAGTTTTTAGCGGCTATGATGAGCGCCGACCTCTTTGTGGGAAAGCCGTCGATGGGTTTTGTGGCAACACCGTTCCCACGTTAATCCACATTGGGTGTGTTTTTTTTTTGTTTTTTTTTAATTAAGGGGCTATCTGGCGACTGCCGACTAAGGCATAAGTTGCTGTAAACAAACAGCCTAGTTTTAGGCTACTTTAAAAAATTAAACAGAAAACAATAAAAAGAAATAACAATAACAATAACAAAGCAATAACAAAACAATTACAAAAACAACAACAACAATTAAATCGGGTTAAATAAAAGGGAGAAGGCCGGCCTCCCCCCAAAAGTCAATAAGTCCACCAGTCAAAGTACACGCACTCGTCCCGAGCACAAGGGACAGGCGGTAGCGACCCCGCCCATCCCGGTACCGGGACAGGTGTCGTGCGCGAAGATCACCCAGACTGGGACATTCGACAAGAATGTGCCGAACAGTCTGGGGGACGACGCAGTCGTTGCAGTAGGGCGCAGGCGAGCGCTCCATCAGATAGCGATGCGTCACACGAGTGTGTCCGATTCGGAGACGACAGAAAGCAACCTGAAGCCGCCGCGGCATTGGGGGATAGGTCCATGGGAACAGTCGCGGCGCAATGGCACGCAACTTTAAGTTCCCTTCGACCGTCTCCCATCTTCTTTGCCAAGCAGTCCGAAGAGCTGCCCGTATTCCTGCCATGTAGTCGGTGTGAGGAAGAGCGAAACGCTGGTCCGGTCGCAGAGTCCTCGCGGACTCTTTGGCGCCCTCATCGGCGCGCTCATTCCCCGCAATTCCTACATGTCCAGGAACCCAGCAGAAGATAATCTCGACATCTGCCCGGCTCGCCAAAACCGTGGCGTCACGGATATCGCGAACCAGGGGATGCGGAGATTCCAATGCCCTGAGAGCACTCAGGGCGCTTTGTGAGTCGCTATAGATCACAATCCGGTCTCCGAACCGGGCACGTCGCGTAATCTCCCGTACCGAGTGGTGTATTGCCACCAGCTCGGCCGTGAAGACAGACGCAGCGCCTGGTAGAGCCCCGCTGACTTCAAACAGAGGGGATACGGCGTGGAAGCCGACCCCCTCTTGGGACTTGGAGCCATCCGTATACACTGGCACGGTACCAGCGTGACACGATGTGTGCTCCAAAAAGGTCGAACGCAATACTCCCGGCGCAGTACAAGCTTTGGGAGCAGAGGCGTGGCGACAAATAGCCAAATGTGGTACCCTCCAGGGTGGCGTCCTGGGCAGAACCAGGGGCGCCACCGGCCCGAGAGCTATATCTACCTCTCGAAGGAGTTTCCTGGCCCTAAACCCAAAGGGCTTAGGGTATGACTGGCGTCTCTCGGTGGCATAGGTACCATCGAGATCAGCTGCGGATGCAGTGAGAGCTGTTGGCGACTGAGGGAGGCGCCGGGCTCGCGCGTACAGGCGAGTGATGCACTGCACGCGGCGCAGAGCGAGTGGCATCTCCCCAGCATCGACCAACAGGCTCTCAATGGAAGGCACCGGTCGCAAGGCGAAGGCCGGTGTGGTGGATCGAATCCACCTTCCGCAATAAACGCTCGGCTGCGCATGCATAAAACTCGCATCCGTAGTCGAGCTTCGAGCGAACAAAGGATCGATAAAAAAGTAAGGCGGTAGCCCTATCAGCGCCCCAAGCGGTGAACGTCACGGAACGGAGAATGTCCATGGCGCGGGTACAAGAGACCCTAAGGCTGTGAATATGAGCCTCCCAGGTGAGGCGTCGGTCGAATACAAGACCAAGGAAACGGTGCGACTCAACCACATCCAGGCGCACCCCATTAAGAAACAAATCTGGTTCGGGGTGAAGCCGTGGATGGCGGCAGAAGTGCACCACCTTAGTCTTGGCCAAAGAAAACCGAAACCTGTGCGCTTCGGCATAGCGAGAGACGCGGTTCAATGCCTGTTGGAGTCGACGCTCCAGAGTTGGCATCTGGGCCGCGCCAAAAGAGATCGAAAGGTCGTCCACGTAGAGCGTAGCGAGAACATCTTCTGGCAGCACCGAGGTGATGCCGTTGATGCTCAAGGCAAAGAGTGTGACACTGAGGACACTTCCCTGCGGGACACCCTCTTCCTGCTCCTTTGGGGCAGAGAGGGCTCCCCCCACCCGTACGCGGAATCGACGATCTCGCAAAAATTCAGATATAAACATTGGGAGGCGTCCCCTCGCCCCCATCGTGTGCAGAGTCTCCATGATACCGTATCGCCATGCGGTATCATAGGCCTTCTCCAGATCAAAAAACACCGTGGCGTAGTGCTGTCTACGAAGGAAAGCCTCGCAGACGGCATTTTCCAGTCGGAGCAGAGCATCCGACGTGGAGTGAAACTTACGGAAGCCGCACTGTGCAGAAGACAGATGGCCTCCGCTGTCCAGGAAATAGGCTAATCTAACATTTACGAATTTCTCCATCAACTTGCACACGCAAGAGGTTAGAGAGATTAGGCGGAAACCGGTCGGAGTAGAGTGATCTCTCCCCGGCTTGCGAAAGGCGAGCACAGTAGCGATTCGCCAGGAGTCTGGGAGAAGACCTTCCACCCAGATCCTGTTGAACAGATCTAACAGAAAGGCCATGCCTCGCTCACCCATGTGTCGAAGCATGGCGTACGGGACATCGTCCGGACCATGGGCGGTGTCCGCGCACGAAGCGAGAGCGGAACGCAACTCACTCACAGTAAACTTGTCGTTGAAGGGTTCTCCGCCTCTGGAGGTAAAGTCCAGCCGGCGGCCTTCCGCGACATCACGACGTGCATTGAATGCTGGCGGAGCAGCATCACGGCTAGAGAATGCGGAGAAAGCGGTCGCTAAGGATTCCGCCACGGACGCGGGGTCCGAGATTGCGGTCCCATTCTCCTGGAGAACGGGAGGGGGGTCCTGCGAGAACTTGCCCCGAATCCTTTTGACTCGCTTCCACACCTCAGCTAAAGGGGTCTTCCCGTTAAGTGAAGACACGTATGCCCGCCAAGAAGAGCGGCGGGCGTGCTTCGAAATATACCGGAACCTAGCCCGAGCCCGACGAAATTCAGCGACAGTGAAATCGTTCGGGCGGCGCTTATAGCGCATGTAGGCATAACGCTTCTGTTTGAGGGCCGTCTCACACTCGGCCGACCACCATGGGAGTGGTCGGCGTACAAAACAGCCAGACGTCCTAGGAATAGTAGTCAGGCCCACGGCGATAAGGTTGCCGGAGAAGAACTCAACGGCCTCATCTACCGACCTAAACTCCTCGACTGAGATAGAGAATTCAGTCTTTTCCTGAAATGCAGGCTACCGCGCCCGCGCCAAGCACCACCGAGGTGGTCTCTCAGACGGCAGTTGCCCTGAAAAGGATATTTGAATGGGAAAGTGATCACTACCATGGAGGTCATCGACCACCCCCCAATCAAAATCAAGCTGTGCATCCGAAGAGCACAAAGATAGGTCAAGACAAGAAAATGAAGCGGTTCTCGGACAGTGATGCGTAAACTCATCCACGTTTAGGACACCCATCTCAAGCTCTTCGATCAGTTCGGTAATGACTTGTCCCCTGGGATTTATGGAGTAATCTCCCCAAAGAGGATGCCTGCCGTTCAGATCTCCAAGCAAGAGATAGGGCCTCGGCAACCGTGCCACGACGCTGCGGAAGTCCCCCGCGTCGAAGTCAGCTGACGGTGGAATGTACGCAGAAATGATAGTATACCTCCTATCCAGGTGCAGCTGCACAGCCACTGCCTGAAAGGAGGTATCTAAAGAGAAAGGAAGAACGGAGACATCATGCCGGGTGTAAACCGCGCATCCCCCAGCCCGGCCGTCCCGCGGTGGTGGGGTCGCAAGACCCTTATACCCCGGGAGGGCAGGCAGTGGGCACGCGCCTAGCATGGTCTCCTGCAAAAAATAGCTAACGGGGAACGGGACGAGGCGAGCCTCCGCAGCTCCTCCCAGTTGGCCCGGAGTTCACGGCAATTCCATTGAAGGAATATGCCCTCCAGGCCATTGGGTGTGGTTAGTGGCTGGATGGAACCTCATTTCAGGGCGACTCTACAGGACTGTAGGCAACCCAGCGTCTCCGCACAGGGTACAGTCACCTTCTACGACGCGCCACTCGCATCACGATGGCAGGATTCTCAGCGCCATCACGAAACGAAGATAAAAACAAAGATATTTAATGCTAACTACAATAATAAGACTCAATAAAGAGCTATTAAAAATATTAAGAGAAAGATTGTAGACAATTGTACAAATGATTGAAATTACCTCTTTCATCGGATACCAAATTTAAGTAAAGAATTTAAAAGAATTGAAGTCTAAAAGTAAATCTATTATAAAATAGTTCTTTGATATTATATCCTAATTTATAAATTTCCCCCCAAATTTAATTCTGTATACAAGAACCAGTTTTGAAGGGGTAACATTTATTTAAAAGAAATTGAGGTTAATTTTAATGAGGAAAGAGCGAGAAAAGGCACACTAGTTTATTTTGTTAATAATTATAGGAAAATCTCTAAATTGCTCTAATGTATAGACGACACCGATCAAGACCTATGTGGGGACAGCTGCTCTAAGAAGCTTAAGCGACAATGGAAGTAAAGCCGCTTGTCTTCCCCAAATTCTTCTTAACCAAATTGAATTTATTGCATTTTTCTCGTTCTTGTATTTCATTAACAAAATAGCGGATAGTGCGGATTTGGACTATTGTCTCTTGATGTGTTTTCTTCAAATACTATTAGCGTAAGAACAATATTTTGGAGGTAATTGTTGATTACTTGTGGGCGAGGTTTTCTGTCTGGTTTCACGGAAACTCACTCGAAATGGCGTCTTCCCTCATTAACGCTGTTTTAACTGGCATTCATCATTTTTGTACCATACAAAGTAGGGTAATACTTCAGATTAGGGGCGCACGGTACGTGGTGCTGTTAGTAGGCTACAATTTTGGGCTATAATATATGTCTTATGACGTCAGACGGTAGCTTCAGATGTGACCAATCACGGCGTTATATTTTTTTTAAGAACATAAGAAAAGAAGGAGACTGCAAAAGAGCATTCATGGCCTACACTTGGCAGCTCCTGTTCCATTCAACACACAAAAGATTTCTTACCAGAGAAAAGTCATCAACATTGTCACCCTTTACAGGAGTTCATCAGATCTAATCTACAATATACATAAAATGCATCCAGAGGATTATGTCCATTCATGCAACCGCAAAATAACATAACATAACATAATTTCACGGATGACAAAAGCCACAAGGGCCTATCAAAGGTCATCCGTATCCATCAAATCCCACCCATAGGATTTTGTCAGATCATGCATCTACAATATACAATTTAACAATCCATAGGAATGTCCAACCATGCATCTACAATATATAATTTAAAGCCTCCATAGGAGTCTGTCAAAAACAAAATCAAAGTCCCCCAAAATATACAATAAAAAGAAACTGCATCCACAGGAATGAGTCAAGAAACATATCCACATACCAAAAAGTAAGAAATTAACCCTACATCCCCATATAATCATCCAATCTACGCTTGAAAACATTCAAATTTGGGCTGTCTATTAGTTATGGTATTATATGAAGATACACCCGCAAAGGAAAAGTGATAAACGATTCCAAGCGCTTTCGTCTTTATTATCAAAGATCTTTTCAAGGAATGAACAGGAGGCTGGACATATATTGCATTAAATAGTGGAATCCCGGCACAACACACACACACACACACACACTCTCTGTTCCAAGGAGTCCTGCCGACGGGTATCTATATCTACATACCTCTAACCCGGAATAGGTCCCTCTGCCCCGGGGCGACGAAGGTTCCGCCTGAACGCTGTTTGGTGCCAAAAACATAATACTTCCTGGCACCTCTGCCTAAAGATGACCAGCTCCTGGTGCCCTCGGGCCGACCAGCGATTGTCATATTGACCCTTTATGTAGATTTACCTTATCCGGTCGGGGATCCTCCTGGATCAAGGAAGAATTGGCGTCGACTAACTAACATGAAAACTACTCTTGCAATATTTTTGTGCATTCTGGTATGTTTGATAGTGTGTCAAATAAAACGGGATTTTAGAAAAAGTCACACCTACAAATTCCATCGCTTTTTTCTTAATTTTTAAGGATCCACATGGCTCATGGAGCTATAAAAATGGCAAAGAATACAGAGAAACTTAAAAATTGGAAAGTCCTGATTTAGACTCATCATAAAACAAGGCTTGTAGCAACGGCATCACTTTTAAGTAACTTCTTATATACTTTGCTTGACTCATGCTTAAGCTAATATTTGTCTATATTTTTATATGCTTCTATATTTAACTGTTTTTGTCATTCAAAAAGGGGATGGGACATCGTTTGGGGTCCCTCTCTAATGGGGGCCTGGGGGAACTTTTAAATTTGTACCCCCCCCCCCATTAGCTACGCCACTGGTACCACACAAACTGAGCATGGCGAATCAGCAACACCGGTGAGTCATTGCTTTCACGACACCTTCAAGCACCATTTTGGGGAAGGTTTGTTACTGATGATGACAAATGGACCGTTTATCATAACATTAAACGCCGCCGTTTGTGCATCAGTCGAGGAAGTAGAATTTCTCCACAACCGAAAGGAAGACGTCATCGAGAAAAGATCATGTTGGATGTAAAGTGAGATATTGAATGATATGTCAATTACAAACTGTTAGACAATAATTAATGCTAATTTCTACCGCAATCAACTTCGTCGTTTGAAAGCCACTTTAGGCCAAAACAACCCTCCTTAGTCAACCGAAGGGGTGTCATCCTCCATCAGGATAATGCCCGTCCTCACAGAGCTCGAATGACCAAAAATCTCTTGGAGGAGCTGGGCTGAGAAATATTGCTTCATCCTCCTGATCTTGATACTTCTGATTAATTATCACTTGTCTAGGGGATAGCAGAACCATTTGGATGGTCCTAGGTTGACATCGAGGGAAGAGGTTGAAAACGAGCTGGATTCATATTTTGAATAAAAAACTAAAGCATTTTACAAGCGATACATTTATAAGCTTATTGGCAGATGGAATAATGTCCTAGGAAGCAATGCTTAAATATTTTCATTATCATGTTTTGTTTTCATTTTTACTTTCGTTCGAACCTGATTAAATAGATAATAGCACTGGGGCGTAAAATAACGTTCAACTTATTTCCAAAATCGAAATGAAATGAAAATGAAAGTGGAAGAAAAAGAAACAGATCGACCGATCCCTGTCCCCCTGTCCCCCGGTACTTCCTTGTAGTCCTCCGAGTCCCCTACGCCCGAGTGTGGGACTCGGAGTGGGGAGAACTCGGGGTGGGAGTGAGAGGGAGAGGAAGAAGAAAGGTTAAGGATAGAACAGCGGGAAATATAGTCTGAGACAATATAGGTGACCTAGGCAGTCATTGGCCCTACAGCTTAACGTGGCATCCGAACCACGGTGTGCATCTTCTTTTCTTTTTTTTATCTCGGTCTATTCATTATTTTCTTAGGTCCCCTGTCCCTTGTGTAAGTTGTAGGCCAGGTATGTGTGTGTGTTTTGATAGAGTGAAAGTTCTTAGGTTGAAATGGAAGGAAGTAAGAGGTTTGTTTAGGGTTGTAATGTTGCCTGGTGGTCAGGTTAATCTCTGGCAGTTTGAGTAACTATTTAAGTTAGAATTTGTGCGAGTAGGTTTTGCTTATAGAATTGTTTTTGAGTCTGCTTAAAAGTTTCATGTTGTTCTTTTGTCTAATTGTCATGGCGTTCAAACCGTTTGTAGCTTTAATAAATTGCTATTGTTACGTATTCTCTTTATAGTACATACTTTTCTTTCGTATCTTTTTATTTTGTTTCCAATTTAAAAAAAAAAAATAAAGATCTACTTTACCTGTTTTATTCCTATTTTTATCTACTTTTGGTCAGCTTATTGTTTGTAAATTTCCACTTACGTGTATAATTCTTCCATTTCTCTTTCCAATATGTCAAAGTTACTTGGAAATAGTCGATGTGCTCTCCATCCTTCTAGGTGATCTAGTTGATTGGGGAGTTCTTCTGCCATCTCCTCTTGGGTTTTCCGTATCATTGCCTGACCATGGGGTAGATGATAGATCATGTAGTCCGTCAAAGTACGTACATATTGTTCAAATACATGAGGAGAACGGGCCTCGGCAACATGCCCAGACACGGTGGAAGAATGTCTCATTTGGTTATGATCCCATCCTTCGAACGGATGACCAACCATCGCTTGAAACTTGCCTGCTCAAAGAAGTGGTATAGCGTCTGAATGAGGGTCCAGGTTGTTATTGAGGCTCCACTCTGCTCACTATTCTTTACGGAATCAGAGTTCTTTCCACCTCCGCCTGAGGTTGGATTTGCTCTGCCAAATCGGGTGGGGAACCATTCATCCACAGAAATATAGGATCGATTTGTTAGTTTTCTTCTCTTTCCAGTTCGGGGAGGTGTGGTGTACCATTTTATTCCCACTCTAGAAGAGGGCTGCACGGACCCTCACCAAGATGGAGAAAGATCGGTCCATCCTCGCATCCACCTCTCAACAAATGAGGGTGACGAGATGTGAGCATTTCCAGCAGACAAATGGGTTTGCGGAGTCCTCCTCTTCCCCAAAACAACCACAGTTGGGGGAAGTACTTTTTTTTTCTTTCAATCTTACTTTAGCGGTGTGCGCTCCTCCTTACTCCTGCGCACCATATTGTAGTGATAAAAGTTTAAGTGCAGGCAAGCCACCTCAACACTACTTTAAATTGCCGGTATTGCGCTTACGTTTAAAGCAAAAGGAGTATGGAAGAAAAGGGGAGGGAAGAAAGCAGTAGTGTGTGAAGAGATGCGAGCCAATAGACTCCGCATGGCCGATGCAATTGACAAACGCCCGAAACCACTCGGTTGTCCTAAAGCTAAACAAAAAAACTACCTCCAAACTGAGCAAATAGATTCCATCTCACTGCGCTACCCCTCTGTCCCTTTCCTAGAAGTAGAGCGTATTTCCCTTCGAACAACGCTTGGGACCTTCACAACTTAGGCGGAATGCTCCACAGGATCCAATTTCACTCCATCTCTAGAAACGCGGTTCGTATTGTTGGAAGCGTCTGATAAGCTCGGTTGAACGCAGCTTCAAAGATGTCGCAGAGAAGAGTGGTCTAGGCTGTTTGTCAATTCTTTTAGGTGACGCCGAGTCTATTAGTTCGCATCTCACTACTTCTTTTCCAACCTACCCCCTTTCCCGCTTCAAGACACACAAGGTAAGGACATCTACTTCCGTAGCCAATATAAACCAGAACAAATCCGACACATTAACAACATGCCCGACAGGCACAACTTTTTTTTAAGTAAAATTACCCGATCTCCCATTTCTTTGATACCCTACAAAGCGAAAACCAACTCATAATTTTGTAATATCGATGAAGGCGATGTTTTGCTTGAATGTAGGGCAGAAAGAATACTTATATCAATGTTGTAAAACCCAACTATACCTGGAGAGGGGGTATATACCTCTTCTCCTGAGAAGCCAGGCACCGGAAAGTTTATTTTGTGCAGGCGCGTTATGCAGTGTGTAATGCGCGGGGCTGTCGCGAACAGCACTCTATAACTCCAGCTACGGCAAAACCTATAAATACAAACAGTGCTGGAGATCTGAGAGTACCAGGGACGGTCTGCGGAGTTCGTCGAGGCTGCCAGGCTAAGGTATAAATCTAAAAAAAAACACAGCTATTATTATATAGGTTAGGAAATAAAACGATGTCAAATGACACCCTTTACTGTGAGGGGGCAAGGGAGGTTAACAAGTGTTGAGGGGCGGGAGGGAGCATGCTCAGAGATGTGCATTTACAGCAAAATTCCATATTGGTGACGGTTTGCTAATGAAGGCGACTTCTAGAGCCAAGAGCAAAGATCGGGCAGGCTCGTCTGGTTGATTACGTCTCGAATACAAATCCTCGTTCCCGATGGGATAGGGCCGGATCAGTGATGGGGGCTGAATATTTTTTCTTTTTCTAGAGTCACCATTGATGGCGAAAGAGGGAAATGATGTGACTTTGTTATGAAGGCAAGCCTTGGCAGTCCGAAACAGCCTGTTTCTGAGCATCGGAAATTACAGGAAGGGGTGACGATGGTACGGTTGGAGACTGTAACAAGTACCCCTTCAGTTAAAAAAGTGGTGATGGGACCATAGGAGGGGAAGATAGGTGAAGAGCTTTGAAGAAAATCTGATGACCATGAATCATAGATTTAACCGGTTGCAGGTTGCATAACCAAGGGCAGGGGGCAGTAATTTAATTCTGATGAGGGGCAGAAAAGGAGGAAACGTTCAGAGAAGACAGTACCAAATAAATATATTTAATGTCTCATAATTAGCTACAGAGAGGGTGGGCTTCTTTAGGCCAACAGCCGCGTTGGGAGGTCATGTTTAAGTGTTGTATTAAATGTCTTTAAGAGCATATATGAACTTGGACTGATAATACACAAAATGCATTTGAATTTTTTTAATTCTTCCGTGATTAAATGCTGTTCAAGATTACTTCTTAATACTGATCGATAGGGACATGAACTACATTTGAAAGGCTCAGCCATGTGGGTTCTTTTATGTTTCTGAAGATGCCCCATATCTGCTTAACTATATGGACAGGAACTACATTTGAAAAACTTTTTCGCTAGTGTGAGTTCTTTCATGTTTCTTAAGATGGCTAATTTGAGTTGCTTGATAGGGACAAGAACTACATGTGAAAGGCTTCTCACCCGTGTGGGTTCTTTCATGTCTCCGAAGACTCCACCCATCTTTTGCTTGATAGTGACAAGAACTGCATTTGAAAGGCTTTTCACATGTGTGGGTTCTTTCATGTTTCTGAACATTTCCCATTTGCACTGATTGATAGGGACAAAAACTACATTTAAAAGGCTTTTCACCTGTGTGGGTTCGTTTATGGATTCGAAGACTCCCAGGCTCTGATGCTTGATAGGGACAGAAAGAGCACTTAAATGGCTTTTCACCTGTATGGGTTCTTTCATGTCTCTGAAGAGTCCCACGTTCTGCTGCTTGATAGGGACAAGAAGTGCATTTAAAAGGCTTTTCACCCGTATGGGATCTTTCATGTCTCTGAAGACGCCATCTATTTGCTGCTTGATAAGGACAATAACCGCATTTCAAAGGCTTTTCACCACTGTGGGTTCTTTCATGTTTCTGAAGATTTCTCATTTGCGCTGTTTGATAGGGACAGAAACAGCATTCAAAATGTTTTTCACTTTTGTGGTTTCTTTCATGCTTCTGAAGACTACCACTGACTGATGCTTGAGTGGGAGAGAAACTGGACTTGAAAGGCTTTTCACCTGTATGAGTTCTTTCATGTCGATGAAGATTCGCCACTCGTACTGTTTGATACTGACAGAAACTGCATTTGAAATGCTTCTCAACCATTATCATTTTCTTTTCAAGGTAACTTCTTCTCTCATATATGACATTTGAAGGTGGAGAGTCAATCTGTAAATAAACTATGTTATTTTTTTTTATCAAGTGATCAGCGCTTGGACTACATTTTTCTCCCAGTATTTTCCTACTTTCGCATCCTTCAAAAATTGACATAAAATCATTATACGTTCATAGGCAGCTAATAAGGTATGGGGTGGGTAATTGAGACGTCAATAAAGTTGCCCATGTCCAGATGCATGATCAAAGATCTTTATTTACTCAAGCATATGATCAAAAGCAACAAGGGTGGTGTAGAATGACTTGTTAAGTAATCTCAGATGATACCAGCAAATATATTTTTTTGCGCGAGTAGAGATTGATAATTGCGGATTGATGCTAGCGGGTACCGCTCATTGAAAACATGTTATTGGAAAATGAAGGGCACGATTTTTTTTAACAGCGCTTATCTGGCAACTGCCACCCATGGCATAACATGCCCCCTCCACCTCCCTCGCCAAAATTTGTAGTATAATTTTATGCTATTTAACATCAACAAGAAACAATACAAGCAACTAAAAAAACAAAAAAATAAAGGCATGTACCGGCATCGGAAGGAAACCCACTTGTTTCCGAACCCTCCGAAAGGTAATAAAACAAAATGGAGGATAATAACTTCCTCCAAAATATCAGATAATCCACAAATGTGTGTACACGAACACGTCCCGAGGACAAGGCACAGGCAATAGCGATCCCGCTTGCCGCAATCACCCAGACTAGGATATTCAACAAGAATGTGATGAGCAGTCTCAGGGATAACGCAGTCATCGCGGTAAAGTGCAGGGGAGCGCCCCATAAATTGGTGCTACGTCCTGCAAGTGTGCTCAATTTGAAAACGATAGAAAGCAACCTGAAGCCTTCGCAGCATCGGGTGTAGATCCATGGGAAGAGACGCGGTGCAATAGAACGCAACTTTAAGTTCCCCACAGTAATTTCCACATTGCCAGGAACGAGGAAGAAGATACTCTCGAAATCCATCAGGTTCACGGAAGCCGTAGCGTCAAGGATACCGCGAAGTAGGGGATATGGAGATTCCAAAGCCCCAACAACCCTCAGGGCACTTTGTGAGTAGCTAAAGATCCCAATCCGGTCTCAGAAACGGGCACGACTAGATATCTCCCATACCGAGCGGTGTATTGCGAAGAGTTCGGCCTTGAAGACAAACGCAGTACTTGGTAGAGACCCATTGACTTCAAACAGAGAGGTTACTGCGTGGAAACCAATTCCCTCCTAGGACATGGAGCCATCTATATACACAGGGCGGATCCAGTGTGACACGAAGTGCGCTCCATAAAGGTCGAACGCAAATTGCCCGGTGCTGTGGAAGCTTTGTGAGTAGAGGCGTCGCGACAAATAGTCAAAGGTGGTACCGTCCAGGGCAAAAGAAGACTTACGAGAGCTATACCAAACTATCGGAGTTTCCTATTATTAAATCCAATGGACTTAGGGTATACCTCGCATCTATCGGTGACATAGGCACCGTCGAGATCGGTAGCGAATAGAGTGAGAGCCATTGGCGACTAAGGGAGGCACCGGGCTCACGCGTGGAATCGAATAATGCACGGTGCATGGCGCAGAGCGAATAACATCTCTGCAGTATCGACAAGTATGCTCTCAATGGGGGACGGGCGAAAGGCACCGGTGTGGTGGATGGATCGAGTCCACCTTTCGCAATACACGCTCGGCTGCGGATACTTAAGGCTCGGATCGGTAGTCAAGCACACATCCCTGAGGGGCACTCTTACTCCTCAATTGGTTCAGAGACTGTTCCTCCACAATTATTATCTGATCAGGGTAGGCACCTAAAGATTTAATTGGGTGCCAACCTCCTAAATATTTAATTGGGTGCCAACCTCCTAAAGATTTAATTGGGTGCCAACCTCCTAAAGATTTAATTGGGTGCCAACCTCCCAAAGTAGTAAACATTTATCCAGTTTTATAATAGAGGAAGAGAGACTAACTTGGCTTAATTTTTTTTATTATTATTATTTTGAGAGACCACTTGGGAACTGCCTACTAGGGCAAAAATCGCCGTACTCAGACCACAGTCTACTACTACGCTATATTTAAAAACAAATATCAAGGATAAAAAAGGACAAAGACTAAGACACAGGTGAAAAAAAAAACAAAAAAGAGAAGAAGGTAAAGGGATGGCAGCGAGCGGTGGCGTCGGGGCAGGCCTGCCTCTCCCCGGCACAGGAGCCTGCGAAAAAAAGTTACGGAGCACTTGAACCGCTAAGGGCTATATCGTGCTGAATCGTGTCAGGACGTATTGGAGCATGTTCTTCGGGTACTCTCTCTCTCTCTCTCTCTCTCTCTCTCTCTCTCTCTCTCTCTCTGCGAACCAAACTTGAAATGGGTAATTCAACTTTGTGGGGGGGGCAGAGAATATGCATTTAGCTGATGGTTTAATATACCTTGTTTATACCTTCAGATTCAGATAATGCCCATTGGCCTAAAAGATAATATCCATTTATCTCATGATCTAATAGACGTAGACTTATAAACGGGGCATAATCCACACCCTGACTTTATTATAGACTAGAAATATGAGTAAAGTAGATAGGTTACAAACTTTGTCTATATAAATTTCTATGCTATACTTTCAAATATGCTATAGGTTAGGGCTTTTCCAAAATAGTACCTCCACGGCATGGTTAGCGGCGTCTTTTGAGTTATTACTATTCCTTATGACCACTTGTGACTGACTTTCTCTCTCTCTCTGCTTATTAACAGACTCGGACCACATAATCGGACTATTTCAACAGACTCGGACTATTTCAACAGACTCGGACTATTTCAACAGACTCGGACTATTTCAACAGACTCGGACTATTTCAACAGACTCGGACTATTTCAACAGACTCGGACTATTTCAACAGACTCGGACTATTTCAACAGACTCGGACTATTTCAACAGACTCGGACTATTTCAACAGACTCGGACTATTTCAACAGACTCGGACTATTTCAACAGACTCGGACTATTTCAACAGACTCGGACTATTTCAACAGACTCGGACTATTTCAACAGACTCGGACTATTTCAACAGACTCGGACTATTTCAACAGACTCGGACTATTTCAACAGACTCGGACTATTTCAACAGACTCGGACTATTTCAACAGACTCGGACTATTTCAACAGACTCGGACTATTTCAACAGACTCGGACTATTTCAACAGACTCGGACTATTTCAACAGACTCGGACTATTTCAACAGACTCGGACTATTTCAACAGACTCGGACTATTTCAACAGACTCTGACTATTTCAACAGACTCTGACTATTTCAACAGACTCGGACTATTTCAACAGACTCGGACTATTTCAACAGACTCGGACTATTTCAACAGACTCGGACTATTTCAACAGACTCGGACTATTTCAACAGACTCGGACTATTTCAACAGACTCGGACTATTTCAACAGACTCGGACTATTTCAACAGACTCGGACTATTTCAACAGACTCGGACTATTTCAACAGACTCGGACTATTTCAACAGACTCGGACTATTTCAACAGACTCGGACTATTTCAACAGACTCGGACTATTTCAACAGACTCGGACTATTTCAACAGACTCGGACTATTTCAACAGACTCGGACTATTTCAACAGACTCGGACTATTTCAACAGACTCGGACTATTTCAACAGACTCGGACTATTTCAACAGACTCGGACTATTTCAACAGACTCTGACTATTTCAACAGACTCTGACTATTTCAACAGACTCGGACTATTTCAACAGACTCAGGCTATTTCAACAGACTCGGACTATTTCAACAGACTCGGACTATTTCAACAAACTCGGACTATTTCAACAAACTCGGACTATTTCAACAGACTCGGACTATTAAGTCCTAATTTCAAAACAAGTCCTAATTTCAAAACAAGTCCTAATTTCAAAACAAGTCCTAATTTCAAAACAAGTCCTAATTTCAAAACAAGTCCTAATTTCAAAACAAGTCCTAATTTCAAAACAAGTCCTAATTTCAAAACAAGTCCTAGTTTCAAAACAAGTTCTAATTTCAAAACAAGTCCTAATTTCAAAACAAGTCCTAATTTCAAAACAAGTCCTAATTTCAAAACAAGTCCTAATTTCAAAACAAGTCCTAATTTCAAAACAATTTTATTTTTTATAACAAGCCCTAATTTCAAAAACAAATCCTCGGACTTTTTAACATCCTCGGACTTTTTGACAGACTCGGACTTTTTGACAGACTCGGACTTTTTGACAGACTCGGACTTTTTGACAGACTCGGACTTTTTGACAGACTCGGACTTTTTGACAGACTCGGACTTTTTGACAGACTCGGACTTTTTGACAGACTCGGACTTTTTGACAGACTCGGACTTTTGACAGACTCGGACTTTTGACAGACTCGGACTTTTGACAGACTCGGACTTTTGACAGACTCGGACTATTTATAAACAGACTCGGACTATTTATAAACAGACTCGGACTATTTATAAACAGACTCGGACTACTTTACTTTGTCATAACAAGTCCTATTTCAACAGACTTGGACTATTTTAGTATTGCATAACAAATCCTATTTCAACAGACTCGAACCACTTATCAGACTCGGACTACTTAACAGACTAGGACTAATTTAATAATAATAAATCCTAATTTCAAAACAAGTCTTAATTTCAAAACAAGTCTTAATTTCAAAACAAGTCCTAATTTCAAAACAAGTCCTAATTTCATATCAAGTCCTAATTTCATATCAAGTCCTAATTTCAAAACAAGTCCTAATTTCATATCAAGTCCTAATTTCATATCAAGTCCTAATTTCATATCAAGTCCTAATTTCATATCAAGTCCTAATTTCATATCAAGTCCTAATTTCATATCAAGTCCTAATTTCATATCAAGTCCTAATTTCATATCAAGTCCTAATTTCATATCAAGTCCTAATTTCATATCAAGTCCTAATTTCATATCAAGTCCTAATTTCATATCAAGTCCTAATTTCATATCAAGTCCTAATTTCATATCAAGTCCTAATTTCATATCAAGTCCTAATTTCATATCGTCTTAATTTCATATCGTCTTAATTTTATTAAAAGTACTAATTTATAACAACAGACTGCGACTATTTGAACAGACTGCGACTATTTGAACAGACTGCGACTATTTGAACAGACTGCGACTATTTGAACAGACTGCGACTATTTGAACACACTAGGACTATTTGAACACACTAGGACTATTTGAACACACTAGGACTATTTGAACACACTAGGACTATTTGAACACACTAGGACTATTTGAACACACTAGGACTATTTGAACACACTAGGACTATTTGAACACACTAGGACTATTTGAATAGCCTCGGACTATTTATTAACAGACTCGGACTATTTATTAACAGACTCGGACTATTTATTAACAGACTCGGACTATTTATTAACAGACTCGGACTATTTATTAACAGACTCGGACTATTTATTAACAGACTCGGACTATTTATTAACAGACCCGGACTATTTATTAACAGACTCGGACTATTTATTAACAGACTCGGACTATTTATTAACAGACTCGGACTATTTATTAACAGACTCGGACTATTTATTACCAGACTCGGACTATTTATTAACAGGCTCGGACTATTTATTAACAGGCTCGGACTATTTATTAACAGGCTCGGACTATTTATTAACAGGCTCGGACTATTTTGGTATGTCATAACAAGTCTTAACAGACTCGGACAATTTATGTCATAACAAGTCGTATTTCACCAGACTCGGACAACTTTATCAGACTGGGGCAACTTTGACAGACTCGGGCAACTTTGACAAACTCGGGCAACTTTGACAAACTCGGGCAACTTTGACAGACTCGGGCAACTTTGACAGACTCGGGCAACTTTAACAGACTCGGGCAACTTTAACAGACTCGGGCAACTTTAACAGACTCGGGCAACTTTAACAGACTCGGGCAACTTTAACAGACTCGGGCAACTTTAACAGACTCGGACTATTTCAACAGACTCGGACTATTTCAACAGACTCGGACTATTTCAACAGACTCGGACTATTTCAACAGACTCGGACTATTTCAACAGACTCAGGCTATTTCAACAGACTCAGGCTATTTCAACAGACTCGGACTATTTTAGTATGTCATAACAAGTCATATTTCAACTGACTCGGAATACTTAACAGCTCGGACCAATTTAAAAACAAGTCCTAAATTCGAAGTCTTAATTACAAAACAAGTCTTAACTTGACTCATTAACAGACTCGACTCATTAACTTAAAAAACAAGTCTTAATTAGAGAACAAGTCCGAATTGGAGAACAAGTCCGAATTGGAGAACAAGTCCGAATTGGAGAACAAGTCCTAATTGGAGAACAAGTCCTAATTGGAGAACAAGTCCTAATTGGAGAACAAGTCCTAATTGGAGAACAAGTCCGAATTTCTAAATAAAAACTAGTGCAAAATAACCATAATTTAATATAAAACACGAATTTAATATAAAATCCCTAAATTGATATCAAAACCCAAAGTAATATTCAAACCCCAAAGTAATAGTCAAACCCCAACTTAATAGTCAAACCCCAACTTAATAGTCAAACCCCAACTTAATAGTCAAACCCCAACTTAATAGTCAAACCCCAACTTAATAGTCAAACCCCAACTTAATAGTCAAACCCCAACTTAATAGTCAAACCCCAACTTAATAGTCAAACCCAAATAAATTTTCAAACCCCAACTTAATAGTCAAACCCCAAATTAATAGACCAACCCAAATATTGATATTCAAACCCCGAATCAATATTCAAACCCCAATTTAATATTCAAACCCCAATTTAATATCCAACCCTGATTTAATATCCAACCCTGATTTAATATCAAACCCTGATTTAATATCAAACCCTGATTTAATATAAATGTTACTATAATATCAAATGCTAAATTAATATCAAACCCTATTTAAATACCAAAGGCTAATTTAATAGCAAACCCTAATTTAATAGCATACCATAATTTAATAGCAAAGCTAAATTAATATCAAACCCTAAATTAATTAAAACGCTAATTTAATATCCAACCTAATTTAATATTATCCACGTTTAATATTAAACCCTAATTTACAATTAAACCCTAATTTAAAATCCAAACCACATTTAATATCAAACCATAAATTAATATTGAAACCCCAAATTAATATTGAAACCCCAAATTAATATTGAAACCCCAAATTAATATTGAAACCCCAAATTAATATTGAAACCCCAAATTAATATTGAAACCCCAAATTAATATTGAAACCCCAAATTAATATTGAAACCCCAAATTAATATTGAAAACCCAAATTAATATTGAAAACCAAAATTAAAATCAAACCCAAAATTAAAATCAAACCCTAAATTAAAATCAAACCCTAAATTAAAATCAAACCCTAAATTAAAATCAAACCCTAAATTAAAATCAAACCCTAAATTAAAATCAAACCCTAAATTAAAATCAAACCCTAAATTAAAATCAAACCCTAAATTAAAATCAAATACTAAATTAAAATCAAACACTAAATTAAAATCAAACACTAAATTAAAATCAAACACTAAATTAAAATCAAACACTAAATTAAAATCAAACACTAAATTAATATCAAATCCTAAATTAATATCAAACCCTAAATTAATATCAAACCCTAAATTAATATCAAACCAAAATTAAATATCAGAACCAAAATAAATATTCAAACCCAAATTAATATTCAAAACCCAAATTAATATTGAAACCCCAAATTAATATTGAAACCCCAAATTAATATTGAAACCCAAAATTAATATTGAAACCCCAAATTAATATTGAAACCCCAAATTAATATTGAAACCCCAAATTAATATTGAAACCTCAAATTAATATTGAAACACAAAATTAATATTGAAACCTAAAATTGATATTGAAAAACTAATTTAAAATTCAAACCTTAAATTAGCAACAATTCCAAAATTTAAAGACAAATCCTAATTTAATATACAACTGTAATTTAATATCAAACCTTAATTTAATATACAACTGTAATTTAATATCAAACCTTAATTTAATATACAACTGTAATTTAATATCAAACCCTAATTTAGTATTCAATAGCTAATTTAATCCATAATTTAACACTGGCCTATTATAAACACTGGCCTATTATAAACACTGGCCTATTATAAACACTGGCCTATTATAAACACTGGCCTATTATAAACACTGGCCTATTATAAACACTGGCCTATTATAAACACTGGCCTATTATAAACACTTGCCTATTATAAACACTTGCCTATTATAAACACTTGCCTATTATTAACACTTGCCTATTATAAACACTTGCCTATTATAAACACTTGCCTATTATAAACACTTGCCTATTATAAACACTTGCCTATTATAAACACTTGCCTATTATAAACACTTGCCTATTATAAACACGTGCCTATTATAAACACTTGCCTATTATAAACACTTGCCTATTATAAACACTTGCCTATTATAAACACTTGCCTATTATAAACACTTGCCTATTATAAACACTTGCCTATTATAAACACTTGCCTATTATAAACACTTGCCTATTATAAACACTTGCCTATTATAAACACTTGCCTATTATAAACACTTGCCTATTATAAACACTGGCCTATTATAAACAGTGGCCTATTATAAACAGTGGCCTATTATAAACAGTGGCCTATTATAAACAGTGGCCTATTATAAACAGTGGCCTATTATAAACAGTGGCCTATTATAAACACTTGCCTATTATAAACACTTGCCTATTATAAACACTTGCCTATTATAAACACTTGCCTATTATAAACACTTGCCTATTATAAACACTTGCCTATTATAAACATTGCCTATTATAAACACTTGCCTATTATAAACACTTGCCTATTATAAACACTTGCCTATTTAAACACTTGCCTATTATAAACACTTGCCTATTATAAACACTTGCCTATTATAAACACTTGCCTAGTATAAACGCCTTGCCTATTATAAACACTTGCCTATTATAAACACTTGCCTATTATAAACACTTGCCTATTATAAACACTTGCCTATTATAAACACTTGCCTATTATAAACATTGCCTATTATAAACACTTGCCTATTATAAACACTTGCCTATTTAAACACTTGCCTATTATAAACACTTGCCTATTATAAACACTTGCCTATTATAAACACTTGCCTATTATAAACGCCTTGCCTAGTATAAACGCCTTGCCTATTATAAACACTTGCCTATTATAAACACTTGCCTATTATAAACACTTGCCTATTACAAACACTTGCCTATTATAAACACTTGCCTATTATAAACACTTGCCTATTGTAAACACTTGCCTATTGTAAACACTTGCCTATTATAAACACTTGCCTATTATAAACACTTGCCTATTATAAACACTTGCCTATTATAAACACTTGCCTATTATAAACACTTGCCTATTATAAACACTTGCCTATTATAAACACTTGCCTATTATTAACACTTGCCTATTATAAACACTTGCCTATTATAAACACTTGCCTATTATAAACACTTGCCTATTATAAACACTTGCCTATTATAAACACGTGCCTATTATAAACACTTGCCTATTATTAACACTTGCCTATTATAAACACTTGCCTATTATAAACACTTGCCTAGTATAAACACTTGCCTAGTATAAACACTTGCCTAGTATAAACACTTGCCTATTGTAAACACTTGCCTATTGTAAACACTTGCCTATTATAAACACTTGCCTAGTATAAACACTTGCCTAGTATAAACACTTGCCTAGTATAAACACTTGCCTATTGTAAACACTTGCCTATTATAAACACTGGCCTATTATAAACACTGGCCTATTATAAACACTTGCCTATTATAAACACTTGCCTATTATAAACACTTGCCTATTATAAACACTTGCCTATTATAAACACTTGCCTATTATAAACACGTGCCTGGTATAAACAATTGCCTATTATAAACAATTGCCTATTATAAACACTTGCCTATTATAAACACTTGCCTATTATAAACACTTGCCTATTATAAACACTTGCCTAGTATAAACACTTGCCTAGTATAAACACTTGCCTAGTATAAACACTTGCCTAGTATAAACACTTGCCTATTGTAAACACTTGCCTATTATAAACACTTGCCTAGTATAAACACTTGCCTAGTATAAACACTTGCCTATTATAAACACTTGCCTATTATAAACACTTGCCTATTATAAACACTTGCCTATTATAAACACTTGCCTATTATAAACACTTGCCTATTATAAACACTTGCCTATTATAAACACTTGCCTATTGTAAACACTTGCCTATTGTAAACACTTGCCTATTATAAACACTGGCCTATTATAAACACTGGCCTATTATAAACACATGCCTATTATAAACACTTGCCTATTATAAACACTTGCCTATTATAAACACTTGCCTATTATAAACACTTGCCTATTATAAACACTTGCCTAGTATAAACACTTGTCTAGTATAAACACTTGCCTAGTATAAACACGTGCCTGGTATAAACACGTGCCTGGTAAAAACAATTGCCTATTCATAAACAAGTCCCTATTCAATAACACTTTCCTATTCAGTAACACTACCATATTCAAAAACACAGACACTAAAATAAAAAAGTCAGTAAAATAATAAAGACAAAGATACCAAAAACACAAAGGTAATAAAGACAAATATGAAAGGCAGAAAGATAAAGACCCTGAAATAAAAAAGACCCTGAAATAAAAAAGACCCTGAAATAAAAAAGACCCTGAAATAAAAAAGACCCTGAAATAAAAAAGACCCTGAAATAAAAAAGACCCTGAAATAAAAAAGACCCTGAAATAAAAAAGACCCTGAAATAAAAAAGACCCTGAAATAAAAAAGACTCTGAAATGACAAAGACCCTGAAATGACAAAGACCCTGAAATGAAAAAGACCCTGAAATGAAAAAGACCCTGAAATGAAAAAGACCCTGAAATGAAAAAGACCCTGAAATGAAAAAGACCCTGAAATGAAAAAGACCCTGAAATGAAAAAGACCCTGAAATGAAAAAGACCCTGAAATGAAAAAGACCCTGAAATGAAAAAGACCCTGAAATGAAAAAGACCCTGAAATGAAAAAGACCCTGAAATGAAAAAGACCCTGAAATGACAAAGATAATGATATGACAAAGATAATGATATGACAAAGATAATGATATGACAAAGATAATGATATGACAAAGATAATGATATGACAAAGATAATGATATGACAAAGATAATGATATGACAAAGATAATGATATGACAAAGATAATGATATGACAAAGATAATGATATGACAAAATACTGAAATAACAAGACCCCGAAATAACAAGACCCCGAAATAACAAGACTCCGAAATAACAAGACCCCGAAATAACAAGACCCCGAAATAACAAAGACCCCGAAATAACAAAGACCCCGAAATAACAAAGACCCCGAAATAACAAAGACCCCGAAATAACAAAGACCCCGAAATAACAAAGACGGTTAAATAACAAAGGCCGTTAAATAAAAATGGAACGAAGCTAACGAAGAACGAGATAGCGAAGCGACACCAAAGGAATTATGGGCAATTATCCGAAGAATGAAAGGAAGGACTCACAATTAAAATAAATGTGTAATTAGAAGACGCCAACGGTCAATTAATTCTCAGAAGAAGGCGAACAAATCTTCAGAATCAGCGAAGAAGAAAACGAAGATTTCGACTTAGAATTGAAAAATAAAGTGATAAAAGAACTTAAAGAAAAGATGGAAAGGACGTGTCTCCGAACCCCCGAGTGAACAGGGCAAACCAAATAGACGAAAGAGTGACGCCATTAAGTTTAGCCCCACCTCGCCCCCTACCCTCCAAAAGAAGAAAATTGAGCGACGACAAGAGGAAGAATTCAAGGGAAAGGGAGATCGGAAGGACCCCCCCCCACCCCCCGCCATGAATGACTCAATCCCCCACATCTCAAGGAAATGCCGAACAGCTACGAAGGAGTAGCCTGGCACCTCCTCCTTTTGAGCTTCACTACTTGACTAGGAAATTGCGGTCCCTCCCCCTCTGACCCCCACTGTCATCATGGATTCTAAAAATAAAGTTTATGGAAGAAGAAAAGCAAAAATAGGCAATGAAAGCCTCGAAGATATTGAAGACGTGCCCCCCCCCCCTCACCATCAAGGAGGTTATCAAACCTCTCAAAGGGTCAAGAGGGACAAGATTGTCAGAATGGAAAACAAAAATAACAAAGTACATCTGCCCTGAATGGCAATAGCAACGAGGCCCTCACTCTACCAGTGAAAATAAATACCCGAGAACAAGGAGAGAGGCTCAGAAATACGACGGTAAATCCAGTCACACACAATCCAACTTTGCCACGGATAAATGACCAGAGTCTCGAATATAGCAAGGGGGATTCCAAAATAGCCCCCTCACACGGATCCGAAACGACTGGGAGACCGCGAAAGGGGCAATCGAGTACGCGATTTCAAGGGGCACAATTAACACCCCGCAGGAAAGCTTTGATAGACTCAAAATCGAAGCCTTTAACATAATAAACGGCAAGAAGCGCCACATTCCAGACCAATATGCATAGAATTACTAACAACAAACTAAAAATAGTAGAAATTAACGATATTACGATTGGAACAAGAAAAACGCTATTGAATACAATGCGACGAGAAGATGCGGAGATTATAATCATCTGCGAGGATGAACAGCCATCGAGAACCAGATCCTACGAATATCTACAGACACGACTGTAGCAATAATGTATAATACCTGCTCATATGCACAAGGTGAGGAATAATAAACAGATGAGAATAAAGAGGACACCGAGGAAATAAATTGAAGGGGTCAGAGCAAGCCCCCCGAAACACTTAGAAACGCCCCACTCACGAAACAGAGATAAAACCTTCATAGAGAAAAGATGGCGACAATTGAGAAATAAATGGACGAGGAAAATGAAAAACTTATACATAAGAAGTACTCAAACGAAGACAGGAAAAAAGGAGCAAAAAATAAGAAAGAAACTAAAATAATAAAGAGCCACAAAACAACAAACCTACCCAAATACCAAAGATTCAAAATTAACAAAGACAACTAAACAACAAAGACCCCAAATAACACACTCAAAATTTACAAAGACCCAAAATAAAAATCAATAAAATAAAAAGACGTTAAAGCCAACCCCTGAAAACTACCTAAATTAAAAAATAGCACCAAAAATAACCAAGAACATTAAATAATGAAACAAAACAAATAAAAAAACCCCCCAGAAAATAAAGAAGATAATATACAAAGAGACTAAAATAATAACAGGCATAAAATATCAAAGACCCTAACATAAAAAAAGCTAAGCTAAAATAAATAAATAGCCAAAGGATAAAAGAGACCAAAAATTAAGAGAAAGATATTTCACAATAAACGAAGATAAAGTCACACTAGACAAAGATAATGAGTCACTAGACAAAAATAAAAGCACAATAGACAAAAATAAAGGCAAAATAGATAAAGTCACATGAGAACATACACACAGAGATCGACGTGCACAAAGAGAGAGACACGTACTTACTCGGGATAGCTAGATGGATGAAGGTGATTGATGGCGAAGACCATGTTGAGGGAAATACACGGGTTATAATCTAACCCTGGGGCACAGCCTTTCTCCCCGAGTAGTCTCCTCGCTATTACGGTGGAATTATCACAGATTCTAGTATCTCTTCCCCTATCCACACCATTTCACGTACCAATTGGAATCAAAGAAACACCGATTGAATTGACTAGCCATCGTTTCCTGTCACCAATTTATGAGTCGAAATTGACTCAGTGTCAATTCACCAAAGTCATTTCGAAAACCGGATCGCCTGAAAGAGTGACAACACCTAAACCACCCCACGGATCGACTGCCAACTCGAAACTGTTGCATCCTTTTCATTTTCGCACTATTCATAAATCACGACCGGAAGAGCGGGGGAGGGCCCTGCCTCCAAAATATGCCCATCTTCCACCCCAAATTCCAGTTCCGGGGGATGGGGGGAGAGTGGTACCGTGAAATTTCGGCTTTTACAAAGGGCAACTATGACAAATGGGAGGATGTGGGACGGGAAGAGGTAATAAAGATGAAGCAAATCTAATAATTTTATGCGATAATGTAAAATCCAAAAAGTCTTCCTAATTAAGATTCTGACGAGGATTCGAGGGATTTGCCTGGAATCATTTCGGAAAAACATAAAGAAACCACAGACGGAAGGACCAGGGACGCAAACAAGGACTACAAAGAGAAAATCCAAGACGCCTCGCCCTCACTAGAAGAACCGAGTCCCTGGTCACAAGGAAAATGTTAACCAGGCAACCACAAAAGAGAACTATAACAAGGGCAAATTGGAATAAGTACGAGCGTTTACTAAGAAATTATATACCAACAGACTTAGATGAATTAACGGAGGAAGAAAAGGGCGAGGGAATGAAATGGTTGGAGAACCAGCAGTTGATAGGAGCAGAGAGAGAGAGAGGAAGAGAGAGAATCTTTCACACATTCCACTTCCAAAACAAGATCTGCGTCCAAATGGACCGAATATATATCAAATGTTCATCAAGGCGGGCGATCGTTACCTAATACAAGGCACCGACCACGTCACGTAGAGGAAGAATTAAAAATACTAGTAAATGAACAAGAATCAATTAAATGGAAAGAAGAATGAGATAGCGAAAGGGGTAATTAACAACTGGAAGGAAAACTTTGATGCCGTCAAAATCGAAGCCTTTAACATAATTAACGGCACGGAGCTCCCCATTCCACACTAAGTTTGTTGTCAGAATTACTAACAACAAACTAAAAATTAATATTAACGATTTGAAGAAGAAAAACCGGTAATATCTTCAATATTATAAGATAAGAAGATGCGAAGATTATAATGATCTGTGAGGATGAACAGCCAACTGGAACCAGATCCTACAAACATCTACACACACCACTGAAGCGATAATGTGTAATAAATAATAATTGTTCCTATCCAGAACTGAATGCTGAGCGAAAAGGGAGGAAGAGGAGGAGAAAACGAAAAGAGGATAACCGAACAGAGGAAAATAAAGAGGACACCGATGGAAGGAAGACATTTATGGAGTCAGAGCACGACCCCAAAGCACTTAGAAACGCCGACACATAAGTAGTACTCAACATGTTAATATTCATAGAACAAAGATGAGAATCAACACCAATGAGTGGACACGGAAAAGATATTTAGAGAAATAGAGGCGGATGAAATTTTACCCTTATCAGAACACGTGAGTAGCTCTGAGGTATGATACGATACCAACCCTAAATACCCAACTATTCCCATACCCATCTTCCGCAAGAGGAGACCAATATTATCCTTAGGGGACATCAATGAAATAATGATTTAGCGACAAAAGTTAATTTCAAAACAAGATCTCCCGATAGAGTGACAACACAAAAACCACCACACGGTTCAAAGGCAGAGTCGAAACTGTTTTTACACGCGGTGTGGGTGGGGCGCACGCCTCCAAAATGAGTCCCTCTTTCACTCTCAACCCAAGTCGATTGAGTTGTAATCGGTAAGAGACGAAGCAAATCTGATAATTTTGAGGGTGTAGTGTAGAATCCAAAATATCCCCCCCGTCATTTCAGGAATTCCTCGGAGCCTCGATAACTTCATCCCATCTTCACCCTTTTCCTCCTCTCCCCCACGGGGGAATCTTCGGGACATCTTTACCTTCATAGTTTAATCAGGACCGAAAACATACATGAAGTATAGGAAGAAGAATTATGAATGCTAAGAAATGAACAAGAAGCAGACGAATGGAACGAAGCTAACGAAGAACGAGATAGCGAAGCGACACCAAAGGAATTATGGGCAATTATCCGAAGAATGAAAGGAAGGAAGGACTCACAATTAAAATAAATGTGTAATTAGAAGACGCCAACGGTCAATTAATTCTCAGAAGAAGGCGAACAAATCTTCAGAATCAGCGAAGAAGAAAACGAAGATTTCGACTTAGAATTGAAAAATAAAGTGATAAAAGAACTTAAAGAAAAGATGGAAAGGACGTGTCTCCGAACCCCCGAGTGAACAGGGCAAACCAAATAGACGAAAGAGTGACGCCATTAAGTTTAGCCCCACCTCGCCCCCTACCCTCCAAAAGAAGAAAATTGAGCGACGACGAGAGGAAGAATTCAAGGGAAAGGGAGATCGGAAGGCCCCCCCCCAACCCCCCGCCATGAATGACTCAATCCCCCACATCTCAAGGAAATGCCGAGCAGCTACGAAGGAGTAGCCTGGCACCTCCTCCTTTTGAGCTTCACTACTTGACTAGGAAATTGCGGTCCCTCCCCCTCTGACCCCCACTGTCATCATGGATTCTAAAAATAAAGTTTATGGAAGAAGAAAAGCAAAAATAGGCAATGGAAGCCCCGAAGATATTGAAAACGTGCCCCTTCCCCCCATCTAGGAGGTTATCAAACCTCTCAAAGGGTCAAGAGGGACAAGATTGTCAGAATGGAAAACACAAATAACAAAGTACATCTGCCCTGAATGGCAATAGCAACGAGGCCCTCAACCTACCAGTGAAAATAAATACCCGAGAACAAGGAGAGAGGCTCAGAAATACGACGGTAAATCCAGTCACACAAAATCGAAGTCTTTAATATAATAAAGGGCAACAGAGCAAACCCCCTGAGACACTTAGAAACACCCCACCATCGAAAGAGAGGAAAAACCTTCTTAGAGAAAAGATGCGACAATTGAGAAAAAACTGGACGAGGAAAATGAAAAACCTACACAAAAGAAGTACTCAAACGAAGACACTAAACACAGACCTTAAATAAGAAAGACACTAAAATAACAAACAGCCCAAAAAACAGAGCCCAAACCAACAAAGGCCCCCCAAATAACAAGGACTCATATTTAACAAAGACCACTAAACAACAGAAAACCCTTAAACAACAAAGACCTCCAAATAACAAAAACTAAAAATTAACACAGATTCCAAAATAAGACATAAAATTTAAAAAAATAAAAAGACCTTAAAGCTAATCCTTGAAAAAAGACCTAAAATAAAAAAATAGCGCCTAAAATAACAAAAGAAAATAAACAAAACCAGAAATTAAACAAAGACACTAAAATAACAACGGCCATAAAATATTAAAGACCTATACATAAAAAAAACTAAAATAAATAAATAGCCAAAGGATAAAAGAGACGAAAAAATAAAGAGACAAAGAAATATATAAAGGCAGGTAAAAATACATATATAAAGAGAGAAAATAGCAGAGACCGATAGAGACAAAGATCATGTCACAAAATCCCAAGAAGAGAAAGAAAGATAGTCACAAGTGGCAAAGATAAAGTCAGAAGTGGCAAAGATAAAGTCACAATAGACAATGATAAAGTCATAAGATAAAGAGCGACAAGAGAACATACACACAGAGATCGACGGGCACAAAGAGAGAGTCACGTACTTACTCGGGATAGCTAGCTGGATGAAGGTGATTAATGGCGAAGACCATGTTGAGGGAAATACACGGGTTATAATCTAACCCTGGGGCACAGCCTTTCTCCCCGAGTAGTCTCCTCGCTATTACGGTGGAATTATCTCAACTTCATGAGACCAACGAGGGAAATATAGGATACTGAAGGAAATACAGAGGGGCTTGGAGAGAGAAAGAAATGAATTGTAATGGGAGACTTTAATGGACGCATTTGGCATAAAAAAAGGGAGAAGTAAACAATAATGGAAGAATGGTGACCACACTATAAGAAACTGGGGGCCGAAAGATACAGGTAGAATTATGGAGGCAGAAACAGTGATTGCTTATATTATAACAAGCAGAGGCAATGAATGATAAATTTCAAATATAAAATAAGTTGGTCCAGGCACATTACCTTACGGGAGTAGCTTTTCAAAGGACCGGCGAGGAAGGGCGGTTCCGGGGGTTCGAGGAAGCGGGTCTGGTCCCTTCACCAGCGATCTAAAATGTCACTGAAATTTACGTGTTCCATAAGTGAACCACGAGCGAATCAATTTTGGGAAATTTATTCCCGTTTTAACACTTTTACGGGTCAAGCACAACAGTTTTATTGTGAGATAGAAGAAAAGCACTGAAGGATCACTTCACCAATTAGCAATGAGGGTGTGAATGAGCCGGGCAACCTGAGCAATCACCACAAGACGGAACCAAACTTTCTTGCCACCAAATTGATCAGAGTCAAGTTAAATTAACTAAAATTAATTAAATGAGCTCGGTAATTTTCCTCGGGTAAAAGAGCATAAATTAACTTACCCTTAATTCACAAACACTTCAATAATAATAATATTATAAAGAAGAAAATTCGATCGCTTCCAAGATTGTCCACACCGAAATGAGCGCAGGGGTCGAACGCTGCTTGAAGCAGTGAAGGTTTGGAGTCTAGTGTTTGACATTAGTAACCCGCTTACTATATACTCCCCTCCCCCCAACCCAAGTTGGGGTAGGGGGATCATAACGCCATTAAGAGACTATTTACAAGAATGGGAGGGGGGGGGGGTCCAAACACTTGTTCCCCCCTCATCAAAAGGTTCAAAATATGAAAATATTCGAATCATAAAATTAGGAGGCCCTGTGTGGAACCGAACCCCCCGCAGGTTTAATTGCTGCAAAAAGGCCCTAAATACACCCCCTCATAAACAACTTCCACGCTAACAAATCCTCCACTTCCTCCTCGGTGAGACCCTTCTCTCTCAAACACTCCCCCGGAATCTCCCCCCCTTCCTTCCCGATTATGGAGTAGTAAGAATGAGAGAGGGAGAAGCAGATTATGGAATAATGAGTCGAGACAGGGAGACAGAAAGGAGAGACCAACGGGGGGGGGGTATAGTAGGATACTGAAGGAAGATGTAACTCACTAGAAGGAGATGGGGGAGGAACGAAATGGAAACTCCAAATGGGGGAGGGGGTATCTGTGTGGTAGAGTGTGTGGGTGTGTGTGGGGTGACTCGAACCAGCAATCACAAATCATTCGTGACCATAGCGGAACCATCCGTTCTGAGTCAGGGGGTATGGGGATTTGTGTACTCCATCTAAGACACACAAGTACTCCCCATTAATGGTATGTTGGCATGAGTACTTCTATATGAGTCCTCCATTGGCGGAAGTGTTCGGTTTTTACACAGACCTAATGACCACTGGAGAACTTAAAACGCAATAGCAACGAGGCCGAATCACGCACACTCCCCCCAGCGGAGCCAAGAGGGCCGAAGTGTGAGCCCCCTCCCCCCCCCCTCCCAGTCTCCAGGGCCAAGCGAGACTTGTATTTAGTTGTTTTATGTTGCCGCAAACGTCGTCACCGAGTACAAAATATGAGAGTACTAATCTTTAAGGGGTTCGGAGGGGAGGCTACAAAGATAGGTGGACAAATTCGGCAACAAGGGCAAATTGGAATAAGTACGAGCGTTTACTAAGAAATTATATACCAACAGACTTAGATGAATTAACGGAGGAAGAAAAGGGCGAGGGAATGAAATGGTTGGAGAACCAGCAGTTGATAGGAGCAGAGAGAGAGAGAGGAAGAGAGAGAATCTTTCCCACATTCCACTTCCAAAACAAGATCTGCGTCCAAATGGACCGAATATATATCAAATGTTCATCAAGGCGGGCGATCGTTACCTAATACAAGGCACCGACCACGTCACGTAGAGGAAGAATTAAAAATACTAGTAAATGAACAAGAATCAATTAAATGGAAAGAAGAATGAGATAGCGAAAGGGGTAATTAACAACTGGAAGGAAAACTTTGATGCCGTCAAAATCGAAGCCTTTAACATAATTAACGGCACGGAGCTCCCCATTCCACACTAAGTTTGTTGTCAGAATTACTAACAACAAACTAAAAATTAATATTAACGATTTGAAGAAGAAAAACCGGTAATATCTTCAATATTATAAGATAAGAAGATGCGAAGATTATAATGATCTGTGAGGATGAACAGCCAACTGGAACCAGATCCTACAAACATCTACACACACCACTGAAGCGATAATGTGTAATAAATAATAATTGTTCCTATCCAGAACTGAATGCTGAGCGAAAAGGGAGGAAGAGGAGGAGAAAACGAAAAGAGGATAACCGAACAGATGAAAATAAAGAGGACACCGATGGAAGGAAGACATTTATGGAGTCAGAGCACGACCCCAAAGCACTTAGAAACGCCGACACATAAGTAGTACTCAACATGTTAATATTCATAGAACAAAGATGAGAATCAACACCAATGAGTGGACACGGAAAAGATATTTAGAGAAATAGAGGCGGATGAAATTTTACCCTTATCAGAACACGTGAGTAGCTCTGAGGTATGATACGATACCAACCCTAAATACCCAACTATTCCCATACCCATCTTCCGCAAGAGGAGACCAATATTATCCTTAGGGGACATCAATGAAATAATGATTTAGCGACAAAAGTTAATTTCAAAACAAGATCTCCCGATAGAGTGACAACACAAAAACCACCACACGGTTCAAAGGCAGAGTCGAAACTGTTTTTACACGCGGTGTGGGTGGGGCGCACGCCTCCAAAATGAGTCCCTCTTTCACTCTCAACCCAAGTCGATTGAGTTGTAATCGGTAAGAGACGAAGCAAATCTGATAATTTTGAGGGTGTAGTGTAGAATCCAAAATATCCCCCCCGTCATTTCAGGAATTCCTCGGAGCCTCGATAACTTCATCCCATCTTCACCCTTTTCCTCCTCTCCCCCACGGGGGAATCTTCGGGACATCTTTACCTTCATAGTTTAATCAGGACCGAAAACATACATGAAGTATAGGAAGAAGAATTATGAATGCTAAGAAATGAACAAGAAGCAGACGAATGGAACGAAGCTAACGAAGAACGAGATAGCGAAGCGACACCAAAGGAATTATGGGCAATTATCCGAAGAATGAAAGGAAGGACTCACAATTAAAATAAATGTGTAATTAGAAGACGCCAACGGTCAATTAATTCTCAGAAGAAGGCGAACAAATCTTCAGAATCAGCGAAGAAGAAAACGAAGATTTCGACTTAGAATTGAAAAATAAAGTGATAAAAGAACTTAAAGAAAAGATGGAAAGGACGTGTCTCCGAACCCCCGAGTGAACAGGGCAAACCAAATAGACGAAAGAGTGACGCCATTAAGTTTAGCCCCACCTCGCCCCCTACCCTCCAAAAGAAGAAAATTGAGCGACGACGAGAGGAAGAATTCAAGGGAAAGGGAGATCGGAAGGCCCCCCCCCAACCCCCCGCCATGAATGACTCAATCCCCCACATCTCAAGGAAATGCCGAGCAGCTACGAAGGAGTAGCCTGGCACCTCCTCCTTTTGAGCTTCACTACTTGACTAGGAAATTGCGGTCCCTCCCCCTCTGACCCCCACTGTCATCATGGATTCTAAAAATAAAGTTTATGGAAGAAGAAAAGCAAAAATAGGCAATGGAAGCCCCGAAGATATTGAAAACGTGCCCCTTCCCCCCATCTAGGAGGTTATCAAACCTCTCAAAGGGTCAAGAGGGACAAGATTGTCAGAATGGAAAACACAAATAACAAAGTACATCTGCCCTGAATGGCAATAGCAACGAGGCCCTCAACCTACCAGTGAAAATAAATACCCGAGAACAAGGAGAGAGGCTCAGAAATACGACGGTAAATCCAGTCACACAAAATCGAAGTCTTTAATATAATAAAGGGCAACAGAGCAAACCCCCTGAGACACTTAGAAACACCCCACCATCGAAAGAGAGGAAAAACCTTCTTAGAGAAAAGATGCGACAATTGAGAAAAAACTGGACGAGGAAAATGAAAAACCTACACAAAAGAAGTACTCAAACGAAGACACTAAACACAGACCTTAAATAAGAAAGACACTAAAATAACAAACAGCCCAAAAAACAGAGCCCAAACCAACAAAGGCCCCCCAAATAACAAGGACTCATATTTAACAAAGACCACTAAACAACAGAAAACCCTTAAACAACAAAGACCTCCAAATAACAAAAACTAAAAATTAACACAGATTCCAAAATACGACATAAAATTTAAAAAAATAAAAAGACCTTAAAGCTAATCCTTGAAAAAAGACCTAAAATAAAAAAATAGCGCCTAAAATAACAAAAGAAAATAAACAAAACCAGAAATTAAACAAAGACACTAAAATAACAACGGCCATAAAATATTAAAGACCTATACATAAAAAAAACTAAAATAAATAAATAGCCAAAGGATAAAAGAGACGAAAAAATAAAGAGACAAAGAAATATATAAAGGCAGGTAAAAATACATATATAAAGAGAGAAAATAGCAGAGACCGATAGAGACAAAGATCATGTCACAAAATCCCAAGAAGAGAAAGAAAGATAGTCACAAGTGGCAAAGATAAAGTCAGAAGTGGCAAAGATAAAGTCACAATAGACAATGATAAAGTCATAAGATAAAGAGCGACAAGAGAACATACACACAGAGATCGACGGGCACAAAGAGAGAGTCACGTACTTACTCGGGATAGCTAGCTGGATGAAGGTGATTAATGGCGAAGACCATGTTGAGGGAAATACACGGGTTATAATCTAACCCTGGGGCACAGCCTTTCTCCCCGAGTAGTCTCCTCGCTATTACGGTGGAATTATCTCAACTTCATGAGACCAACGAGGGAAATATAGGATACTGAAGGAAATACAGAGGGGCTTGGAGAGAGAAAGAAATGAATTGTAATGGGAGACTTTAATGGACGCATTTGGCATAAAAAAAGGGAGAAGTAAACAATAATGGAAGAATGGTGACCACACTATAAGAAACTGGGGGCCGAAAGATACAGGTAGAATTATGGAGGCAGAAACAGTGATTGCTTATATTATAACAAGCAGAGGCAATGAATGATAAATTTCAAATATAAAATAAGTTGGTCCAGGCACATTACCTTACGGGAGTAGCTTTTCAAAGGACCGGCGAGGAAGGGCGGTTCCGGGGGTTCGAGGAAGCGGGTCTGGTCCCTTCACCAGCGATCTAAAATGTCACTGAAATTTACGTGTTCCATAAGTGAACCACGAGCGAATCAATTTTGGGAAATTTATTCCCGTTTTAACACTTTTACGGGTCAAGCACAACAGTTTTATTGTGAGATAGAAGAAAAGCACTGAAGGATCACTTCACCAATTAGCAATGAGGGTGTGAATGAGCCGGGCAACCTGAGCAATCACCACAAGACGGAACCAAACTTTCTTGCCACCAAATTGATCAGAGTCAAGTTAAATTAACTAAAATTAATTAAATGAGCTCGGTAATTTTCCTCGGGTAAAAGAGCATAAATTAACTTACCCTTAATTCACAAACACTTCAATAATAATAATATTATAAAGAAGAAAATTCGATCGCTTCCAAGATTGTCCACACCGAAATGAGCGCAGGGGTCGAACGCTGCTTGAAGCAGTGAAGGTTTGGAGTCTAGTGTTTGACATTAGTAACCCGCTTACTATATACTCCCCTCCCCCCAACCCAAGTTGGGGTAGGGGGATCATAACGCCATTAAGAGACTATTTACAAGAATGGGAGGGGGGGGGGTCCAAACACTTGTTCCCCCCTCATCAAAAGGTTCAAAATATGAAAATATTCGAATCATAAAATTAGGAGGCCCTGTGTGGAACCGAACCCCCCGCAGGTTTAATTGCTGCAAAAAGGCCCTAAATACACCCCCTCATAAACAACTTCCACGCTAACAAATCCTCCACTTCCTCCTCGGTGAGACCCTTCTCTCTCAAACACTCCCCCGGAATCTCCCCCCCTTCCTTCCCGATTATGGAGTAGTAAGAATGAGAGAGGGAGAAGCAGATTATGGAATAATGAGTCGAGACAGGGAGACAGAAAGGAGAGACCAACGGGGGGGGGGTATAGTAGGATACTGAAGGAAGATGTAACTCACTAGAAGGAGATGGGGGAGGAACGAAATGGAAACTCCAAATGGGGGAGGGGGTATCTGTGTGGTAGAGTGTGTGGGTGTGTGTGGGGTGACTCGAACCAGCAATCACAAATCATTCGTGACCATAGCGGAACCATCCGTTCTGAGTCAGGGGGTATGGGGATTTGTGTACTCCATCTAAGACACACAAGTACTCCCCATTAATGGTATGTTGGCATGAGTACTTCTATATGAGTCCTCCATTGGCGGAAGTGTTCGGTTTTTACACAGACCTAATGACCACTGGAGAACTTAAAACGCAATAGCAACGAGGCCGAATCACGCACACTCCCCCCAGCGGAGCCAAGAGGGCCGAAGTGTGAGCCCCCTCCCCCCCCCCCTCCCAGTCTCCAGGGCCAAGCGAGACTTGTATTTAGTTGTTTTATGTTGCCGCAAACGTCGTCACCGAGTACAAAATATGAGAGTACTAATCTTTAAGGGGTTCGGAGGGGAGGCTACAAAGATAGGTGGACAAATTCGGCAACAAGGGCAAATTGGAATAAGTACGAGCGTTTACTAAGAAATTATATACCAACAGACTTAGATGAATTAACGGAGGAAGAAAAGGGCGAGGGAATGAAATGGTTGGAGAACCAGCAGTTGATAGGAGCAGAGAGAGAGAGAGGAAGAGAGAGAATCTTTCCCACATTCCACTTCCAAAACAAGATCTGCGTCCAAATGGACCGAATATATATCAAATGTTCATCAAGGCGGGCGATCGTTACCTAATACAAGGCACCGACCACGTCACGTAGAGGAAGAATTAAAAATACTAGTAAATGAACAAGAATCAATTAAATGGAAAGAAGAATGAGATAGCGAAAGGGGTAATTAACAACTGGAAGGAAAACTTTGATGCCGTCAAAATCGAAGCCTTTAACATAATTAACGGCACGGAGCTCCCCATTCCACACTAAGTTTGTTGTCAGAATTACTAACAACAAACTAAAAATTAATATTAACGATTTGAAGAAGAAAAACCGGTAATATCTTCAATATTATAAGATAAGAAGATGCGAAGATTATAATGATCTGTGAGGATGAACAGCCAACTGGAACCAGATCCTACAAACATCTACACACACCACTGAAGCGATAATGTGTAATAAATAATAATTGTTCCTATCCAGAACTGAATGCTGAGCGAAAAGGGAGGAAGAGGAGGAGAAAACGAAAAGAGGATAACCGAACAGATGAAAATAAAGAGGACACCGATGGAAGGAAGACATTTATGGAGTCAGAGCACGACCCCAAAGCACTTAGAAACGCCGACACATAAGTAGTACTCAACATGTTAATATTCATAGAACAAAGATGAGAATCAACACCAATGAGTGGACACGGAAAAGATATTTAGAGAAATAGAGGCGGATGAAATTTTACCCTTATCAGAACACGTGAGTAGCTCTGAGGTATGATACGATACCAACCCTAAATACCCAACTATTCCCATACCCATCTTCCGCAAGAGGAGACCAATATTATCCTTAGGGGACATCAATGAAATAATGATTTAGCGACAAAAGTTAATTTCAAAACAAGATCTCCCGATAGAGTGACAACACAAAAACCACCACACGGTTCAAAGGCAGAGTCGAAACTGTTTTTACACGCGGTGTGGGTGGGGCGCACGCCTCCAAAATGAGTCCCTCTTTCACTCTCAACCCAAGTCGATTGAGTTGTAATCGGTAAGAGACGAAGCAAATCTGATAATTTTGAGGGTGTAGTGTAGAATCCAAAATATCCCCCCCGTCATTTCAGGAATTCCTCGGAGCCTCGATAACTTCATCCCATCTTCACCCTTTTCCTCCTCTCCCCCACGGGGGAATCTTCGGGACATCTTTACCTTCATAGTTTAATCAGGACCGAAAACATACATGAAGTATAGGAAGAAGAATTATGAATGCTAAGAAATGAACAAGAAGCAGACGAATGGAACGAAGCTAACGAAGAACGAGATAGCGAAGCGACACCAAAGGAATTATGGGCAATTATCCGAAGAATGAAAGGAAGGACTCACAATTAAAATAAATGTGTAATTAGAAGACGCCAACGGTCAATTAATTCTCAGAAGAAGGCGAACAAATCTTCAGAATCAGCGAAGAAGAAAACGAAGATTTCGACTTAGAATTGAAAAATAAAGTGATAAAAGAACTTAAAGAAAAGATGGAAAGGACGTGTCTCCGAACCCCCGAGTGAACAGGGCAAACCAAATAGTCGAAAGAGTGACGCCATTAAGTTTAGCCCCACCTCGCCCCCTACCCTCCAAAAGAAGAAAATTGAGCGACGACAAGAGGAAGAATTCAAGGGAAAGGGAGATCGGAAGGCCCCCCCCACCCCCCGCCATGAATGACTCAATCCCCCACATCTCAAGGAAATGCCGAACAGCTACGAAGGAGTAGCCTGGCACCTCCTCCTTTTGAGCTTCACTACTTGACTAGGAAATTGCGGTCCCTCCCCCTCTGACCCCCACTGTCATCATGGATTCTAAAAATAAAGTTTATGGAAGAAGAAAAGCAAAAATAGGCAATGAAAGCCTCGAAGATATTGAAGACGTGCCCCCCCCCTCACCATCAAGGAGGTTATCAAACCTCTCAAAGGGTCAAGAGGGACAAGATTGTCAGAATGGAAAACAAAAATAACAAAGTACATCTGCCCTGAATGGCAATAGCAACGAGGCCCTCACTCTACCAGTGAAAATAAATACCCGAGAACAAGGAGAGAGGCTCAGAAATACGACGGTAAATCCAGTCACACAAAATCGAAGTCTTTAATATAATAAAGGGCAACAGAGCAAACCCCCTGAGACACTTAGAAACACCCCACCATCGAAAGAGAGAAAAAACCTTCTTAGAGAAAAGATGCGACAATTGAGAAAAAACTGGACGAGGAAAATGAAAAACCTACACAAAAGAAGTACTCAAACGCAGACACTAAACACAGACCTTAAATAAGAAAGACACTAAAATAACAAACAGCCCAAAAAACAGAGCCCAAACCAACAAAGGCCTCCCAAATAACAAGGACTCATATTTAACAAAGACCACTAAACAACAGAAAACCCTTAAACAACAAAGACCTCCAAATAAAAAAAACTAAAAATTAACACAGATTCCAAAATAAGACATAAAATTTAAAAAAATAAAAAGACCTTAAAGCTAATCCTTGAAAAAAGACCTAAAATAAAAAAATAGCGCCTAAAATAACAAAAGAAAATAAACAAAACCAGAAATTAAACAAAGACACTAAAATAACAACGGCCATAAAATATTAAAGACCTATACATAAAAAAAACTAAAATAAATAAATAGCCAAAGGATAAAAGAGACGAAAAAATAAAGAGACAAAGAAATATATAAAGGCAGGTAAAAATACATATATAAAGAGAGAAAATAGCAGAGACCGATAGAGACAAAGATCATGTCACAAAATCCCAAGAAGAGAAAGAAAGATAGTCACAAGTGGCAAAGATAAAGTCAGAAGTGGCAAAGATAAAGTCACAATAGACAATGATAAAGTCATAAGATAAAGAGCGACAAGAGAACATACACACAGAGATCGACGGGCACAAAGAGAGAGTCACGTACTTACTCGGGATAGCTAGCTGGATGAAGGTGATTAATGGCGAAGACCATGTTGAGGGAAATACACGGGTTATAATCTAACCCTGGGGCACAGCCTTTCTCCCCGAGTAGTCTCCTCGCTATTACGGTGGAATTATCACAGATTCTAGTATCTCTTTCCCTATCCACACCATTTCACGTACCAATTGGAATCAAAGAAACACCGATTGAATTGACTAGCCATCGATTCCTGCCACCAATTTATAAGCCGAAATTGAATCAGCGTCAATTCACTAAAGTCATTTCGAAAACGGGATCTCTTGAAAGAGTGACAACACCTAAACCACCCCACGGATCGACTGCCAACTCGAAACTGTTGCATCCTTTTCATTTTCGCACTATTCATAAATCACGACCGGAAGAGCGGGGGAGGGCCCTGCCTCCAAAATATGCCCCTCTTCCACCCCAAATTCCAGTTCCAGTTCCGGGGGAGGGGGGTAGAGTCGCACCGTGTAATTTCGGCTTTTACAAAGGGCCACCATGAAAAATATGAGGATGTGGGACGGGAAGAGGTAATAAAGATGAAGCAAATCTAATAATTTTATGGGATAATGTAAAATCCAAAAAGTCCCCCTAATTAAGATTCTGACGAGGAAACCACAGGCGGAAGGACCAGGGACGAGAACAAGGACAACAAAGAGAAAATCCGAGACGCCTCGTCTTTCCTCGAAGAACCGAGCCCCTGGTCACAAGAAAAATGTTAACCAGGCCACCACAATAGAGAACTATAACAAGGGCAAATTGGAATAAGTACGAGCGTTTACTAAGAAATTATATACCAACAGACTTAGATGAATTAACGGAGGAAGAAAAGGGCGAGGGAATGAAACGGCTAGAGGACCAGCAGTTGATAGGAGCAGAGAGAGAGAGAGGAAGAGAGAGAATCTTTCCCACATTCCACTTCCAAAACAAGATCTGCGTCCAAATGGACCGAATATATATCAAATGTTCATCAAGGCGGGCGATCGTTACCTAATACAAGGCACCGACCAAGGCACGTAGAGGAAGAATTAAAAATACTAGTAAATGAACAAGAATCAATTAAATGGAAAGAAGAACGAGATAGCGAAAGGGGTAATTAACAACTGGAAGGAAAACTTTGATGCCGTCAAAATCGAAGCCTTTAACATAATTAACGGCACGGAGCTCCCCATTCCACACTAAGTTTGTTGTCAGAATTACTAACAACAAACTAAAAATTAATATTAACGATTTGATCAAGAAAACCCGCTAATATCTTTAATATTATAAGATAAGAAGATGCAAAGATTATAATGATCTGTGAGGATGAACAGCCAACTGGAACCAGATCCTACAAACATCTACACACACCACTGAAGCGATAATGTGTAATAAATAATACATGTTGATATCCAGAATCAGGCAGTTATGAGAGATCACTAAATTTGATGCTGAGAGAAAACAGAGGAAGAGGGGGAGAACACGAAAAAGAGGATAACCAAACAGAAGGTGAGGAAGAACAAACAGATGAAAACAAAGAGGACACCACTGGAAGACAATCATCGAGTCAGAGCAAGACCCCAAAGCACTTAGAAACACCCCACTGTCGAAAGAGAAAAGCCTTCTTCGAGAAAAGACGGCGAGAAAAATGGCAGACTCGAAACTGAGGTGGTTGTTTTTACACCCCACCAGAGGAGCGGTGGGGGGTGGGACATGCACGCCTCCAAAATGCTTCCCTTGCACCCGAAACCCAAGTCGAGGGGGCGGGGGGCGAGTCGTAATCGGTAAGAGATGAAGCAAATCTAATCATTTTGAGGGTGTATTGTAAAATCCAAAATATCCCCCCGACATTAAGTTTTAGAAGGGGACCCGGGGGTTTTCCGGGGACCATTTCGAAAAGAAACAATACCAGTATCGGGACAAGAGAGCTAAATCTCGGGACACAATCCAACCCTAGAATCGATTCTAGCAGATGATCCTAAAACAAAAGGCCACCTCCTCCGATCTGCCCTGAAAGAAGCAAAGTTCTACCAAAGAATTTACACTTTGTAAATGAACACCGCCTGCTTAGATCCAAATTTGGTGGAAAGAGGAAATTAAACACCGATTAAAAAAGTGTGCTCTAAAAGTCATCCTCATATTCTACCGCATTTAGCCAATGCCCATCCATTTCATAGTTTATTTCTCTATTATCTTTTCTTCCCATGTTAATTAATTTATCACTATGGTGCCCAACTTATTTAAGTCACTTTAAAGTTCACCTCAACTTCACTTGTGTGTCATCAGCGGGAACTTGCAAAGAACCGTCCATGTAAAGTAAAGAAAGAATTATAAATGCTGATAAATGAACGAGAAACAGACGAATGGAACGGAGCTATCGATGAGCGAGATAGAGAATTAGGGACGAATTAAGGAATTAGGGTCGGTAATCAGGAGGAAAGGAATGACGCCGCACAATTAGAATAAAGGTGTAATTAGAAGATGACAACGGTGAAACGAGATTGAGTGACGTCATCTTATAACAAAAGAATAAAAACAACTATAATCTTTGTACTCACAATCAGTTCTTAATTTTACAACCAAAATTCACCCTGGTAGGCGATGAGGTGGAGGGGGGAAGGTATAGCCATAATTACATATTTGTTGTGGAGGGCAAATTACCTGGTGCCACATAGTCCCCGACCAAACTATAAAGAACTAACCTACCTAAACCCATTCTTTTGGTGGTTTAAGACAACCTATAATTCAAAAGATGGCGGACCAATTTATTTGTCTTCATAAGTAGAAATTTGTGCGTCATTCCTCGAACCAGGAATGAGTACTGCGTTAACATACAGTTGGCCAGTGAAGATGACGCCCGGAGTACAAACAAAGAACTTGAACGATTATGATGAAATAAAAATGGGAGATAAAACCAGAGGAGATAAATTAAAAATAAAAGCCAAGTATGGAAAAAATCTTGTCCGACGGCAAGCGATACAAATAGAAGACAGAAGGCTAGATTTTGGAGCTAACAACCACAATAAATGGTAACAAGAAAAATGTAACTGAAAGAATAAAGAGAGGGAAGGGTAGAATGAGATCATTTTACAAACTAAGAAACTTGATTTTGAAAAAGGAAGAAAGAAAAGGAAATACCAAGTAAGGAACCGGCGTACATTAGTGTACACTAGAATTGCAATGTACACAAGATCCAGATGAGGCAATCTGATTAAATTGCAACAAAACAATGTTATCAATCACGAATACGAAACAAACAGAAAGAAAACAAAAATATACAGAACAAAATAAGAACGGAACCATCAAATAAAAGGGAAAGAAAATTGTTAAAAAAAGGCAGGAAGAAAGGACAGGAACTTAAGAGCCAAAGAGCAGCAGGTTGGAGAGCACAGGTGCTGTTTCCGAGTACTACGAACAAAGCGGACGAAAGGGACGGGGAGGACATTTACGCAGAAACCCCGATTAGGAAGACCCGAAAACTTCGTTCTTCCTTCCATTTCCTTCTATTACTTTTAACGCAATCTATTCCAATGGCCAAACATTAACAGACGGGACAGGGCAAAGCATGAAATAGGACGACAACAAAACCACATGGGTTCGGATTCCACGTTAAAATTTAGGGCCATCTATCACCTAGGTAAACTGTTTCCTCGAGGAGGACCAGGGCGGGGAGAGGAGGGAGGGGTACGGCAATCTATTATAACTTTATCTCCCCCTTTTTCCCCTTTCATTCAACTTCATGAGGCCAACGAGGGAAATATAGGTTACTGAAGGAAATACAGAGGGGCCTGGAAAGAGAAAGAAATGAATTGTAATGGGAGACTTTGATGGACGCATTTGGCATAAAAGAAGGGAGAAGTAAACAATAATGAAAGAATGTTGACCCCACTATAAGAAACTGGGGGCCGAAAGATACAGGGAGAATTATGGAGGCAGAATCAGTGATTGCTTATATTATAACAAGCAGAGGGTTGGTAATGAATGATAAATTACAGATATAAAATAAGTTGGTCGAGGCACATTACCTTACGGGAGGAGCTTTTCAAGGACAGACGAGGAAGGGTGGTCCCGGGGGTTCGAGGAAGCGGGTCTGGCCCTTTCACCAGTGTTCGAAATGTCACTGAAATTTACGTGTTCCATGAGTGAACCACGAGCGAATCAATTTTTGGAAATTTACTCCCGTTTTAACACTTTTACGGGTCAAGCACAACACTTCAAACGTGAGAGAGAAGAAAAGCACTAAAGGTTCACTTCACCAATTAGCAGTGAGGGTGTGAATGAGCCGGGCAACCTGAGCAATCACCAAAAGACGGAACCAAACTTTCTTGCCACGAAATTTATCAGTCAAGTTAAACTAACCACAAAATAAATGAGCTCGGTAATTTCCCTCCGATAAAAGAGCATAAATTAACTTACCCTTAATTCCCAAACACTTGCATAATAATAATAATAATACTATTATAGATACGAAATTATTTTTCAAGAATAGTTGATCGGTTCCAAGATTGTCCACACCAAATCACCGCAGGGGTCGAACAGTGCTTCAGGCAGCGGCCGTTTGGACTCTAGTGTTTAACATTAGTAACCCGCTTAATAGATACTCCGCCCCTTCCCCCAAACCCACGTTGGGGTGGGGGATTGGAATACCATTAAGAGACTATTTACAAGGGGGGGGGGAATTCCTAACACGTCTCCCTCCCTCAGCAAAAGGTTCAAAATATGAAAATATTCGAATCATAAAATTAGGAGGCCATGTTGTGGAACTGAACCCCCCGCAGGTTTAATTGCTTCAAAAAGCTGGAGGCAATGGACTTCACCGAAGGAGAAATAAAGAAAAAGATCGCTGACCTAAAGACGAATAAGTCCCCTGGACCGGACGGGTTTCTACCTAAAGTGTTGAAGGAAGTGTGCGATGAAGTATCACGACATCTGTACGCTATCTTTAACATGTCAATCCGGACCAAATGCGTTCCTAGAGACTGGCGTGAGGCGGAGGTGACTCCTATCTTCAAGAAAGGAGACCGTAACCAACCGTCGAACTACCGACCTATCAGTCTGACTTCGATAGTCGGTAAACTCATGGAAAGCATCATGGTGGACAAAGCGACGTCGTATTTAGAGTCAAACCTGCTACTGAGGAGTTCCCAGCACGGCTTCCGAAGGCAACGGTCATGCCTGACGAACCTTGTAGAATTCTTCCACTTCGTTTTCAGTGAGCACGATCGGGACAAGGCGGTGGATGTGGTCTACCTAGACTTTGAGAAAGCCTTTGATAAGGTACCACACCGCCGCCTTCTCCGGAAAGTGCGAGCGCTTGGCATAGACGGAAAGGTAGCCGGCTGGATCGAGAACTGGCTAAGTGGCAGACGGCAACGGGTGGTGGTAAATGGACAGTCTTCTGAGTGGGTGCCCGTTACTAGCGGGGTGCCTCAAGGTTCTGTCCTGGGACCACTACTATTCATCATCTACGTCAACGACATGGACGGTGACATGGTTGCCAAGATTTCCAAATTTGCCGACGATACCAAGCTTGGTATGAACGTTGCAAAGGATGGAAATACTGCCCGCCTGCAGGAAGAACTTGGGAAGATTGGGGAGTGGTCGGACACGTGGCAAATGCCTTTTAACGTGGGCAAATGCAAAGTGATGCATATCGGCCACAGAAACCCCCAATCTCAGTATATCCTTAAGGGCACTGCTATGGAATCCACCGACACTGAGAAGGACTTGGGTGTAACAATCACTAGTGACCTCAAGTTCTCGAAACAGTGTATTGAGGCGGAGAAAAAGGCCCAAAGGATGCTAGGCTATATTAAGCGCCAGTTTGGTTATCGGAACCCGGAGATTGTACTGTGCCTGTACAACTCACTTGTCCGACCGCACCTGGAGTATGCCGTACAATTTTGGAGTCCTTCATTGCGAAAGGACATCGCGAGATTGGAACGCGTACAAGCCAGGGCAACCAAGCTGATTCCCTCTATCCGACATAAAAGTTATGAGGATAGACTAAGGGAATTAGATCTGTTCTCGCTGGAAACCCGTAGACAGCGTGGTCAGCTTATCGAAGTTTTCAAAATACTTCGAGGGTTCGACCATGTTGACTACCGGGATATTTTCACACTGAGTGAGAACAGAACGCGCAATCACAGCTTCAAACTTGAACTGAAGCGTTACAACCGCAATCTGTGTGGAAATTTTTTCACCTACAGTATCTGCGGTAAGTGGAACGCACTTCCAGTGGAAGTTGTCAACAGTGAATCTGTTGACCAGTTCAAGTCAAGACTAGACAAAGTCTTGAAAAGTGGCCGTTTAGGGACGCAAAACAATTGAGCAGCCATGTGCCCGCTCGATTGCTAGCCTAAAGGTACCCTCTTTGAATGGACCGTAAGGTCTCCTAGGGCACTAACTTTCCTTGTTACTCCTTGTTACTCTCTCTCTCTCTCTCTCTCTCAAACATACTTTATCTCATCATTTATTGGAAAAGGAAATGAAGCTCCCCGTAGTCAAGCCAAAATGTACTGTTTGCCGGAGATCCATAAGGCCCATGTTCCTTTGCGCCCGATCATAGCTCCATTCCCGAGTCATAAATAAACCAAGTTTGTTGTCAAACGGTTTTCCACAATTAAATGTAATAGAATTACGATAAACAACTCCTATAAATCTCAAAAAGATATTCTGGGACAAAAGGTCACAAAATAACACCTATTTTGTATGTTTTGATCTAAAATTCCTTATTGCTAAAGTAGCTGTAAACCAAATTATTTAAATAATTACTAACAAAAGTTTCTCTGATCCACAGATATTTCATCAATTTTCGATCTTTCTTTTTAAACAACTTCTTTTAAGTCATCTTTCACCTTCATATCGGCTGAATTTATCACTAATTATTCACATGTAATTTTACATCAGTGTATCGACTACTGTAAACCATTTTGGGGCCGTTCTTTCGTTGATCATTGCTTTTCTGCTTTTGATGCACCTATTCAAGCTCGGCGGTGTCTTGGTTGCATTAAAACTCTGCATCCAAATATTCATTACCATTGAAACTGAAATAGTACCACCTTTTATGATATTTTAGTCCCGACAGAAAATGGTAATATCTCAGTTCTTCAATTTATTGAAAACCAATTTCTAATACCTTCTTCCCTATTTGTTAGAATTAAATCCAATATAGCATCGGCCCTAGTGGCGTGGTTGTCTAAGTAAATTATCCGGCACCATCTCGAAAACTTCTTGATCACCTACAAGAGCTTCCCAGTCTATATTTCAGTATATACACATGTATATTGTAGATGCATGATCTGACACAATCCTATGGATGCATTTTGTGGGTGGGTTTTGACAGATGCGGATGACCTTTGGTAGGCCCTTGTGGCTTTTGTGAAATTATGTTATGTTATGTAACACCCTCAACCATGTCCAAATCCACGTTAAAATGTAGGTCCATCTAGGTGAACTGTTTCCTGCTATAGGAGGACCAGGGCGGGGAGAGGCATGGCTATCTATAAGAGGAGAAATATAGGAGACTGAAGGAAATACAGAGGGGAATTGAGAGAGAAAGAAATAAATTGTAACAGCAGACTATAATGGACACATTTGGCCTGAAAAGAATAAAAGTCACGAATAATGGAAGAATGCTCTTGGAGTTTGTAAAGTAGGGTGGCCTCTCTATAAGAAACTGGCAGAAGAAAGATACATGGCAAAATAGAGAGACCCAATTAGTGATTGATTATATTATAGGAAGCAGAGGGGTAGGAAACGGGAAAGTCTGGTGGAAAGGAGGAGGATTGAGGATTCACAGAGCACAATAAAGAGAGAAAACCCAAGCGAGAAAAGGCGTGGAAGGTGGCGATTTCGGAAAGGGGATTCAGATAACTGTATGGCAGTGCGAGATTGGAAAATGGAATGCATAGAAGAGACAGCACTAGATGGATTAGAAGGAGAGATAAAGGGATGCTTCAAGGATATGTAACCTCAGGAAGGTACCAGATGCGAGAGGACGCAGACTAAAGGGATAATGAAATGAAAGAAGAAAGGAAGCAAACAAGATCCAGAGCGACTGGAGACATAAATAGAATAATGAAGTGTAGCGAAAGGAACTGAACTGACGAATACAGGACACACAAAAGAAAAGCCGGGGAGATGGTGAAAATAAAAATGAGACGTAGAGAAACATAGCGTGGTAGATAAAGGTGGTGGAGATTGAACAATAAATGAGTGGATGGAGGAAGGTAAGGGAACAAAAAGAATTTACATAATAAAGGAAATAATAGAGAGTAGAAATAAAGCGTAGGAATCATTAAATAAACACAAGTTATTTGAGCTTCTAAAGAGGGTTGGGGTCAGTAATAAAGAAGAACATCCTTAGGGATCTCCATTATCCTCAGGGATAGGGATCAGGGAAATCGAAGCAAATACAGAGACAGGGTATGGGCAAAGAATACTATTGGAGGGTATGTGGTATCACCAACCAGTAGCTTCAAACCAAATAATGGTAGGCAATATAAAATGAGTTTGTCCACGCACATTACCTTAGGGGAGGAGCTTTTCAAAGGACCGGCGAAGAAGGCGGTCCCGGGGGTTCCAGGAAGCCGGTCCGATCCCTTCACCACCGTTCCAAAATGGCACTGAAATTTACGTGTTCCGTGAGTTCACCACGAGCGTATCACTTTTTGCAAATTTACTTCCCTTTCAACACTTTTACAGGTCAAGTACATCACTGAAACCATGAGATAGAAGAAAAACAATGAAAGAAGTTCACTTCACCACGTAGCAGTGAGGGTGTGAGTGAGCCGGGCAAGGATCACAAAACCTTCGTGACCATAGCGGAAACACCCGTTTCGAGTCGAGGAGTATGCGGATGTGTGTACCCAATTTTGGACACACAAGTACTCCACATTAGGCGTGTGTTCATATGAGAGTACTTCCAAAGGGGATTTCAATACTCCATCAGCAGGAGTGCTCCGCCGATGGTTAATTTAAAACGCAATAACAACGAGGCTGAATCACGCCAACATCCCCAAAAGAGGGCGGTTTGAACCAGACCCCCCGCCCTCCTTCGTTATCCAGCGTAATGGACAGGATAATGGAAGAGGATTTATAAAGAGTCGGATTCCGACGTTTCGAATGGAATCGAAAATGTCGACTAATCTAACAGCAGCGCTTCCTGTTATCGGCCGTCTGGAGCCATTTCCACAATGGCCTCTCTTCTTTATTGTGCAGCTGGAGGAATGTCGGGCCGGCACACGTTGTAACAGAGTAGTATTAAATAGGAGAGGGGTTCGGAGGGGAGGCTACAAATATATAGGGTCTTCAGAGGAAGGTCAGCCCTGGAAGTCGCAGTATGTACAAGAAGGTGCAAATAGAGGAACGTGACAACGAAGGGACGATGAAAATGGATCGTTCTTTTAATGTACATTTGGGACTAAAGAGAATTGAGGAGATCAAGGGGGGGGGGGACCGGAATAACCTTTCTCGCTTCCCTCTCACCCATACTTTCTCTCTTTCTCTCTCTTTCTCATACTTTATATAAGTGAATCTCGTCCATAGAGAGAGGCCAAAATGTAGTTTGCCGGAGGAGATCCCTAAGGCCCCATATTCCTGTGCGTCGATCATATCTTGATTATCGATTTATAAATTAACCAAGTTTATTATTAAATGTTGTCCCTTTTTAAATGTAATAGATTTACGATAAGAGACTCCTATGATTGTCGAAAGGGGTATTATTCTAGGCCCCCAAATTCACCCAGAAACACTGGTTTGTATAGTTTGATTTCAAAACCCTATTTACTAATGTAAACCGAACTATTTAAATGATCATTAACAAACGACGTTTCTCCATATCAAAGATATTCGATAGATTTTCGACTTCTTTAAATGAGTATTCTTTTAGTACCCTGAATGGCAATAGCAACGAGGCCCTCGCTCTACTATTGAATAAATTCCCGAGAACAAAGACGATCCAACTTTGCCCCTGACAAAAACCCCAAGGCTCGACGGGCAATCCCAAATAAGCCCTTCATACGACGACGACGAGGACTCGGAGACCACGAAAGGGGTAATCGAGAACCAGATTTTGAGGGGCACAATTAACAGCCCGCAGGAAAAGTTGGATGGAGTCAAAATCGAAGCCTTTAACATAATTAAAGGCCCCACATTCCACCCCCAAGATGCATAGAATTACTAACAACAAACTAAAAATAGTAGAAATGAAGGATTGGAACCAGAACAAAATTGTAAATTTACTACAAGAAGATGCGGTGATTATAATCATGTGCGAGAATGAACAACCATCAAGAACCAGATGCTAAAAAATCTCTACAGACACCAACCACTGTAGCAATGATGGGTAAGAAATAATAGATGCACAACCTGACGAATCCACGCACTTAAGAGAGATAACTAACCTCAATAATGAGATAAAAGGGAGGAAGGATGGTAGAAAACGAAGAGGAGGATAACCAAACAAAAGGCGAGGAAGAACAAATAGATGAGAATAAAAAGTACAACAATGGAGCCACGCCTCCAAAATGCGCCCCTCTTTTACCCCAAACTCAAGTCGAGGGGGGGGGGAGGGAGTCGTAATCGATAAAAGACGAAGCAAATCTAATAATTTGGGGGGTGGGGGTTTATTGTAAAATTCGAAAAGGCCCCCTTTTATGAGGGTGTCCCCCGGGGAGTTTCGGGGAACCCTTTCGAAAAGAAACAACCAAACATGGAGTCAAAAAAGGTAAATCTTTGGAAATAATAATAATAATAATCCGACCCTAGAATCGATTCTAACAGATGATCCTAAAACAAATGGCGACCTCCTCCGATCCTACCTGAAAGAAGCAAAGTTCTTCTATCAAAGAATTTAAAGGAACACCGCCTGCTTAGACCCAACTATGATGGATAGAGGGCATTAAACGCTGATTAAAACAAGGGACTAAAAAGTCGCCTGCCCTCACTTTATAGAATATTATTGCATAGCATCGCACATCATAGTATAACATAATAGTATAGCATAGTCTAGCCTAAAATAGAATAGTATAGACACATACTTTAGCATAGCATAATAGAGAATAGCCTATTGTAGTGTTGTCTAGCATAGCCTAGCCTAAACTTGCCTAGTATAGCATAATGTAGTATAAGCTACTCGGTTTTAGCCTAGTACATAGGATAGCCTACCCTATACTAGAATAGCCTAGCTGTGCCGGGCCTAACCTAGCATAGCTTAGTATAATCTAGCTAGTGTAGTATAACCTAGGATAGTACTTATCCTACCTTAGCTTACTTAGTATAGCCTAGCTTGGTAGACCCTAGTCTAACCTAGAATATTATAGTGTAGCTTTGCTTAGCGTAGCCTAGATTACTATAGCCTAGCCTAACCAGGTCTGGCTTAGCAATTCATGCCAGAGGCTAGCCTAGCCAAGCTAGAATAGGCTCCTATAGCTTAGCCCATATATCCTTGCATACGAAAACCTAGCCTAGCATAATATAGACTAGCTTGGTATAGCCTATCCTAGCATAATATAGACTAGCTTGGTATAGCCTATCCTAGCGTAACCACACATAATATAATATCACAAAGCCTAGTATACCCTAGACAGGAATCACCTTGCCTAGCTTAGCCTTGGTTAGCTAGCCTAACATAGCCTATTATCCCTTAGCCTACCTGAGCATAGCCATGTCTAGCTTAGCCTAACCTAGCCTAGAATGAAAGGAATGAGGCACAATTAAAATAAAGGTGTAATTAGAAAATGGCAGCGGTGAAACGAGGTGACGAAAGTGACGTCATCAATGAAATAAAAACAACCCTAATCTTTTACTCACAATCAGTTCTTATTTGCAAACTTCACCGTGGGGGGGGGGGGCGAGGGGGATGTTTAGCCATAATTACATATTTGTTATAGAGGGCAAATTACCTGCTGCCCCTTCTTAATACACCCAAATTAATAATATTAATACCTAAGAAATTATTATGAAGCCAAGTGGATCGCTTCAAATATTGTCCCCACCGAACTCACGGCAGGGGTCGAACGCTGCTTCAAGCAGTCACGGTTACACATTAGTTACCCGCCGTAGGATTACAAGATAAGGGTAACTCCGAATGGGGGAGGAGGGCGATCGTTAGGGGGGGGGGGGAAAGGTGAGTATCCGGGTGATCGTGCGTATGTGTGCGTGCGCGACTCCAACCAGCGATCATCAAAGCTTCGTGGAGGTATGCGGATATGTGTACCTCATATAAGACACACAAGTACTCCACATTATTGGTATGAGTACTTCCATAGGAGTACTCTATCGAAGCCAAGACGGAGTCGTGAATCACCCCCCCCCCCCTCCTCCAGATACGTCGTATCTGAGTATTAAGTATGAGAGTACTAAATATGAGACGGGATCGTATGGGAGGCTACAAACATAAGTCTCAAGAGGAAGGTCAGCCCTGGTAGTCACAGTTGTGTAGAAGGTGCAAATAGAAGAAAGAGTGAATGGCTAATAGAGGAATTAATGAACATGCCATGACAGGGAGAGATAAAAATGGATCATTCTTGATGAAAGCGAGGGATAGGGGATAGATAGAGGAGAACTGGAATAACCTTTCTCGCTTCTCTATCACACAAACACACACACATATTCAGATTACCATTGAAACTCAAAACCGAAATAGGTCCCCCTTTCCAGATAGTTTAGGCTCGAAACAAAATGGTAGTATCTACTTTTTTGAGGGGTAACTTTTATAATTTCTGTGATTTTTAATCCTTAACTCTATAATTACACCGGGTGAATTTTTGAAAATTTTGATTTTTTTTTGCTTAGTGGACAAGTAACCTTTCATGTTTTTGAGTTTAGGTTTATTTGAAACTTTTATTCGAAGCGATGTTTGTTTCGAGCTTTTATAAAAGTTCTTTCTAAGAATTCAGAAAAAAATAAATAGAATTATCGAATGATTTGGAATGAAAAAACGTACAAATCGTCAAGTTCAAAAAATGTATTAAAATTAGGGTTTTGGCGCTTTTTTACTATCATTTCGTATATGAAACAAATTTAGATGAAAAACAGAGATCTGACGAAGGTTTTTCTATATATCAAACCGGGTGAAATAACTTAAAGGTTTCACGGTGTCTATCTTGAAAAAAGGGTTTCGAAATTTCTCAACTATATATAAATCTTCAAGGGATAAAGACAATATAATAAAAGGTGAACTAACTTTAAAAAAATGTTTCAAGGTATCTATGTTTAAAAAGGTGTTCGGGGTGTTAAAATAAAGAGTCTATAAAGGGGATTAAAAAAAGCGGTTTAGAATAGCAAATAGGCCGTAGGCCACACGCCCAAGGAGTGCCTGTGAAACCAAGTTCTTTCTGTAAGAAAGAATACGAAGTATGGCTTGTCTATTCAAAAAGTACTAATTCCTGTGATTTCCAAAATATTTAAGAAAGACTAAAGGAATATTGATATAGATATAGCCACTCCTTGTTAGATAACATGTGGAGTATTCTGTTGGCTTGGTCACAGATCAATCAAAAGGATGTTAACAATTTAGAAAAAAAAGAATAAACTTGTCCCGTAACTTCGTGACGTGTCCTTCTACCATCTAAGTCTTGCTGCACTCGGACTAACTACACTTGAGGAGGGGGGCGGATCATGATAAAAGTTTATAAATGGTCATGAGGACATTGAAAGTAGGCCCTTATTTCAATGAGTAAAGGAAGAAGGCCAGTCTTTAGTGAGGAGAAGACAGCCTTCAGAAACTTCAAAGCAAAATTTAGGACACCGAAAAGGAATAAATTAAAGCACGCGAATGTGGTCAAAAGGGAAATGAATTGAAAAAAATAGCTATAACCTTTATCAGACTGAACTTACGAGAAGATGCAGTCTATGTGAGTTATTACTGCGCTATGCAATATTTACAAATCACAATGTTCCAACTATGTAGACCAAACAGTCCATGTCAAATAATTCCCAAACTATCCACATATCTGTCCATCCTATTTTTAAAAATCCCAAGTGAATGACTATTATCCACCTCTCTAGGCAAATCATACCAAAAAACTACCACTCTCTGCCTAAAAAAGGTTTTACTAATATTTAGCCTAGACCTCTTTTGTAGTAGTTTCCTGTCATGACCCCATGTTACCCTCACACCTGACCTTTCAAAAGAATCCGAAAGAGTATCCTGCTCACATTATCTAAATATCTTATAGGTATGAACATATCACCCCTAAGAAACCTACGCCTAACAGAAAACATGTGTAACTCCTTCAATCTTTCGTCATACCTCCTCCTACTGAGTCCTGGAACAAGCTTGGTAGCTCTTCGTTGAATACCATCAACCATGTCCAAATCCTGCACTTGATAAGGGGCCCAAGCCTGAGCGCAATATTGCATGTGTTGCCTAACATAGGAATTATACACATTACTTCCCTGCTTTTATAGCTCACATTCCTCCTGATGATTCCTTCCAACCCAACATATTATTACCCCGGTTCCTTGCCTCAAGACATTGTTTGTGAACCTTAGCATCACTAGGGATAATTACTTCCAAGTCTTTTTCCTCGGAAAGTTCTTTTAGCCAGCTACCATTAAGATCATAACAAAATGTCTTATTCTTCTTATCTCCTGCCACAGAGGATACGAAGCTTCCTTACTAACATTTGGTCATCTATATGATAATCCTATGACAAGTTTATCCTTTCCCGTTTTAACATCTAGCCATAATGTTATAGTCTGTTTTGATTGTAGTGTTTTGCTACACTGGAGATTAATATAAATAACCACCCCTCTTCCTTTCCTATCTGTATGAAACATATAACCATCAATCTGAACCTCAGATATAATTTTCTTTCGTCCGTTGTGGCAATAACACCAAAATTCAACCTGGCGTTTGTGTGTGTAGGATTGAGGTAACTAGAATTTTGGAGGGAATTAGGTAGAAGGTTACGATAAACGAGGATTGCTAGGAAGGTTAGGGTGAGATTATTTCCGCTTTCTAATTAAAATTTGATTGAATTATATAATGAATTGAGTCTTTTGAAGAAAGTATCGAAATTTTGGTTTTCGGGCCCGAGTAGAAATTTATTATTTTTGTATCGGAGATGCTTTACCCGAATGAGACATTAAAAACGCCGAAAAACGACAAAACTAACCGAATCATGAGCCATTGAAACATTAACCTGATTAACCGAAATAAGAGGAAAATAAAACCGAAAAAAGATTAACTAAAGAAAAGGAACATTTAAGATTAAAAAAACAGATACAAGAAGAAACATGCAACACTTTGCCTTCTTCCTTACAGTTCTTTCTAATACATTTAACGCTATCTATTCCTCTGGCCAAACATTAGAACAGGGGACAGCAAATAACACAATGAAATTGGGCTAAAAAACAACAACAGTAAAACACATGGGTACGGATTCCACGTTAAAATGTAGGTGCATCTATCACCTAGGTGAACTGTTTCCTGCTATAGGAGGACCATGGCTGGGAGTTGAGGGCGAGGCACGGCCATCTATATTAGAGAAATATAGGATACTGAAGGAAATACAGAGGGAAATGGAGAGAGAAAGAAATAAATTGTAATATGAGACTATAATAGACACATTTGGCATGGAGAGAATAATGGAAGAATGCTCGTGGAGTTTGTGAAGTAGTGTGACCTCTTTATAAGAAGCTAGGAGAAGAAAGATACATGGCAAAATAGTGATTGATTATATTATAGGAAGCAGAGGAGTAGGAAACGGGGAAGTCTGGTGGAAAAGGGGAGGATTGGGGATTCACAGAGCACAATAAAGAGAGAAAACCCAAGCGAGAAAAGGCGTGGAAGGTGCGATTTCGGAAAGGGGATTCAGATAACTGTATGGCAGTGCGAGATGGGAAAATGCAATGCACAAAAGAGACAGCAATAGATGGATTAGAAGGAGAGATAAAGGGATGCCTCAAGGATATGTAACCTCAGGAAGATACCAGAGGCGAGAGGAGGAAGACTAAATGGATGGTGGAATGACGAAGTGATAGAACAAAGGAAGGATACAAGATCCAGATGAATTGGAGACAGAAATGGAATAATGAAGTGTAGCAAAGGGAACTCGACTGATAAGTGGGGAGAATACAAGGAACAGAAAAGAATAGCCGGGGAGATAGTGAAAATAAAAATGGGACATAGAGAAAACTAGACAGCTCCTATCCCTAGGAAGAGGGAAAAGACAAGGCAACAAGGAACGAAGTGGGGGAGACAAGATATAATAATAAAATGAGCAGGAATGGTGTTAAAAAGAGAGAATCAAATTAAGGAAAAATATTACATGGGAACATGAATGCAAATATCGAAATGGTGTTCAGGAATAGAAAGAAAATGAAGGAAGGGGAAAATTACATGATAGATATAGAAAAGGCAGACAAAAATTAAGATAAAGGATGTAAGATGGGATGAAATATATGGGGAACAAATTAAGAATATGGGAGAGCAAGGATTATGTCAGTATTCAGAAAGGTATGGGAGGAAGAAAAGTCCCAAAGGAGTAGAAGGAAAGCGTGGTAGTCCTGGTAGATAAAGGTGGTGGAAATTGAACAATACATCAGTGGATAGAGGAAGGTGGGAGTCCTAAGGGGAAAAGAACAAGGTGGGCTTCGAAAAGAAACAGAAAGAATTTACATAATAAAGGAAATAAAAGAGTAGAAATAAGAAGAAGGATAAGAGATGGCATAGGATGACAGAGGAAGCGTAGGATTCATTAAATCGAAGTTAGTTGAGCTTCTAAAGAGGGTTGGGGTCAGTACTAAAGAAGAACATCCTTAGGATATCCTTTATCCTTAAGGATATGGGTCAGGGAAATCGATGCAAATTCAGAATTGGACATATAGAGACAGGATGTGGGAAAAGAATACTATTGGAGGGTGTGTGGTATCACCAACCAATAGTGTCAAACCAAATAATGGTGGGTAGTTGATGATATAAAATAAGTTTGTCCAAGCACATTACCCTACGGGAGCAGCTTTTCAAAGGACCGGCGATGAAGGGCGGTCCCGCGGGTTTGAGCAAGGAGGTAGGGTCCCTTCACCAGCGTTCCCGCGGGTTTGAGGAAGGAGGTCCGGTCCCTTCACCAACGTTCCCCGGGGTTCCAAAATGTCTCTCAAATTTACGTGTTCCGTGAGTGCACCATGAACGTATAACCCTTAGGAAATTTCCTTTCGTTTTAACACTTTTACAGGTGAAGCAGAACACTTGAACCAGGAATCGAAGAAAAGCGCTGAAGGTTAACTTCACCGAGTAGCAGTGAGGGTGTGACTGACCCGGGCGACCTGAGCAATCAATCACCTTAAGAGGCAACCAAAGTTTCCTGCCACCAAATTTATCAGTCAGGTTAAATAACCACAACAAAATAAATAAGTTCGGTAATTTGGCTCATTCCCGCACAAGAACATAAATCAACTTAATTCAGCCAATAATAATAATAATATTTTAATAATATTAATGATAGTAATATTATCAGGCGGCTTGTCCGTCTAATATATACCCCGTCCCCAAGTTGTGGGGGGGCGGATTTGTAAGAAAGTTGATGAGTGATGGTGTAGTATCCGGTTGGTAGACTGTGTGTGTGTGTGCGACTCGAACCAACGATCATAAAACCTTCGTGACCATAGCGGAAACACCCGTTCCGAGTCAGGGGGGTATGCGGATGGTGTGTACCCACAAAGAGAAACACAAGTACTCCACATTAGGCGTGTGTTGATATTGAGAGTACTTCCATAGGGCATATCAGTACTCCGTCGTCGGCAGTGCTCCGAATTCGATTTTTAAACAGACGTAATGTCCACTGGTTAAATTAAAACGCAATAACAACGAAGCTGAATCCCGCACACAACCCCCAAAGGAGCAAATAGGGTCGTTTGCCCCCCCCCCTCTCCAGTCCCCATGTGCAAGCCATAATTGTATAAAAGTGTCGGACGTTGCATGAAAACGTTGTAACAGGAACTTTGTATTCATAAGCTGTGCTTAACGGACATGGTAATGGAGGAAACTAATGGACAGGATAATGGAAGAGGATTTCTGAAGAGGCGCAATCGACGTTTCGAATGGAATCGACAATTTCGACTAATAGAGCAGCAGCTCTTCCTGTTATGGGGCCGCCCGGAAGGGGGTGGAGCGATTTCCACAATCGCCTCTTTAAACTCTTCTTTAGTGTGCAGCTGGAATGTCGGGACGGCTGACGCTGCTGTCAACGTTGTAACGGAGTACTAAATAGGAGAGGGGTTCGGAGGGGAGGCTAAAAACATCTAGGGTCTCAAGAGGAGGGTCAGCCCTGGTAGTCACAGTTGTGTACTATTTAATCTCTTCACAACCATTGGGAGAGAAAGTCTCTGTTTTCTATTCTTATTTTCCTCTTTAATACTGCAAATCAGTTAACATTTTCCTGCCCTTAGCTTCTTCCCTTGATTTTTTCCTTCTTATTGTGTATAGGACACACAAGTACTCCACATTATGTTGGTATCAGAGTACTTCCATAGGGGGTATCAGTACTCCATCGGCTCAATTTTTTACACAGACCTAATGACCACTGGTGAATTTAAAAGGCAATAGCAACGAGGCCGAATCACGCCCACTACCCCAACCGGAGCCAAGAGGGACGAAGTGTAAACCAGCCCCCCCCCCTCCCAGTCTCCTGGGCCAAGGGAGATTTGTATTTAGTTGTTTTATGTTGCTGAAAACGGCGTCACCGAGTACAAAATATGAGAGTACTAAATATGAAGGGGGTTCGGAGGGGAGGCTCCAAAGATAGGGTCTCAAGTGGAGGGTCAGCCCTGGTAGTTACAGTTGTGTATAACTCTGTGGGAGTTGCAGACAAAAGGGAGAGTGAAAGGACAATGGAGGAATTAATGAACATGATAAGAAAGGGAGAGAAATGTGGCTAATTCTTGGAGATAGGAGGAAGAGATAGAGGAGAAGTGGAAAGGAGGGAACATCAACACACACATACTTTTCTCCCCATAACCACTCTCTTATCTCTCTCACACACACACACATACTCTATCTGGGTATGTATTAGAATATCAAGTCAAGCTCCGCGTAGTCAAGCCAAAATGTACTGTGTGCCAGAGATCCATAAGGCCCATATTCCTTCGCGGCCGATCATAGCTCCATTCCCGAGTCATAAATGAACCAAGTTTGTTGTCAAACTGTTTTCCCCGATTAAATGTAATTGATTTACGATAAGCAACTCCTATGAATCTCAAAAAGATATTCTAGGACAAAGATGCCCCAAGAAACAGCTAGTTTTGATATAAAATCCCTTATTGCTAAAGTAGCTGTTAACCAAACTATTTAAATAATTATTAACCAAAGATTCTCTGATCCACAGATATTCCAAATATTTTCGATCTTTCCCTTTAAACAACCTTTACAACTTCTTTTAAGTCATATTTCAACTTAACATAACATAATTTCACGGATGACAAAAGCCACAAGGGCCTATCAAAGGTGATCCACACCTGTTTTTTAATTTTTAAGTGGTGACCCCTAGTCCTATAACATAAGTTGCTAAAATCCAACTTATATACCCGAGAACAGATTTTAAAAAGCTCAATCATATCTCCCCAGTACATGGTGAAGTTGGAGTGGAAATATCCGTTTGATATCATAGGATGCACATAATCAGTTAAGGATTAACTAAGGCTAAGTACATAAAAGCCCATGTTCCGTTTTGAATACTGTATTGAGATGTTGTTTACAAGAATGGTTACAAAATCTACCACTCGGGAGGGATTCATAAGTAATCAAAGAAAATGGCCAATATTGGGTGACTAAATAATTTCATTTACTCTGCTACTTTCCTGTATTAAGAAAACATTAAAATACTGTTATATATAATAACTCTTTAATTATTCTAACACCCCCTCTTCCTTAAAGATTGATTAACATTATCCTCTTATGTATTAAAACAATTCTTATTTATTCTGAGATGCTGGTTTTGTGAATATATCAGCCACATTCTCCTGAGATGAAATATAGAATAGATTAACATTTCCTTTGTGCACTTTATCCCTTATAAAATGGTATCGAATATCAATCTGTTTTGATCTTTGGTGATTAATGGGGTTATTAGCAAGTTCGATAGCACTCTGATTGTCAACACCAAAGCTTACAGATTAATTTATATTTTAACTATGCCAGTTAACTGTGTATTAAAGGGTGGTTAGTTTATATAATGTATTTAAATTGTTTGCTTTTTGTTGTATGTGCGAACTCTTGAATTACACTAAATGGTCTAAAATACAGGCCATTCCTGTGTATGGTTAGAATTGTATATTGTAGATGTATGATCGGACACAATCCTACGGATGCATTTTGTGGGTGGGTTTTGACAGATGCGGATGACCTTTGATAGACCCTTGTGGCTTTTGTCATCCGTGAAATTATGTTAACTCCGGGCAAACAATTTCCCCATAGTGAAAATCCCTAAGGATCCGGAGTCATCAAAGATCTTCGGCCTGGCAATAAACAAGGACGCCTATTTCATTTTGTTTGTCTTATTTCGTCTCTCGGGTGATTAAATCTATCAGGACTTCGCATGATGGGAGGAAGGGGGGGGGAGTTCCTCAGAAACCAAAGGTCCCTCAGCTGGTCCTCTTTCATCTAAGGGTCTTCTTGCTTTAGAGAGTGGCATTTTATTATATAGCTTTCGTTTCCTTTACACGGTTTAGCCATGGAATGTGAAAATGATGATGGTATATTCACTCTTAGAAAAATTTGGATAGTAGTAGATAAAAGTAGGTGAAAATTTTTAAAGTGGGGGGAAGGGGGTTGCCCTAGTAGGAGGGCATCGCAGTCTTTTTACTTTTGGAAATTTTTATTTACTTATTTGTTGTATGTAGTGTCTATTATGTATTGGTTTATTTACGTGTAGCAGGCGTGTTCTTCTTATTGTTCGTGTTTCAATTGTAGTTACTACTGCGGGATAGATGAGCTTAGCCCGGACGTACATCAGGCACATCTTCCTGATGTTGGCCGAGCTAAGGTCTCTAAAATGATGGTCTCTGCTCTGCTCAAAAAGGCTTGGTGGAGACGATAAACAACAAATGTGCCTGAAAGAAGCGTCGAACCTTTCAGCAAGGAAAAGTAAAGGAGAGGTATTAGGGAAAGAAAGAAAGGCATGCGATGGATGGACTGCATCTGAGTTGTGATGGGGGTGTATATAATGTGAAAGGAGTATGATCGTGTTATTAAGTCTATAGAGGCAGGGAACTAAGCAATGATAGTGGTCGGGTGAGTGAAATTAGATTTTAATTTTGGGCTCCTTATTGGGTCCGTTTGAAATTTTGGAAAGTTTTCAGGATGGATGGATGCGTCTTCCCCGTAGGGTGATAAAAAGAACTAAGCCCCTTCCCCCCGGGGAAATAATCTTCTCCCTGGTTTAAGCGGATGACGAAGCGATACCTAAATCCCAGGATAAATGGACTGACCCCGATTCATTAACAGATCCCGATTCATTAAAAGACCCCGATTCATTAAAAGACCCCGATTCATTAACAGACCCCGATTCATTAACAGACCCCGATTCATTAACAGACCCCGATTCATTAACAGACCCCGATTCATTGAAAAACCCTGATTCATTAAAAGACCCCGATTCATTAAACGACCAAGATTCTTTAAAAGACCAAGATTCTTTAAAAGACCAAGATTCTTTAAAAGACCCCGATTAGAAGATGACAACGGTCAAATAAAAACAAGACTAAATTGAATAGAATGAAAGAAGACAAATAGAGTGAAAACATGGAAAGGACGTGTCTGAACTACCAAGTTAACAAGGGAGCTAAATAGAAGCCATTTTGGCAAGCTCCGACTTTCGAGGCGGAGATAGACAAGTGCCCCCTCCCCCCCATCATGGAAGAAAAGAGATCCATCGACAATAGGAGGAATGTCTCATAATGCAAAATTAAGTAAACAAGAGATGTTACAGCACAAAAAAGATTACATCCGAAAAGAAACCCGAGGAAAAAAAACAACACATACTTCTGCGCTGAATGGCAATAGCAACGAGGCCCTCACTCTACAATTCAATAAATCCCCGAGAATAAAGAGACAGGCTAATAAATAGGACGGTAAAGCCAAAATAACCCATTTCGCAACACGCGAAAGGAGTAATCGAGAACTAGATTTCAAGGAGCACAATTAACAACCCGCAGGAAAACTTTGATAGCGTCAAAATCGAAGCCTTCAGCATAATTAACGGCACGGAGCTTCCCATTCCACACCAATCCTATTTATTTGAGACACGACATTTTATCCCGGGTGACGCCTGGTACTTATGCTAGTTCCTGATCTACCCCATTCCTCTCTATCTGGGGGTTAACTTCCGCCTCATTGGCATCACATTTCCTGACCTTTCCTCACTCGCTATTACCAAAACAACCATCTCCAGGCACATCCTCTGACTATTATTATCTTTTCTAAGTCCTTGATTTCATCCTCATTTTAACCCCGATCCATTTTAACTTAAATCTACTTTCGCAATGGTCGCTATTTCTCAAATTTCCCCCAATCACTGTATTGCTAATACCTTCTTCCCTATTTGTTAGAATTCAATCCAATATAGCATCGCCCCTAGTGGCTTTGTTTATATCCTGTCTAAGTAAATGATCCGGCACCTTCTCAAAAACCTCCGGATCACCTACAAGAGCTTTCCAGTTTATATTTCTAGAATTAAAACCACCCAGTATACACACATATTTACTTAGGAACATAAGAGAAGGAAGGACCACTAAAACCCACTGGGGCCTGTCTAGGTGGACCTTTATGAGTCAATAAACCCATTACAATTACAGCACTATTTCATTCAAAGGATGATGTGAATATTTACAATTATTTACACAATTTATAGACTATAGAGTCCATGTCAATGTGCTAAGCAATATTTACAAATCACAATGTTCCAACTATGTAGACCAAACAGTCCATGTCAAATAATTCCCAAACTATCCACATATCTGTCCATCCTATTTTTAAAAATCCCAAGTGAATGACTATTATCCACCTCTCTAGGCAAATCATACCAAAAAACTACCACTCTCTGCCTAAAAAAGGTTTTACTAATATTTAGCCTAGACCTCTTTTGTAGTAGTTTCCTGTCATGATCCCATGTTACCCTCACACCTGACCTTTCAAAAGAATCCGAAAGAGTATCCTGCTCACATTATCTAAATATCTTATAGGTATGAACATATTACCCCTAAAAAACCTACGCCTAACAGAAAACATGTGTAACTCCTTTAATCTTTCGTCATACCTCCTTCTACTGAGTCCTGGAATAAGCTTGATAGCTCTTCGTTGAATACCATCAACCATGTCCAAATCCTGCACTTGATAAGGGGCCCAAGCCTGAGGGCAATATTCCATGTGTTGCCTAACATAGGAATTATACACATTATTTCCCTGCTTTTATAGCTCACATTCCTCCTGATTTCCCCCCCCCCCCAACATTTTATTACCCCGGTTCCTTGCCTCAAGACATTGTTTGTGAAGCTTAGCTTGTAACCTGCCGCGAACCACACCGGCAGCATCTTATTACCATTCAACGCCCAGCATCATCAAGTAGCGGACCTCGGAGACATGCTTACCGAAGCTTGCAGTGCGGTCCTTCTGCTTGTTGATGACCGGATCGACCGCAAAGGATTTTTGATCTGAAGAAATTATAATTCGATTGCAATGACTCTTCAAGTCGATTAGAAAACGACGATGGCGTTCCCAACGTTGTTCTCGGATACGGTCGGTGAGCTGAGACCTTTCCTCCACCCCAAGCTCTTGTCCCCCCCCCCCCTTGACATTGGTGGCCACCAAGATGTTCTTGTCATTTTTGAGATTCAGAGCACTTTCAAAGGACTTTCTCACAACCAAACAGTTAACAACTTTTAGTCTGTCTGAACGAGGCCGATCTTTAAGGTGTTCCTCGTTCTTGAGCCTTTACACGAGTCTTGGGCGGTCATCCGGTGACGCTAAGCCGCTTGTCGATGTCGGACTTGTTGTGGTCCGTGCTCAGGAGAGCGGAGATCTCAATTCTTTTCACTTTCATCTCGCCACACCTTTACACAATGGAAAAGAAGTTTAAGTGACACGTGCTGGAAAAGTAGAACTTTAAGTTTTTTTGATGGAACTTGTGGTTCTATCACACAGGTAAACCTCTCTAAAGATAAAAAAAAACAAGTGTAACGTAACTTTTGAAATCCTGGTAGGGTAAGAGCGCTAAACTCGATATACCTACTATTGGCAGGTGATGTGCGAAAATCACTGGTGGATAGCACCCCTAGATTTCGAATGGGGGCCAATAACCTTAAGGTCAATGGATAGGCCAAGGAGTATACTAGGCACCCATAATCTAAACAAGGGCGGTGTACAGCTTCCACAGTGTGCATCTGTGGATGCACAGTACGGGATAAAACTTTTATGAGATCAAGGGCTTCCAGGCATTTGACCTTAATGTTGTGCAAGTGGGTAGTCAGGTCAATAGAGAGTTGCACCCAGAAATTTAAGGGTTTCGACGAGAATGTGCGGTCTGCTGATATTAGGACACAATACTCTCGAGATCCATATCTAGGTTATACCCTTTAAAAGTTGTTTGTTTTTTGCATGTGCGTTAACCCATAGGGTCATAGTCACATCCTTTGATGTGTCTTTGGAGTCGCAAAATGCTATTCCCAATGATTCTGAACGCGACCCTTTACAAGCTCGTACTTGTAAAGGCGTAGCTAAAGCTCTCAGATGCAGTTCTTTGGGCGGGAACGCGTTGAATTTATTAGTTCAAATTCCACACTTATATAATTCTTGCCAGTGCAGCGAAAAGCGCCAGGTCCATCACCCGTTTTTAAGCTTAAATTCGAAAGTTAAGTCTGTGTGGCTGTTCAGGCGGGACTCTGCTTTTGACTATCAATCGGTGCCAGTGTCCCTTTATTAATTAGTGTACTAACTAAATACTTGGGAGTATCGGTGAGAACTGGGTTCTCATAGAAATGGTGGAGTGTCTACAAATTTGCGATTGATCTCCCCGCAGGGATAAGTAGCCCGCTGGCTTAAAACAAAAAATTCTTGGTAGCGAATGACTCGTGAAAACCCAGCAGCCACACACGTGGCTTTTTCCTAGGGCAAACCCCACATTCTTCTCAATAAGCCAGTGTGGCACAATAGGGTCGGAATGACTGACCGTAAACAAGCTTCCTTATATATTTGCTAATTCTATATGGGTTTATTTTTCTCTTAGTAATACAAGAAGATTGGGCCCTAGCATATTTGTCATTAAATTAAGGTTTATTCAAACTGTCCCTTTTTAATAGGATTTAATCAACTATATTCATAATACATCTAGTAAAGAAAAAACAACAACAACAACAAAATATTAGAAACATATATAAATGAATAAGTGAAACATATATCAGTCACTCCCACCAAAAAGAATTCATTCTTTTTCAAAATTACAAAATATACAATGCACTGGATAAAGAAAGTTAAAGTAAGGCATCAAAATGAATTAGAAATTCGGATCTTTTATTCTTTTGTAGTTGTTCTATTTTAATATTGTTTACTTTGGTTCCCTGTCCCTTGTATATGTTTTAGGGGCCAGTCATTGCAAAGAATAAAATAATTTCAGGATAAAACTGTAGTTGTACATTTACTTCGTGTATATATTTGAGTAGAAAGCTCTTTGATTCGGTGTGGGGGTAACTAATTTATTTATATTTACTTTACCACTATGTGCACAAGCGAGATCAAGTTATAGGAAGCGCTCGCTATTAATAATTAGCTTTGCGCAGTGGCAATATCGTAACCAATGAGGTTTTACCGAGGTGCGATTATTGCTAGTTGAAAACTTTTCCCAATACCCCGCCTGGTTGTTGTGAAATACCAGCGATTAAGGCAATTTTTAAAAGCTCTTATTTAAGGGCTTTCTAATTATCCAACTCAATCTATCTTTATCTCTGTATTAATGGCACCTTCCTTTCCAGAGCGGTTTATTTCTTGACAATGCATTTAGGTTGGGTAAATAGTTCTGCAGCCTCGTTTCAATTACTTTGCTCGTTCTTATATTACACCGAAATTAACATTCGCTTATTACACTAAGTAATAAATTGCTATGAAAATTTTGTTTCCATTATTTTTTTTATAGTGGTTTTTAATACTGTATTTTGCGCTGTTTCAAATATGTCCATACTTTTTCTCTACCATCGACCGTTTGATAGATATAACAAATTATGCTAATATATGGAAATGTATGGGGTACGGGTAAAGCACACTTATATTTGTCGCTAATTTATTTATTTTATTTTTTCATGTTTATGATAAATATTGACTTTCTTGATTATGGCTACAAGAGGATGCAGAAATTGACCAGATTCGTTCTGTTTTGTGTGTGGTTTCTATGTTGGACCTAAGCATGTATCACATAAAATTGTGAAAGGGGCAAAGTAGTGAATTGGTATAGACTGTACTTTGGAATGAGTATGGGTGACCAAGAAAAACCATGGGCCCCTCATGTGATATGTGGTAGTTGTAGATCAAATTTAGATGCATGGCTGAGAGGTGCAAGAAAAGCAATGACATTTGCTGTGACGTTGATCTCCTTATTAGGGACTCCATTCGGTCCCTCAGAATGGAATGGCTGCATCGGTACCCATTCCCTTAAGCCCTCGGTTTTACCCTGGGCTCTGAACCTCGCCGAACCTGCCCCCCCCCACACACGGGCATTTAATGAGTACCCATGGGCCCCCACACACACACACCCTGTCCGATCGTTTCCCATATCAGTAGTCATCTTTTGGTCAATTGCCAGCCCCTGTCTGCCATACGTATGGAATGCTTCCTCTCTCTTTTACCCGTCCCATGTAACGACCGACTACGCTTCCTCTTAGCTGAGGGGCCCCTCTTTTAGCACCAATTCCCTCTTCCCATACATTTTGCTCCTCTCTTTTACAGCTTGTAAATACACCTTTTTAATTATCTAGAAATGGAAATATTAGTAAACGCGCCTCATTCGCTTATGGCCATTTTCATCCTTTTCTTTTAACCTTCCAACTTTGTGTCCTTTTATGTCCGGCCGCTCCATCCCCTTTGGATTTGAGGGGCGGACACACGGCTCCAAATAATAAGTATTGCTTCAATTATTGTAGTTTTTAATGTTAATAAATGGTACATGAATGTTGCAATCTTAATAAATTTGTACTGTTGGAATGTGGGTCTCATTCCGAATGGGGGTTATGGCCACTGTCCACTTCAATGGTCGCACCAAATGAGGGCGCCGCCGCTAGAAGAACCCTTTTACAATGAGTGCCCGAATACCCCGGCTGGGGACGGGGGTTGGAAGACCTTACTTGGGGGCTTTCTTCCCAGGGATGAACTCATGAATGGACCAGATGCTACACCACATAGCCTCTCCCGCCCATCCCCTATGAAGGGCCATTAAGTGTGCACAAAATGATGGGGGCCCGTAGTTTTTAGCGGCTATGATGAGCGCCGACCTCTTTGTGGGAAAGCCGTCGATGGGTTTTGTGGCAACACCGTTCCCACGTTAATCCACATTGGGTGTGTTTTTTTTTTGTTTTTTTTTAATTAAGGGGCTATCTGGCGACTGCCGACTAAGGCATAAGTTGCTGTAAACAAACAGCCTAGTTTTAGGCTACTTTAAAAAATTAAACAGAAAACAATAAAAAGAAATAACAATAACAATAACAAAGCAATAACAAAACAATTACAAAAACAACAACAACAATTAAATCGGGTTAAATAAAAGGGAGAAGGCCGGCCTCCCCCAAAAAGTCAATAAGTCCACCAGTCAAAGTACACGCACTCGTCCCGAGCACAAGGGACAGGCGGTAGCGACCCCGCCCATCCCGGTACCGGGACAGGTGTCGTGCGCGAAGATCACCCAGACTGGGACATTCGACAAGAATGTGCCGAACAGTCTGGGGGACGACGCAGTCGTTGCAATAGGGCGCAGGCGAGCGCTCCATCAGATAGCGATGCGTCACACGAGTGTGTCCGATTCGGAGACGACAGAAAGCAACCTGAAGCCGCCGCGGCATTGGGGGATAGGTCCATGGGAACAGTCGCGGCGCAATGGCACGCAACTTTAAGTTCCCTTCGACCGTCTCCCATCTTCTTTGCCAAGCAGTCCGAAGAGCTGCCCGTATTCCTGCCATGTAGTCGGTGTGAGGAAGAGCGAAACGCTGGTCCGGTCGCAGAGTCCTCGCGGACTCTTTGGCGCCCTCATCGGCGCGCTCATTCCCCGCAATTCCTACATGTCCAGGAACCCAGCAGAAGATAATCTCGACATCTGCCCGGCTCGCCAAAACCGTGGCGTCACGGATATCGCGAACCAGGGGATGCGGAGATTCCAATGCCCTGAGAGCACTCAGGGCGCTTTGTGAGTCGCTATAGATCACAATCCGGTCTCCGAACCGGGCACGTCGCGTAATCTCCCGTACCGAGTGGTGTATTGCCACCAGCTCGGCCGTGAAGACAGACGCAGCGCCTGGTAGAGCCCCGCTGACTTCAAACAGAGGGGATACGGCGTGGAAGCCGACCCCCTCTTGGGACTTGGAGCCATCCGTATACACTGGCACGGTACCAGCGTGACACGATGTGTGCTCCAAAAAGGTCGAACGCAATACTCCCGGCGCAGTACAAGCTTTGGGAGCAGAGGCGTGGCGACAAATAGCCAAATGTGGTACCCTCCAGGGTGGCGTCCTGGGCAGAACCAGGGGCGCCACCGGCCCGAGAGCTATATCTACCTCTCGAAGGAGTTTCCTGGCCCTAAACCCTAAGGGCTTAGGGTATGACTGGCGTCTCTCGGTGGCATAGGTACCATCGAGATCAGCTGCGGATGCAGTGAGAGCTGTTGGCGACTGAGGGAGGCGCCGGGCTCGCGCGTACAGGCGAGTGATGCACTGCACGCGGCGCAGAGCGAGTGGCATCTCCCCAGCATCGACCAACAGGCTCTCAATGGAAGGCACCGGTCGCAAGGCGAAGGCCGGTGTGGTGGAT